>CM035815.1:8826352-9456352 GCA_020458035.1 Magallana ariakensis
GGATGAATTTTTACATAGATTTATAAAGAGAAAATTTATAAAAATCCTCTTCTCAAAAACTATTTGACCAGAACAGCTCAAATTGGAGTGGAAGCATCCTCAGATAGTGTAGATTCAAGTTTGTTTAAATCATGGTCCCTGGGGGTAGGGTGGGGCCACAATGGGGGGATGAATTTTTACATAGGAATATATCGAGAAAATCTTTAAAAATCTTCTTCTCAAAAACTATTAGGCCAGAAACGGTCAAATTTGAGCGAAAGTATCCTCAGATAGTGTAGATTCAAGTTTGTTTAAATCATGGTCCCCGGGGGTAGGGTGGGGCCACAATGGGGGGGGGGGTGAATTTTTACGTAGGAAGAAATAGAGAAATCTTTAAAAATCTTCTTCTCAAAAACAATTTGGCCAGAAACGCTCAAATTAGAGTGGAAGCATCCTCAGATAGTGTAGATTCAAGTTTGTTTAAATCATGGTACCCGGGGGTAGGGTGGGGCCACAATGGGGGATGAACTTTTACATAGGAATATATAGAGAAAATCTTAAAAAATCTTCTTCTTAAAAAATATTAAGGCAGAAAAGCTCAAATTGGAGTGGAAGCAGCCTCAGATAGTGTAGATTCAAGTTTATTAAATCATGGTCCCAGGGGGTCGGGCTGGGCCAGAAGGGGTGGGTGGGTGGGTGGGTGAATTTTTACATAGGAATATATCGAGAAAATTTATAAAAATCCTCTTCTCAAAAACTATTTGACCTGAACAGCTCAAATTGGAGTGGAAGCATCCTCAGATAGTGTAGATTCAAGTTTGTTTAAATCATGGTCCCCAGGGGTAGGGTGGGGCCACAATGGGGAGATGAATTTTTACATAGATATATAAAGAGAAAATTTATAAAAATCCTCTTCTAAAAAACTATTTGACCAGAACAGCTCAAATTGGAGTGGAAGCATCCTCAGATAGTGTAGATTCAAGTTTGTTTAAATCATGGTCCCTGGGGGTAGGGTGGGACCACAATGGGGATGAATTTTTACATAGGAATATATCGAGAAAATCTTTTAAAATCTTCTTCTCAAAAACTATTAGGCCAGAAACGGTCAAATTAGAGTGGAATCATCCTCAGATAGTGTAAATTCAAGTTTGTTTAAATTATGGTCCCCGTGGGTAGTGTGGGGCCACAGTGGGGGATGAATTTTTACATTGGAATATAAAGAGAAAATCTTTAAAAATCTTCTTCTTAAAAACTATTAGGCCAGAAAAGCTCAAATTGAAGTGGAAGCATCCTCAGATTGTGTAGATTCAAGTTTGTTCAAATCATGGTCTCCGGGGGAAGGGTGGGGCCACAATTGGAGATGAATTTTTACATAGGAAGAAATAGAGAAATCTTTAAAAATCTTCTTCTCAAAAACAATTTCGCCAGAAACGCTCAAATTAGAGTGGAAGCATCCTCAGATAGTGTAGATTCAAGTTTGTTTAAATCATGGTACCCGGGGGTAGGGTGGGGCCACAATGGGGGATGAACTTTTACATAGGAATATATAGAGAAAATCTTAAAAAATCTTCTTCTTAAAAAATATTAAGGCTGAAAAGCTCAAATTGGAGTGGAAGCAGACTCAGATAGTGTAGATTCAAGTTTATTAAGTCATGGTCCCCGGGGGTCGGGCGGGGCCAGAAGAGGGTAGGGGTGGGTGAATTTTTACATAGGAATATATAGAGAAAATTTATAAAAATCCTCTTCTCAAAAACTATTTGACCAGAACAGCTCAAATTGGAGTGGAAGCATCCTCAGATAGTGTAGATTCAAGTTTGTTTAAATCATGGTCCCCGGGGGTAGGGTGGGGCTACAATGGGGAGATGAATTTTTACATAGATTTATAAAGAGAAAATTTATAAAAATCCTCTTCTCAAAAACTATTTGACCAGAACAGCTCAAATTGGAGTGGAAGCATCCTCAGATAGTGTAGATTCAAGTTTGTTTAAATCATGGTCCCTGGGGGTAGGGTGGGGCCACAATGGGGGGATGAATTTTTACATAGGAATATATCGAGAAAATCTTTAAAAATCTTCTTCTCAAAAACTATTAGGCCAGAAACGGTCAAATTTGAGCGAAAGTATCCTCAGATAGTGTAGATTCAAGTTTGTTTAAATCATGGTCCCCGGGGGTAGGGTGGGGCCACAATGGGGGGATGAATTTTTACATAGGAAGAAATAGAGAAATCTTTAAAAATCTTCTTCTCAAAAACAATTTGGCCAGAAACGCTCAAATTAGAGTGGAAGCATCCTCAGATAGTGTAGATTCAAGTTTGTTTAAATCATGGTACCCGGGGGTAGGGTGGGGCCACAATGGGGGATGAACTTTTACATAGGAATATATAGAGAAAATCTTAAAAAATCTTCTTCTTAAAAAATATTAAGGCTGAAAAGCTCAAATTGGAGTGGAAGCAGACTCAGATAGTGTAGATTCAAGTTTATTAAATCATGGTCCCCGGGGGTCGGGCGGGGCCAGAAGGGGGTAGGGGTGGGTGAATTTTTACATAGGAATATATAGAGAAAATTTATAAAAATCCTCTTCTCAAAAACTATTTGACCAGAACAGCTCAAATTGGAGTGGAAGCATCCTCAGATAGTGTAGATTCAAGTTTGTTTAAATCATGGTCCCCGGGGGTAGGGTGGGGCTACAATGGGGGATGAATTTTTACATAGATTTATAAAGAGAAAATTTATAAAAATCCTCTTCTCAAAAACTATTTGACCAGAACAGCTCAAATTGGAGTGGAAGCATCCTCAGATAGTGTAGATTCAAGTTTGTTTAAATCATGGTCCCTGGGGGTAGGGTGGGGCCACAATGGGGGGATGAATTTTTACATAGGAATATATCGAGAAAATCTTTAAAAATCTTCTTCTCAAAAACTATAAGGCCAGAAACGGTCAAATTTGAGCGAAAGTATCCTCAGATAGTGTAGATTCAAGTTTGTTTAAATCATGGTCCCCGGGGGTAGGGTGGGGCCACAATGGGGGGGGGTGAATTTTTACGTAGGAAGAAATAGAGAAATCTTTAAAAATCTTCTTCTCAAAAACAATTTGGCCAGAAACGCTCAAATTAGAGTGGAAGCATCCTCAGATAGTGTAGATTCAAGTTTGTTTAAATCATGGTACCCGGGGGTAGGGTGGGGCCACAATGGGGGATGAACTTTTACATAGGAATATATAGAGAAAATCTTAAAAAATCTTCTTCTTAAAAAATATTAAGGCAGAAAAGCTCAAATTGGAGTGGAAGCAGCCTCAGATAGTGTAGATTCAAGTTTATTAAATCATGGTCCCAGGGGGTCGGGCGGGGCCAGAAGGGGTGGGTGGGTGGGTGAATTTTTACATAGGAATATATCGAGAAAATTTATAAAAATCCTCTTCTCAAAAACTATTTGACCTGAACAGCTCAAATTGGAGTGGAAGCATCCTCAGATAGTGTAGATTCAAGTTTGTTTAAATCATGGTCCCCAGGGGTAGGGTGGGGCCACAATGGGGGATGAATTTTTACATAGATATATAAAGAGAAAATTTATAAAAATCCTCTTCTCAAAAACTATTTGACCAGAACAGCTCAAATTGGAGTGGAAGCATCCTCAGATAGTGTAGATTCAAGTTTGTTTAAATCATGGTCCCTGGGGGTAGGGTGGGACCACAATGGGGATGAATTTTTACATAGGAATATATCGAGAAAATCTTTTAAAATCTTCTTCTCAAAAACTATTAGGCCAGAAACGGTCAAATTAGAGTGGAATCATCCTCAGATAGTGTAAATTCAAGTTTGTTTAAATTATGGTCCCCGTGGGTAGTGTGGGGCCACACTGGGGGATGAATTTTTACATTGGAATATATAGAGAAAATCTTTAAAAATCTTCTTCTTAAAAACTATTAGGCCAGAAAAGCTCAAATTGAAGTGGAAGCATCCTCAGATTGTGTAGATTCAAGTTTGTTCAAATCATGGTCTCCGGGGGAAGGGTGGGGCCACAATTGGAGATGAATTTTTACATAGGAATATTTTGAGAAAATCTTTAAAAATCTTCTCCTTAAAAACTATTAGGCCAGAAAAGCTCAAATTGGAGTGGAAGCATCCTCAGATAGTGTAGATTTAAGTTTGTCTAAATCATGTTCCCCAGGGGTAGGGTGGGGCCACAATAGGGGGATGAATTTTTACATAGGAATATATAGAGTTAATCTTTAAAAATCTTCTTCTCAAATACTATTAGGCCAGAAAAGGTCTAATTGGAGCGGAAGCATCCTTAGATAGTGTAGATTCAAGTTTGTTTAAATCATGGTCCCCGGGGTAGGGTGGGGCCACAATGGTGGGATGAATTTTTACATAGAAATATATAGAGAAAATTTGTAAAAATTCTCTTCTCAAAAACTATTTGACCAGAAAATTTCAAATTGGAGTGGAAGCATCCTCAGATAGTGTAGATTCAAGTTTGTCAAAATCATGGTCCCCGGGGGTAGGGTGGGGCCTCAATGGGGGGATGAATTTTTATATAGGAATTTATAGAGAAAATTTTTAAAAATATTCCCGGAAAGTTTTCAGTCCAAAAAGCAGTAACTTGTGTGAAAGCACGGGTTGTGCAGATTAAAGTATGATGAAACCATGATACCCTAGAGAAAAGTGGGGCCACAAAAGGGGGGGGGTATATAGGAATAGAGAAAAATCTTACAGGTATAACAACAAAGGGGGCTTGGTATTTAACATAAAAATATGTGGATAAAAATCGGCAGATATTTTAATTTTTTTATCAATATCTACTGTACTTAGTTGTCAAGATATTTTGATTTTGATACTGTAATGCTAATTTGATCAGAGTTAAGGCTATTGTTCCTCAGGTGAGCGATGTGGCCCCTGGGCCTCTTGTTTGCTTTTCTTCAGGTGTGGGCTATGGCATGGTCATAATCTCTGGTATTGTGTGTGTGTACTACAATATCATCATAACATGGACCATCTATTTCCTGTATCACTCTCTGCGAGCTGTACTACCCTGGAGTACCTGCAATAATGCATGGAACACAGAAAATTGTTATATTCGTGGGGGAAGTGTTGTGACTAATTCTACAGTCAACACCACGATAGGCTACAATGCTACGGATGTAAACGTGACAGGTCTTCTTCTACCTTCGGGGATAGCTAACCGAACAAGTAATGAAATGTCAGATGTGGCGGAGAGAATCACAGCCAGTGAGGAGTTCTGGCAGTAAGGGTTTTATTGATTTGTAAAGACAAACATAGAGAAGTATCTAAATAGAATCCAAAGCTCATTTTGTGACTAATATTCGACAAGTTGTAGCTCTAGGCCCCAGTATGCTTCTTTGTTTTTATCGAAAAAAAAAATGATACAAAGATCTTTTAATAACATGAATAATGCAATATTCTCATGGATTTTGTAAGTTACATAGTTTTGACTTTTGAGGATATTTAAGTTAATGGAATTTAAATTCAAGTATATATATATATATATATATATATATATATATATATATATATATATATATATATATATATATATATATATAAATAGAATTGAAGTTAACACATCAGCATGAAGATATAAAATCACTTTACATAAAAATCAATGAATTTCAAATTTTTGACTCCTTCTAAAATGTAAATGTACTAGTACATGTATTTTTATAAAAGTTGATCAGGCATTGTGAGCATGCCTTCAGGATTAGTTTATAGCTTATTTTAATCAGATTGTTTAAAGTATAGTCATGTAAGTTTAGTGTTTGCTAAGCTAGATATTTTATATTTATTATAAACAATATCTTGGATAAAGATACTTCCTTATTTCTCAAAAAATGTGCAAAGTTCAAGAACCCTATAAAAATGTAAAAAAAAAAAAAAAAGGAAAAAAAAATTAAACAAAATTTCAGAATAATGTAGATAGTGTACCAAGTATCTTCAGGTACATGCATATTCAATTCAATTTTTAGCTCACCGAGACGAAGTCGGGGGGAGCTTATGCTATACCCCCGGCGTCGGCGTCGGCGTTCGGACCTGGTTAAGGTTTTTGTTGCATGTCCTGTATCTAAGTTATTACGGTACTTGTCCTATCTTCACTAAACTTGCATGGATGATGCATCTTGACCTACTTATGGACTTGATAGACTTGAATGCTGAATCAGGGCCATGAGTTTCAGATGCTGGAGGAGGTTAAAGGGGCATGGTCACGATTTTGGTCAAAAATTATTTGTACGATATTAATGTTTACAATGATTTAGTGAAGCATTTTGAATAGGCAACCAAAATTTAAGTGTCATTCGTTGAGTTATAAGCGAGTTACAGAGCTTACAATTCTTTGCTATGTAAACAAAGCCTTTGTTTACATTTTGAATGTGGAAGTGAAAATTCCAGTTTTAGACCTAAAATGAATGTGTTAAACGTTAGGACCTGTTTATTTATGCTTAAAATGAATAAGAAGATAGACAAACCAGCTTGAAAAAAGATTTGTTACTGGTTTATTGAACCTATGTAAACAAAAACAGGGCACGAGCCTTGTTTACATGACAAAGAATTGCGAACTCTGTATCTTGCTTATAACTCAACGAATGATGCTTAAATTTCATTTAATCATTAGAAATGCACTCCTAAAGCATTATAAACAATAAAAATAGAAAAATAGAGTTTGACCAAAATCGTAACCATGCCCCTTTAAGGTGTTTGGAGCAGGTTAAAGTTTTTGGTGCAGGTGCCCATTGATAACAATTTCTAAGTTTCTATTGGTCCTAACTTTACCAAACTTGCATGGATAGTGCATTTTATGATACTAATGCACCAGACATGCTTTAAGGTAAGGTTTGCGGTTACAGGGAGATAACCCACATATTTTCATTGTGACGTAACACCAAAAACCCTTTATTTCAGCTATGACGTCAAAATTTATGCTACGTACGTCATAATTGATTTCAGGTTCTTTTTATTTCGCGGGGTTTTGAAGTTTCATTGAATAAATAACAAGACACAAGCGTTTTATCAATTTTCACGAAAAAAAAAGTCCGCATCATATGGTTTTGAATATAGTGTTTTAGAAACATCAGATTGCACAGATACTAAGATCGCGGCTATGTTAAGGCTGCCCGAATTGATGTGTAGAAAGTCACTTGTCTGAACTTCATACGATATGACGTCATAATTAACTTTGACGTCACGATCTGCATTCCTTTCGATAGTTCTCAGGGAGTGTATCGCAACGATATAAGTGAATTTTACTGAATATTATAAAACCGCGTGATTCCTTTACATAGACGCTGTTTTAAATACTATAACTAGTTATACTTAATTCAATATTATCATTACTTAGTATAAAAAAAATCGGCAGTTTTTAAGCCTCGTATTAGGTAAATGACTATTTATAAACTAATAGTTTGGAGACTCGCCCTGCTCCGTGTAAACTAATGAATGGAGATATTTTTATGCATGTAAAAAACAGCCTGGCGCAAGTGAAAGGTGAATACAATCTTTGTAATTTTAGAGTGAAACTGGTAGAGAAAATAAGTACCAATGTGAATCATGCTGGGGGAAACCTACCAATATTTACCCAATGTTGTGTAATTCGAGCTTAAAAAGTAAAAATGTGCCTAATTTCGATGAGGTGGCGCAATGTTTTGACAATATTTCAAATAAACGAAATATTTATATGAACCCCCAGCAAGAACTGCAAAACACATTACTTATCGTAGGAATTATAATAAAAATATATTTGATTTAATGTCATTTATCACTTGCGCCGCTGCGATTTTTATAGATCATACGCTGTGTTAGAATACGCACGTCACGTGCTTAAGAACAACATATGACGTCACAAAAATGCATCAAATATATTGTTGGATATCGCTATTCATTAATGTAACAAAGATTTAAAGAAAATCGGCCGGTTAAAGTGTTTATTCGATAATTTAAAAATTATAAATTTAGCTTCGGACAGCCTTAACATAGCTGCGATAGATTTTTCCTGAAATCGGTGGACTTGGAAAGGTTTCAAATAAGATGTTTTTGTTTAAATAACAGTAGTTAAAAATTAAGACTTTTGTTTCATTTTATTCTATTTTTAAATAGTTCATTAGAAATTCCAAAAAATGAATCACGATATAAAAAGTGACATTTTTTAAACAATTTAAGCATAAATAATCCACATAATAGTTACATATAAAATGTATATATTTTCACGAAATTATTTACATTTCATCAACATTAAAATTTGAAATCATGAACTTTGACCTTTTGTAGTTATAAAACGGGACCGGCGAAATCATTTTAATTTTATGAGAAAAAAAACTTTAGTATAACAAAACAAAATGGTATGTAACTTAGGTACAATTCCTAAAAATTGCAAGCCGCAAACCTTACCTTAATACAGCTGAATCTGAGCCATAGGTTTCGGTTGCTGGATGACGTTAAGGTTTTTAGAGCTGGTTAAATTTTTTTGAGCAGGTGCCCTTTGATGATTATATCTTGGTTATTACTGGTCCTAACTTCACCAAACTTGCATGGATGGTGTGTCTTATGATACTGATGCACCTGACAGGCATGAATGCTGAATCTGAGCCATAGTTTTCGGATGATGGATAAGGTTAAGGTTTTTAGAACTGGTTCAAGTTTTTGAAGCAGGTGCCCTTTGATGATTAAATCTTAGTTATTACTGGTCCTAACTTCACCAAACTTGCATGGATGGTGCGTCTTATGATACTGATGCACATGACAGGCATTAATGCTGAATCTGAGCAATAGGTTTCGGATGCTGGATTAGTTTAAGTTTTTTTGGAACAGGTCACATGTTTAATTAATATTAGTACTATTTCAAACTTGCATAGTTGATTGAACTCTAATATAAATGAATTGCAGAGGTAACTTCAGATGCAGAGCCTGATCTCCATTATCAAGGATGCTAAAAATATATCTTAGTTATTACTGGTCCTAACTTCACCAAACTTGCATGGATGGTGAGTCTTATGATACTGATGCACATGACAGGCATGAATGCTGAATCTGACCCATAGGTTTCGGATGCTGGAGAGAGGTTAAGGCTTTAAGAGCTGGTGTTTTTGGAGCAGGTGCTTTCTGATGATTATATCTTAGTTATTACTGGTCCTAACTTCACCAAACTTGCATGAATGATGCGTCTTATAATACTGATACACCTGGCAGGCTTAAATGCTGAATCTGAGCCATAGGTTTCGGATGCTGGATGAGATTTGGTTTTTTGGAACAGGTCACATATTTTATAGATAATAGCTCGCATAGTTGATTTAATTAACTATAATATTAATGAACCGCAGAGGTAGCTTCAGATGCAGAGCCTGATCTCCATTATCAAGGATGCTTAAAAAATCTCCTACCTCACTCCAACCTGCTTGATAGATGTTTTTGTTGTTAAATGATATAATATGATTCCTATGATATAGTTTTGTATGATATGATACACTATTGTTTTATATGATACAATATAATATCATATATTGTAAAAAGTTTGATATGATATGATATTGTATCAGTTTTTATTATACATTATGATATGATATTGTATCATGATATTGTTATGTATAGTATTGTATATTATGATACCATATTGTATTATATGATATTGTATAATATACTATTTTATCACATGCTATTGTTTCATATGATATTGCAACATATAATATTGTATCATATGATATGATATAGTATAATATATATCGCATCCGTATCATATGATACAATATTGTATAATATGATATTGGTTTATATAATATATTATTTTATCACATGAAAATGTTTTATATGATATTGTATAATATGATATTGTATCATATAATACAATATAGTATAATATGATATTGTATGTTATATATATTACTATATCACATGATTTTGTATCAATTGATATGATACAATGTTGTATCTAATTATATTGTATCATATGATACAATATCATATTATGTATCAAATATGATGCAGTATCATACAATACAATATCAGACTATAATATTATACAATATAATATCATATGTTACAATATTGTGATGTATTATGTGATATGATATTGTATCATATAATACTATATTGTATCATATTATATATTATTATATTGTATTACGTGATCAAATACAATAATGTATAACACGATACAATGTCATATCATATGTTACAATATCATATTTCATCATTATGTATTACAGTATTTTATTGTATTATATGATATATATTGTAAGTATAATAGGATGCAATATCGTATTTTATATTATTGTATTGATAAACATTGTATCATATAATACCATATGAAATGAACATATGTTTATTATATAATTTTTTAACATAATATAGTTATACGATATTGTGTCAAAACAGTATCCATGTATATCCAAGATTATTATAATAATATGATAAAGGTGGTCTCATAAAGGTGATTCCTCATGAAGGTGATGCCTCGTCTCGGTGAGCTTTGTAATCTGTGATTACCTATGTTAAATATGACATGTTTTGACGATTCTAAATTTTCTTGCGCTATATTTTACAAGAAATAAAAAAATTGTCATTCACTTCAAAATATATCATATTGATATTGATTTTTTGTAATTAGACATATTAATTTGTCCTTAGGAATGAGGTTTTACAAATAACTGATGGGATTGAGGATTTGGGCTCCATTCGCTGGGAACTATTAATTTGTCTGGCCATAGCATGGATTGTCATCTTTCTCTGCTTATGTAAAGGAGTTAAATCCTCTGGAAGGGTAGATGAAGCACTGTACAACATCACATACCTATGTCTTTATCATAGTCTTGCAAGATAAATTGAAGAATGAATACACAGTAGCTGTCATATCTTGTGCACATTATCATCCACATTTAAAACTCTATTTTTCATGATTTTATAATGTTATGATTATAAAAGAATATATGTGTTTATCATTTATGACTTTGTCCTGATAAACTTCTATACCAATCAAATTACATGAGATAACACGATGAGAATTACAATGTGCCATATAATAATTCTGATTTTTATTTTAGGTTGTGTATGTGACGGCTACCTTCCCCTACTTTGTTCTGATCATTCTGTTTATCCGTGGAGTCACTCTCCCTGGGGCAGGGGCAGGGATTTACTTCTATCTGGTGCCAGAGTGGGAAAAACTCCTGACATTCAAGGTTTGTGACACTCCAATGATAAAAATTTATTTTATTCATCTGATATTCAGGATATTAAAATCTTATGTAAAACAATTGTTCAATGTCTCCAGGTTTGGGGGGATGCAGCGATCCAGATTTTCTACTCAGTGGGAATGGCATGGGGAGGTCTGATCACCATGGCCAGCTTCAACAAATTCAACAACAACTGTTACCGTGACGCCATGATTGTCCCCCTGGTCAACTGTGGCACCAGTGTGTTTGCCGGGCTGGTCATCTTCTCTGTGTTAGGATTCATGTCGCACGAAACGGGCATTGACATCAAGAATGTCGTCACTCAGGGTACTTCCAAATAAAAACTTTTTATTGTCATATTTATTAAATGATAATTACAGTAAAACATGATAAAAACAAAAACACTTATAATAACAAATTTTTAAAATTATAACAGTGAAGTTTCATTCCTACGGCGGCGTGGAAGGGCCTAATGAAAAAAATAAATAATTCTTATTTGTTCGAACGAATTACGATTTGTTCGGACGAAATAGGATTTGTTCGGACGAATTAGCTATTTGTTCGGACGAATTAGGATTTGTTCGGACGAATAAGTTATTTGTTCGGACGAATTAGGATTTGTTCGGACGAATAAGGATTTGTTCGGACAAATTGGCTATTTGTTCGGACGAATTTGCTATTTGTTCGGACGAATTGGCTATTTGTTCGGACGAATTAGTTATTTGTTCGAACGAATAAGGATTTGTTCGGACGAATTAGGATTTGTTCGGACGAATAAGTTATTTGTTCGGACAAATTGGCTGTTTGTTCGGACAAATAAGTCATTTTTTCGGACGAATTAGTTATTTGTTCGGACAAATAAGATATTTGATCTGCATAAGTAATTATTAGAACAGAGAGAAAGACGGAGACAGAGAGAGAGAGAGAGATATTTCATAATCATGGTTACGCAGATGTAAAAAGTCTAAATCAGTTTACAAGCTCATGCGCAGATCCACGAAATTTTCCCGGTTGGGGAGGGGGGTGAGGAGTCTGAAAGATAATTTTGTTTGCTGCCCCCGCCCCCCGTCTAGATGCCCATTTTAGCCAACGCAGGTTTTCTTTATTAACTAAAAATAATTTCACGCTATGCCATAACAAATAATGCTACTTCAGCCCTTTATCGACATGCAAAGCAAATTTGTGACAGATTTTGAGACTTGAGCTAATATCCTGGCAGCAAAATATGTCAGATATTGTATAAATACAGAGGCGTCGAAAGATATTTCATATTGGCGGCAAATTTTATCGATAAGTTTAGGGGGGGGGGGGTTGAACCAGATTTACATGTAAGTTGTTTTTCTACAGTGTGTCAAATTATTCTTGAATTTGATAAATCATATTCTCGCTTTTTCGATGGCACTATAAAAGAAACCAAGCAAAGTTACACCTATTCTTTGTTTCTTACCTTTGGCTTTGACGACATAGAATGTGTATCAAGATAACGCAACTCACATATATATTAAAGAAGTTCAAATTTCTTAACTTTACATAATAAAGTTACCAAAAATAAGCTTAGCCCCCCCCCCCCAGCCCACAAAATGCATATACATGCATGTATCAGCACCAATTATGTCCGCGTAAAGAGCTAGAGCCATGAAGCATCAAAATGTACCTTAAAATTTTCACAAATCTCAAGTTTGAAACAATATAAATTTTAATTACTTATAATGTAGGGCACAATATTCTGCTTCTATGCATGTGCAATTTTTTCACCTCGGCCCCACCGTTTAGCACATGCGCATCATTAAACATGCCATGGTCGTCAAAAATGGCTGTAAAATGTAGATTTTACTGCAGGATTTCCAAAATTATAATGTGGCCACACTTGAGTACCTCTTTGAAACTTTAAAAACTGAGAGATATTGCATAAAGGCATCTGTCTGCAAAATTTCTTAGAGGTACTCAAGTGTGGCCAATATTTATTTTACAATTATTGAAAATTTCAGTAACAGAAAATAAAACAGACCACTCTGTTTTAGGGTAATTATTTGCTTAATTTTAATTAAAATAGCAGAAATTAATTAATAATGATAAAGAATTATTTGTAAATATTTAAAAATCATCATTTTATTAAATATTTGTGGTAGAAATCCATATAAACTGAACATTAATGTGTTCTATCTAGTAATTTTATACTGTGTAGTCATTCTTATATCGTCCGTCATCAATGACGTCATAGTTTGACGTTAATCTGTACATGGAATCTTGAGTTCTTTCAGTATTTTGCTATATAATAAAACTAACCATTTAAGTCTGCATTTTTTAGGTCACCTGAGTAAACTCAGGTGACCTATTGCTATCTGTTTTCGTCCGTCGTCGTGCGTCGTGCGACGTGCGTCGTGCGTTAACAATTTACATTTTGAACTTCTTCTTAAAAACTACACTGCCATTAATTCCCATTTTTGGTGTGAAGCATCTCTATGGTAAAAGGAATGTAAATTGTGAAATTGGTGGCTCTACCACCCCCAGGGTGCCACAGGTGGGGCCAAATATGCAAAAAACAGCCAAATTTTCAAAAATCTTCTTCTCTACTCCCACACATGTGAGGAAAAAACTGATTGCATGGTTATAATGTCCATGAAGCCCTCTACCAAAATTGTGAAATTCATGGCCCCTGGGTCAGGGGTTCAGGCTCTAGGGTGGGGCCAATATGGTCATATAGTAAAAATGTATTTAATCTTAGAAAATCTTCTTCTCTACTCCCATAGATATTTGTTAAAAACTAAATGCATGGTTATGATGTCCATGAAGCCCTTTACCAAAATTGTGAAATATATGGTCTCTGTGTCAGGGGTTCAGGCTCTAGGGTGGGGCCAATATGGCCATATAGTAAAAATGTATTAAATCTTAGAACATCTTCTCCTCTACTCCTATAGATATTTGTTAAACACTAAATGCATGGATATGATATCCATGAAGCCCTCTACCAAAATTGTGAAATTTATGGTCTCTGTGTCAGGTGTTCAGGCTCTAGGGTGGGGTCAAAATGGCCATATAGTAAAAATGTATTAAATTTTAGAAAATCTTTTTCTCTACTCCCATATATATTTGTGAAAAACTAAATGCCTGGAAATGATGTACATGAAGTCTTCTACCTAAATTGTGAAATTTTTGACCCCTGGGACAGGTGTTTAGGCACTAGGGTGGGGGCCAATATGGCCATTTAGTAAAAATGTATTAAATCTTAGAAAATCTTCTTCTATACTCCTGTATATATTTGTGAAAACTAAAGGCATGGATATGATGCCCATGAAGTCTTCTACCTAAATTTTGAAATTCATGACCCTTGGGACAGGGGTTTAGGCCCTAGGGTGGGGCCAATATAGCCATATAGTAAAAATGTATTAAATCTTAAAAATCTTTACTCCCACACATGTAGGCAAAAAACTGAATGCATGGTTATGAACTCCTCTACCTAAATTCTAAAATTCATGACCCCTAAGTCAGGGTTCAGGACCTAGCATTTGGAGAGCATTTGGAAAGAGTTGAAAAGGGGGGGGGGGGGGTAAACAGTTAATGGAGTTATTAAGTCTCCCAAACAAAGCTTTTAAGTCTCCCAAACAAAGTTTGGAGACTTATTGTTTTTGTACGGTTTTTCTTCTTCTTCTTCTTCTTTTTTCTCGCTCTGAACTTGTCCGTCGTGTTTCTCAGAGATGGCTGAACAGAATTGTACAAAACTCTAGGATATGATAGGCCTGCATATGTAGATGTGCACGCTGGTTTAATTTTTCTCATTTGGGGTTGGTCAACCACTTTTCTGGGGGGTCAAAAGGGTGTGGGGTCTAACATTGAACCTTATGGGAAAAATCGACGACTCTATTGTAAATGGTTATAACTTAAAGAGGTTCGATCCTCTGATTTTGGGTAGCCATTTTGGGTCACCTCTGGTCTGGAAATTCTGTGTCATATATTAATTCTACTTGTAAATTCCTATTTTACAATGCCAAATAAACTATTTTGAATAAAATAGTTAAGGGAAAATTACATATTTACAGAGTTAAGTAAGGGACTATATTTTGTGGCGGAAGGTTTTTAAGAAGAAAATGAACATTTTTCATAACTCAGTTGTTTTAGAGTACTGTCATTTTAGCTTCCTTATTTTCAGTGCAGACCAAATTTCCAGCTAGTTTATGCATTGGATTATCTTCGTGTTGTTTCAAAAAACACATTTTAACAATATTTCAATATTTCTATCGACATATATTCTCACATTTAACTAATATTTCATAAAAGTCAAGAAAAAATGAACTCCAATTTTTGCCTAAAATTAGCTTATTTGATGCTATATCTCAAAATTTACACCATAGACCCATACTTTTGGTTTTATTTTCTGAATTTGTAAGATATTTTTGACAAGTCTTTTAAAATTTGAGAAAAAGTTTGAGACTTTTAAATAATTTTATTGCATGTTGAATCTTTTATGGATACAAACAGCGTTTTATCAGTGCAAAAAGGTCAAAATATCAATTAGGTGAAGAAATTGCAAACTTTTTCTTTATGATTATTTTAATTTTATTAATTTTAAATAATATAAATTTGTATTTGATGCCATGGTTTATTCCGATTAAAAATTATTGAGGAAAAAGCGATTTATGTGCAATTTGCACTTTCAGTGCAGAAAGGTCATATTAAATACACTGTAGGACCGAAAGGAGCATATAGACCCCAAAATTTTGTTTTGAATTTTGGTTTAGCTATGTATGTAGATTTTTAAAAAATACTTCAGAAAAAAACTTAGAGACTTATGATCGCAGGATCCAACCTCCTTAAAAACGGACAAAGATAATAATATAGGGTTTTCAGAATCATATATTGACTGTTACAGGCAATATTTAGGGTTTATAAGATCTGACCCCTGGGTCATCCCCACTCCCCAGGAATTGAAAATGACCATATATCTCAGAAACTGTTAGAATCCTGACCCCTAAACCATATATATTCTTGTTTCATGAGTTAAGGAGCATCAAATGGTATGTAGGTCATGAGCCCCGGGGATGGTCCTGACCCCCCTCAAACAGGAAGTGCACAAATAACTTGAAAACGGTTAATATCCCCACACCTAAACCATATATATTCTTGTTCCTTGTGTTAAGGGCCATCAAATGGTATGTAGGTCATGGGCCCTGGGGGTGGTCCTGACCCCCCCCCCCTCAAACAGGTAGTGCCCGAATATCTTGAAAACGGTTAATATCCTCACCCCTAAACCATATATATTCTTGTTCCTTGGGTCATGTTAGTTCACCTGATATATGGTAAAGAACCCCTGGGAACATCATGAAACTTTGTGGGTCATCCCTACTCTATATGATAGCCTCGTTCGTTTAGGAGACTTTATAATCGCCCCGATTATAATTACATCTTGTTTTCCCTTGCTTCTTCCTAATGGAGTTATCTTCCTTTGCTTGTTCATATTTAGTTATTAATCATTGAACATAATGTAATTATAAGAAGTTGTATGATCAAAAGAGTTATGCAAGGCTTTTTATCATTTGAAACAAAAACAGTTTTTGAACTTTCAAAATAAACAAATAGACTTGTTAATAGTAAAGTAATAATTGGCTAACTAAATTCACTGATATAAAGGTAAAATGATTTTTGTATATATGCCAGATGGTGATTCTCAACGAATGTTGCATATTCAAAAACTAGAACAGGAGAAGTGAGTAACTCATGATGGCTTTTATCGATAAAGCTGGGTTTTTTTTTTCGTTTGTTTAATTGCCCACAGGGAGAGTTTCTGTCTGCCCCGGGGGTATGGGGGATGGGAGGTTGTTTTAGATTAAACATGAATAATAGCCACCTTGTTATTATTATTAAATTATTTTCTATCAGAGTCTTGCACTTTTTCAATATCAGGTCATGCACTCTTTTATGATCTTTTAAGTTTTTCGCTAAAATTATAGGTTTAATAGTCCTTTTTGAAAGATTTCAGGCAGTCGTCATTACAAATTAAAATTTGTTATATTCCAGAATAAAACTTAATTAAATACATATATGAGACTCCTTGACAAGTTTGTGTATGGGTTATACTACTCAGGTGACCGTTAAGGCCTATTGGCCTCTTGTTAAAACATTCTATGTACCACGGTATTATTCAATTGCAGTAGAATATAATATACATGAACATGTTAACAAATAGAAAAAATTAATGGCAGTTAACATTGTAACGTTACGTACATTGATGGTGACAAATAAGTAAATATACCTATACCTTTGTGTAGAATAAGCGATAGCATGTATAAGTAGCTATAGTTGTTGGGTTTTTTTTTCGTCAAACAGTTAAATGCATAAAAAAAAAACAAAATGAAAGATGCAAGCGATTTTTAAAAGTGTTTCTGAATATCACGGGAGAAAGACATTCGATATCACGTGTAAACATGTGTACATGTATGATAAACTTAACTTATGCCGTCAAATAACTTGATAATTTAATTTCCAAGTACAGCTGTAATTGAATATATTATAATTAAGCCATCGTCAGTTGCATAAAAAATCTTACCAATGCAATTCGTTATTAAGTTATCAGCCACCTGTTGATTCGTTGTATTTCCAGTGAACCGTTACATGCATATTGAAAGATCGATCGTGTACGTTTCGATGAAGACGACTTTTGGTATTCACAATTTAGAATAAATTATCAGCGTGTGCATAATATAGACAGCTAATCCTAATTGTGATGTCTTTGTTGGTAATTCGTTCAATAAAATTAAAAAAAAACTACCCTAAATGTGTGTACATCGGGTCTTTTGCCTTATAAAATTCTCGATTGAAATTTTCGTCGATTATTTTATGCGTACTAAATCTAATTACAGTTTGCCTTGTATGGTATATAAAAAGGATTCAGATTGCCGGGCCTTTTCTTAAAAAAAAAACAACGACGAGTGCAGTAAGATTTTGTTTCTATCCCCCCCCCCCCCAATTTAAAAAAATCAATCGATTTACGGCCGAGTTCATTACAAATCTATATATTTTAACACAAATTCTACATGCTTGCAATGAATTCGGCTTTTCAAGACAATTTTACGCAATTATTCATGTGCTACTGCTTGGCTTTGAGAAATCAAATATTTTATAAAAATGTTCATTGTAACCTACATGTATCTCCAAATAGTGACCTCTCTCTCTCTCTCTCTCTCTCTCTCTCTCTCTCTCTCGATCGATCGATCGATCGATGTTATGTTACGGCATTTATAAGGAATAATTAATTCATAAGGAATATTTAATTCATAAAAATATTTTTTTAGAAATCAATATTTTTTTTTAATTAATGAACCTTAAGACACTGATGTTATGTCATTTCTTTGTTCCAACAGTCAAAAATTTTACCTTTGACAGTCCAATATTAGTGAGCTTCTTAATATCAGACCGTTACCAGTGGTTACAATACTGGTATCCTTTAAAATCGGACTGTCTCAGGTAAAACAACAATGAAATTCAATTGCAGTGTTTTAAGTACGATATATGCCATAACCACTTTTGTATGAAAAAAATATTAGACAGTTCTCGGTCCTAACGGGCCTCGAAACTGTTTTATATTTCATACAGAACTGTTTTCTACGGAAGCGTATTAGGGCCGCAGCAGTATTTTTTATTAATTTGTTATAACAAATTATCAATTTGTTATAACAGATTATCAATTTGTTATAACAAATTATCAATTTGTTTAAACAAATTATTAATTTGTTATAACAGATTATTAATTTGTTATAACAAATTAGTAATTTGTTATAACAGATTAATAATTTGTTATAAAAAATTATCAATTTGTTATAACAGATTAATAATTTGTTATAACAAATTATCAATTTGTTATAACAAATTAGTAATCTGTTATAACAGATTATTAATCTGTTATATCAAATTATCAATTTGTTATAACATATTACTAATTTGTTATAACAGATTATCAATTTGTTATAACAAATTATCAATTTATTTAAACAAATTATTAATTTGTTATAACAGATTATTAATTTGTTATAACAAATTAGTAATTTGTTATAACAGATTAATAATTTGTTATAACAAATTATCAATTTGTTATAACAAATTACTAATTTGTTATAACAGATTATCAATTTGTTATAACAAATTATCAATTTGTTTAAACAAATTATTAATTTGTTATAACAGATTATTAATTTGTTATAACAAATTAGTAATTTGTTATAACAGATTAATAATTTGTTATAACAAATTATCAATTTGTTATAACAAATTAGTAATCTGTTATAACAGATTATTAATTTGTTATATCAAATTATCAATTTGTTATAACAAATTACTAATTTGTTATAACAGATTATCAATTTGTTATAACAAATTATTAATTTGTTATAACAAATTATCAATTTGTTATAACAGATTACTAATTTGTTATAACAAATTATCAAGTTGTTTTAACAAATTATCATTAGCATACAAATATCATAGCACTGTATAGAAATTTCATAGCATTGCATTTTTATGCTACTCTTTGATAAACTAAAATGAAATGCTTTATGATGATGAGATATGATATTACATGATATGGTATGCTTTGCTAATTTATGATATTCTATGATGAATGAGAATCATATGATATGCTATAAGATTCCAATGCTATGCAATGTAATTCCAATGCTATGTTTTTTAAATTTCAAAGCATAGCATTGGAATTACATTATTAACCATTGGAATCTTATAGCATATCATTTGAATCTCATTTATCGTAGCACAACATACCATATCATCAAGCGTTTCATTTCAAAATAGAATAGCATAGGAATCTTACAGCATTGCAAAGAGACCTCATATCTTTGCTTATCAATAAGAATCTCAAAGCAAAACTTGTTATCTCATAGCACAGCATAGTAAAAGATTGTAATAGATATGCATTAAATGACGGTCACTTCAAGCTATCTTTTACAACAAAGCAAAGCATAAAATATAAATCTCATAGCATAGCATTGGAATCTGATTTCAAAACATTGAAATATCATAGCATATGATTTAATTCTCTTTCATCATATCATATCATATCATATCATATAATATCATATCATATCATATCATATCATATCATAAAGCATTTAATTTCAATTTATCAACGAATAGATAAAAATGCAATGCTATGAGATTTATATGCAATGCTATGAAATTTCTATGCTATAGATAATTTGTTATCAATTTGTTTAAACAAATTATTAATTTGTTATAACAAATTGATAATCTGTTATAACAAATTACTAATTTGTTATAACAAATTAATAATCTGTTATAACAAATTAATAATCTGTTATGACAAATTAATAATTTGTTTAAACAAATTGATAATCTGTTATAACAAATTGATAATTTGTTATAACAAATTAATAAAAAATACTGCTGCGGCCCTAATACGCTTCCGTAGTTTTCGGCATATACACAGTCGCTGAAATGTTCTATTTTCCCACTAAAACGGCGAGTAAACGGTGAGCACACGGTGAGTGCACTCTGAGCGATCGGTGAGCGCACGCAGAGCAAACGCAAACGCAGGGCAAAGTGAACGGTAAACGATATGTGAGCTCTATGTGAACGCAAAATGAACGAATTTTTCGGAGTGCCCCGGGAGTTATTGTTACATTGTGTTTCGTTGGTAATCGGGTAATAATAACAATAAACTACATGTATGTATTGTTATCAGTCTAAATATAATATTATGTAACTGAACAATAAGTGAAAACTGAATGATCGGTGAGCGCAAGGCGAACGCTTTGTGAACGCACGATGAGCGCTTTGTGAACGATGGGCGTGAACGGAGCGGAGAGCGCAAGTGAACGCACTGTGTGCGCACAGTGAGCGCACGGTGAACGCACGGAAAATGGGAAAATAGAAAGTTTCAGGGACTGAACCCCGGCATCTAACTGCTATAAAACGCAAGATTTGAGTGAAAGTATCGAAGCCTTGAAATAAGTAAAAAAAATATGCAGAATAATGTACACAAACGGTTGCAGTAATGCATAAACATTCTAGATTACATATACATGTACAATGTATTTCTGTTAAATTCAATCACCAGATTTTTGTCATATTTATATATTTATTTTTAATAATTTGTTATTATATCGGTAAAATTATATATATAATCTTCAGTTATACACTGCGCATCATCAGCATTACTTCATGCAGTTTCATATTGCAGAAAAAAGAACTTTGAAAACACCGACATATTTCGTTATATTGACCTTCAGCACTGATCCCTGTATTTTTTAAAAACTTTATTGTAAATAAGCTTTTCATAGTATTTTCATCAATAAATTTATTTTCATAAATGAATTATTATATCTACAAGATAATTTTATTTTGTTTTTGATTATTTAATTAAATTCAAGTCATGCGTAGTTTTATCATTTCATGACGTTACTTAACAAAAATGACGTCTGGTTTACATTTTTTCATCAAAACAGTGATGTCGACATATTGTAAACTCTGTTTATAAAAAACTATAATAGATATCGAAAAAAGAAAAACAGTTATGAAAAGCTTAGATTCTACACTACATTTCACCAAAATATGGTGAATTGTTATGATAGGGCATTTTTTTATGCTTCGTGGCTCTAGCTCTTTGATATAACTTATCAGTCTCTGTTGCACTTCAAAGACGTTTAAAAATCCTTATATGAATTTCCGTGAATCATGTGGTGACATATTATATATTTTTATAGCCCATAATATAATTCAGTTGTTTCTAACTTACAACTTGTAATAATCATCAAAGCTGAAGAACGATATTTCTTTAATGGCAAACCTATCTAATTAATTAGATCACTGTTGATTGTCAAATCACTTTAGAAACAGGTATATATACCCAACTTTTGACTATGTAAACAATGAATTTAAGTTACCCTTCGCCGCTCCATTGAATATAAATCGCCGTTATCATCGCCGCACCAATTAATACAGATCACCGTTATTAAATTTCAATTCAGTCTTATTTTTTTTTTCAGAATTCATTTTTTGGCAAAATTATTGGGGCGGCGACCGCATCTGCCGCCCCTGTTCCAACACCATTGAAATATCAGGGACTAGTACATCTATAACATTGAACAAACGACATTCTAGGAAAGGGGTGGCTTGATCACAGACCCTCTCCCTCTTCATCTTCATATCATTGCCAGATCAGATAGCCTTATAAATTTCTCATCAAAAATGCTGTTTTATATAAATATAACTTATTCGTCCGAACAAATAGCTAATTCGTCCGAACAAATCCTATTTCGTCCGAACAAATCGTAATTCGTCCGAACAAATTGCTAATTCATCCGAACAAATAACTTATTTGTCCGAAAAAATCGTAATTCGTCCGAACAAATAACTAATTCGTCCAAACAAATAGCTAATTCATCCGAACAAATCCTAATTCGTCTGAACAAATAGCTAATTCGTCCGAACAAATAACTTATTCGTCTGAACAAATCCTAGTTCGTCCGAACAAATCATATTTCGTCCGAACAAATAAGAATTGTTTTTTTCACCTGGCCCTTCCACACCGCCGTACATTCCCACTAATCTTAAGTTGTATTATAAACACATCAGATATAATAAATTACATTTACAGTAAAGTACCGAGTATAGTACGCAATTTTTTTTCAGCCAAAATTTGATCAAAATGGGGGGTGCTAATTATGCATAGGAACAAAAATGTAACCGCATTTTACAGATTGTGTTTCTGGCTCGCCAGTGTATTAAGCATTACTAACCAGCCACCTGTTGACTGGTTGTGTGGTCAGTGTTTGTGTTACAATTTCTGGTGAAGGATGCACCCTGTCAGACTTCCCAGTTTATTTGAGTGCAGGAAGATTAGCAATTAGCAATAGTTATGATTTGATTTGAAACTTATTTTGTTTTTCATTATGCAGTTATTGTGTTTTAAAAATAGACACTGGGTGTTAAAAAAAGATCGATCATTTGTACAACTAGTTTGTTTGTATACAAGTTTCTTCAATATGTTTATTAATAACAAAAATCAAAGAAGTGGACTAATTATCAATTAAGTCATTATTTTTGTTGTTGTTTTAATTTAGATCAGCAAACGTTATTATTTTTAAGCGCTTTGAATACATGCATGCACATTAATTACTTTTAATAAATCTGGATTGAAAATTTTATAGTTTTTAGCTCACCTGAGCTGAAAGCTCAAGTGAGCTTTTCTGATCAAAATTTGTCCGTTGTCTGTCGGCGTTGGCGTTGGTGTTGGCGTTGGCGTTGTTGTCGTTGTAAACTTTTCACATTTTCATCTTCCTCTACAGAATCACTGGGCAGATTTCAACCAAACATGGCACAAAGCATCCCTGGGTGAAGGGGATTCAGGTTTGTTTAAATGAAGGGCCACACACTCTTTAAAGGGGAGATAATTTAGAATTATTGAAAATTTGTAGGTATTTTTCAAAAATCTTCTTCTCAAAAACAAAAAGGCCAGAAAAGCTGTTACTTGCATGGAAGCATCCTCAGGTAGTGCAGATTCAAGTTTGTTTAAATCATGGTCCCCCGGGGTTGGGTGGGGCCACAATGGGGGATGAATTTTTACATAGGAATATATAGAGAAAATCTTTAAAAATCTTCTTCTCAAAAACTATTAGGCCAGGAAAGCTAAAATTTGAGTGGAAGCATCCTCATATAGTGTAGATTCAAGTTTGTTTAAATCATGGTCCCCGGGGGGAGGGTGGGGCCACAATAGGGGGATGAATTTATATATAACAATATATAGAGAAAATCTTTAAAAATCTTCTCAAAAACTATTAGGCTAAAAAACCTCAAATTGGAGTGGAAGCATCCACAGATAGTGTAGATTCAAGTTTGTTTAAATCATAGTCCCCAGGGGTAGGGTGGGGCCACAATGGGGGGATGAATTTTTACATAGGAATATATTGAGAAAATCTTTAAAAATCTTCTTCTAAAAAACTGTTAGGCCAGAAAAGCTCAAATTAGAGTGGAAGCATCCTCAGATAGTGTAGATTCAAAATTGTTTAAATCATGGTCCCCAGGGTAGGGTGGGGCCACAATTGGGGGATGAATTTTTACATAGGAATATATAGAGAAAATCTTTTAAAATTTTCTTCTCAAAAACTATTAAGCCAAAAAAAACAAAAATTGGAGTGGAAGCATCCACAGATAGTGTAGATTCAAGTTTGTTAAAATCATGGTCCCCAGGGGTAGGGTGGGGCCACAATGGGGGGATAAATTTTTACATAGTAATATATAGAGAAAATCTTTAAAAATCTTCTTCTCAAAAACTATTAGGCCAGAAATGCTCCAATTTCAGCGGAAGCATCCTCAGATAGTGTAGATTTAAATTTGTTTAAATCATAGTCCCCAGGGGTAGGGTGGGGCCACAATGGGGGGATATATTTTTACATAGGAATATATAGAGAAAATCTTTAAAAATCTTCTTCTCAAAAACTGTTAGGCCAGAAAAGCTCAAATTAGAGTGGAAGCATCCTCAGATAGTGTAGATTCAAAATTGTTTAAATCATGGTCCCCAGGGTAGGGTGGGGCCACAATGGGGGGATGAATTTTTACACAGGAATATAAAGAGAAAATCTTTTAAAATTTTCTTCTCAAAAACTATTAAGCCAAAAAAACTCAAATTGGAGTGGAAGCATCCACAGATAGTGTAGATTCAAATTTGTTTAAATCATGGTCCCCAGGGTTAGGGTGGGACCACAATGGGGGGATGAATATTTACATAGGAATATATAGAGAAAATCTTTAAAAATCTTCTTCTCAAAAACTATTAGGCCAGAAATGCTCCAATTTGAGCTAAAGCATCCTCATATAGTGTAGATTCAAGTTTGTTCAAATCATGGTCCCCAGGGGTAGGGTTGGGCCACAATGGGGGGATGAATTTTTACATAGGAATATATAGAGAAAATCTTTAAAAATCTTCTTCTCAAAAACTATTAGGCCAGGAATGCCCCAATTTGAGCGAGAGCATCCTCAGATAGTGTAGATTCATGTTTATTATAATCATGGTCCCCAGGGGTAGGGTGTGGCCACAATTGGGGAATGAATTTTTACATAGGAATATATAGAGAAAATCTTTTAAAATTTTCTTCTCAAAAACTATTAGGCTAAAAAACCTCAAATTGGAGTGGAAACATCCACAGATATGTAGATTCAAGTTTGTTTAAATCATGGTCCCCAGGGGTAGGATGGGGCCACAATGGGGGGAATGAATTTTTACATAGGAATATATAGAGAAAAATCTTCTTCTCAAAAAACTATTAGGCCAGGAAAGCTTAAATTGGAGTGGAAGCATCCTCAGATAGTGTAGATTCAAGTTTGTTTTAATCATGGTTCCTGGAGGTAGGGTGGGGCCACAATGGTGGGATGAATTTTTACATAGGAATATATAGAGAAAATCTTTAAAAATCTTCTTCTCAAAAACTGTTAGGCCAGGAAAGCTTAAATTGGAGTGGAAGCATCCTCAGATAGTTTAGATTCCAGTTTGTTTAAATCATGGTCCCTGGGGGTAGGGTGGGGCCACAAATGGGGATGAATTTTTACATAGGAATATATAGAGAAAATCTTTAAAAATCTTCTTCTCAAAAACTATTAGGCCCAAAAAGCTCAAATTGGAGTAAAAGCATCCACAGATAGTGTAGATTCAAGTTTGTTTAAATCATGGTCCCCAGGGTTAGACTGGGGCCACAATGGGGGGATGAATTTTTACATAGGAATATATAGAGAAAATCATCAAAAAATATTCTCGGAAATTTTTCAGTCCAAAAAGCAGTAACTTGTGTGAAAGCACGGGTTGTGCAGTTTAAAGTTTGATCAAACCATGATTACCTAGAGAAAAGTGGGGTCACAAAGTGGGGGGGGGGGGGGTTATATAGGAATAGAGAAAAATCTTTTTACAGGTACAACAACAAAAGGGGCTTGGTATTTACCATAAACATATGTGAATTACTCAGCAGATATTTTAAATTTTTTCAGCAATTTCTACTGTACTTAGTTGTCAAGATATTATAATATTCATACTGTAATGCTAATTTGATCCGCGTTAAGGCTATTGTTCCTCAGGTGAGCGATGTGGCCCCTGGGCCTGTTGTTTGGATGATCATTAAACATAGGAGCAGTGGGGGTTTTTTCAGCATTTTACACCCAACTTTGGGGAGCATATTATACACAGGTGTGTGCCATACACGAGACTTTATGGTATAAATATATATAAATAGGACCTGTTTGGGAGGGTACCAGTTGAAATTGACACCCCGAGAAAACCATTGTCAACCGACGCTAAGCGGAGGTTGACAAGGGTTTTCGAGGGGTGTCAACTGGTACCCTCCCAAACAGGCACTATTCATTTTATTATACTGAATGTCTTAATTTTAGAGGAAATTTTACTGCTTTTATATAGAAATGATGCGAGTTCTACGGCGAACCGTACACACATAATTTACGTGCATGTAATAATTCGTTGTGTTACCTGTTTCTAAGTGTGTTGCTAATGCTGAGGGTAATAGAACGGATTATCAACTGCGTCTTATCCAATCAGATTCTAGTATTTAAATTGAAAGTATAATAAATTAGAATTGTTTGTTCCTGCCACTTTGTTATAAGAAGGTTTAACTATATTTGTCTTTATGTTTAATAAATTTAAGAGACTGTCAAAACTACAGACATAACAGTTCATCTGCTCTTAAAACTTCTGTCATGCTCACTTTTCTTTTCTTTCATAACCGCTGCCTGTTATTAATGTTATTGCCAGAAGAAAAAGCTTTTAATTTTTAAGTAGAAATCCTGTAGCAATTCTTTGTAAAAACAGAATACTAATTTGTCTTTTTGGATAAAAATTCTCCTGAGGCTCAAATTAGGAGCAATGAACCTTTGGCATTCTCCATTGTGATATCTGAATCAATTAGCATAGAAGTATGAAAATTATTAGCTCCATACTACCAAATATTTAAGGCATCTTAGTTTTATAATATTAATTAATACTTTCAAAGGTTGCATGAATATGAACAGGTATTAATTGTCGAAGTTGCATGAAGCTGAACAACCTCATTTACCAACTAATTAGAAAGAAAATTTCAACTG
The DNA here is from genome assembly GCA_020458035.1 of Magallana ariakensis. NCBI lineage: Eukaryota > Metazoa > Mollusca > Bivalvia > Ostreida > Ostreidae > Magallana > Magallana ariakensis. The sequence continues at coordinate 8,853,604 of CM035815.1, forward strand.
TTTCAAGAAAAATAGCAAAACATTTGCTGAACAATGTCACTGATTACTGTGAAAATAAAAGACGAATGTCCCCACACATGCATGCGCATATAGTTTTAATTATTGCTTCAATTTCTGTGAACTTGCAGGACCTGGTTTGGCGTTTGTAGCGTACCCCGAGGCCATTGTCAAGCTCCCTATCTCCCCCCTGTGGGCGGTTCTCTTCTTCCTGATGCTGTTTTTAGTAGGAGTAGATACACAGGTAAAATATCAGTTTGTTACATGGGTTGTGTGTTCATTTAATTAATTAGTCATGTAATGGTGGCACACACCATAATGATGGAAAACCTGAGTAGCCTTCTGATATAAAGTCAGCTAGTGTGTAGTCTTAAGTGTATGATTTAGATCTCTAGTGATGTTTAGAAACTGTCTATGCATGAGAAAAAGAAGGTGGTAATAAGGATTTCTTGATGATATTCTTTTCAGAGATAAAATAATCTGGTAAAATCATATTATGAGAATTTCCAATGCATTTTGTATCATATCACTTCATGCGTCATATCATTCTTGGCTTTGTTTGAAGTATAATTTTGGAATCTTTTAAGTTGTTAATGTTTGTGACTGCATTATACATCTGTTGTGTGTGATTTCCTTGCTGTTAACAAACAAGAAGATCAGTTTGCACGTATGTATTGTGTTATTAATTTACGTTTTGTGCGTAGTGCTATAGATAAATATTAACATCCTTCCAAACAGTTATAAAAGTATTTCCTCATCCATGAATTGAGCCCATCATTTCTATTGCTACAAATGAGTATAATGATAAACATTACATATCAAACAGCTGTGATAGAGTAGACAAATATGATTTTTAGTTATAGCATATGTGCATGCCTTGAATATGTAAGCTGAGAAATAGAAATTAACAAATTAACTTGCAGGGAAGCCATAATCTCAATGTTAAACCACACTTTAATACATATGTCCTGTTGTGACAGCGGATAAACTATGAAATAGATTAACACTTAAGTTAGGAACTTTACATTAATGATAAAGGTCAGAGCCAATAGTGATAAAGGTCAGAGTGATTAAAACATGACATGAAGTCTCTGTAAAGGGCACCTGTTGTGTGCCATCTGTCATATGTCAATGATCCTGCAACAGCCTGACAGCCTGCACCTGATGTGCTGGCATTGTATACATTCATCTGCATTGCTTTAGGTTGAAAAAATGCAAGACAGTAGTTAGGGTGAATTGGTTTCCCAAACACACTATTTAAAAACACATCTAGCATTGGTACATTGATTTCACCCCTATTCAGCACTTTAAAACAACATGTTGGTCAGCTTTGCCCACCTTCTATGGGTGATATAAGGATAGTTAAGCGGACATGTCAGAGAAGACCGCATGATGAAAAAATAGCAAGATGTCTAAGTGTTGTAGATGTTCTGAATTCTACAGAATTGTTGAGTACACATATAAACATTTGTATATCACTTAAAATAAGAGCAGCTAGCATTTATATATGTACCAGTCCATGTTTGTTTACATTGTTTTCAGTGTAGTAGGGCTGAAGACTGTCCCGTTGTGACCATAGCTGATAAATGGACCAGTTTTGAAAACTAAATGTAAATTTAAAGCAATAAGGGCTTGTAACAAGTGACTCTTGTATTGATTTGGTTCACTCTGGTTGATAGAGTCTAAGTGATGAGGAGGTCAGCACAATATTTACAGCACACAAGCTGTGTTTAAATGAGAAAATTGAATCATTGAATGGAAATTTAACTCCGATGTGGTGAATGTTGTAATTCTGTGTATGAAAACTTAGACCTCATATATTCTATCATTCCTATTGTTTTTAAGTGATATGCACCCATTGAAGAATGTGAATTGGATGTTTAGAGCTGTAAAATGCAATCTTGTATGCTACCACAATGTAACATATGTTCAGTTTACCTAGTTAAAGGGACCTAGACACGATTTCAGATGAAAAAAATATTTTTGATTTTGATAGTTCACCTGTGTATTTTGAAAGATTCGCCAAAATTTGAATGTTAGAAGTCAATTTACAAGCGAGATACAGAGGAAAGAAGTCTCCGTTATATAAACAAGGTTCGAGTCTTATATTTGTTTATAAATAATGCAAAGTACAGATATTTGCCTTTTGTTTGACAAAATAACTTGTGGAAACAAGAAAAACATATTCAGTGTGTTCATAACTTATTTTATCAATGACAAAAAAGAACATTAGATTGAAACTTACACCAATACAACATATATGTAAACAATAACAGGACTCGACCTTTGTTTACAAAACGAATAATTCTAACCTCTGAAACTCGCTTGTAACTCGATATTTGGCTTTCAAATTTTGACAAAGTAATAAAAACATCCATTTTGACCATTCTAGACATCAAAAATAAAAAAATAAATTTTGAAAAATTTGAGCTCAAATCGTGTCAAAGTCCCTTTAACTCTCAAAATGATAAACCTTTCTGATTTGCTTCATACTGTAGTCATCTGCTGGCACCAAGTTCATCGAGGAATTAAACACGGGCACCTGAAGCATAGATAGTGCTTCCACCCCCACCCCCTCTTCTGATTATTTTTGAAGGAGTATGTGGATTCCTTATATCTCATCGGTATTTTAGTAGATGTAATCATTTATTCTTTCGTTATATTTAAGAGATGAATTTATTTTTTGTATCATCAGTAACAAAAGTATGAACTATCAATTGAAATGTGGATGACAAAGAACAGAGAATCAACTAATTTCCAGAAAAATCCGGAAATGGGGGTGGGGGATAGAAGTACCTTTACTTCAGGTGGCTGTGGATCAATGGTAGGGTTGAAGAAATCTGGACAGGTGTGTTCTAATCCATACATTATTCTTTTTGGGTTTTGATCGAATGTTGGTATATTTGAATCATTACCTGTTACATGTGTACAATTTTATTAAGGTTTTTAACTCATTAGTACTTGTATTATAACAATTATGACTTATAAAAGGAGAAACAATCACATTCTTATACCAGCTAAATTACTTAGGCAACATTATGGATGAGTGCACGGTAGTAAATTAAAGTCTTCCCGGATAAAATCTACAGTTTGACATAGATATATTCTGACTTTCTAGCATTACAAAGCATTTAAAATGATGTTTTTCCATTATCATATTCTGAGTTGATTAAAACTATTTGGTCTTGAAAGTTTGGAGCTTTTATGTTGCTTTTATCAAAAAAGCCGTCATCATACATCATCATGGAATAATAATATATGTATATATACATCATCACAATAATTTGTAAAACTCCACAGAATCCAAAAATACACCCAAATATTATCCCAATATTTCAGAGTAAATGAATGCTGCCCGCAGATGTTGAAGACATTCTGATTGTTAAATATATGTAAATCTAAGAGTCGAAGCGAAGGTAAGGGAGGTAATTATATGGTTGCATGGAGAGTGTTCTTTCAAATTTTTTCATATATATTTATGCAAATGTGGATTGTGATTTGGGTTATATACGGTATTTATATATAGACTCCTAGAAAAAATAATTGAAATGCCTGTTTGGTTTATTTTTTGTCTAGGATTCTGGTGAAACTTGATAAAGGAAGACCAAGTGATCAACGTCTTTATATCCCCATGGCAACCTGGTCCAGTGTAAAGATATCAACTTGTGCCTTATTTTATTTTGCCCAATGTGTATGAGTAGAGAAATTTTCAAAAAAGAAGAAAAACAGTTTAAACATCAAATACCAGTTTACCAAAAATTCTGATTTTTAAATTTTCTTTAGATCTACATTTTTAATTTTATTATTTTTACCAACGTCAAATTTGGTACAAAAATTTTGGAGCTTTTATCAGGATCCTTTGATTTGGCAGTTTTGGAATTTTAAATAGCTCGTGTATATTGGGCATGTAAGTTTTAACATCCTTTCATTTTGTTGTAGGTTGATAACAATGCAACTTAAAATATGTAAATGTCAAAAAATAAAATATTAACTTGTTAATTGTACATCTCTTGTCACAATGTTATATCTAAGATTCATCCACATAGGTTTTGTTGATGGGAAATGCAAGGTCTTTGTTAAAATGAAACATTGGTAATCAATAACTTCTTTCTTAATGTATGTCAAATTTCACATTTAAAAAAAAAACATATATAGGTATAAGTATGTTATGAATCATTTTTTGAGATTGATTTGAATACCAATAATTTTTCAGCTTTGTAAAGACCTTGTAAAAACTGTTGATTTCTTTTGCACCATATAAATCAAACCTTCTAAATTGAACACTTCTTGGTGTTTTGACAGTTTCTGTTGGCTTCAGTATTAGATTTAATGGTATTGAAATACTGAATCCAATTTTTAAAAAAATATTTTAAGTAAAATAAAACATGAAGAATAGAGAAGTTGTGCAAAGGAAGTAAACAGGTTTAGGGCCTTTTGACATACAATCAAACTGAGAATTGATTCAGAATTCTGTGTACAAGGTTTTGTAATGTTCTTGGTTCTTTGATGAATTTGGCCCTGAACATAGGTATTGCCAGGAATGATTCCAATTGGAATTTCTCTTTTAATTCTCATCCAAAATGCATGTGTTTGAATCCTGACATTGGGACGTTTTTAACCACATTAAGCATTCAGGAACTCGTAGTTTTAAACAATTTTGTACCTCGACCAAAATTCGTTATATTAAAATTTTTAAGTATTATCAAAATTAGTGCAGAAGATCTTCCTGAATTCTTTTGTTAAACCAGTTTCTTTTTTGAATATGTATCATTATTTGAATGTTGACGCTGTTACCTTCGATCTTGTAGTTTGGAACGTTTGAGACCATGACTAGTGCCTTCATTGATGAATTTCCGAATCTACTGAAAAACAGGAAGGTTTTGTTCACAGCATTTTTCTGCTTCGTTGAATTTTTGTTGGGAATTCCATGCGTCACGCAGGTAGCTAATACATTTCTGTAGAAAGAAAATGTCAATTCACTTGTTAATTTAAAGTAGAAAATTCATGGTAATTTTCACATAATGTAGAACATTATTTGCTCGTAAACAGCCCTTCAGTGTCAAGCATTTTTTCTGTTAAACAGAAAGCTTGCATAAACTTAAGGTACATGTTATTTACGATATTCTTCAGACATGATCGAAGCAGTACTATGTATAATGTTTCTAATTCACACAATTAACTAGGCCTAGTCAAATTTCATCTTGTGTTCATTCATGTTATGAATTTACACAGTCATTCCTTATTCCTTCTTTAACAGATTCTTAATTTTTAGTATTAAGTCCTTTCTATCCTTTATCAGATAAATTTCTTCTCTGGTAAGATTTGAATAACAAAGGAAGTATCTACTTAGTTAACCCTGTCAATGGAACAGGCCTCCAATTTATGTGAACAAGGAGGTGAGGTTACAAATCTGTCAGGAAATGCATGGAATTTACACATCATTTTAAAAGAAGAGGAAAAAACAATATGACAAAGTAATATCTACTTACATTAGCCTAAGAGCTTGACTGCATAAGGCCATTGTTTTTTAGAATTGCTGAAATATGAATATTTTCTTATTATTCTTAGATTAATGTGTAATAGAATATGAATAATGACCACAACTAGGCTCGAATAATGACCACAACTAGGGTCGAACCAAAGACCCTTCAGTTTAAAAACCAACGCTCCACCAACTGAGCAAAAGGGTTAACCCATCAGCTAGTGCTAGCAGGAGCGTGGCCTAGTATACACACTATCACATTCTTCCCCCCATTTCTTTTGAGATTCCACTCGACTGTGGTTATTTTGTTGGATGCCAATGTAATAGCTAGAGTAGGAGCTAGGAATGACCACACTACCAACTGAGCTAAAGGACAGTGCTAGTAGAAGTGTGGCCGTACTGAGCCTGTTATATGCCTATTATACAAACTACATGTATCCCAAATGTATCAGTTTTGTTACACCATATATAAAATCTAAAATCCAGTACTGCTAAAACATGCCTGAAACAAGGTCACTTTATATGATAGGTCCGTAATTGTCTCCCTGCATTGTAGGGAGGAATTTACGTTGTCCAGATCATGGACTGGTACTGTGCTTCATTCTCTCTGATGTTGCTCTCCTTGACTGAATGTGTTGTTATTGCTTGGATTTATGGTAAAAAATCTCTCTCTCTCTCTCTCTCTCTCTCTCTCTCTCTCTCTCTCTCTCTCTCTCTCTCTCTCTCTCTCTCTCATAATTGTGAAATTCTTTCTGTTGTGGATAGCCTCCTATTTTGGTATTATACAACACAGTTTACAATTCCTAATGGAATATTTTTCCATTCCAGGTACTGACAGGTTTTACAAAGACATCGAGCTTATGATTGGCTTTCAGCCAAGTTTGTGGTGGAAATATTGCTGGAAGTTCATCACCCCAGTTACTATTGCTGTATGTGACTCATTTTAATGAAAAACAAGATAGATATCCTATCAGCATTAAAAACAAGATAATTATCTGTCAAATCTGGCAGTTAGAGGAAACAGTTTATGATTGCGATCTATGAAAATGTAGTTATTTTTTACATCATGAATGACGTATTTCACAGATATTTTAAAATGTTGTTTTTCTGAACTTTCTTGTGAAAAAATTTAGAACTAGTTTTAATTAGTTAGTACCAGTTTTGTATCGATTGCAAAAGAGATTAACTGGCAATTAGTAGTTGTCTTAAGAGTTTATAATGGTACTAATTATTTTTACAAAATTGTGATTAAATAAGGATAATCAGTCCAAAACTAGTGCACATTTTTGTGCGCTGTAAAACGCAACTTTTTTAACATGTAAGGAACTGTAGCTTCCAGGTCATCCATCTGAATTTTTTCACACTAGGAGCTACAGTCCTGCAGCTAAGGTTCCAATAGCAATGATCTCTACCAGTACATGTACATTTGTATATTACAAAAGCCAATCTTCTGATAATTTATAGAATGGGTCACACAGTACACATGTCAAGATATTGATGATTTGATCTTTGTTTTAATTGTTATACATATCAAAGTAAATTCACAGTTTCAATTGACAAAATATATTCCTGGTTGTCTTGGATTGTGCATTGTTTAATATTGTTTTTCACTGCTATAATAGTATGTCCCAGGTTATTGCTTCCATCACTTTTTGATGATTTTTAATAAAAATACACATACCTGTGAAGGAAATACAGTTGAAATTGATAAACGGGAAAGTATCGAAGATAATTTCATTGACACATTATCATTTTTCATTCATAATTAAAAGTTCACAGGAACGAAAATAAATTTCTTAAGAAGATTAATAAAGGGAAATGTTTTTTTTTTACCATTCGGAACTCGGAAGACGAACAATTTTTTGATGTATTCATCCAGGCTTATTAATTGCTGATGCAATTCTGAATCCCCGTAGACGTTCTATTTTGGGTTGTGTATTGAATCCTGAAGCGGTAGAGGGGCGTTTCAAAACTGATAATCTGGACATTTTTCATATTAGTGGATGAACATAGTTTGAGCACAAAGGTATTTATGATTATCGAAATTTCAAGGGAAAAGTGATGGAAGCAAAAACTCGGGGACAGAGTATAGAAAACTTGTTGGCTGTAACGCTGCTGATATACCTAAAAAACAGATAACAGCAGGGCTTTTTCATTTGCTTATAAACATTGATAATTCTGGTGACAATCTACAGAATGTTGTTACAGGTCTGAAAAGCATTTTGATTAAGTTATTACTTTCTCGGAGAAAAACATTGATTTAACATATTAACACTGAAGTATAATACATGTACATGCATGTATATTGATAGTGAAAAATATAATATTAAAAAAACTAAGTGATCTTTTTTTCTTGCACAGTTTGTTTGGCTGTTCAGTGTTACCCAACTTAGTCCTGTGACCTACGATAAATACGAGTATCCAGATGCCGCCATAGTGATAGGTTGGATGGTGGGACTGGTTTCCCTTTTGCCAATCCCCATTTGTGCAATCCTGGCCATTCTCGGGGAAAAGGGAAGCTTTTATGAAGTGAGTATTTGAGCAGTCTTAAAATGTTACAATGAGGTCCATCTAAAATCATTGACCTGTTAAAATCTACTAAGGTTTAAAAGAACTAAAAGAACAAAGCTGTGGTAAAGAAAGATAGGCTAATATTGTAAAATTGCAATTTTTACATGAATTTTAAATTCCATTCAATTGCTGAATCATATTTTGAGTGTTTGAATTGTTCCTGCAGCGAATCAAGAAGCTGGTCCGTCATACTGATGATTGGGGTCCCGCGGTGGAGAAACACCGCGTCCGTTATTTACAGTCCCTACAGAACTCCCAGGAGTCCCAGGATTCTGTCATGTGCCACTTGTACTAGTCACAATTTTCTGACGGTCACAACATGACATGAAGAGGAGAGATCTCAAGAGTATTAAACTGCCTGGGATGTATTGTTCCAAATGTGTATGTCAGTCTTTAAATGTAGTTTTTTGTCTATCTAATTAACTTGAGTAAATGAACAGTCATAGTTTAGACAAGCCAGATAAGGTCTTGTTGCAGTATAAATACACAATGGATCTTACATGAAGAGGAAGTGAATGGGGACCAAATGAAAGCTTAACGGTACTGATGCGGTGGGCTTCACTAGTCACCAGTTTTATACTACACAACTGTAATGCACTGTGGGATTTTTCTATAATTTTATGGTTTTGATCATACTATAGATATAGCAATAGACAAGCAATAGTCTATTTACTTTGTTGATAATATGGCCAGGTATTCTCTGTCTGTTCAAAAAAATCTTAGAATTCCTCAGTGCTGATCTTGATAATATACTTGTATAAGACTGTCTATTGATTTAGTTTGTGAATTGTTTTTTGATTCCTGAGTTTAAATTGATTCATAATAGCATCTTAATTGGTTAAAAAATAAAGATATATTTTGAATTTTGAATTTGTTCATAGATCTTTTTACATTTTTTATGAACATGTATTTTATCTCTGTCACAGAGCAAAACAGTTTCGAATGTAATTTTAAAATTTTTGAAAACACATTTCTTGGTTATGCCTTCTGAGTCAAAAACAGATACAGATATAGTTGTTGTTTTGTTTTAAACTATTTTGTAAAGATGCTGAAGATTGTGTAAATTTTGTTTTTGGTGTTTTTTTTATATTACATTTATTTTTATTTGATTTTGTAATGGGGATTGGGTGGTTATTATTTTACACTGCCAACAGATCTCTTCACACGTTTAAGTTGATTAAATTTATGTGCATTATTTGTCTTAACTGCTAGAAAATTTTGGAACAACTGCTAATGCTTTGATTGGATGAATGTTGTCTTTAAAGAAGGGAAAAAAATTACCGTTCAAACAGTGACACTTTCTTTTAAGTTAGGCATTTGACATGAGCCAACACAAGAGAAATTGCTATTCATATTGAATACATTTCCTGTATAAATTGCATACCTGTAGGAGTTTATATACATATATTTACATTTTCCAGTGTCTTTGCCTGTGATAACACTACGTATCGATTTTGTACTATATAACCCATAACTTCAAATGACGCCAAATTGAGGCGCCAGCGGGATTTGCTAACTTATATTTTAATATTTAATGTACGATGGCTTAAAATTATATAAATATAAGTAATAAGGAATCATTCTTTGAATATTATGAGGTGATAATTTCGGTCGGGGCGTGATCAAATCTATTATAAAGCCCGAAGGGCTTTATTGTATTTGATCACGCCCCGACCAACATTATCACCTCATAATACTCAAAGAATGATTCCTTATTCCTTAAATACATGTATTAGTATTAAGTTTTAGCTCTCTTTGCAATGAGCTGAATGTTAAAGACCAAACAATTTTATTTTTTGATTTAAGTTGTATTTATTATTTACTGAGAGATATATTTTTTTAACTGTTAGAAATTATTTGTTCAAAGTAGCTAGGAGTTGTACATATCAAAATAAAGGAATTTTAAATTAGTTATTAATAATTAAGCGAATTTTTTAAAAACTCTTTTCAAAAAAGTGTGCTACAAACTGTAAGCTTCTTATTTTAAATTGAATCTGCTACAATAAATTTTGTCTGATATTTTGGACTTGTTTTTTTTTAAGGTCAGATAAGTTTTACTGGGCTTGAGTATTGCTCTATGTTTTGTCCGACGTTGTGCGTTAACATTTTAACTTTTTCTTTGCTACAAGGATTATCTATATGTATTAGAGGAGAGAAATTACACTAAAATGTATAATGCAATATGTCCTACATCCCAAAGGGCTCTAAATTTTGAGTAAAAGCAAAAAATTATGCATTCTTTAAACTCTTTTTTCCTAGTGCTGGGTGACAATTTCCGTGGCGTAACGGGTGAAGCGTCGGTCTACCAACCCAGGGGACTTCCGGTTTGATTTCAGCCGAGAGTGCACGGATAGATTTCGTGGAGCTGATAGTTTGTTAGTTTTCGTTTAAATGTAAGTAGTAAAGCTTCTTAACAGGAGCCCAGTTGTATCATTGTATATAATTAACTGTACATAAGAGACTTTGTAAACTGTTTGTCCTCGTTTCGTTGACTTTGAGTCAACAAACGGCGGGATGCCTGCCACGTCGAGTGGAGGCCATGGGGGCGGATCCCAAAATAACACAAACACAGTGAAAAGACGCTATTGTCGTGAAAATACAATCACAGTAGATGTATTAGATAATGGACAGGTTAAACCTGACAACATTATCAAATTTGTGCATGAACATTGTGGTTTGGGGGCTATGTTTGCTTGTGTTCCTAGGTCCGGAAATTTATATGAAATTACACTTGATGGAAGAGCCCCTATTCAATATCTATTGGAGGGTATTAAAATAGGAGACAAGATATTTGAATGCACAGAAGTAGTACAAACATCTATAATGGTAAGCTTTCTACATTTCCCTGCATATATCGATGATGAAGAAATAGAAAACACGTTAGAGGCAATGAAAGTGGAAATGGTATCTCCAATAAAAAGACGTTTTTATCCAGGAACAAACATTGCAGATGGGACAAGATATGTCCGAGTGAAACTACCGCCAAACATGTCATCGTTTCCGTATACAATTAAATTCAGGAAAGTGTGTTCCCTTTGTTATTCTGGTGATCATTTATTCAGGGCGTGTCCTAAGTTTGTTTGTTTCCGATGCAAAAAACAAGGTCACTACGCTAGAACCTGTACAGAACAATTGTGTCGCGAGTGTCTTGAATGGGGAGACGAGTGTTCGTGCCAGTCGAGTGAGCGTGAAGTAGAAGCAGACGATGGTCCGTTGGAAGAGGTGAATAAGGAGGACGAAGAGGGCCAAGAGAGGGAAACAGAAATCGAAATGGAAGAAACGCAGAAAGACGAGGGTGTTCGAGAAGATCGAGGAGAAACAAATGAAGACGTGATGAAAAAAGACTTCGATAAAAAAGTTCTACAGTGAAGGAAAATGAAGGAAAAGTGAGTGAACCCCCCGATCAAGAGAGCGCAGGTGCAGTAAGAGATCAAGAAAAAGAAAACGAACCAATGGAAAATGAGGCAACAACGGGTCAAAAAACCGAAAGTTCGGAATCTTCTGAGCCGGATGATGAAATAGTCATCAAAGGGAAGACGAAAAGAAAGAAAAAAGTAAAGAAAGGAAGGGCTAAAAAGAACAAATAAAATGGATAGAATTATTTTCATTTTATTATATACCTGTGTTATGTTAGTTACTTCATGGAACTGCAATGGTTTATGTGATGTTGATAAAATGAAAACTATATTTAGTTTGTTTGTAAAAAAAAAAGTATGACATTATTGGATTGCAAGAAACACACTGGAAAAATGAATTTATAGAAAGATACAAACATTTATGGAATGGTGAAATAATTTATGACAATTATGATAGATCTGCTAGAGGCGTTGCTTTTTTGATAAGGAATGATTTGAAAGAAAATGTTAACTTTGTAAAAGGTTTGGATGGAAGATTTTTACATATTAGATATAAGGAAAATGAAAATGTAATTGATATTATTAATATATATGCACCGAACAAGGTAGCAGAGAGATCGTCATTTTTTGATGTTATATCAGAAAATATACCAAGATCAAATAATCTTATGATATTGGGAGATTTTAATAATACACTAGGTGAAATTGATAGGTTTGGGAAAACAGTTCATATGTATGATAAAAGTTATAAAGCATTGTTTGAATTAATGAACAAACACTGTGTTACTGATATATGGAGGAATAGAAATGCGACAACGAAAATGTTTTCTATAAAAATGGTTGTTGAAAATACCCTTGTTCAAAGTAGAATAGATTATATATTAATATCTCAGGAACTTAGCAAGTTTGTACGAAATATTTATTATGTTGAAACTACCTTGAGTGATCATTCAATGGTTGTACTTTATTTTAATAACGAAGATGTAGAAAGAGGTCCTGGCTTATGGATTCTCAATAATGAACTATTATATGATGAAATATACAAAGAAAACATTGTACGGTTGATAGAAAAAGAAAAAGATTGTATGTTATATAACATATGTTTTTATAGTATGGTGGGATAATTTTAAGTACAAGATTAAGAAATTTTCGCAGTATTATAGTAGAAATAGAATTAAGGAACGTAACAAAGAATATTTCGCTTTACAAAACAAAATAAAAAGGTTATCGGAGAGAATTGCAAATGGTGAAAAAATATATATTGATAGATATGAAGCATTGAAAAGTGAACTGTCAGAGTTTGAAATGGAAAAATGTAGAGGTGCAATTCTTAGATCAAAGGCTCAATGGGCAAATGAGTCTGATAAATGTACAAAATATTTCTTGAATTTGGAGAAAATTAGACAAAAATCAAATTCAATTAAAGAATTACTTGATGAAAATGAAGTTGTAAGAAATAGTACAGAACAGTTATTAGAAATTCAATACAATTTTTATTCAAAATTATATTCATCTGTTAGAATTGAAGAAGAAAGTAAAAAACTTTTTTATCATTTGTTAAGAAAAGATTAGATAAGAGTGACGTTGAAATGTGTGATAGAAGTATTTGTAATGAAGAAATTGTAAAAGCTGTTAAAGAAATGGCAAATAATAAGAGTCCAGGCTCTGATGGATTAACTGTTGAATTTTACAAAATGTTTTTACCATATTTAAGAGATGTATTATTTAAATTGTTTAAAGAAATAGAGACAAAAGAAACACTGTCACACACAATGAAAATGGGTGTTATTACATTGTTGTATAAGAAAAAGGGCGACAAAAAATTGTTAAAAAATTGGAGGCCTATAAGTTTACTAAATGTGGATTACAAGATTATCGCAAGAGTTATGGCCAATAGATTTAAACTTGTTTTACCAAATATTGTATCAGAAAGTCAAACATGTTGCATAATTGGGAAAGATATAGCAGATACACTTGTAAGCGTAAGAGATATAATTGATTTAGTAGAAATGGATAAATTAGATGGTTATATTGTTAAAATTGATCAAGAAAAGGCTTTTGATAGGGTTAGTCATGATTATTTATTTGATGTGCTAGACACATTTGGTTTTGGACCTTTTTTTAAGAAGTGGATAACAATTTTTTATTGTGATATTTTTAGTAGTGTTAAATGTAATGGGTTTTTGACAAATTATTTTCCTATCAAAAATTCTGTTAGACAAGGTTGTTCAATTTCTGCATTGTTATATGTTTTATCAGCAGAACCTTTGTATCATGTAATGAGTTGTAATACAAATATAAGAGGGATAAAAATACCAATGTCAAATAAAGTTGCTTTAATGTTTCAACATGCTGATGATACAACTCTGACATTATCAGATACAAATTCTGTAACAGAAGTTTTGAAAGTTTTTAAATTGTATGGAAATGCATCAGGTGCTAAAATCAATGCACAGAAGTCAGAAATTATGTGTATAGGTTCAGGTTGTTTATCTAATGTAAAAAATGGCATTGGAATTTCTTAAACAAATGTGATGAAAATTCTTGGAATATATTTTGGCAAAAACAAAAAAGAATGTGAAACTTTGAACTGGAAAGATAAAGTACAAAAGATTATACAAACACTGAATTTGTGGAAACAAAGACAATTATCAGTTCAAGGGCGAGCAGTTGTGATCAATACATTACTTATGTCAAAATTGTGGTATACATTGTCTGTTATAACTATGCCTAAATGGGCAAGAGATACTTTACAAAAAGAATGTACAAATTTTCTGTGGAATTATGGTGCACACTTAGTGTCTTATAAAACTATTGTTGGTAATAAACACAACGGTGGTTTGATGTTGAATGATATATATCTTAAAATGCTGTCATTTAGACTTATAAATTTGGCTAAATATTTTTGTAAATCTAGAGAACATGTATGGAAATATGTATGCAAATATTTTTTATCCAAAATAGGTCATTTAAGAGCAAATTCTGAAATATTAATGCTAAGATTGTTTAATAAAGACTTATCATTTTTACCTCAACATTATATCGAACTTTTTAGTGCATGGTACGCTATTGAAAATAGTATTGTATACAATGAGAAAGAGGATGATGTATATAATTTTTGTTTATTCTGTAATCCAAAAGTTCAATCAAATGGTAAAATGTTAAAGTGGAATGATTTTATTGATGCAGGAATTACTCATATCAAAGATATTACCTTTGAAGTTATACCTGGTTTTCTACCTAGTTCATACATTGTTGATATTATTCTAGAAAGAAATCCTGATGCAAATGTATTTAAGATAAAGGAAAATTACAATATTCTTTTACAATGTATTCCAACAGAATGGAAAAAATATGTAACTGAAAAAGAGTTTAAGAATGACAGTTTTATGGCAGATTTTTGTGTAAATTATGAAAATCAAAATATTGTTTTCAGCACATGTACAGTCAAAATATTTTATAAATTGTTGATTGAAAAATTGTTTCATTATACTGTATCGAATACATTCTGGAGTGAAAAATTAAATTTAGAGCATTCTGAAATTTTTATTAAAAGATGGCATGTATTATGGGAATCTCACAAACCACCAGAGATTGTTGAGCTAGATTTTAAATTATATCACAATGCTATATTTACTTATGAAAAAATGTTTAAAATTGGTAAAACAGAATCAAATCTATGTCCTATTTGTTTGTTAGAAATTGAAGATATAATACACATGTTTATTGGATGTTCAGAATTACAAGATTTTAAAAACAATTTTGTTATATATCATTTAGAAACTTTAATGAAAGATATTGATATTGGTATATACAATACTTTAGAATTTGATAAAATGTTTTTCTCTTCAATGTCAAAGAGCATAAAAAATGTTAATACATTTTTTGTCAACTTCTTTTCATCTGTGTGTAGACTTAGTATATACAAAAGAAGGCAATTGTATATTAAAAGTCAGCAAAAGCTGGATGTAACAAAATTTTGCAAGTACACATTAAGACAATTTATTTCATATAATTATTACCAATTGTGTGTCAAAGAAAACAGAAAGGATATGTTCTTTAAACTATTTTTAAACAGAAACCCTCTTGTAAAAGAAACAGAGGGAGTTTTGTTATTTATTTTATGAATCATTTGTATTTTTTTTGTTATGAAATTTTTTTTAAATTTGTAATGTATATAGTGATGATTATAAATAAAAGATAAAAA
This sequence comes from Magallana ariakensis, assembly GCA_020458035.1. Lineage (NCBI taxonomy): Eukaryota > Metazoa > Mollusca > Bivalvia > Ostreida > Ostreidae > Magallana > Magallana ariakensis. Next base: position 8,869,217 of record CM035815.1, read on the forward strand.
AAAAAAGCGTCGGTCTACCAACCCGCAGGTCCCGAGTTCGAATACTGCAGGAATTTTTATTTTTTGTTTAGAGCGGTAAAATTTAAAAAGTTGATTTCCCCCCAAAATTGAAAGTTTTTGTGTTCATTTTCAAGTCGAACACATACTAAAAATCCATATCTTCAAATATTTTAGAAGAATGGGCTTGTATGCAAAAGTTTCCCCGGGTGTGTGGAGGATCCTTAATCTCTCTATTTTTTTCATGTTTCAATTAAGTGAAAAAAAAATTGGTGGATTCGATCCAGCGACCACAAAATCAAAAAGACCTCCGCGTTACCACTAGGCCACGCATCTAACATTTTCCGAAGATGTAAGCAGTATTTTCATTATATATGGCTATATAGATGTTTGTATTATTAAAGACACTAATTGAAATATTTGTCTAATTTTCTGTACGAAGACCACGTTAAACCAAAACTAAATTCAATGTAAATGTGCACTACAATACCTGAAAAACATAATTTTAATCGGATTTCTTTGGTTTAGAGTGGTTCAAATAGTCAAATATCCAATTTTTTATCGTATACTAACTACTTTCCTATATATCCCTAACAAATTCGAAATATTTTAATGATGTCATGAAAATAATTAAGACTCTTCTAGCGTGGTAATTGTGTTTTTTGCGTTTCTTTGAATATATTTAAACTATTATATAGTATTGAAAATGTCTGATGTTTGTAAAAGTGCTATATTTTAGGCCAAATCGTATATTAAGTGCGCTATACCTCTTTTCTAGTAAATGTAAAATATAAAAAACATTTTAAAGGCCTATAGATACAAGATTTACCATCAATGCCAACTTGATTTAAATTGGGGTTGTATAACTTAAAAGTGTATAGACTGCTCCAAATTCTTCAACCTGTTTACTGTTACAAAAATATAGGTCCAATTCAGCATTCCTGAAGGTCATTCCATGCATGTTATCCAACCAAAGGCACTGTATGGGTAAAATCTGTGCTATATATGTACTGTGTGAGAAAAGTCTATGCTAGGCACTGCATGGGTTAAGTCTGTGCTATGCACGGTATTGGTAAAGTCTGTATTAGGCTCTGCATGGGTAAGGTCTGAGCTAGGAATTGTAACAGCAAGTCTGTGCTAAGCATTGCATAGGTAAAGTCTAAGCTACAGTACCGATCAAACCCAACCTAACAGAAAGTAAACCCCAACTAAACCCTGGGTTTACTTTCTGGGTTTACTCTGGGTTTACTTTGGGTTTACTAGAGTGGACCCCGAGTAAACCCAGAGTAAACCCAAAGTAAACCCAGAGTGGACACAGAGAGTAAACCCAGTCAGAAGTACATGTATACCCCTGAAAGCAGACGCTAACTGTGTATTCGGAATATACAAGGGGCAGGAATTACAGTCAGTAGGATAGTAAGATAATATACGGGTCTGCTTCACACTTCAGTGCGTACAGTTGACCTCAAAAGCAATTCTAAGTAAACCCAAGGTAAACCCCGAGTAAACCCAAAGTAAACCCCAAGTGGACCCAGATTTTCAAAAAGTAAACCCAGAGTAAACCCCAAGTAAACCCAAAAAGTAAACCCGGGGTTTAGTTGGGGTTTACTCTGGTGTTAAGTTGGGTCTGATCGGTACTGTATACACTACATGTATATATGAAAAGTCTCTGCTATGCACGGTATGGGTAAAGTCTGTGCTGGCTCTGCATAGATAAAGTCTGAGCTAGGCAATGCATGGGTTGAGACAGTGCTAGGCACTGTATGGTTAAAGTCGGTGCTAGGAACTATATAGGTAAATTCTATGCTAAGCACTTTAAGGGTAAATCAGTGCTAAACACTAATGGTTAAAGTCAGTGCTAAGCTATGCGTAAAGTCTGAGCTAGGCACTGTTTAGCTAAAGTCAATGCTTGGCACTGTATGGGTGAAGTCTGTGCTAGGCACTGTATAGGCAAATTCTTAGCTAGGCACTGTATAGGTTAAGACGGTGCTATGCACTGTATAGGCAAAGTCTGAGCTAGGCACTGTATTGTTAAATTCTGTGCTGGGCACTGCATGTGTAAAGTTTATGTTAGGTACTGTATGGGTAAAGTCTGTCCTAGACATTGTATGGGTAAAGTCTGTGCTAAGCACTGCATGGATAAAGTCTGATCTAGGCACTATATGGGTTAAGACAGTGCTAGGAACTGTATGGGTAAATTCTATGCTAGGCACTGTATAGGCAAAGTAAGTGCTAAGCACTAATGGTTAACGTCAGTGCTAAGCACTGTATAGGTAAAGTCCGAGCTATAGGCATTGTTTATGTAAAGTAAATGCTTGGCACTGAATGGGTAAAGTCTGAGCTAGGCATTGTATGGGTAAAGTCTGTGCTAGGCACTTTGTGTAAGGCTCTGTATAGGTAAAGTCTATGCTATGCACGGTATAGGTAAAGTCTATGCTAGGCACTGCATGGGTAAATTCTGTCCTAGGCACTGTATGGGTTATGTCTGTTATTCACTGTGTGGGTAAAGTCAGTTCTAGGCACTGCATAGGTAAAGTCTTGGCTAGCCACTGTATGGGTAAACTCTTTGCTAGGCACTGCATGGGTAAAGTCTGAGCTAGGCACTGTATGAGTAAAGTCTGTGCTATGCACCGAATGGGTAAAGTCTGTGCTAGGCACGGCACTGCATGGGTTAAGTTAGTGCTAGGCACTGTATGGGTAAAGTCTTTGTGCTGGAAACTGCATGGGTAAAGTCTGAGCTTTAACACAGTGCTATTCACTGTATGTTTAAAGTTAGTGTTAGGCGCTGCATGGATAACGTCTGTGCTAGGCTCTGCATGGGTTAAGTTAATGCTAGGCACTGTATTGGTAATATTTGGCTAGGCACTGTATGGGTAAAGTCTGAGCTAAGCACTGTATGGGTTGAGTTAGTGGTAGGCACTGCATGGGTAAAGTCTGAGCTAAATGTGGCCAAAGGGTGATTATATCTATAACTGCAAGAATGTAATTGTATGCTATATACATAAACATTGGAATTTAAGAATAAAAAGGTCACATACAGCTTTGGTAATGTATTCCCAGATGCATGGTCCATGCAAGTTTGGTTTATAGATGCTTGAGAATGAGACCAGCTCCCAAAAGTTAAACCTGGTTAATTAGATGAAAACCTGTGTCAATCTGGCCAGTGAAACCCTTGATGTATTATTCATACAACCCTTCAGGTTAGGCATGTTTCTTAGTTATAGGCTTGCTCCGAAACATCCATACAACCCTGGCCCATCTTGAACATATAATTCTTTTGAATCAGACCTGCTCCAAACACATGGTTGTAGCCATTTTTGGCTTTACATGTAATTTACCTCTTTTAGAAGAAGAGTCTTGTATAAAGATATAGGCAAATGTTCAAATTTTTAAATATTTTGACTTTTTAATTTATTAAATAATAGTTTAAATCTGGCCAAAAGGTTTAAGGCAGATCTGATGGTTAATTCGTTGACCATCCTGCTTACGCCGACAGCAGCATATGCTCATTCCATTCAAAGAGGTGAGCCAGAAATTGTTTCTCAGGTGAGTGCATGCTTTGGTCTATAATCATCAGAATAATCATCAATGACATATCAAAACTCCCTGTAAATATGCACATCTACACTTTTGTCTTTATCAACTAAATAGTTTTGTCAAAATTCTATGAGTTACTTTGAGAACTGTTTCTGTAGTATTTTCAATACTGGTAAGAAATTCAAATTTAATAGGGGCAATCTAAACATCTTGTCCTAATCAATAACAAAGTTTCATGAGCAAGAGCGAGATTAACATACAAGAGGGAGATTAACATAAGCCTTATGACTTGTCTCTCAATCTGTTATGCACTGTTGCTGAAATATGTATGATGCTAATTACTAAATAAATATTGTTTAAACTAAACTAAAATTTCATTAAATTCCACCCGGTGGTTTTAAACGCTGTTGTACTGACCACCTATTTCAGTGGTACATGTACATACTCTGTATTACATAATACAATAACACATAGTTCTGGATCTAGATAGACCACAGGTCATTTATCTAGTAGTTATAATCAGTTATTTGTTATACATGTACAGTGTATTCCACTTACCAGTAATCTGATAGCATTTAAACTGATATATTACTTATACACCGGAGATTTCTTAAATATTCCATTGATGTTTTATTTTCCTGGTAGGAAAATATTGCAGTCTTCATTGGTTTATTAGACAGAATTTTTACTGTGTGCTAAAACAGTAAAATGAAGTTTTTTTAATTATAAATTATTAACAAAGTATGATAAAGTACCCGGTATAATAAAGTATAATAATACAATATAAGCCTATTGTAAAATAATCATTTATTGTAAATACTGCTACATAATAGGGATAGAAAATAAAGATGATGTAAAGAATCGTAATCAATCCTGCTAATTATCCCATATAATTCTCAACAATATTCGGAAGGTACAGTAAAACACTACGCTTGTAATGTGCCCGCACAGGAAGGGAAAAAATAACGTCATTGATAAGTTGTGCTGTTTACCAAATTTAATATTTTTCTGAGTGGTTGGTTATTGAAGTAATTTATGAAACTTTTCTACGAGTAAAAAACAATAACCATTTGTAAAACTTTCAAGTGTGTGTTGTAACTTGCAGTCTTACAAAACCATGTGGCACTTCTTGTGCATAAAAATAAAAACAATAGTAAAAACAATCTCTAAATGGCTCCTAAAATAAAGTCCAAAATTTAAGATACACAGCTAAAAGTTAGATATGCATGTAAAAATCACATCCAAAGTTGGCACATTGTTTTAATATTTACAAAGTCTGCAAAATATGTCATCTAATGATAGTGGAAAAGTCATTTCCATACCTAAGAATAATTCAAGTAGAAAACCAACCATTGAATGACCTGAAAACAATGCATCACAGCAGACACGCTTACCCTCCTTGACTTTTTCAGAATTAATAATTTGATAAGACCCTAATATTCAACGTTTAATAGTAACTATTTTTGTTTCAAATTACTAATGCGAATTCAATATTTTGTCTTTTAACTAAAATGTTATTCAAACACATAATTTCCCATAGAAATGCTATACTGTGTGGATGGTCATACTGAATAGCAGTGTAAAAATTTATTTAATTACGAAAGAATGTATTTCCATATTTCCCAGTCATGAAAAGATGTACCATATTCCAAACTGAAAATCCATCAGAAATATAAGGATACAGTTATCTGATATATTCAGGAAAATAGTACTTGTATCTCAATTATATCTAAAATAAACATTCCAATATTAGGCGTACTCTAGGAGGTAGATAGAGGGCATATACCCTCTGTAAAATTAAAACACATAATGCTCATACAAATTGGACGAAAATTTCACTCTTTATATTTTCCTGCTTTGTTCAAGTTCAGTAAACTAATTTTCAGGTTCAAAGGTCAAGAATGTTCCTGTGCTGGATTGTAGAAGTTTTCCAGTTCAAAGTTCAGATCATTCTGCTCTCTAATAGGAAGAAAGAGATTTAAATGATATTAAATATAGAAACTTGATCAGAAATAAAATACTGAACAATAGATGCTGTTTGTATTTCACAATCATTAGGTCACTTTTTAAATTGACAAAATCATAGTTAATTAATGCAGGAAAAGCATACTCTGATATGTAATACTTACAAACGGTCTTCATATTTACGATAGATTTCATCTGTTTCAAACTGTCCATCACTTGTCAGTTTCAAAGTCAGAACACAGCAAGCTGGTTCTGAAATCAATCATATAATAATATTTTAAATTACTCACACAATAGAACTTACCACTTTCCTATGTTTCAGAGTTTGAGATTGTTTACATTTACATACCGGTACCACATACAATTTAGTGTTCGATGTTTATGATTTCCTTCCAATAAACATTTTTCACAATTTATGTACAGTGATAATAATTTTTTTAAAACTAATTCAATAATCAATTAATTAGAGATGTGTTTTTCATTTCCCTGGGTAATCATGAACTACCCATGTTATAGGGAACCTACTGTCTAGTTTCCTCATGAGTCTGCCCACGATGCTCCAGGTATCCTCTTTGGGGTCGTATTCCTCTATTCTATCAGATTTTAACTCTTCAGGGTCATTTATATCCACTACCATTCTTCCTCCAACACGCCAGATTTTATCATCCATGACTACAGAACCAAAATGCAGATCATTATGGACTATTTTTTTTTTAAATTGTTCATTTTCCATTTATTTTCAGATATTTGAAATGAAAGGTGATGTGTAAAAAGAAAAGAATCTGCTACCACAGAGGTTTCAATTGACCAATTGGTCTGAGCTCTAATAATCATATAGTGAAAATGCATGACCTCTTTAATATTTTGGAGGGGGTTGGGAAGAGAGGGGGGAGCATGGTCCTTAAATGGTCCTTGAGTAAAATACAACCCTGCAAAGGATCAACAGCTTTTGCTCATCTAGATTCCCAGTAAAAAGGAACAAAATATATTAAAGAGTTGATGATACATTTTCACCATATGATTTATAAATAGAGCTCTGACCTAGTACTATAGACCCTCTTCCTGTTATTTTATTTGAATTCTGGTGTGAATCCCCAACAGTTTCTCAAACAACTTGCCAGGTAAGTGGTCACACAATGAAATTAAATTTGAAAGCTTATTAAATTAATAAATCAAATGAATTTAAAGTCATAAGGAAAAATCTCATAATGCGATTGCATCCTCAAATACATTGTAGTTACTGTGGAATCTTTAGAACTAGAGGGAGTTTGGTTTTTATGGATTTCATAGGTACCCATCACCCACAATTAAACATCTCCAACAAATCATAAACACAATCATTTTTCAATGACAACAAATTACTACATGAAATTACATTCCCACAAGCCTTAATAAAATACACAATCCACAGAAAATTTAAATTCAAATGATTTCACAGTACATTTGTAGTTTAAAATTCAAGTGGAACTAACCAAAAGTACTGGCTTTGTACGTAGCCCATGGCAGAGTGGTACAAAGCTTTGTCCAGCTGTTGGTCTCCACATCGTAGGTTTCCATGGTATCCAATATCCCTGTGTCATTCCTTCCTCCCATAACATATATCACATCATTAATGTTCACCATTCCATGGCTAGTTCTCTCTGAAATTTTAAAAGATGGTCATGAAGATTCATGATGGTAAAAATGTCAAATTAATACATAGGGGCTGAATGTGGTAGACTCTTGCCCTTCTGGTAGGGTATGACATCAGGAGTACATATCAATAACTAGTCAAGAAAATTTTTAAAAAATGATGAGTATCAAAAAAAATATCTATCGGTAAAACCTTTTTCACTTCATCAGTTATTTCAAAGATAGATTTCAGAGTACTGATGCTTATAATAACATCTTATCAGAAAATGTATAAATGTATAATGTAAGCATTTAAATTAAATTTAAATGCAAATGCATACAGAGAATCTTGTTTTACCTATCATTTGCCACTAACACAACCCCCCCCCCCCAAATCAACCCCCCCCCCCCAAAGAAAAAAAAAACAAGAAGCCCAGGGGCCACATCGCTCACCTGAGGAACAATAGCCTTAACTCTGATCAAATTAGCATTACAGTATCAAAATCAAAATATCTTGACAACTAAGTACAGTAGACATTGGTAGATATTGCTCAAAAAATTTAAAATATCTGCTGATTTTTATCCACATTTTTATGGTAAATACCAAGCCCCTTTTGTTGTTGTACCTGTAAGAAGATTTTTCTCTATTCCTATATACCCCCCCCCCCCACTTTTCTCTAGGGAATCATGGTTTGATCAAACTTTAATCGGCACAACCTGTGCTTTCACACGAGTTACTGCTTTTTGGACTGAAAGCTTTCCGAGAATATTTTAAAGATTTTCTCTATATATTCCTATGCAAAAATTCATCCCCCATTGTGGCCCCACCCTACCCCTGGGGACCATGATTTAACCAAAATTGAGTCTACACTATCTGAGGATGCTTCCACTCCAATTTGAGCTTTCCTGACCTAATAGTTTTTAAGAAGAAGATTTTTAAAGATTTTCTCTATATATTCCTATGGAAAAATTCATTCCCCCATTGTGGCCGCACCCTACCCCTGGGGACCATGATTTGAAGAAATTTGAATCTCCACTATCTGTGGATGCTTCCACTCCAATTTTAGCTTTTTTGGCCTAATAGTTTTTGAGTAGAAGATTTTTAAAGATTTTCTCTATATATTCCTATGGAAAAATTCATCCCCCATTGTGGCCCCACCCTACACCCTGGGGACCATGATTTAACCAAAATTGTTACTACACTATCTGAGGATGCTTCCACTCCAATTTGAGCTTTACCGGCCAAATAGTTTTTAAGAAGAAGATTTTTAAAGATTTTCTCTATATATTCCTATGTAAAAATACATTCCCAATTGTGGCCCCACCCTACCTCCGGGGACCATGATTTAAACAAACTTGAATCGACACTATCTGAGGATGTTTCCACTACAATTTGAGCTTTTCTGGCCTAATAGTTTTTGAGAAGAAGATTTTTAAAGATTTTCTCTATATATTCCTTTGTAAAAATTCATCCCCATTGTGGCCCCACCCTACCCCCGGGGACCATGATTTAAACAACTTGAATCTACACTACCTGAGGATGCTTCCATACAAGTTACAGCTTTTCTGGCCTAATAGTTTTTGAGAAGAAGATTTTTGAAAAATACCTACAAATTTCAATAATTCTAAATTATCTCCCCTTTAAAGAGGGTGTGGCCCTCCATTTAAACAAACTTGAATCCCCTTCACCCAGTGATGCTTTGTGCCAAGTTTGGTTGAAATCTGCCCAGTGGTTCTGGAGAAGATGAAAATGTGAAAAGTTTACAACGCCAGCGCCAACGACAACCCCAACGCCAACGACAGACAACGGACAAATTTTGATCGAAAAGCTCACTTGAGCTTTCAGCTCAGGTGAGCTAAAAACACAGTGAACTACACAAACAAACACAAATTGTCCACAATTGTCCAGTTGAGTGAATCACATACTTTCCCACATGGACTTTTTCTTGTGCCATCGGTTCAGCTCTGGACTGTAGCACCAAACTTTGTCCGATTCTCTATCTCTTTGCTCAAACCCTCCTGATATGTAAATCTGGAGATAAAGAATACCAACAGGCATATGTAAGATTTTCTTTACTTCTCATGATTTGCCATGGAATGATTCTATCCAATTTATGAGATTTTTATCCTTTGGACTCAATTTTATATTCAAGGGAAATTCATGTTTCAATGACATTCTTTACAAAATGTTTTCTCTACATTAATTGTGATAGATAAGTTTATGATTAGCTTTTTTAAAATGGTCTTTCACTAATACCAATATAATGATCCCAACATGTAAATAACCACTTTTACATTACCGAAGGATATCAAGGTAACATGTTTTATTCCTTGAAAAAGAAAAAAACGATTTAAGGTTCTCCGATCCTCAGCCTCAAAGTATTTTTTTCATCATAAGAATTATATTTTTCTTTCAACCTTTATAAATAAAAAGATATAAAATGAAATTTTTAGAAGGTATCCATGCATTTTACAAAGTTACTGCAAATTTGCCTATGATGGATATAATTGAATAAAGAAACAAGTTGAATTTAAAAAAAAGTTCCGCTGCATCGATGGCTCGAACTCTATATCAAGATGTTTATGAGTGTGAGAGCTCCGTGGATACACTACGCCAAGCATGTAGTTGTGTGACTGAAGGTTATAGCCTACTAGCAGTAAAATACTAAATTAAAATTGTCTGTATAAAAGTCAGATTTATGGTACGAATAAAAGAAATCCGGATAATTTAGAGTTATCGAACTTTGCTGAGGATCGGAGATCGTTAATTTCATTACCTATGACATGTTATGTGATTTATGTCTGACATAAAAGACTACATACCTTGTTTTTACATACAACAGCAGCATGATGTTCTATTGAAACAGAAAGGGGTCGGACATATGACCATGATAATTCACCATTTTCACCACTAAGCTTTTCCACTGAACACAGTAACTTGAAATCATCACATCCCCCAATGGCATAAAGGCATCCTGGAAGTCGTTTCAAAACATGATTACAAATACAAATAAAACCAACATTATACTAGTTATCTGTTTGGTTTATAATTCAATAAATTTTGCAGTAATCTAGGTTTCCGCCTATAGAAAAGTACATTTAAATGGCCTAGCTTTTTAGGTAGGCAAGCTTTTACCATTCAAGAAGACTGCTGCGTGTCCTTCCCTTGGATGCTTCATCGGTGGCAATGGCCTCAGGCGACAGTCACTGGCCGTAAACAGCCAGGTCTCGTCAGTGACGTCACTTTCCTCATCTCCGAATCCATCCGTCTTGTGAATGTAACCCCCACACAGTACGGCTGAAAAAAGAAATCAACTACAATTTAACTACATGTACTTTCAAAATCACAGCAAATTAAGACATACAGGTACCTGCATATTTAAAAAATTTTTAAACATGTTAAAAGGTAATATTATTAAAAAAACATTTTAAAAAATAACTTATAAACCTTGTCCATTGCAAAAATCAATAAGGTGAGAGAGAGGAGACTTCTTTAAAACTAGACAGCTAAGAAGTCATTTTGACAACAAAGCACTGTGACTAAATGAAAGTAAAATAATAATCCATTGTTACCATTCCCATTGACTTCAGTCAGAGTACCACCACATGTGCGTTTTTCACCAATCTCTGATGCTCCAAGTGGCAGCCAACGTTTGAGATCTGCATGATAATAATGATTCTTGTGCCATGCAATCCTAAATGAATCTTCAAACGAGTCTAGAGACACATCTGGAAAATCCAAAAAATCCGAATCTGTAAGCTTGATTTTCCCTCCAATTTGAATCAGGGTTTTTTGGGGATATCTGACCCTTGTCATGAGATCATTGGTCAGGAACCGTGTTTGATGGTCGGTCAAACAAGTGTCTGCGAGTTCTATCAAATTTTTAAGTTCAGGCAGTGATTTAAATGGTTCTGAATGAACGGCAAAATACACAATAGGCCATCCATCCACAACATAACGTATTTTCTCAAACACAGATCGAGCAGTTTTTTTGCGAGAATCCGGATCATGGTTGTACCAGTTCAACACTAGATGGAGAAGCATACATTCTGATGTTGTATTCAAACCATCATCACTGAGATAATTTGCTAATGTCTCACTGTCTAAACTTAGAAACTGATCTGTAAGTGCATATTCTAGGAAATTATCTAAAATATATTTTTTGTAATAACTTCTCAAATTCGGAATAGAGTATAAATCTGCAATTTTGAGCAAATATTCAGCATTTTCAAATGTTAATTTGTTCTTCAAATACTGTACACAGCAATTTACAGCAGAAAGAATTTGAAGAAATGTTGCTGCATTCATCACATCATAAATGTTTCCAAGATTTAATCTTAAGGTTCCATAGTAGAAGAATCCAATGAGTGGTGCCACCCCTGCCTCAGTGAGGCCCTTCAGTTCTGTAGAGTCCTCTTGATTCTCAATCATGTCATGATCAAACATAGCTCGGAAGTAGTCACTGACACTGGCCAGCACAACTTTGTGAACCTGCAATTTTAAATGTTCAGAAAAAGCAAAATGAAATACAGGGATTACCAGTATTGTTACAGCATGTATCAATAAATGAAGTTTTGTTCACAGAGACGAGGGCTTGTCCCGAGACACAATTAGATTATCCTTACGATATATTGATGTCACAACATTAAAAAAAAATCATAGATAATTCCTTTAAACTATCAAAATAAAAACGCTAAACTTTATTTTGATTTCATAATATTTGCTATATTGAAATGATGATTACCTTAAATTCTTTGCCATCAACTTTGATGGTAAAATCGCACAATTTTTGATCATCGTAAAGTTGCTGCAGATTTAATATCAGATTGCTGGCGAATTCTGGAGCTATACATTCTTCTTCTTGCAAATTGTCTGTACAAATAGTAATTATTTCTAATAATCAAAATGAAAAGATTACACTATAATTTATCAATAATGCTTAATCATAATATTTTCGACTTACCCATCACGTTGTATGCTCTTCTATTTGTGGAGGTATAAAAGTTGCTACTTTCATTTTCGTTGAAAAACCGCCAAAGGTATGTGAGGTAGACGATAAATTGAGTTGCTTGTTTTGCTTTCATTCATGGCGTTAGCCTCTAGCTAGCACATCTTTAATATTTTCGCAATTAAATCAGATTTATAGAGAAAAAACTGCAATTCACATTTTCCTAGAATTGCAAGTTCTGTAATGTACATGTACGTAATTGTAGTCCGAAATAGCTGACGTTTTCCTGGCTTTTTACCGATTTTAACATTTTCTTGGCATGTAAAATATCATTATCGTTAATAAAAAAGCCAGGAAAATGTCAGATATCTTGGACTAATGTAATTGGTGTTTTTTTTTCAAGGAATCGTTCCAAGATATTAATTTAAATGCAAAAAAAAATCCCTTTATGTTATTATGGAGCTTGAGTATTTCTTAAGTAGTAGATTAAATAAGTCATAGGGTTACATATTTCTGTGGAAGTTTCTAAAGCATATAATTTCCATGAAAGGTGCTAGTATGTCGTATTTTACAGTAAAGTGCATCTTCCCCAAGTGAAGAGTTTATGATCTGCTCAAGATAAACCCTTTACCAAACAGACAAAACATATTCTGTGCCATCTATTGAGGGTACTAATTTTTAAAGTTTATTTAGAGTGCTATTTGATGCAGTTCTGTAGCTCCTGGTCTGAAAAAATTCAGATGGACGACCTGGGATCTACAGTTCGATCCATACGTGTTAAAAATTTGCAATTTACGGCAAGAAATAATAATTAAGTACTGTTCATTCTGCCATTTCATAAGAAATATATTTGATAAAATTATGATTATTTTAAAAATAGAGACATCAATTTTCCCTAAAAAATAAAACCACTCATCGTCGGTGATCCGCGTGTGATTCACATCGATTCTCTCCATCATCCATTGAGGAAACTTGTGGACTCAAAACCGTGGTTTGTGACTATGAAAACCACTGTGAAAAGTACCACCACAGCAAATTATGAGATTAAAGACATATGGAATTACAGTATATTAATCTTTGATGTGTAGAATGATAAGAGAAACTTTTTGGGGATGGGAGGAATGGTTGGTTATGTAGTGCAGATCGTGTCCATTTCAAACTACATTTGTACATTGTATATCATTTTAATATATATCCATTTATGATGAAAATAAGCAATGCATGCAGATTCGTAAATTAAAGAATCTAATTTTAATTTGATTGCAAGAGCTAGTCTGATATATCTGACGTTTTCCCTGGCTTTTTGCTGATTTTGATATTTTTCTGGCATGTAAAATATCAAAATCCAGGAATAATAAAAGTAAATCGAAAATAAAAAAAAGCCAGGAAAACGTCAGATATTTCGGACTATGCAAGAGAATGCTTTTATTAAAAGTGTTTTGCAGTATGGTGCTCAAATATATGATTAGGATGTATACAATAAATGAACAAGTCGATTGAAACTAAATCTACATGCAATATTGGTTAGGGGAAATGGACACAGGGTTTTGGTATTTGGTAAAAAATATCTGCATGTACTTGAACAACAGAGTGGATACAAAGTTAAATTATATGATTGATACAGAATTGAATTTTTTTCAACAATTTTGTTTTATTTTAGATGATGGCTTGCCAATTTCCAAATGAATTGATGGAGACTATTTTTATACAAATGAATGCTGAAAATTTGATGCAATCAAGGAAGGTTTGTCATCGCTGGAATGAAATCATATCCAAGTTGGAAAGAAATGGAAGTTTATGGTTAGACTTTTGTCTTGAGGAAATTCCACTACATTCACTGACTGACATAACAAAGATGCAGGAACTGCATGCAGCTCAAAAGGGGAATATATTTTATCACCTGCTCTCAAAGTTAGGTTGGATTTTCTGGAAGGAAATTTTCAAGGAGTATGTAAGAACAAGGCGTGTGAAAAATGAACTGTCTGCCATCACTACAATAAAATATAATCCAGACAATGGGCTGGTCACCACCTTGACCTTAAATGGTAAGTAGTGGACAAAGAATTTATTAGATTGCAAACTTAAAACCAATTATATAATATTAAATAGATTTTTTTACAATAAGGCATACATTAAAACTCATTCTGAACAAACACATTTTATACTTATTATAATGAATTTTATAATAAATTTTATAATAATATAACGAATTATGGATAAGTGAACTTAATCTGCTTGTCCCTAGGACTTCATTATAGACGAGTTTTACTGTAATGTGAATCAAATTGATCTGATACATAAATGGAATAATAACATCATACATGCAATTCACAGATGTATGCTATTATACCTATGGAAACAACAATTTAACTCTTAAAGAAAACTTTTTCTAAAAAATAACTACTGGTACCTGATTTTTCAAAAATTCCAAAAATTATGTTCATCGATATCTTTTTCAGATTTGCTTTTATATAGTGGTTTTGAAAATGGGGATGTTTATTTATGGAAGAATATTGATTCTGGTCAGAGGAGTACCAAAGTTGTAGAGTCCATCCATTGTCCTGTGCAGGCCATATTCTGTGATCCAGAGGGTTTGTATTCTATTTCAGAAGACGTATTCATGCATTCTGCTTTTTGCAGGTATATAAAATACTGTGGTATAGAATAGTATATATAAATTGCTCAATAAACTTTCTCTCAACTTAGGAACTACAAGCTCCAAAGTTCTGAAAGGAGAAGCCAGGAATACAGAGTCCCTTATTGTAGTGTACAGAGATTTGGTGAAGTTTGTCAGAAATACATCAGAATCAGGTAGCGGTAACAAGAGATCCAAGTGGCAATTGGAAGTGCCAAGGAAACCTTGTGAGAAGTAAGAAAGTTGTACAATAGCTGACCCTCTTTCTTGTTTCTAAGCCTTTTTAAACAGATTGAAGTAATTATGAGTTATTATACTTTTCAGTCCATTTGAATTTTGCCCAATAATTCCTAGTGATGACAAGGTCGGGTTTGAATGGTACACTGGTAACCAGTTTCATTTTGTAACATCAGAGAGAGAAACTGTGCATGTTGGTACATCTATGGACGGAATAACTGCTTCAGACTCCAGCAGTGGAATGGTAATGCTACAGATAAACCCTGGCTTAAATCAAATAAAGAACTGTATTAATTAAGGTTCTCCGACCCTCAGCCTCAAAGTATTTTTTTCATCATAAAAATGTAACCAGGTAGTTGTCCTTCAAACTTTATAAATAAAATGAAAAGAAGAAGAAATTTATTGATGGTATCCAAGCATTTTACTTAAGTTATTGCAAATTAGCCAACGATTGATAGAATGGAATAAATATACAAGTTGAGATCAAATCTAACAAAAAAGGTTGTACATGTAGTAAATCTTGGTGGAATCATTAAGCCAATCATTTTGTGGAATAACTGATCATAATATTAACATTTGAAGACTATTTAAATTTGTCTATATAAAAGGCAGATTTTATGGTACAAGTACAAGAAATCTGGATAAATTAGAGTTATTGAACATGGCGGAGGATCATAGATCCTTAATATTACAGTGGGTGTGTCTAAAACATGGAACAATAAAACCAAACAGAGAGCAAACTAGAGCCGAGCTCGTTGCAAGCAACGAGAAGGTCTTCCGTTACAGCTTCAAGTCGAGACAATTTGATTAAAATCATATCCTTGATCCCCTCCTTGTTTTTCTATTTTCGCTACAAGAGAATCTGAAGAAACCCCTCTTGAGATCACCCCCTGTTGAACGTTTGTTTATAAATATACATTAGTTATTCTAGCAATCAAAGCAAGTGTTAAAAACGGTAATTTCGGGTTACAAACAAAAATGGAGTTGTACGACGAAATGATGCCACATGTTCGTGAATCTTTCGGTATCAGCAAGTAAGAGATGGAGCATAAGTTGATATTAGACGCCCTTAGGGAATCTAAAGAATGTATTGGCATAACTTCCAAATCATATAACTGAGGAATGGAACCGACGATTTCATTGGTCAAAGCAAAGTTATCCAGGAGGTGACCTCAAGTGGGGTTTCTTCAAATCATCGTATAGCGACTATAGAAATTTTAATCAGATTGCAAGTCAAGAAGGATTGTCATTCAGTCTTAATAAAACCACCCCTCTTCTTCTTACACTTGTCAGGGTCTGACAGTTATTGATATGAGGTCATCTTCACACTACCTTAACTTCTGACCAATCAGGGCTTTAGAAAATCAATTTGAACTCTTCAAAAGGAGACAGAAAAATTAATTCATGCCTATTTTCTATATATTACTGCAACCTCCAGACTGCATAGTTTTGAAGAGTTACACTTCTCATTAAACAGATAAAGGCATGTCTGTAATAAGCTAGGGGTATATATTTAGATTGTATGCAAATTTAAAGGTCATAGAAAGGTGACCTCTTATTGATACCTATCCGACCCCGTTGAGTGTAAGGAGAAAAGGGTGGGCTGTCATTAAACTGGATTGTCAATATGATAACAGTAAGTTCAGAAAACGAGGCTCACTTTCAAAGTATTATTTTTCTACCAGACAAACTCTTTTTAACTCATTTCAGTTATATCAATTTATGATAACTTAAAACACATCACTTATATGTACATGTATTTAATTATTCCAACCAGAAAATCGATAAATACGTTTACATGTATGTACAACTGATCTACTGGTATGCCTATATCATAGTGTAAAAACACAAAATCCACTGCGCTGATGCATGGAAAAAAGTGTTATGTTTCATAAACATTTTGATTCCCTATATTCATACTTAAAGCTCTACCGCTAAAACATGGAATAGTTTATGTAAAGTGCAGTGTTAAAAGAACACCAATTGTAAATAAACAATAATGCCTTCTCCCATCTGAGGGTGCGCTATTAGTATACGAGACTGAGGTGCTCAGTGGTAGGGATAACTATCCGTATAATGTTTGGCCATACAGGCCTCAGTTTTGTTTTTTAAAGGATGAGTATATTTATTTGAAATCTTCACAAGCAAGTAAAAGAAATTCACAAATCTTCAAAATCATAATCCGCAGCGGTAGGGGTTGTGAGGCATCTCTAACTTCATTTTTTTTCAAATAGGATTTTGTTTTAAATATCCCAATATTTTTTTTTTGCCTTGAGCGCTCATCTAGAAAGTGTGTGGGTGTGGGGGTGTCAATACCCCAAAATTTAATTTTCTAAATGTAAATTTCAGAAAATGTTGGCAGGGGTGGGGGCAGAACTCCAACTGAATCAAAAATCCTTTTTGTCACTTTTGTGTGACAGGAAGAGAGACCTCTGGTTTACAATTATTTCTATCATGTCACATATACATGTTTTAGTTATAATATTTTGGAATTTTTAAAAGATACAATGTCATTTATTTAATAAAAATCATATATTTATGCATACATGTATTAACATGTGACGTGTAAACCTAAAAGTAATCAATTTTGTTCAGTTTTTTACTTGAGTAACAGAAAGGCATAAACCAGCGTTTTGTTCAGAGCACTGTGTACATTGTATATTTAAACCAAACCAAAAGAGATGGTGTGACGTCAAAGCAATTTGTTTTTGTTTTTTAAACAAAAGAGTTCTACATAATGTCAACCTCCAGAAAATACGATTTCTCTAACTTTAACATTTACAACACATGCGCGGATCCAGAAAATTTTTCCAGGGGGGGATCCGAATTGAACGTGGGGGGGGGGGGGGGGGGGCTACACTATTCATCAGAAATGTTGACAAGCAAAAATAAAAAAAAAAAAAAAAAAAAAGAACTCATTTCCCAAAATCATGAAGTTCCTAATCCGTGGAGGGGGGGGGGGGGTAACGTAGTATGCCTATAACTTGAAAAAATTGTACCTGTCAAAAATTTTTTCTCCCATATTCATGATATGCCTAATCCGATTCATGATATGCCTATTCCGTGGGGAGTTGGGGGGTGCGAATATGCTTATAACTGCATTTTTTTCAATATCACTCTTAATATTTCCGCTTCCGACGCCTTTCCAAAACATATATGTGTTTTCCAGGGGGGTCCGAGTCGTATTTGCGATAATTTCACTATGTAAATTTAATAACTTCTCATTTTTCGGGACCCCCCCCCTCTAGATCCGCGCATGCAACAATTAATAAAATCCGTTGAACAACACATATCTATACCATTTAATTGTAACTTTGAGAAGTGCATACATTTTTGGGAGGCAACTGTGTCGCTAGTCTGCTGTAAGTCAAGTGAATTATGTCCTAAGGTCTTTTAAAGAAATAAGAAACTGTCAACACTTGCAGTACTCTGATGATTTCTATGGCGACCGACTGCATTGAATAACGTATTTCATAACTTCTAAACGTGAGAACAAATAATGATTATTTAACATCTTTGACTTAAAACTTTAAACTTATATTCAACAATTGACCACTACATTGATAGCTCACTTCCAAGTGTATTTTAATTACATAACAATTGATGATCTGCATCCGTAAATTACCTATGACTATCTGTGTCCAGGGTTGTGTGCACTTAAAGGCCGAGGTTTTTAACCGGTCTGTTTACCTTAGGTAAGTTCAGGTGGGGGTGGAGCCTATATTGAAAGAGGTGTGAAACCCCGAGGGAAACACGCTCGCTTGTGTACATACATGTCTATATACACGGAGTATTAAAGTGCTCTCAAAAGAGTTTTTTCCGTTTATTTAAAAAGAATATCGTATTTACATGTATATGTACTTATAAAACAAATTGTTCTTCGTTGAAATGAATATAAAACGCATGAAAAACCGCGTGCGACATGTGCAAAATCTTTCGTTTGATTGAACAAGTTTCTGTCGGGATTAACTGAGAATATATCCTGATGTTTTGTGAATTATACAATTACCCCACCGTACTCAAATACTAATGCAACTTTGCAACCAATGCTTGTAAATCTTTTCCGATCAGCTGCTAAATTAAAGTGCACAATAATTATACCAGCTGCGCATGCACCAGAGCTGTCTGTACTTGTTTCTATTCCGGTATCAGCTCGTGAAATTTCTCAAAGAAATGTGATAACTAACGATATAAATCGTGAACGCAATATTTGATTTCATTTAATTATTTATTCTCAATTATTCACAAACATCTTTATTGATAAACGACGTCTTTCATGGATACATGATTGGTAATCGGCGCATTTAGTGTGGTACATAACCAAGTACGAGTAAATTTTTAATTCATATCTTTTGTTTAAAGTGCTAAAAGATAGCGATTTATCGTCACGGTATGCAATCAAATCAAAAGAAAAAAGTTTATTGCACCGTCGTCGCGAGCGCTGGGCATGGTATACACAGGACGAGTAAACAAATGCCAATCATTTTCTAACATCCAAACTGGGGCCTCGATTTAGTTGATTAACAAGGGTTACACTGACCAGGTAATTTTGAAGGCGGTGCTTATTTTTCGGTCGCACGGGGTGATTGAATTAACACGCAGACTGGCCGAATAAACACACAGAACACATTAGGAAGTACGTTAACAAATAAGGAGTCACCAAAAATTGATTTTCGCCAATCACTGGGGGGGGGGGGGGGGGGGGCGGAGCAGCACAGAGATGACTGTTTTTAAACTTCCTAGAACGCTTCGAAAATTAATGATTTTTTTACTATGTCAACCCTCTTAAAATTTGGTAAAACTCTTTAGAAAACTTATTTTACTTTCTACACTATTTAATTTTTGTTTGGGTCGAATATTAATTCTTACACCAGTATATGTGCATATATGACTCGATGGCCAGGAAAGTTTGAATATTGTCCCCACGGGTTTTCCATCCATTAAATTGCTTGAAATCAGTGTAACGGATAGAAAACCCGTGGGTTCCGACGATGCATTATATTAATCTTACATGTAAGTTAAACACATATCAATTTTACATATGCCGGTAAATATCTCGGAATTTCATTATATTTAATCTTTTATTTATACAATCGGCCTTGCATATTTAGAATCGAATTGATAGATTACTTTTATTCAATTAATGATAGGTTTTTATAAGATTTTTCGCCCTGACGTTTAAATCAACGCTAAATGAACTGAATAAGGGAGATAAATTCATCTTTCATCTAAAACCAATATAAATGAAAATAAAATAAACAAATAGTTTTGTGTTCGTACAAAATATAAATAAACATACACGCGTGATAAGGTACATGTAGATGTCCCCTCGCGCGCGATCTTCTCGGCCATGTGCGAGCGTGCGAGGGATGATCATCATTTAAAGGGGTAATCTTTGTGGGTTTTTGTTGTTGATCTAAAACATTATAAGTACAGTTCTTATACAAACCCACCATTGATTTATGTCTGACGATGTTTTGGATTAGGAATAATATCGGATTTTATAATTTTCAGAATGACTTCTTAATTTACATTTTAAATAAAACATTAATAACTTAAAATTAAAACAGTTCCTGTATTTGCGGCTATATTAACTCAAAGCAAGTACATGAAAGACGCGAATCTGTATTAGATAACCGCTGACCGCTTGGTAGTGCACCCGCGGCCGAGGAGCCCGCGATCTCCTCGGCCGCGGGCGAGGAATAGGTTACGTAAAGTTACAACACACACAGCTCAGAACCCAGGAAGATTTGAAATGTTTGCAGTATAATAATGACTAGAATCTACCAAATAGAAGTTGTTATTTTTTTTTACTTAAAATCCACAATTGATCTATGCCTGATATTACTTCCGATTGAGAATGACATTTCTTTTATTAATTAACAGAACGTTTTCTTAATTGACACTCTATCATTTAATTCAATTTAAGAAGAATAAACCTCTATGTGTGATCAAAATTAAAACAATTCTTGTTTTCGGCTAAATGAACTCATAAATTGAGAGACGTGACTCCGGTGTATTAGATAACCGCTGACCGCTAGGTAGTCCAGCCGCGACCATGGCGACCGACTTTCTCGGCCGCAAGCGAGGGATAGCTTACGTAATGGTTCACACACAAAGCTCTGATTCCAGATATATTTTAAATGCACGCAGCATGATAACTAAAATGTATCACATAGATTTATTTTTTTCCGGTAGTTTGTGTGATTTACTAGAAAAGAAAAAGAATGTTTATATTTTCTGTTTCTCGGTTTTTAGGATTGTACAGAATTTACGAAGATGACTTAAACTCCTCACATGATAAAAGCATGTATCCTAAATTTTTTTTTTTTTTTTTTTTTTTTGTGAATTAAAGCCTCCTTTTTAAACAGGCATACTGTCTGTCGTAACTTTATGTCAGTTGTACGCACAATGACTTTCGTTAACTTGCCAAATAAACACAGGTACATGTTAACATGTAAAGCTTTTTACACTCATACTACACAACTCACCAACAAAATAACATTGTAACGACATTTATAGGATCCCAACAAACAACTTTTCCAGCGACAGCTATATCAAAATCCTAGCCGTTTTTTAGTTATTTAGCAAAAACTTTCAAGGGCCCTTGGCCCTTAATTTAAGGGGCCAGCCCTTTTTTATTGGTGTCAAATGAAAGTCCTTGACATTCTGCACAACTTTTATTCTACATGTCTTAACAAAATATTTTTCGTTTAAAAGATACAAAGGAAAATATGTCTTAATTTTCGCACTTTTTGGAACCCTGTTTTTTGACCCCCTACCTTTTTCTAAATAAAGAAAGTAATCCAAAAACAAAAACCGATGTGCAAAACTTCAATGTCTCTGTTATTCAAATTCGTTGGATTCCCATTCCCTGCTATCATAGTCTCGGAGCCTTTGTCTGGAAACGAAAGGCCCTAAATTTTTTAAAAAGGGGAATAACTCGTTAACGGAAGAGGATTTTTAAAATTTATGAAATGGTTTAGATAGTGTTTTGTAAAGTCTATAAGCCCTGAAAATTTGAGCAAAAACCGTTTAGAAATGAGCAAGATATGAAGCCTCAAAGTTCGCGTCTAGGAAGAAAAAAAAAAAAAAGAAAAATAAGAATAATCTTAATCTGCACAATAATATAAAGGTCTTCCGTTGGAAACGGAAGACCTTAATAACAGAGATTGGCAACTGATCGAAATCTCGCGGTGCCTTTTGCATGCGCAGATCCAGAAAATTTTTCCAGGGGGGTCCGAAGAATAATTGTGTTTGCCGGAGGGGGGGGGGGGATTAAAATCAATACCTTTAATATAATCTCGTATTAATGCGTGTTTGAATTCTGCAGTAGTTTCATTTTTTCGGTCATATATATATTTGATATTGGTCTTAGATTAGTTGACCTACTTTCGCTTTGTAATAAATCCAGGTCATTGCAACGCTAATATGCGCATAAAATCGTCTGTCGGTGCTTTAAATTTTCACTTGTAACAAGATTTCTTTTATTAAACGTAGGTTTAGTATGTATTCTAACATACCCAAAAGCATACAGGATAAAAAATAAAAATGAAACGCAAGTGGATGCAGAATTTTATTGAGCCGTCATTTTACGAGTGAAATTCATTAAATGTCTTTCTCAGTCTTAGATAAATCATATTGTAGCACAATAATGATAAGTAGGGGCGCTGCGACTGTATTAATACGAGATGTTAGAAACCAGTCTAAATTATTGTTACAGTGGTTTTGTCTATCATTTCCGTGCAACTCAAACTATATTAAGAAAAAACCAATAACTGAGTGGTTTGCATTAAACCTGTTAAACTGGTTCAATCGATGGTTTTAGGGCCAAAACTTTTTTTATCTACATTCGATATGTATAGAAACAGTTATGCTATTCAGAACTCATCGGCTTATTCGCAACTGGTAAAATGGCTTTCCGTGTAATTTGTTAGAAAAAAATTTTATTTAAAAAAATTTAAATTCAGCAATATTGCATCATCAGTAGGGAAATGGTGAATATCGACCAAAAAATCAGATTTAAAAATAACACCGGGAACATCTAAAGCAATGCCAAATATGTACCCTATTCGGAACTGGTCAAACGACTGTATAATAAATTTTAATTTTCCAGGGGGGGGGTGGGGGTGGGGTCGGGACCCCTCCGAACCCCCCCCCCCCCATATCCGTGCATGCTCTTGTAAAGTATTCCCAGTTTAAATCAGTATATCTTTCGAATAAACAATTAAATCTAAATATAAACAGCTAAAACCTATTACCAAAACATTCAAAATATTATATTTTCATGATTTTATGTCTTATAAACAATATTAAAAGAGGAGTTTTAGGAGGCAGTTGGCTAACCATCGTCCAAGATTTCGCCGATGTTTTATATCTGGCCAATATATTTACTATTTTAATCTTATTTTTCAATTTTTTGTTTCATAAATGTCTAAAACCTATGCGCATTTTTCATAAAAACAATATACTTTTGGTTTAAGATCATTATCTCAGTTTACTAATATGTAGTTCTCAAAGTAAGGTTGGTCCTGTAACAATTTTCAACAACAAAACACGCTAATGGCGGAGTTGCCAATCTATGTTATTTATGTCTTTGATGGAATCGTTAAAATGTTGCTGTCCTTTCAAATTATCTAGCTTGATATCTATTGGCTAGCATATCATGAAACTAATATCATCCAGTCACCTTTGTAATCTAATAAGATTACTGTTCTTCAACTTCTCAAACATTAAAACTAGCACAATTCTTAGAGTTACCCGGAATGTTTGGTTTTGTGTTGTATTGAATATGTGCATATATGACTCGATGGCCAGGAAAGTTTGAATATTGTCCCCACGGGTTTTCCATCCATTAAATTGCTTGAAATCAGTGTAACGGATAGAAAACCCGTGGGTTCCGACGATGCATTATATTAATCTTACATGTAAGTTAAACACATATCAATTTTACATATGCCGGTAAATATCTCGGAATTTCATTATATTTAATCTTTTATTTATACAATCGGCCTTGCATATTTAGAATCGAATTGATAGATTACTTTTATTCAATTAATGATAGGTTTTTATAAGATTTTTCGCCCTGACGTTTAAATCAACGCTAAATGAACTGAATAAGGGAGATAAATTCATCTTTCATCTAAAACCAATATAAATGAAAATAAAATAAACAAATAGTTTTGTGTTCGTACAAAATATAAATAAACATACACGCGTGATAAGGTACATGTAGATGTCCCCTCGCGCGCGATCTTCTCGGCCATGTGCGAGCGTGCGAGGGATGATCATCATTTAAAGGGGTAATCTTTGTGGGTTTTTGTTGTTGATCTAAAACATTATAAGTACAGTTCTTATACAAACCCACCATTGATTTATGTCTGACGATGTTTTGGATTAGGAATAATATCGGATTTTATAATTTTCAGAATGACTTCTTAATTTACATTTTAAATAAAACATTAATAACTTAAAATTAAAACAGTTCCTGTATTTGCGGCTATATTAACTCAAAGCAAGTACATGAAAGACGCGAATCTGTATTAGATAACCGCTGACCGCTTGGTAGTGCACCCGCGGCCGAGGAGCCCGCGATCTCCTCGGCCGCGGGCGAGGAATAGGTTACGTAAAGTTACAACACACACAGCTCAGAACCCAGGAAGATTTGAAATGTTTGCAGTATAATAATGACTAGAATCTACCAAATAGAAGTTGTTATTTTTTTTTACTTAAAATCCACAATTGATCTATGCCTGATATTACTTCCGATTGAGAATGACATTTCTTTTATTAATTAACAGAACGTTTTCTTAATTGACACTCTATCATTTAATTCAATTTAAGAAGAATAAACCTCTATGTGTGATCAAAATTAAAACAATTCTTGTTTTCGGCTAAATGAACTCATAAATTGAGAGACGTGACTCCGGTGTATTAGATAACCGCTGACCGCTAGGTAGTCCAGCCGCGACCATGGCGACCGACTTTCTCGGCCGCAAGCGAGGGATAGCTTACGTAATGGTTCACACACAAAGCTCTGATTCCAGATATATTTTAAATGCACGCAGCATGATAACTAAAATGTATCACATAGATTTATTTTTTTCCGGTAGTTTGTGTGATTTACTAGAAAAGAAAAAGAATGTTTATATTTTCTGTTTCTCGGTTTTTAGGATTGTACAGAATTTACGAAGATGACTTAAACTCCTCACATGATAAAAGCATGTATCCTAAATTTTTTTTTTTTTTTTTTTTTTTTTTTTTTTTTTTTTGTGAATTAAAGCCTCCTTTTTAAACAGGCATACTGTCTGTCGTAACTTTATGTCAGTTGTACGCACAATGACTTTCGTTAACTTGCCAAATAAACACAGGTACATGTTAACATGTAAAGCTTTTTACACTCATACTACACAACTCACCAACAAAATAACATTGTAACGACATTTATAGGATCCCAACAAACAACTTTTCCAGCGACAGCTATATCAAAATCCTAGCCGTTTTTTAGTTATTTAGCAAAAACTTTCAAGGGCCCTTGGCCCTTAATTTAAGGGGCCAGCCCTTTTTTATTGGTGTCAAATGAAAGTCCTTGACATTCTGCACAACTTTTATTCTACATGTCTTAACAAAATATTTTTCGTTTAAAAGATACAAAGGAAAATATGTCTTAATTTTCGCACTTTTTGGAACCCTGTTTTTTGACCCCCTACCTTTTTCTAAATAAAGAAAGTAATCCAAAAACAAAAACCGATGTGCAAAACTTCAATGTCTCTGTTATTCAAATTCGTTGGATTCCCATTCCCTGCTATCATAGTCTCGGAGCCTTTGTCTGGAAACGAAAGGCCCTAAATTTTTTAAAAAGGGGAATAACTCGTTAACGGAAGAGGATTTTTAAAATTTATGAAATGGTTTAGATAGTGTTTTGTAAAGTCTATAAGCCCTGAAAATTTGAGCAAAAACCGTTTAGAAATGAGCAAGATATGAAGCCTCAAAGTTCGCGTCTAGGAAGAAAAAAAAAAAAAAGAAAAATAAGAATAATCTTAATCTGCACAATAATATAAAGGTCTTCCGTTGGAAACGGAAGACCTTAATAACAGAGATTGGCAACTGATCGAAATCTCGCGGTGCCTTTTGCATGCGCAGATCCAGAAAATTTTTCCAGGGGGGTCCGAAGAATAATTGTGTTTGCCGGAGGGGGGGGGGATTAAAATCAATACCTTTAATATAATCTCGTATTAATGCGTGTTTGAATTCTGCAGTAGTTTCATTTTTTCGGTCATATATATATTTGATATTGGTCTTAGATTAGTTGACCTACTTTCGCTTTGTAATAAATCCAGGTCATTGCAACGCTAATATGCGCATAAAATCGTCTGTCGGTGCTTTAAATTTTCACTTGTAACAAGATTTCTTTTATTAAACGTAGGTTTAGTATGTATTCTAACATACCCAAAAGCATACAGGATAAAAAATAAAAATGAAACGCAAGTGGATGCAGAATTTTATTGAGCCGTCATTTTACGAGTGAAATTCATTAAATGTCTTTCTCAGTCTTAGATAAATCATATTGTAGCACAATAATGATAAGTAGGGGCGCTGCGACTGTATTAATACGAGATGTTAGAAACCAGTCTAAATTATTGTTACAGTGGTTTTGTCTATCATTTCCGTGCAACTCAAACTATATTAAGAAAAAACCAATAACTGAGTGGTTTGCATTAAACCTGTTAAACTGGTTCAATCGATGGTTTTAGGGCCAAAACTTTTTTTATCTACATTCGATATGTATAGAAACAGTTATGCTATTCAGAACTCATCGGCTTATTCGCAACTGGTAAAATGGCTTTCCGTGTAATTTGTTAGAAAAAAATTTTATTTAAAAAAATTTAAATTCAGCAATATTGCATCATCAGTAGGGAAATGGTGAATATCGACCAAAAAATCAGATTTAAAAATAACACCGGGAACATCTAAAGCAATGCCAAATATGTACCCTATTCGGAACTGGTCAAACGACTGTATAATAAATTTTAATTTTCCAGGGGGGGGGTGGGGGTGGGGTCGGGACCCCTCCGAACCCCCCCCCCCCCATATCCGTGCATGCTCTTGTAAAGTATTCCCAGTTTAAATCAGTATATCTTTCGAATAAACAATTAAATCTAAATATAAACAGCTAAAACCTATTACCAAAACATTCAAAATATTATATTTTCATGATTTTATGTCTTATAAACAATATTAAAAGAGGAGTTTTAGGAGGCAGTTGGCTAACCATCGTCCAAGATTTCGCCGATGTTTTATATCTGGCCAATATATTTACTATTTTAATCTTATTTTTCAATTTTTTGTTTCATAAATGTCTAAAACCTATGCGCATTTTTCATAAAAACAATATACTTTTGGTTTAAGATCATTATCTCAGTTTACTAATATGTAGTTCTCAAAGTAAGGTTGGTCCTGTAACAATTTTCAACAACAAAACACGCTAATGGCGGAGTTGCCAATCTATGTTATTTATGTCTTTGATGGAATCGTTAAAATGTTGCTGTCCTTTCAAATTATCTAGCTTGATATCTATTGGCTAGCATATCATGAAACTAATATCATCCAGTCACCTTTGTAATCTAATAAGATTACTGTTCTTCAACTTCTCAAACATTAAAACTAGCACAATTCTTAGAGTTACCCGGAATGTTTGGTTTTGTGTTGTATTGAATATGTGCATATATGACTCGATGGCCAGGAAAGTTTGAATATTGTCCCCACGGGTTTTCCATCCATTAAATTGCTTGAAATCAGTGTAACGGATAGAAAACCCGTGGGTTCCGACGATGCATTATATTAATCTTACATGTAAGTTAAACACATATCAATTTTACATATGCCGGTAAATATCTCGGAATTTCATTATATTTAATCTTTTATTTATACAATCGGCCTTGCATATTTAGAATCGAATTGATAGATTACTTTTATTCAATTAATGATAGGTTTTTATAAGATTTTTCGCCCTGACGTTTAAATCAACGCTAAATGAACTGAATAAGGGAGATAAATTCATCTTTCATCTAAAACCAATATAAATGAAAATAAAATAAACAAATAGTTTTGTGTTCGTACAAAATATAAATAAACATACACGCGTGATAAGGTACATGTAGATGTCCCCTCGCGCGCGATCTTCTCGGCCATGTGCGAGCGTGCGAGGGATGATCATCATTTAAAGGGGTAATCTTTGTGGGTTTTTGTTGTTGATCTAAAACATTATAAGTACAGTTCTTATACAAACCCACCATTGATTTATGTCTGACGATGTTTTGGATTAGGAATAATATCGGATTTTATAATTTTCAGAATGACTTCTTAATTTACATTTTAAATAAAACATTAATAACTTAAAATTAAAACAGTTCCTGTATTTGCGGCTATATTAACTCAAAGCAAGTACATGAAAGACGCGAATCTGTATTAGATAACCGCTGACCGCTTGGTAGTGCACCCGCGGCCGAGGAGCCCGCGATCTCCTCGGCCGCGGGCGAGGAATAGGTTACGTAAAGTTACAACACACACAGCTCAGAACCCAGGAAGATTTGAAATGTTTGCAGTATAATAATGACTAGAATCTACCAAATAGAAGTTGTTATTTTTTTTTACTTAAAATCCACAATTGATCTATGCCTGATATTACTTCCGATTGAGAATGACATTTCTTTTATTAATTAACAGAACGTTTTCTTAATTGACACTCTATCATTTAATTCAATTTAAGAAGAATAAACCTCTATGTGTGATCAAAATTAAAACAATTCTTGTTTTCGGCTAAATGAACTCATAAATTGAGAGACGTGACTCCGGTGTATTAGATAACCGCTGACCGCTAGGTAGTCCAGCCGCGACCATGGCGACCGACTTTCTCGGCCGCAAGCGAGGGATAGCTTACGTAATGGTTCACACACAAAGCTCTGATTCCAGATATATTTTAAATGCACGCAGCATGATAACTAAAATGTATCACATAGATTTATTTTTTTCCGGTAGTTTGTGTGATTTACTAGAAAAGAAAAAGAATGTTTATATTTTCTGTTTCTCGGTTTTTAGGATTGTACAGAATTTACGAAGATGACTTAAACTCCTCACATGATAAAAGCATGTATCCTAAATTTTTTTTTTTTTTTTTTTTTTTTTTTTTTTTTTTTGTGAATTAAAGCCTCCTTTTTAAACAGGCATACTGTCTGTCGTAACTTTATGTCAGTTGTACGCACAATGACTTTCGTTAACTTGCCAAATAAACACAGGTACATGTTAACATGTAAAGCTTTTTACACTCATACTACACAACTCACCAACAAAATAACATTGTAACGACATTTATAGGATCCCAACAAACAACTTTTCCAGCGACAGCTATATCAAAATCCTAGCCGTTTTTTAGTTATTTAGCAAAAACTTTCAAGGGCCCTTGGCCCTTAATTTAAGGGGCCAGCCCTTTTTTATTGGTGTCAAATGAAAGTCCTTGACATTCTGCACAACTTTTATTCTACATGTCTTAACAAAATATTTTTCGTTTAAAAGATACAAAGGAAAATATGTCTTAATTTTCGCACTTTTTGGAACCCTGTTTTTTGACCCCCTACCTTTTTCTAAATAAAGAAAGTAATCCAAAAACAAAAACCGATGTGCAAAACTTCAATGTCTCTGTTATTCAAATTCGTTGGATTCCCATTCCCTGCTATCATAGTCTCGGAGCCTTTGTCTGGAAACGAAAGGCCCTAAATTTTTTAAAAAGGGGAATAACTCGTTAACGGAAGAGGATTTTTAAAATTTATGAAATGGTTTAGATAGTGTTTTGTAAAGTCTATAAGCCCTGAAAATTTGAGCAAAAACCGTTTAGAAATGAGCAAGATATGAAGCCTCAAAGTTCGCGTCTAGGAAGAAAAAAAAAAAAAAGAAAAATAAGAATAATCTTAATCTGCACAATAATATAAAGGTCTTCCGTTGGAAACGGAAGACCTTAAAAAGTTCTATTTTAAACACTTAAGAAAAGCAAATAAAATACTACCAGTTCCCGGTACAAATTTTATATGAATTGTTTACATCTATTCAACATCATGAACACTAGTTTTACTTAACTGAAAATAGAAATAAACAAATGGATACAATACAGTAAAACACGCTTATAACGAAGTCCCAGGGACAGGCGATTTTACTTCATTATAAACGTAATTCGTTATAACTGTCAAGTTTACAGCATGTTATAAAGTCACGGGAATGGAATTCACTTTGCTGTAAGCGTCAATTCATTATAAGCGTGTTTGCTATAACCATGTTTTACTGTATATGCCTGCCATTTCACTGATAAATTCATATGAATAAGTTGATGAATTAAGGTCACTCATATCACCATGGCCAATACATGATAACTATATCAAAATCTATGATGAATACTGTCAAACTTCAACCAATACATATTAAATACAGCAGAAGAATTAAAATAAAAATCAAAGTACAATGTTCACATCTATACAGTATGATCATCATCATCCTTTTTAAAGCACTAAGCATAGCTCAGCGCTTTATTGTCGTTATACTTCTACTTCCGGTGCATCGAATAACCGCCCCCTATTAGCAGAAATATACATCATGTAAACTGGTTAGAGAACCAGTTTCAGGGGTTTACGCACATAATTGCACAGGGTATTATGAATCTTAATAATGTACAGACTATTGTGAATCTAATGTGCGGGGCTTATGTATATCATTGCAGGGGCTGCCACGCAGTCATTAGGAAATATAGTGCGCATACAGAAGCTGAAATATGAAAAATTAAATCGATTCCTTAACTAAGCTTGCACAAAGTAAATTTCCTTTAGAACTAAGCTAGGTTAGCACTTTTCAGTACTATCAGTACTTTGATTACTCATTATTCTCAGATTTGTTTATGTGCTAACCATAAATGCAACTTTTATAATTCAAGTCTAACACTTACACGTCTGTATAAGGAAAACATAAGAAAAGAAAACATGTCTACTGTACTTTACAACATTGATCTCTCTTTACTTTCAACAGATAGTATTTGGGATGAGGACAGGAGACATTGTGTACTGTGACAATCTAGGAACTCATGGGAACTTGTCAGCCATTGGTCACGTCAGTGACATAGAGTACAAGGTACTGGGTAAAGTTAGCTCCAGTGTCAGACAGCTGATTAACAAAGCCAAAAATGTGGTGTGTTTAACAGGTAACATTCAATTAAATTTATAGCACACTACAATAGTCAACATCTGAATTCCTCCTTATTTTGAAGTTACATTTTTAACTAAAATATGCAATTTCTGAAATACTTGTACCACTATTTAAATGTATTTAAAGTTATTGTTGTGTAATATCCAATTTATATTTTTATATTTTCAGATGATTCCAACATTTATGTGTCCATCAATTTGTCAAGGTTTCTTTGTCTTGATGCCCATACAAGTTTTGGTTGTTGTGTTGAATGCATTGCATGGCACGGGGCAATTCTAGCTATTGGAACAAAATACGGCAAGTCCAGTAAAATGTCTTATAGATTACATTCAGTCATCGCAATACTTGATTCTAAGAGTTTTGGATTGAATTTTCACACTACATGTGTTAAATGCAGTTTTGGTTGACATAAGTACATTGTACATGTAGATGCAAGATTGTTTTTATTGCCTTTAATTAGGAAGTCATTATTTTGACCTATCAAGTAAATGCATTTTTAAAAGCCAAGGTTCCTCTTATCTGTACTTCACAAATACCTTTACAACAATTTCCACTTATTTAAAATAAAGAATATCTGTATGAAATTAAAGAAAATCTGATTAAAATTAAAATTATTTATTGAGTTAAGATTACTTTTTTCTTCTATAGCTTTAATATGTAAATCATGTGTTTTTGATGGTAGATGGAAAGAGAGAGAAGATATTAACTATAGAAGATATAAATATAAAATATAGATATATAAGTGCACTAGATAATATTCCAGGTCAAAGGTCAAGGTCACAGTAACTAAAATGAAACAAAATTTAGCAACTATTAGTCACATAGTTAGCAAAACAGAGATGTGGTAAATAACATTGAAACAGTTAAATAAACTCTAACAATTACAATTTTAGGAACAAAGTGAAGGCATTATATTTTGTAATACTCGTACTAACTTTCATTGTAAGTAAAAAGCTAGTTAATTCAGAAACAAGAGCAATATCATTTGTCATGATCACAACTAAAGGTAGTTTCAATGTCCTGCATGTTCATTACCCAGAATATTGGTTGGCAGCTTTTACTGTAAAGGAATGAAAAACTTGATTGAAAATAATCCTTCATTGTAGGTATTGTACATGTGTACCATGTTCCGCGGGAGAGGGATCTACAGAACCTGGATCTGAGGAAAAACACGGCTATTTCTCTAGACTGTGAGCATATAAATGCCATCGCAATAGGGGATGATGGGAACAGACCTGTTATCGCTGTGGCAACAGACATAGTAGGGATCATCCATGTTATCCGCTGGTGATGATTAGGAAGATATCAGTGATTCCTTGTCATTATTGTTTGCATGTTCCACAACTTAACAATTTTACTTACTCCAATGTTTTATTTGAATTATGAAAGTTATTTGTTTTGTCATAACATTTGACATAGTTTAAAATATTTGTTTTTTTTATATGTATTATTTGTTTATATACTATAAAAATGTGAGGTATTCATAAATGTTTGTATACATGTATTGCTGGTCACCTTTTTTATGTACCGAGCACAGGTTTGACTTTGTAGCTTATACCTGTATAAACATGGAAAAGTGAGTACTGATATACAGAGGATTTACATTTTCCAGTGCCTTTCTCAGTAATAACCATATGAATGAAATTTGAAATGTATAGTTCAATATGTTTCATCAGTGACACAAATGATGTGTTATTGGGATGCAAGTGGGGTTTGCTTAATTATATGAAATGAAAAAACTCTGTAAAAATTCAATAATTTATTATTTAATCGTACAGTGAAAATTATATAAATATAAGTAATAGGGTATCATTCTTTGAATATTATGAGGTGATAATTTTGTTTGGGGCGTGTTCAAATCTATCATAAAGCTCGCTTCGCCCAAACCTAAATTATCACCTCACAATACTCAAAGAATGATTCCTTAAAGCTGAACACCGCTCGTAAATAGGCACTGTCCGCCATATTTCTCTTTAATCACTGCTGTCCCTACAACCTTTATATAAGGGGCAGACCTCTACACAGTTCAAAGTACTTCGCTATAGAGGTCTCACCTGTGTGGACGTACATTTTGCCTCGCCGTGTTACTCGGTCGCGATGAAATTAGCAAATTTTACGCACCTTTTTCAAGCCAGGAGAATACTAACATCAAATAAATTGGTCAATGCATTATTTACAAACAGAAAATGCACATAAAATAAGAAAAAATGCATAAAATCTAAAGACCACGAAAGGAATACTACATGTCAGCCACGAGGTTCAGGTGTGCAATCGGGTGTAACGAAGTCGAAGGGTTTATATACCAGGTATCTGTGTGACGGTGCCTATTTACGAGCGGTGTTCAGCTTTAAATAGTGACTGAGGAGGGCTGGATGGTTGTGGCCATTTTTTACGGAAGCGTATTAGTGCCACATTGTAAAAAAAATTTTCTTTAAAATTCCAACTTTAAAGTTGGAATTTCCAACATTAATCTTGGAATTTCCAACTTTAAAGTTGATTTTTCCAACTTTAAAGTTGGATTTTCCAACTTTAATCTTGGAATTTCCAACTTTAATCTTGGAATTTCCAACTTTAAAGTTGATTTTTCCAACTTTAAAGTTGGATTTTCCAACTTTAAAGTTGGAATTTCCAACTTTAATCTTGGAATTTCCAACTTTAAAGTTGGAAAAATCAACTTTAAAGTTGGAATTTCCAACATTAATCTTGGAATTTCCAACTTTAATCTTGGAATTTCCAACTTTAAAGTTGATTTTTCCAACTTTAAAGTTGGATTTTCCAACTTTAAAGTTGGAATTTCCAACTTTAAAGTTGGAATTTCCAACTTTAAAGTTGGAATTTCCAACTTTAAAGTCGATTTTTCCAACTTTAAAGTTGGATTTTCCAACTTAAATTTTGGAATTTCCAACTTTAATCTCAATTTCAGACGAATTTCTTTTAATAAGTAATCTTTATTAACGCCATGTAGATACAAATTCCGAGGCTTTGTTTTGATCTTAATTATCTCTTAGTGTTCTTCTTTCTAATTCTGCATTTAATTAACGACACCCTCTTGTTTTACATATTAAGATAACATTTATTTGATTCAAAATTATTTCGATATTTGATATCTGATACTGCATACATATAAACGTTTTAATCTTATATATTTATATGAAAACTTCTAGTTCAGACATATACAACTATAAGTTTATGCACAGTTTGCCTGTAATATAATGTATACTTTTATATTTATATTCATGTATTTGATTCAAAATTATTTCGATATTTGATATCTGACACTGAATGTATTTAAACGTTTTAATCTTATATATTTATATAAAAATTTATAGTTCAGACATATACAACAATAAGTTTATGCCCAGTTTGCCTGTCATATAATGTATACTGTTATATTTACCAAAAAAATAAAGTCAAACAAAAAAGTTGGAAATTCCAAGATTAAAGTTGGAAATTCCAACTTTAAAGTTGGAATTTTAAAGAAAAAAAATTACAATGTGGCACTAATACGCTTCCGTAATTTTTAGACAAATTTATTTTTAATCTCCTTGAAATGAAGAGCTCTGTATAAAAATATAGGTAAAATATTCAAATTTTAAAGGTAAAACATTTAGATTTTTCATTAAATTTTAAAATTATTATCAAAATATTTGACATTAATTATATTAAAATCTGATGGGAAATTTGTTGACCATCCAGCCTCTTAATGAAAAGACAAGTCACTTAGTTTACTTACACACAAATACTGTACAGTTTCTTGGGTGGGTATGAAAGAAGCAAGCATTAATACAGAAAAAAAAACTGCTCATTTTTTGCGCAATCATATGATGCGAAATCGTTACCGTATCTATTTTACAGCACTGAATTGGCATTCAGCTTTTTATACAGTGTAATTAATTCTTTTACTATGAATCTATTTTTAATTATCCATATTAAGTGAGAAAAAAATGAATTGCCGGTATAACTACAGTATTGTTCAGAATGTTGGATAGAAAGAACAGCAAATTTTTCTTTATATGGAAGTTCTCGGCACACTTCAACCGAACAATAAAGCAACGGAATGAAGAGAGGTTTGCGAAAAGATTGAAAAGTTTACGTCAGACCGTGCATTCGTGCTGTTACATAATCACTCACAATTCGTGTATTGTCAACATTAAACGTATTCAAATATAAAGACAACACCGAACAATGTTGTAAAGGTTATTTATTCTAAATTCAGTTATATACATGTATATACGTGTATTTTTAAGCATATTTTATTGTGTGTATATATATATATATATATATATATATATATATATATATATATATATATATATATATATATATATATAATACATATACAAATGGTTAGGACACAAGTTCTTACAACTTACGAGGTCTTTACCATAACATAGCATACCATATACATGTATTCTCGCTATATATACGCCATAGCTCTATATAGACACAAATAGTCAATTATTAAAATGTTGGCTCGTCCAAAAATATTCACCGGTCACTATTTTGATTTTTTTTTTTGCGTCGGTTAATATTTTTGCGTCCCCGGGAGACATATGATCAATGTTACTCTCAACCCAAGTCAATATTTGTATATTAGGACTAAATGTATTTAAACAAATGTTGTCGCTTATTGAATTGGAAACTGTTAAAAAAATATGGACAAAATTGAATAAAACTTCCAAGACCGTGATGAAAATGATTTGACGAAATTAACTGATGCAACGAACAACCAATGACATGTTCTTGAAATGCACCATCCCGGGCCATTGAATACCGGTATCTGAGGCGTTAGTCCTTCAGGAAATTGAAGGAATCCCTGTAGGTTTCATCGAGACAGTCGTCTGTGAGTGCCACGTGGAACTGCGTGCCCCCGAACTCCACTACCGCGTGAATTTGGGCGTCCTCCGTCCATCCCCCATTCGGTCGACGAAGCTTAATGCTGCCAAGTTTTTTACAGCTTTTCTCGGTGGTGTAAGTGGGATTTTGGGAATCAGATTGGAAAACTCCAATCCCCGTTATTGCATCTTCTTCGCTTGGTGAGTAGTAGTTTTCGATTTTGTGGCCAATAGGAACTTCCTCACCTTTCTGCACCAAGGCTTCAAAAACATGTTGACATTTTGCCTCTCCGTCTGGATTCTTTATCTTGTATTTATTAGGATGCAAGCCCTCGATAAAAGGCACATTCACTTCAAACCCTATGGAATATCGACTGATTCTTGAAGAAATAGCGGTTGGGTCATGGCCAAATAAAACCGCACCTTTTAACACAGCCAAACCGGGATCGGCAGGAGCTATTACTTTTTTGTTTGGAAATAATTCTCTAATTGCCTTCAGAACCATCGGCGACTCCGAAAATCCACCTACAAGAAGAATTCTCGACAAAGAATCTCCTGAAAACGATTTCATGATGCTTGTTATGTGCTGAATTATTCCTTGCAACGTTTCATTGAAGAAATCCTTGAAAACTTGCGGCTGAATTCTTAATTTGCCCGCAATGTATTCCACTGTTCGTGCGTATCTTGTGTTCGGCAATGCCTCTTCTACAGTTTCATCCATTTGGTTCTTGTAAATTTCCATCAGGCGATATGGCAATGTGACAGTGACTTTGTCTTTCATATCGGGTTTAATGGTGCGTTTCTTTGTTTCAAAATCGCGGAACAGCGCGATATAGTCATCCATGTTCTCTTTCCTTAACGTTGTAAGCGTATCGTTACCGAAGATCTTGACCAGGAATTGGTAGAAAGCGTCGTCCACCTTGGTCCCTCCCCAGGCCCCTCCTGTGGCGTGGTGAACCTCGCGCAGTTTCAGGTTAGGTAGCACTTCATGGACAGTAATGTCGGCTGTTCCCCCTGTATAATAAAAAAAAAATCTACTTGCACCATGTCGAGTCATTAGGATAGAGCATGTCATGAGATTCTGAGTACTATAGATGTACATGTATGTAATATTGTTCGTTAATCTTGCATTCTAACAATTGTATAAGAATCGCACACTAACATAATTACATGAATGTCGCCAGTCTCGCGGTCATTATGATACATTGTTGTCAGACCTATTACTTTGGTCTTAACGGTCTCAACTAAAACACGGTTTTTCTATGGCTTCTTGTGCACAGTTTACATAGAATGTTCCGCGCAAGCATCGCGTATAATTGAAGAAAAAAAGCACACCTCCCAAGTCCAGGACCATATACTGCGTTCCTGGTTCGAACCTGGCGGATCCAGTTTTCCCTTGCCCGTATGACATCACGCCCAGCGGGACATGGTTACAGTAAATGGAGGCCGCCTCAGGTTCCAAGGCTAACAGCAGCTGTTTCCGGGCAATGCCAGCCTAAATCATTGTCAAGTGTATTAGTTGACCAATAATTAAGGCAAAATGTTGTATTCTCAGTAATTGTAATAAACATTTGTATTCGCAGATAATGTCTTAAAA
This sequence comes from Magallana ariakensis, assembly GCA_020458035.1. Classification (NCBI taxonomy): domain Eukaryota; kingdom Metazoa; phylum Mollusca; class Bivalvia; order Ostreida; family Ostreidae; genus Magallana; species Magallana ariakensis. The sequence goes on from CM035815.1 coordinate 8,906,822, forward strand.
ACTGAAATCATTGCTCAAATTAATTACTAGTATTTAACATGACTGTAATTAATTTATGATGATTGTATATTTCACAACAGCTACTCCAGCTAGTTGCGTAATTTGGTCATACTAGTACATCATATAGACATGTACAGGGCTTACATCTACCGCTGCCTCCTCCATGAATTGTTTGGCGCCCTCGTCCCAAATGGCGGGAACAGTGACCACCCACCGGACCAGATCGTCAGTGAAGGTGTCCACGCGCTTTCGGACCGTCTCCAGCAGATGCCCTTTCAGGTAGCGGATAGCCATCGTAAATATCGTCTTGGCCGACATCTCAACACCGTTGATGTCTTTGATGGTGGTGGTACGACTCAAGCTCTGTCAAATATATAGACAAGTTCTTATTTATTCCTGCTTCACGGTGACCCTTCATATACATGTATGTACATGTACATGTATATAATTTAGAAATATGCGTATTATTTAAATAGTAAAACAATTTTAATTTCACTTTTATATAACTGACCATTCAACTATACACTTAAGCTTTTGCAAAAGATCACTAAACCATATCTAGATCTGCTAGAATATCGATAGATGTCATCTTAATTGTATCTTTGCGAGGTAACATTTGTTTGCATTTCCCAAAACAATATTCTGACTATTTCCTATGTTGTCTATAATTTTTTCGATTTCGATATCACGTGTTACTGGCGACCTTAGATCAACTGTTTAATTCCAATCTTCTATATAACGGTGACAGACTTGCCTTATTCCCGTGCAGTGTCATCTTGAAGCGTTTGAAGTACAGCCAACCGGCGTGTTCCCCTTCCCCCGCCAGATCACCATACTTGTTCTCCGCCTCGAACCCAAACGAATGGAAGGTCCTGTCCGGCTTCAGCAGCACCACAGATGGGGTCTTCAGGGAGACCAGAGCCTGACCCCCAGCCACCCAGTTAGTAGTGCTGATCTTTTCAGGATCTTTTTCAAACTCATGACGAAAGGAAAAGGCGTATCCGGAAAAAGTGGTTCCAAAGTCAATAGCCGCCACCAGAATTGGCACAGAGAGACTCATGGTCTACTTAATGAAAAAACAAACAAACAAACATAAGTTGGCGTCGAGATTGCAACACAGGACTACTCGGATGTTTTTCTTTGTATTATTATTGTTAACTGTGATGCATTGAACTTCATTAGGATATGAACTGTGTGATTTAAATCGTTGGTGAGTGTTGAAAATCTACTTTATAGAACTTTTTTGCCAAGGGGAACTCTGACTAAAAATGAGTAAATGCTTCTTATAATTTATTTATCCCTGTAAAAGTTACTATTATTCAAATATCCGTTGAGAAAAAGCTACTATTCAGGGAAGGGAGATTTTCATAAAACTTGGCACTTCGACTGGAAAAGTTATGATCTTTTTGATTTCGCCATTGTTTCTTCTCTATCTTTCAAGCATTCAAAGAGAAAAAAGACAAAATGTTCTTAATTGTTTAAATTAATTTATTTTTATTGCATCAAAATGACATCATGAAAAAGTTAAAAATGCAACATGATTTTACTTTATAACAAAAATTAAATTGAAATTCGTCCAGCACTATTTATTCAAATTAGTATATATTTTGTCATAAAATTATACAAGATCTAGACATACACATACAATTTACTAAACAGTGCACATCAATGTCCATCTTCTTTGGGAGTTTCCCAATGATACCCTCTTTCCGTTGTTCAGGCACTTTCTCTTCTTCCCAAATCTTGTTAAAGAGAGTGTGTAAAAGACTAGCATTTATGTCTTCACTTTCTTGTATTATTTCTGCCTTGATGTTATCTGACCGAGGAGGTGTGACATGCGACTTGCTGGCAGAATCTATCTGAGACGGTGGGCATTAACGCGAGGATTAATTGGTGATACTTAGTGATATATGTATCACCCCGAAAGACCCTTATGGATACTACACCCCCCCCCCTTTTAAAAAAAAAATAAACTTCTTTAAATCGAAATTGCAGGAAATGATTTCTTATCTTTTTCATCCTTATGTTCACTTATGTAATCAATCAGTCCTGTCAGTTTCTACATCTGTTCTATAGAGCTATGAATGAACTATAAGTTTCCGTAAGAAATAGAGAGAATCATACTCGGTAGATGTAAATATTTGGATATGATTATCACAAGGGGTTCAATAATTCGCAGCCATAATATTTTTAACCCCCTCTCCATGCAATAGGAATTGAAAATCTGATGGGGGGGGGGGGTGTCATAAAATGTTGAACCCGTTTAATGAGTTATACGACACTGGTGTAAATTGGGGAGGACGGTCGTTGATTTTTTTTTTAAATCAACGTCAGCACTCAACGTCGTTTCAAATAACATATGTCATATAATAAATCATTTTTCAACGTCATTTTAACGCTGATATATATATGCAACGAGTTTTCAACAAATGCACCTGCTAATATGGACATTTTTGGGAACTTTCGGTTTAATAGTTCATAAATTATACGGAGATTTGCTTAACATCATTATTTCATTACTTAAAATTTAAATATTTAATGTAGAAACCATGCATGAAACATTAGAAATAAGTTTACCTCAGAAGAGAAGGAGATTCGGGAAGTACTAGGAAAACCTGGAAATTGTTTATATTGATTAAGTTTGTATCGTCTAGTTTCGTTTTGAGTATCAATGTAAACAAATAAATTCTCTTCGTCACACACAAGTACGTGTTATCACTGACTGAACTGAAATGCATCCATTGAATGACCGAGACCATGATCTTACATGTACCTGTCAAACGTTGTTTACGGTATAAAGAGCCAAAAAAGTATAGCGATCGAGGTTTTTAAGGTGGTATGGGACACCTGTCGATATTAATGTGGATAAAAAAACACAATAATCAAAATACTTTCACCGTTTTAGAATTTTCAAATTTCACAATATATGACCAAAAAATAAGTTTTAAAAATTTTTGGAAAAGTAAAAATTACAAAAGGATTCGAACTCATGACTTACAAATCGTAGTTAAGGTTTTTTAAAAATCTTTTATTAAAACTCTAACCAATTGCGCTTCGATGTTAGGTAAAAATTTAAAAGATTTATAAATATTGTTTATTTCAATCGGAAATACGTCACAATATGGAGGTGTTTCATCCCACCTTTAAAAAAAATTGAAGCATAATGTTACACAACTATTTATGTATTACAAAACCATGACAAAATGTATGCTTATTTTTTTTTTAAAGTTTGGATGCTATACTGTTGCACTTTTAGATTTAAATATTATTGTGGGTTTTTGGTTTGAATGCATTTACAAATAATAAGATATTTTGTTTTGGAGTTGACGAAAAGTGAAATTGCGATTAATGAAACTGTAAAAATTTTGAAGCCATGCACAACTGCATACTCTAAATAATTTAGATTTGAAAAAATTGAAACCTGATGTTTGATACGCAACTCTTTATGCATTACAAAACCATGACATAATTTATGCTAAAAACTTTTTGAAAGTTTGCACTTTTAGAATTAAATTGGTTAATATTCTATCTGAATTGTGGTTTAAATCATCAATGTACTTTTTACTGTAATATTTTGTTTAATGCTATCTTAACCAAAATTGTATACAATCAGACTTTAGAAACACCCTCTACATTTCATACGCGGGCACTATATTTAGCTGCGGGTATATCATGAATGGCGGGGCGGCTTCTTGGCCAGCGTTGAAAAGTTTGGCCATTGTGATCTTGCTGTTGTACACAGGGATACTCGACTGTAAAACTCTGGCAAAGAGTGCACCACAAGCTTTAGTGTTTGGAGGCAATGGCTTACTTGGAGCAAGCACAGTCGAAAAACTTCTGGTAGAAGGATTCCACGTCACCATAATCAACAGAGGAAACTGGTACTGGGATTCTGGCATCAAAATCAAGCCACGTGTACATCACGTGACCTGTGATCGTCTGCTCTCACTTAAATCCTGCAAAGAGATCACGGCGCTATCTAAATCAAAATTTGACGTGGCAGTTGATTTTAGTGGTTACCATCGATTTCAAATTCAAGAGGTCTTTGATATTTGGCAGGACAGAATTGGACTATATATTTACATTAGTTCCGACTCTGTGTTTGAGGTGTGCAACAAAAGCCACGATGGATTCTCCCGAGAAACCGATGCCGTTAGACCAAACAATGTTCTTATACGGGAAGAGTATGCAAAGAAAGATAGCTATGGTCATAGAAAACTGCTTTGCGAAGAGGAACTACAGTTCCAGAATATGAAATGGGGAGTACCGTTTGTGTCCCTGCGGTTACCTGACGTCATTGGCCCCCGGGACAACACGTACAGGTGGTGGATTTACCAGGTGATGATCCGCCTATATCCTCATCTGAACTCCGATATCAAATTACCCCGATCTTTTTGTGAGAAGCCGTTAAGTTTAGTACATTCCGATGACGTAGCTGAGATCATATTCGACTTATGTTCACAAAATCCAGAAAGGTTTGCTCACGGAAAAGCTTATAACTTAGCATTCAAGGAAAATCCAAGTCTCTTTGAGTTGCTTGGTTTGATTAAGTCGGAGCTTGAAATGCCGGATGTTCCGGTAACGTGTGGTGAAGAGCCAGGGGTCCAACTCTATCCGTCGGTGACCTTAGGGCCAGTGAATACATCTCTGGCCGAGCGGGAGCTGAGCTGGAACCCCACTCCGCTCAATGAGGCTGTGAAAGAACTAGTAATCTTTTACGAGTCCGCATCTCACAATCCAGAATTCAGAAGGGAGCAGGAAGGAATGTTGAATTCAGCACCTATTGCCAGAAACCAACAAGACATGTCCAAAGCTTTCAACAAGGTGTATTTGACTATGTCCATGAGAGACGAGTTGTGAGTCGGCGAGATATGCCAATAAGTGTGTGTCAAAAATATGGGAACATTCAAAATTTTATGTTGCTGCATGAGAGAGAGAGAGAGAGAGAGAGAGAGAGAGAGAGTCATTGTTTGATCTGTTATCGTCTCTCGTCTCATCTATCAATATAGCTTTGCTTTTTATATTTAGGAATGTTTTCTAATTTGAATATTTTTTATTATCAATAAATGACTCAATTTTAACTCGTGCAGCTTGATTTTATGGTCGATCGAATAGATCTACCTAATGACATGTTTATAAATCTCTCCTGATGACTGTTTCTCAATTTATTGGTTGTGATCGCTTGCCAAGTGTCCCATTTGCATCCCCCTTATCTCTCATCATAATCAGATGAGGGGATATGAATCGTGCATGGCTATCAAGAGATAAAGGTTTGATATATATATAAAAAAAACTAAATGCATATAAATCGAACGTTTCCTGTACTTATCCCCCCCCCCCCTTTAAGTCTGTCATTGATGCGGGATAGACTCTCATATTTTTTTTGATTGTTGATTTTGAAAAGAAAAAACTCACATATTTTTGTTTTGGTTTTGTTTTGTTTTTTGGTCATGACATAAAAAATAAAATCCAATTAAGTTACACAATCAAAAGTGACACGCATTGACTGAACTAATTTTCTGACAACTCATGTATAACACTGCACGTATTAAAATGATTTTTAGCGTTCCACTATACACTAGTATTTTTTTTGCAGTTTGTAACGCAAAACATTCTTTTCTTTTGCAGTTTGTAAGGCAAAACATTCTTAATGTTAACATTACATCCCAGAAATGTAGGGTTGGAAACATAGTTTAATGTTATGCAAAAGAAGCATAGGAAATTCAGTATTTATCAAACTTTTTGAAAATTTGCCCAGAAGGGACTATTCTTTGAAAATGTTTCTTTTCAATGAAATGTATAGTGAAAAAGGAGACAGACTTTTAGCACATGAGTGTAAGCAATTAATAAACGGAATCTGGTGGAATGCCAGTCGGATTAAACCCCTATCCCTTCTTCATACACGCGTCCTGTCGAGAGTAAGGAAAAAGGGGGGATGCGAAAATTGTTTTTCATCGGGTTCGTTATTACAAACAGGAAGGAATGTGACATCAGACATTTACAAAGTAAACGTCAAAAATGGTGAGTAAATAAGTTCAAGTTGTGTTCATGTTAAGTTTATACAATTCAAATGACCATTTATGTAAGATTTTTTTTAAGGTAAAGTGTATTTGACTCGAGTAGGAAGAATATAATAGGCATGTCCTATTACTTAATTGTCAAACCGAAACTGTCACCTGTATGCTGTACACTACGTGTAGATCTATACAGTCGTTTGACCAGTTCCGAATTTTGACCAGTTTCGAATAGTTCAGAAGTTAAATAGCAAATAATAAATGAAATAAAAAATGGAGAGAAAAATCAATACCTTTAATATAAACACGTATTAATGCTTGTTTGAATCCTGCAGTAGTTTCATTTTTGGGGTCATATATTTATTTGATATCGGTCTTAGATTAGTCGACCTACTTTCGCTTTGTAATAAATCCAGGTCATTGCTACGCTAATATGCGCATTAAATCGTCTGTTGGTGCCTTATATTTTCACTTGTAAAAAGATTTCTTTTTTTAAACGTAGGTTAAGTATGTTTTTTAACATACCCAAAAGCATACAGGATAAAAAATAAAATAAAAACGCAAGTGGATGCAGAATTTTATTAAGCCGTCATTTTATGAGTTCTGAATACCCAATTTGTTTCCCTCTGTTTTAGGATTAAATGAAGGGATGGATTAAAACAAATACTTTTGGAATTCATTAAATGTCTTTCTTAGTCTTAAATAAATCATGTTGTACCACAAATATGATAAGTGGGTGCGCTGCGACTGTATTCCGGCAAGATGTTAGAAACCAGTCTAAATTATTGTTACGGTGATTTTGTCTGTCATTTCCGTGCAAATCGAACTGTATAGGTTAAGAAAATACCAATAACTGGGTGGTTTGCATTAAACCTTTTATTCAACAGGTTCAATCGATGGTTTTAGGGCCGAAACTTTTTTATCTACATTCAATATGTGTAGAAACAGTTATGCTATTCGGAACTCATCGGCTTATTCGCAACTGGTAAAATGGCTTCCCGCGTAGTTTGTTAGAATAAAATTTTATTTTAAAAAAATTAAATGCAGCAATACTGCATTAATATCAGCAGGGATATGGTGTATATCGGCTAATAAATCAGATATAAAAATAACACCCGGGAACATTTACAACACCGTCAAATTTCTACCCTATTCGGAACTGGTCAAACGACTGTAGTTAGAAGTTTCATTTTAAATATCGTGTCTCTTCATAGTCAAATCCCAACTTTAGGTTAACAAATTTCTTCAAGCGTGAACTAAATTTGTTTAATAAATAATTGTTTGGAATACTTTGGTAAAAAAAATTACTATAAGAATGTAATACAATCAAGCCAAAATACAGTATACCGGTATATTGTGATATTTATAAATACATGTAATGGTAATTAAAACAATATTTTCTTTTTGAAACATGTCAATGCATGAAGGGGTGATAAACAAAAATTGCAACACAAATAGATGATGAGATTATCCTTTGACCATTTAGAACTTTAATCATTTGATACTAAGCCTGTCAAATCTGTTTGTCCCAGGCGTCTCTAGATGCTCCTCCATCCTATGAAGAGGCAAGGCAGGAGAGCCAGGGAATCAAAGGTCTGGATGCACAGCCCCCCATGTACTCTGACCCTGAGAGTCAAAGGGCCCCACCTATTGGTAAGACCTTAGATGTTGGTTATATATTGTGTACCAAATTCACAAAATGAGTTCAACATAATGTTGTTTTATAGTTTATAAACTAGGTTTATTGACTGTAAACTATACTTTACAAACTGTAAACTCAAATTGTTACCAAATCGTTAACTATATAGTTTTCATATGTTAAAACCATATTTAATGGTTGTAAACTATAATTTATGAATGCTAATCTAAGTTTTTCTGTTTGTAATTAAATGTTAACAATAGATTTTGCTGCTAAATATTGAATTAATTCATGTCTGTAAACTATAATTTACTTTTGTTAACTATATAATGGTTAAGAGTTGTTAATCATAGTTTCACAAATTGTGTAACTATATTTAGTTGTAAACGGTAGTTTACAATTATGAAACAGTTTTTAATAGACAAACTGTTTTGCAATCGCAAATGATTGTTTTTGTGATCGGCTTCGGCCGATCACAGTTGTGTCCATATGAGGCATCCGGCAAATTTTACTATTTGCGCACGCATTGCGCCTTGCACTACTTTATTTACTTTGCAATGGCAGCCTCATTTAAATCTTTAATAACACGTAAAATACTAAATAAATGTTACTCTTATCTGTTTGCCTTGAAATTAAAACGTTTATACAGTTACATACAAACTGATTCTAATCACGTTTGTCTTCACATATGCGTAAGAATATTTATCGGAAGTACAATTCGCCTACTAAAAGTATAGCATATTCATGCCTTGCTATTTCGGAACGGAGTACAGTAAAGTCGTACCCAAAATGAGTCGTACCCAAACAGAATCATAATCCATTTGTCCGGAGATAAACATGATATTTGGATTGTAAATAAAAAGAAATGCTATTAAGGTTAGGTTTTGAATTAATTACAATTTAGAAATTACAAGATAATTGAATGTAGAATTTTGGTTATCTTCAAACAAAGTTTAATGTCATCTCCTTTAAGTTTGCCAAAGAGTTTCCCATATCAACATCATTTGATAGACAACTATTGCAGGCACGTAGCATCGTTTTTGAAAGTAGGGGGCTAGAGTCATCCAAAAATCTTGAGACAAGCAAAAAAAAAACAAAACAAAAATAAAAAAAAAAAAAACCCTTACCACACCCCCCCCCCCCCCTCCCGCTACATGCCTGTAAATTCTTATCTTTGAAAAAATGTTACTTATATCGGAAATTAAATCAACAAGACGGTGCTATATACAGTTTATTGCATGTACATTAACAGAGCTGACCAATGATATTAACCTACATGCCGATCATTCCTTTAAAAGGAATACTTGTTATTATTAGTTATAGTTTACACTTCTGAAACATAGATACATTTAATGGCTTTTACTCTGGTTTACAGATGTAAAATATAGATTAACATGTTAACTATAGTTAATGGTCTTTAAACAGTTTACAGCCAATAAAACCAAGTTTTACAACTGTGAAAAAATGTTAAGCTTATTTTTGTGAATTTGGCATGCCTTATAAAATGACTTGCTACTTTTCTTGTATTTATAACTATAACAGATCCAACTTTATTGTAATATTACTTTTTTTTAACTCTGAATGGTATTAATTGCATATAATTTAATATCTTCTCTTTCATGCACTTAAATAAATGTATTAATAATATTTATATTACTTTATTTTACAAACAAAATTTTAAACCATACATGCAAACATTTTTTTCTTATACTAATACATGTTGCATGTACAGAAACATTATGGTTGAGATTATGACGTGATATTGTAGAGCCTCCCCCCTCCTACGATTCCATCTATGGTCGAGTGAAAGCAGCTCAGCAGGAGGCAGAATCCAAGCCCCAGTTCTTTAAAAAGTTACTGACCATCATCATGGGAACTTGTGTGTATATTTCTGTAGTGTTTTACCTCCAAGTTATCACTGAATCAGTACAAATTGATATTATCAGTGTTTTAGTTTTTCATAATTTTTTTCTATAATTTATAAAGACACCAAATAAAAATTAAAGAATATGAGGTATCAAAGGGTAATCGCTGAAATCGACAGTATTGTTTTACAGATTCCAGCTGGCATAAACTTTCTCTCCTTAAATGTCTATATAAATCTGATCCATTCTTCAATCATGCAAAGAGCTCCTTAGGTCAAGTGACTTGAAATAAAAAATTTAGTCAAAAGTTAAGGTCCATCTCCATGATGTCTAGTTTGTATAAATATTTATATTTTAAGTAGTTTACTTCATTTCTACATGTAATTACTAATTGCTGCCAGGAATACCGATCAACACTAGTAATAGTAGAATCCTTTAGTATTGCTTAATTGCCTGTCTTGTTTTCATTTGAAAGTGGGATGTACAATTTGCTTGGGAATAATACTTGCTGTCCCAGTATCCATGATTGTTATGGGTAAGTACAATTGATGTGACCACCTTGTGATATAGAAGGGTAAATTTAATTCAGATGTTCATTCATTTGAACAGTAGAATGGTCTAATAGTTTTATTAGTATAACTATATCACAGTGAATTGAACTCAATGCTAGCCTAGTAAGAATAACAATATCCACATCTTTTTGTTTTAATTCTGAAAAGAATTGTCTCCTACTTTTGCAGGAAGCCTCTATTTCCATGACTGTCCAGCTGAGTGGCGAATCCCTCTATACCTGATTGTGGGTGGTTCTGTTGGTATTATCAAAAACTTCTCCAGTCTGTGTCAGAAAGTGAAAAATGACAATGACAATGCAGAAGATGAGAATGTGAAAACCACAAAGTTTGATTCCTTGTTGAATTGTTTCCTGCTATCTTGGTTTATTTTTGGTAAGGTTTAACTAATTTTCAACCCAATAGATGTACAATATTTAAATATAAAACATCTCAGAAACTGCATTTATTAAAATAAATTCACATGCATCGATTATTTTGGTAAAAGAAAAAATGGACATGTTTAAATAGAACATGAACCTTGAAAATTTAGAAATGCAAAACGTTTGAATTTTTTTTTTTTTTAATAGAAAATCATTTATTGTTTGTTTTTCCATGGAATACTTAAGACAAATTTAATTATTTTTTAAATTAGCAAGGCAGGTTTCTAACCTTGTTACATGTGAACTACATTTGTAAAACAACTCCTTATATTTGTACTTTCACATTACAGGAAATGTCATTATATACAGAACGTACGGCCACTTCACGCCTGACAAGACTGTGAGTGCCTACAACTATTGTGATCAGACCCTGTTTGACTATGCCTTTTGGCTGACTACCTCCTTCTACATACTGCTCGGCACCTCCTGCTGCTGTATCTGCTTCTGTGGCTGTCTGGCCAGCCTGTTAGGGGGAGATAAAGCTACCTAGGGGAAGATAAATCTGTCTAAGCAAGGGATACAACTTGGGCTGATTTGACTCTATTGGACAAATTTGTTGTACAAATTTGTTTGTTATTTTATACTTAAAGGTAGTTTGGTAAGAAAATGTTTTGTTGAATATGTTGATGGTCTTTAATTTCTTGCATGTATTATGCTTTTCTATCGTTCACTTTTATACCAATGTTTATAATATTACATTCAGCAACTTTTTCTGATAAGTTCAAATTAGTCAGAATAAGATATTACATTTTCTGGATAATATTTTTACACTTTTATACACTGTCTATGTAAGACTGTTATGTGATTATTTACAGCAGATAGGAAAATGTACAATGTATCACTAGGCCATTGTTTCCATTTGTTATAAAAGCTTAGTATACCTCCATAGTTTGTGAAACAAGTGCCTGTGCAATCTGTGCAATCTCGAATAGCTAGCTTATGAAAAAAATTCCTTCAGCAATTTTTATTTTGTTAGCAACAAAATGAGGTAAATTGATATTTATTTAAATCTTCATACATTTAATATTGCTTATTAAAGGAATATTTTTTTATCATCTATTTAGAGTGGTGTTTTTTTTCATTTGTTTTCTCCACTTTTATTCTTTCTTTTTTTTTATTCAAATCTTGTCATTTTTTGTTTGGTTTATTCAATGATGTTTGGGAATTATTGTGGCTTTTTATACTATGCTTTCTGTTTGATTACATTTAAATTTTTTGTGTGGAAGTGAAAAATCATTGTTGACAAAAACAGCTTGTATCAAACATAACAATATAGCTTTATGTACCTAAATAGTGTATCATTTTGTGTCCACTTTTACATAACTAATCTTGTTCATTGTTCTCCAGCATTTCATTATTTACTGTAAAGCAAAGCACTTTTATCACATGTTCAGATGCCAATTCATTCAATTGTAAAAGCAAGTGTAGAAGTAAACATGTTTCAAATTTAATTTATATTAAAACTTAATCAATTTGTCACAATCAGCCCTTGCAGTTTCTTAATCTAGTGAAATTGTTTGTTTTTCATAATAAGCAGAGACCTTTACCATAGTGCAGAGAAATTTTATTGTTGTACAATATATTTTTCTTGTGGAACAAACAATGTTTACTGTGGTACACAGTAAATGTTATACTCATGGAAACCATGAAAGTGATAAAGTTTAACTGAATCTCAAAAAAACTCAGAATGGTATCATTCAATGTATGTTTGATTTATAAGGCAAATTATATATATATTTTTTAGAATAGTACATTGATTGTAATACATTAACACATTCCTGTTTTTGAATTTATTGTTTTTGAAAAATATTGCAGTGATTATGACTGAATTGAAAGATTCTTTTTTCACAAATGCAAAATGCCTTTGCCTATTCATTGATCAACATCAACAGTCAATAAATCAAAATTAAAATCATGATTGTGATGTGTATTGAATTTAGCAAACCTGATTGAATATAGGTTTAAGTGATCCCTAGCCAGAAAGACTCAAAAAATCTTTTTTTGACGAAAGATAATCACTTATAAAAACACTAGGGAACAGTGGGTTTTTTTTATGTTTTGGTTAAAAATATTAATGGGAGATATCAAAAGATGCTCTTTATTGTTTAGCCGATGTTTAATGTAGAATATTTACAGAAATAATCTGATAATTTACCAAAACTGATATTGCTGTAACAAATCAAATTTTGAAAAAATCTTTAATGCATAATAAAGAACATGTAACACAATTTTAAGTAGCATTTACTTCAATCTGATTAGAACCAGGCCCCAGGGCCTTATGTTTTATCAACTTGATTAGATCACTGACTTCAAACGGATTGCTTTTAATTTTTCATCTTGGAGACTTTGCTTCAAAAGGTGTCAAATGCAATATTAATCGTGCATTAGGGAGGGTTGTTTTTTCTTGCAAAAACTACGAAAGAAAAACTATTTATTAACCATGTGTAAAATATACCAACATAGTGTACATGCAAAGTTTCTATAATATCTATATATAGATTTTAGGGGCCATCTCAAAATGGACTGGCTTAATTTTATTATAGGAACATTCTCGGATCCAGAATTTTTTTCCATGGGGGAGGGGTTTATGAGATATTTTAAGTTTGTCAGAGTGGGGGGAGGGGTCCGAGTATGGCTCACCATATTCACAAAAATGAGCTAAACATAGTTTCACGGTGAATAAACCAGGTTTATCGGTTGTAACCCGTAGTTTATGGACCGTTATAGATCTTTAGTTAACGATGTTGATCTACAGTTCACATCTGTATACACAATAAGCTATGTTTCAGAAGTGTTAATCGTTAACTATAGTTTATAGTGGATAAACCTAGTTTATCAAATGTGTTTAGCTATTTTTTGTGAAATTGGCGTACCATATCCGAGGCATATTTTTGTGTAAATTTAAGAAAATTGAACTTTCCAGGGGGTCCAGACCCCCCAATCCCCAACACCCCCTAAACCCGCCACTAGTTATATACAAAAATTTGCAATTTTTTGGCAATTCGAAACAAATTATAAAAATACCATTGACATTTTCATCAAATTGAAATATTTTCATGTAGTAATATAACTTTCTATTTATATACACTAAATGCTACCGTCTTTTTCAAAAAAGGCATTATCTCAAGATATCAAAATGAACCTTTGGCTGATAAGTAAATTGTACAAAGGATTGATTTGAAAATTAAAAAAAATTACTCCAATGTAGCATATTTTAGTGCGTAAAATTTCCTAGGCGTAAATGTTTCTTTTATGTCAATTCTTATTACCTACTATCGCATATAACCCCCTTACTCTTTCAATGTCCGAACTCCGTTAATGCCCTAACTCCGTCACTGCCCTATCTCCGTCACGCGATTATGACAATTTTTTGCGTGTCAAAAATCTACAATCGAATGTAAACAATTTACAAATTTACATATGCTTCAATTGTGTTAGATGGCTGTTCTGTGCATGATACAGACAAACTTGAAAAGGTTCAATTGTGTGCTGCTCGAATTGTCACTGGGTTGCCAATTTTTTATTTTTTTTTTTTTGTATCAAGGGAAGCGCTTTAGAAACAGGGTGGGAAATTTTACAAACCAGACGCTTCATCGCTAGGATGAAAACTATGTTCAAATATAACATGGGGACTTTGCCTGACTATTTATTCGATATTATTCCTAGCAAGCGGGAAAATATATCACAATACAACACACGAAACAAGGATTAGTTTAATGTTCCTAAGTGTAGGTTAGATTTTTGTACCCAATGCTGTCAATCAGTGGAATTCACTAAATGTTACGAAACCCCTATTTATTTTTCTTATGGTAAACGGTGTACCAACATTTATTCATACAAAGCTGAGACATGACTGTATTAAACTATGATGATCTTTAATTTGTAAACGTAATGTTATAAATAATCCGTTGTGTTTATGTGGTCAAACTGAAGATGTGTATCATTTTTTTTTGTTGTTGTAAAAACTACTCTAGATCTAGAGCGAGAAACAACATGTTTCATCATTTATTTATGCTAGATTTAGTCAATATTGATACTAATTTACTTTTATATGACAACAACAACAACCTACCTTTACGTGCATCAACAAAAGCATTTTTGCTTAGAATTGTGCAAAAGTTTATAGACGAATCTTCTGAGATTCAAATAATTTTTCTTTGTGTATATCAATATTATAAATTATTTCTTTTGTTCTAAATTTATATGCATGACAATTATTGTTATATTTAAGGAGAAGAACTAGTAAGTTGTTAGAACTTGTTTCTGATCCAATAAAATAATTTCAAAACTACAATTTACAACGGTCAAATTTAAGAATGTGTCAAAACATGGCAAAATTACACCTTGTTTATCATTTGATGTTACAAAGGCCCAATTTTTATTCTTGCGGTCATTTCATTTTAATAAAATCAATTACTGTTGTGCAAACCATCTTAATTTATTAAAACTATGCGTAGATACAAATTCGGTTTAAACTTGATCGTTAATTTGATTGAATTCCTTGGCATATCAAAGAACGTGTGATAAACGTTATATTCAGTGGGGTTATTAGTTCAGTGAAAATGAAAAAAAAACACAAAAAGTTAACTTACAGAGCAATGCGGGATGTTCTGCTTATGGTGACGGAGTTGGGGTACTACAAAGTTTCGGAAAAAATGAATTTATTGAAAATTCCAAAATATGTTTATCGGTTTTATATCTGGCACCAAAACAATTTCTGAAACGTGAAAATACACGGTACATGTATATTAGAAGAATGCGCAAAAACAAGCGCAATGTTCCATTTGAATCCAAATTTAGTAACTTTAGTTTTGAACAATATATTTCACTTTGCGTCTATCAAGGTCATGCGCGGATCTAGAGGGGGGGGGGGTCCCGACCCCACCCACCCCCCTGGAAAATGAAAATGTATTAAATTTACATAGTAAAATTATCGAAAATATGCCTCGGACCCCCCTGGCAAACACAATTATCCTTCGGACCCCCCTCTGGCAAAATTTTCTGGATCCGCGCATGAAGGTAGATTCTATGATAGTTTTTAGCTCACCTGAGCTGAAAGCTCAAGTGAGCTTTTCTGATCAAAATTTGTCCGTTGTCTGTCGGCGTTGGCGTTGTCGGCGTTGGCGTCGGCGTTGTAAACTTTTCACATTTTCATCTTCTCTCCAGAACCACTGGGCAGATTTCAACCAAACTTGGCACAAAGCATCACTGGGTAAAGGGGATTCAAGTTTGTTCAAATGAAGGGCCACACCCTCTTTAAAGGGGAGATAATTTAGAATTATTTAAAATGTGTAGGTATTTTTCAAAAATCTTCTTCTCAAAAACTATTAGGCCAGAAATTCTGTAACTTGTATGGAAGCATCCTCAGGTAGTGTAGATTCAAGTTTGTTCAAATCATGGTCCCCGGGGGTAGGGTGGGGCCACCATGGGGGGATGCATTTTTACAAAGGAATATATAGAGAAAATCTTTAAAATTCTTCTTCTCAAAAACTTTTAGGCCAGAGAAGCTCAAATTTAAGTGGAAGCATCCTCAGATAGTGTAGATTCAAGTTTGTTCAAATCATGGTCCCAGGGGTTAGGGTGGGGCCACCATGGGGGATGAATTTTTACATAGGAATATATAGAGAAAATCTTTAAAAATCTTCTTCTAAAAAACTATTAGGCCAGAAAAGCTCAAATTTAAGTGGAAGCATCCTCAGATAGTGTAGATTTAAGTTTGTATAAATCATGGTCCCCGGGGGTAGGGTGGGGCCACAATGGGGGATGAATTTTTACATAATATATATAGAAAAAAATCTTTAAAAATCTTCTTCTCAAAAACTATTAGGCAAGAAATGCTCCAATTTGAGCGGAAGCATCCTCAGATAGTGTAGATTCAAGTAAATTTAAATCATGGTCCCCGGGGGTAGGGTGGGGCCACCATGGGGGGATGAATTTTTACATAGGAATATATAGAAAAAAAACTTTAAAAATCTTGTTCTCAAAAACTATTAGACCAGAAAAGCTCAAATTAAAGTGGAAGCATCCTTAGATAGTTTAGATTTAAGTTTGTTTAAAGCATGGTCCCCGGGGGTAGGGTGGGGCCACCATGGGGGGATGAATTTTTACATATGAATATAAAGAAAAAAAACTTTAAAAATCTTCTTCTCAAAAACTATTAGACCAGAAAAGCTCAAATTTAAGTGGAAGCATCCTTAGATAGTGTAGATTCAAGTTTGTTTAAATCATGGTCCCCGGGGGTAGGGTGGGGCCACCATGGGGGGATGAATTTTTACAAAGGAATATATAGAGAAAATCTTTAAAAATCTTCTTCTCAAGAACTTTTTGGCCAGAAAAACTCAAATTGGAGTGGAAGCATCCTCAGATAGTGTAGATTCAAGTTTGTTCAAATCATGGTCCCCGGGGGTAGGGTGGGGTCACAATGGGGGATGAATTTTTACATAGGTATATACATGTAAAGAGAAAATCTTTAAAAATCTTCTTCTCAAAAACTATTAGGCCAGAAATGCTCCAATTGAGCAGAGGCATCCTCAGATAGTGTAGATTCAAGTTTGTTTAAATCATGGTCCCCGGGGGTAGGGTGGGGCCACAATGGGGGATGAATTTTTACAAAGGAATATATATAGAAAATCTTTAAAAATCTTCTTCTCAAAAACTATTAGGTCAGAAAAGCTCAAATTGGAGTGGAAGCATCCTCAGATAGTGTAGATTTAAGTTTGATTAAATCATGGTCTCCGGGGGTAGGGTGGGGCCACAATGGAGGATGAATTTTTACATAGGTATATATAGAGAAAATCTTTAAAAATCTTCTTCTCAAAAACTATTAGGCCGGAAAAGCTCCAATTTGAGCGGAAGCATCCTCAGTCTATAGTATAGATTCAAGTTTGTTTAAATAATGGTCCTTGGGGGTTAGGGTGGGGCCACTATGGAGGGGTGAATTTTTACATAAGAATATATGGAGAAAATCTTTAGTTGTCAAGATATTTTGATTTTGATACTGTAATGCTAATTTGATCAGAGTTAAGGCTATTGTTGCTCAGGTGAGCGATGTGGCCCCTGGGCCTCTTGTTATTTCAGGTTTTATTTCTGAAAAATGGTCATCCAAAGCCAAATTTCATTTTTTTTTTCAAACAAATGATTTATTTATCATGTTTATTGACCAAGAATTATTTTTCCGGATACTCGGTCTGTTTAGGTCTAAAGATTATATTCCGAACTCTTTTGCGTTTGAAGAAAAGAAAAGGAGGTCTTAGCAAGTTCTCGTAGATGGAAGCAAAGATTATTGGTTTTGTCGTCAAAAAGACACCTTTGATATGCATGTGTACATTGAGTATTTAATATAACAGAGTTTATATAAGATAGATCATATTTCAGTTGACATTGCTGTCACTTGTGATGCTGAGATGACTGTACCGCCGTAGTTGCTAGGGACTCGACATGGGAGACTCGAATTATTCTAAAGCTTACATTCAAACGCTAATCGATGATCTGAAGACCTCAAAAATATACACAGATCTCCAATGCGCTGCACAGGTATTTTTTTCAACTGCATCTCATAACTGATCTTAAAACTCGCGATTACAAAATAATAACCGATTTAAACTGCTATTAACAGTGATAATATATACATTAAAGTACTGGGGCTTCTCTTGCTTTATTTTGATATTGATCACAGATTCTCTATAAATGAATTGTCAGATATACATATAAAAGAAGACTCATCTTCATGTAACAACATTTATAAATAATGCTTGATTGCATTTTTCTCAAATGACACAATATTAATTATAGAACACAAAATTTAATTCTTTGACATTCAGACCAGTTCAATAACCTATTACAGATAACTCATTAGGGGGAGACCTGTCACTAGAGATTCAGGGAGCTTAAGCATATCAACACTACTAATTATAAAAATTATTGCTGAACAAGTCGCATGATATATCAATATTTAACTTAGAGTAATATTAAAGTATCTTTTAAGAGATGTTTTAATTAAAATAGATTGGATTTATGTAAAGGGTGAATATAATTTAAATATCAATGCCTTGATAAAAAATAAAATGTTTACTCTAACTAGAGTCTAAAATAGACAAATTACTATTGATAAATATTAACATGATTAAGAAAAAGACATGCTAATAAGAATAGTGCAGTATGTATATCATTAGTAAAAGAAAAGTAACATATCTAAAATATATTGTTTGAATGAGAATATTGACAGTATTAATTCAATTTAGAATCATCAACTATTTAGGTAGAAATAGCAAAGCCTACTCTGAGATTGTCAGAACTGAAGAAAGGTGTGCTCAATGGACTTGTGAATTCAGGTATTTATCTGAACATGTCATTATGATGTTGCTATATTCATTGATTTTAACAAGCTCTTCAAGTATTTTGCTAACCAATCATTTTTTAGTCAATGCATAAGTTATAAATTTTCTCATCTAGCAAGAATTTAAAAGAAACTTTCCACCAGATATTATATTATTTTAAAGCACAATTACATAGTACATAATGCTTTATGTTTGGTTGGTTTTGTTTTTTAAAACAAGCCATAGTTTAAAGCTGCTTGGTCCGATTTTATATAAAATTTTGTGCACGCTTTAAACGATAGTTATGCTAAGTATGTGTATAATAATAAACATTGCAGTAGTTTTCCCAGTCAATTAAGCCAAATTTCAATGACAAAAATTATGTACAAACTGTTAACAAAACAAACGACATAAAAGGGCATCGTGTTATTTCGCCTCAAGTTAAAATTCACCCCATATGTTGAGACACTGGTATGTTTGTATTATGACTTTGATATCGCTATAAATAAAGGTCGTAATGTTCAGGCAAATTACAAATAAACCTGTGTACGTTTTGTTCGCTATTATTTCTGAAGTTTGCTTTGTTTACAATTGATGCATAGCATGCGGGTTGAATAACCCCAATCATTCCGCAGACGAAACCAAACGGTTCCCTTTTCTAAACATTCCCATGATATACTTTGGGTTTTTTTTCGTTTGCCCAAAAAGAAATTATTTTTATTTAATTTGATAATTTCTAACTTAAAAAGGAGACCAATTCTGCTAGTGTAAATAGGAGAAAGTCTATAACTTTTTAAGATAAATGGTTTGTATGGAAAATTATTTGATACTGTAATAACAAAAAAATCAGACCAAGCAGCTTTAAATCTCAAAATTTGATATGAAAGTCATTAATAGCTGATCTGTTAATGCTAAGCTATGAAATTATATTCTGAATTACAATTGTACACTTCTTAAATTTAATTTCATTCATATTGATTTCCATATCAAAATTTTCAAAATCATTTGCATTACCTTTATCCGTGGATTAAGCTAGGCTACATGTATGCCTGTCTACTTCTCTAAAGAGAACAATTTGATTGTTGTGATATTTAATTAGGTTGGGACAGAAAACTCAGGAATGCAATATACAGGTTTCTTCAAACACACCCTAAACATCAGTTTCCGAGCCCTCCACCTGAACATTTAAAGGAACCACTGGTCTTTCTAAGAAAAGCTCAGGTAAAGCTTGTTTAACTTTAGTTTGTAGACACATAGACTTGAAAGATAAGTGTTGTGCATAACTTTTATTTATATGAATACATGTTTCAGAGATTTAGATGTATTTTTTTTGTTTTTTTTGCATTTAAAAGCAAGCATGGGAGAAGAGGATTCTGAAGAGTTTAAACAGCATGTGTACAGACTTGAACATTCCTTTGGCCAGAAAGGTAGACTCATTCCTTTAAAGTATATTGTGATGGGAGATGATAATTTGAATATTGTTTATGTCTATGTACCTTTATATCCTAACTGTACTAACTTCTTTTCAAGTAAAAGTCCTTTTATATTCTTGATATTTTATCAATTTATAAACAAGGTAAACAGAATTTTTTTTTACAAACTGTATATACACATTTAATGAAGATCTTTGAGTTCATAATTTTTTTCTTTTTGCTTGATTCAATAGAGACCTGAAAAAGAGCAAAAGGAATGGGCACAGAAATGGACAGAGCTTGGAATTGATGGTCCAGGTATGTAAAACACTAGACATCAGGTGACACAGATACTGTACATGGAATACATTGCACCTTGGCAGTTTGTCTCACTGTAGTCTTTTGGTTTGATTGCATTTTCAATGTTTGAGAAAAATTCTATGAAGTTAAATTATGAGAATGCTAGTTAAAAGATATATGCATTACCAACTTTAAAACTGCCTTTTGTTGAATGAAATGCAAAAAATACAACAACATGTGATTGATTCAATTAATTTACTCTTTTTTCTTTTAAATATTTGAAGTAATAAAAAGTAAGTGAAGAATCAGTTGATCTATAGGCTATGGGAGTGTTTATAACATTATAGGGTCGCTCTGCCAGCCTTAAAAATTACATGTTGCTCAGTTATATAGCTGCTGAAGAGATAGAAAATATTTTTGAACAATGCTTTTCTTTTACTTGCTAAATAACGATTAACATCTTGTTTTTGGATGGACACAGAATGCTCAAAATAGGAATTTAAGGTAGATACCTTAATATCATTCACACAAATATGTTTATGATCTTGTGGAGTTAATTATCTTTAATTTTGCCAAAAATATTTCTAGAAATCATTTTACATTTATCATTTTTCAAAAAAAAAAAAAACCACCAAAAAACCCCCAAATGTTGCTTTTATGCTTAAGTGTCCATTTGTTTGGTATTTTTTTTTAATAAGATTGTGAAGAAAATGCTATTGATGTGTGTATAGTCACAATTATCACTTTGATGATATTTTATAAATACTTATTGTACATGTTATTATGTACATAACAACGTTTCATGAACCACTTATTTATGTTTAATCTTAGTACTTTGATTAAGGATCACTTCAATTTTTTTATCCATGCAATTACAAAAGAGAGTGTTGTTTAGATTTTACAAAAGTAGTACTTTTCAGTTCATTTTGAAAAGACAGAACCCAAAGATGCCTCCTTGAAAGGTAACTTGTTATGGGGATCTGCATGGTTCAAGTGCCTGGTAGTAGTCTGGTTCTATCATTAGCCATTGGATAGTCTGGTTCCTATCCATAGCCATATTAGACTGGTTCCCATCAATCGTCATAGAATACGCTGATCTGCAAATAAAAATATTTAATCTGTATTCTTCTTTTAAATACCAGTATACTTTAGAGAAAAAATATAAATGTAGTTGAACTCTTTTTTTCATGCTGTTAATTGAAATAAAAAAAACTCATAGTCATTGGAGACATTCTTGTGTATATGCATGGTTTGTGAATCTCATGAATTGATACTCTGCTTCTATAATCTTTAGTCAAACTAGTTGATTTTTACAATATGCATTGATGTTTTAATTTTTGCTTGATTTTCATAAATGTAAAGGTATCATTCCTTGCTGCAAGCCTCTTAAATTAATAAAAATAAATTTAAAAAAGAATATGATAATCCATGTAAAGGAATAATTTACTCACTTCAAACATTATCAGACAAAAAGAGTTAATTATGTTTTTCGTCTCTGGTACCACAAAATCAGTTCAAATGCTGGCACATTTTATTGCCATATATTGAAGAGGGGAATAACATAATTTTAAGTTTAAATCTGAAAATCAAGTTATTTCCCTTTGGAAAATGAAGTATCTGTCTGACACATTGTATTTTGAATTTTTCAGCCTGAAAAAACTATTGATTAATTTTTTGGCCTTACAAAGCTTTATCACAAAGAATTCCAAGAAGTGTCACATGTCTAAGAATTGCAGCTATGTAAATAAATGTAATAAGTCATATGTTGGTGGAAGTATGTACACATACCCGTGTATAATTTTAGCCATTCAGAGCACTTAATATTCTTTAGTACCAGATAGTAATTTAATTGAGTTAAAGATACCGGAAATTGAACTCAGGTGAATAGAGCTATTTTCATGTGGTATGCATGCACATGCAACTGAAGGAACAGATTATTGTTTTCAGATGCAGATTTTGGGTGGGAAGCATGCCAAGGATGTGCATGTATGTAAGGATTTCAAATGACTTGTGTTTCTCTACCGTTTATTCCAATATAAATTCAGTTTGTAATTTGATTAAGTTTGTAATTTGATTCAGAAAAAGAATTGAGTTTTACTCACAACATAGTATTGGGTGTTTTGAACCAATACTTGCTGTTGCAGTTGTTGTGCTTTATATTGAATTTTTTTTTTTTTTTTTTTTTTTTTTTTTTTACAAAAACCATACAAAAGAACGATCCAATCTTTTAAAAAGCTTTTAAAATCTTTATTCCATCACGTTTAGCATACAAAATAAGTGATAGAAAATTAGAAATGAGGAACATAGAAACCTCTACTGATATTTTAAAATGATCAGGGTTATTTGGATCATAGTTTGAAAATGCATTTTATAAATATTGTAAACATATCTTCATAAGATATAAACATCTTCTGTTTGTATCAAATAATTGTCAAATTGCAATAATTTTCATTTTTGTAGGTAATTGTTTTTAAACTCGGGTGACTATTAAGGCCCATGGGCCTCTTGTTTTACTGATTCAAAGTTTCTAAAGCATGTATATGTATGTATATAACTTTTATGACTTATTTTAGAATTCTTAATTTGCTGAACATTGCTGTTATTTGTTGATTATTTTCAAAGTAATTATTATGAAAAATGTGAGTTTCTGTTACAAGTATGGTATATGTCAATTTATTTTTTTTTTAATTTTTTATCTTAATTTCAAGTTGTTAGACAAAATTATTCAAGGAGCAATGTGATGAACGTTTTATACTTCTGCCCTAGATCTAAGCCAGTTCCGTCCTGTCTATGCCCCCAAAGACTTCCTGGAAGTGATAATAGGTCTACAGAACCCAAACTATCATGGATCCGACACGCCTGGGTACGTATTAGCCTATGAATGATCACTGGCACAACTCTCCTCTGGTACACCGTAATAGCGAGCGCAGCTCGCCGGCTCGCAGCGCCGGCGCGAAGCGAGCTCTAACGGCAAGGCGTGTGTGAATAGAAAATTCGGACCAGTTGCACATTCATTCAACGGATTTTTTTTGGCGTCAGTAAATCGGACCAGTAATGCATTGTTTTAATCGTCCCAGTAGTTCCTTGTAATCATGGCAATTTTTATCACTTCACACTCTCACGAGAATTAGCAAGACAATAAAAACAATAACGATGTATACGACATACAGTCAGTTACCTCTAAAGTTCACCTTAGTACACTCTCAATCAAAAAAAAAAAAAAAAAATAATCGAGTGACGTCACAAAGGTTTGCACATTGATCCGATAGATTTTTTCGGCGTCAGTAAATTTGGACCCACAATTCATAGTACCAATGGTTTCCAAGTCCTCACGTTCTCGCGAGAATCAAAGTAAAACTTTTGAGAAGCATAGAAGATGTGTAATTTTAAGAACATCATGCTTTTAAAGTAAATAAAACAGTATACTTACTTTTATTTCTCAGGGGAGTTTTAAAAAGTCGGACGACACTTAAACGTGAACTTTGACGTCACAATAAGGGGAAATTACTCTAACTGAAGTTACTGTAAATCTGCTGAAATTACCAAAATCTTCTCAAAATCTTGCAAAGCTAAAGAATGAGGACATTTCTTCAGATATAGGAAACAGTTGTAACTTGCACTCATTTGGATGAATGCTCACATTTATTTTATTCACTATAATTACGGTAATTTTCAGGAACGTACATGTAGCATCGGGTTTTTTTAAAAGGGGGGGGGGGGGACAGCCTCATCCAAAAAATCTTTACAAGCGAAAAGAAAAAAAGATAATTCTCAAAATTCTGAAAATTCTAATCCTTCAGCTCTTTAGCAGTTCAATGATTTCTTTATTTTCACTTCCATTTATTACATGCTCCCAATCCCAAGTGTGTGTGTGTGTGGGGGGGGGGCAACTCCATGTTCCTTTAATATGATAAGCAAATATTTTTAAGCGTACATTAAAAAAAAAATAATAATTAATAAGAAAAAATGTCGACTGCAAAAAAGGGGATGAACTGACGTTACAATTACTTTAAAAGAGGAGATACAGTGCAATGAACATTAATTTTATATTAAAATCGTTATTATTCGACAACATTGTATCTGAGATTAAACTATTGTTCTACTTATAAATAAATACCGGTAAATAACAAATCTTATAACATATGAAATCTTATAAACTATGGATAATGGAAATTTACTGAAAAATAGGTATGTTTTATTTTATTTGCAATCAAATTTATTTACGTTGTTAATTTTATTTTTATTGATTTATCATAATTCATTGTTTGATCACATGCTGCGCTCGCCCAACGGTCGCACCGTAAAACATATTATTTGGTTTCCTTTTGTATAAACCTGTCTGAGGATTTCATAGATATGCATTGGACACAAATCCTAGTGTCTTGGCCAAATGGCAAACAATAAACCTGATTCAATATACAAGCTAGTTGTTACTATAAGGACCATATACAGTTAAAGTCAAATTTGGTCCCCATAAAACAACATACATTCTTAAACATGTTTCAGGTACTGTGTTTTTTTATGTGGAAGAGTTGACATAAGATATTTTTCATCAATTTATTACATGTATATTGGAAGTATTTGTCATAAAAAATACATGTATTACCAGTTTAAGTGATTTGTCGTATTAGAGTTGACGCAAGATATTTTAAAATCAATTTATTCAATTTGTTTGCCTCTTTGTCAGTATAGTTCACTTTATGATGTCAAATTCTTACATTTATATACATGTAAAAGGGCATCAAGACCAAATTGAAAATCAAGCTTTGTATAATATATTTCTACAAAATTTAATTTTAATGTAAAGGCATCTACAATGTTCATTTTAGGAGGGGGGGGGAGGGGCATTTAGCCCCTTGTCATATATGGTATATTGTTAACCAGTTTTTTTTTGCTTGTGAGTAAATTTTGTGAGATTTGCAACTGTTTTTGTGAATATTTACAGGTGTAAACCAGTTGGTATTTGTTTGAGGTTGTAAATGTAGGTTTAATTTGCAAAGTAAGTTACTGCGAGCTACTTTACCATAGGTAAATAGCGAAGAAAAGTTGTTGTGAAATAAAAGTAGTCCAGTTTTCATATTACAAGAGCAAATTTTTGAATCAATAAACTTATATCTTAATTGAAATTTTGCAATACTGTAAACCAACTTTTATTCGTGTGTGAGAAATTTTTGCGAGGTTTAAGAGGGCCTCGTTGTTGCGAATATTTCTCGCTGCGGACCAGTAATTACCATATAGTTGAAATAAAAGAAACAGGTGTGGATTAAAGGCTTGGTCGCGAAAATAAGTTGCCGTGAACCAGTTCATATCGGATAAATCGCGAAATAAAATCGTCACGAATAATAGCTGGTTTACAGTATATGAATTGAAAAAGTTTTGTTGATAAGTTTCGACGGATGGATTTCCTATTCTGTAAATAAAGTGGCATGGTCATGATTTTTATCAGAAATTAATTTTTCCGATTTTAATTTATACAATGCTTCAGTAAGGCATTTTTAAAAGGCAGCCAAAATTTGAGTGTCATTCATTGAGTTATAAGCGAGTTACAGAGCTTACTATTCTGTGCAATGAAAATTCCAATTTTAGACCTAAAATGAAATTGTGTTAAACATTTGGAACTGTTCATTTATGCTTAAAATGATTAAGAAGATGGACAATTAAATCAGCTAAAAATGAAAAAGATTTTTAGCGGTATTTTAAACCTATATGAACAAAAAACAGGGCACGAGCCTTGTTTACATGACAAAGAATTGTGAGCACTGTGTCTTCATTATAACTTAACGACTGGCTCTCAAATTCCATTTGATCATTAGAAATGCATTCCTAAAGCGTTGTAAATAATAAAAAAAAATAGAATTTGACCAAAATCGTGACCATGACATCATAGAAAATATTCATGGAAATTGTATTGTCTTTTGATAATCAGTTCTATAAATGTGTCTGTAGAAGCTTTGTTGCAAGGATATTCTGAAAAAAAATTAATAATTTGTCTTGAGAGATATTTTCTTTAAGAGAAATATGTTTTTAAATGTAAGAGATAGGTATTGATTTTTTTCAAGTGAAGTGTTTTTTTCTCTTTCTTGGAAGATGTCAAAAATTCACATCTCAGTTTATTTGATGATGTATGTGACATTTCAAATCATATTATTAAACTCTCTTTATCAAAATTTAAATATTTTTTTTCATTTTAAAGAAGAGCTGTGTACCCAAAACTATTGAATGTATAAAGATTATGGGCAAAAAAAAAAAGAACTGATTGATATTGAGAAAATCAATCTCCAAAATTAAATAATAATTTTTTTTTTCTACCTTTGACTATATTCACAGATTTTATCATCTCTGGGGTATTGTGCAAGTTCCATTAAAAGTAAAAGACATTGATGAATTGGTGAGTTTGACATGCAATGTTCTGAATCCCTCATAATTATTTATCATGCACGTGAGAAATCCCTTGAACTTTTCAAATATGAAACGGCTGTAAAATGCAATTAAGTTTTGTTAGAGCTGTTTGAATTTGTTTGATTATGGTTTCGGCTGTGGGTTTCTTTCAGAGACTTCAGTACAGTGACATGTCAATCAATCAATGCCAGTCGGGAATTGACGACGCTCAAGACATTCCATCGGAACTGTTCGAGCAGGAAAGAGTCAAACTCGGCAAGAAAGGTATATATCAACCAATCAATCTTCCCCAAGAAGCAGGAACATACGCTCTACCAATTGAACAGCTGATCAATTTTCTGGATAAATTTCTTAACATGAGCAATAATGCATGGTCTTTGGTAAATTAACTTTACCAAAGTCTCTTTGTTAGTAAAATATCAATAGTCAATCTTTTAAATTGCTTTGATGTAATTTCCTTGCATTTTATTATTTAAATAAATCTTAACAAAACACTGTCTAAATGTCAGAAACAATTCATTATTGTACCCAACATTTTCAGTTTTTTTAGAATTGAATGCAATTAATGCTTTGGCATTTTCATTATTCTTAGAATTAAAATTAATTATGCTTTGGCATTTTCAATATTCTTACAATCAAAAGCAATTAATGCTTTGTATGCTTTAATACAATAAAGTACATGTATCATGGAGGGCTTAGCAGGATACCAGTTTCCAGTCTATAAACTTGACATGTATAAATCACTTTATTGCCACGATTGTTTTAATTTGCTACTACAGTGTATAATCTTTTACTTATTAACTAATGGGAACCATTTCACTAAATTTTGATAAAATTCATTGTATAATGACCTCTTTTGATTCTATTTGAAAATGTTAGAAATTGTCATTTATAGTAGTAAAAACTAGAGGGATTTTTAAATCTTAAAAGCATGCATGGATTGGCTTACTTGATTTAAAGCATAACAAATTAGGGATCATTCCATTCACAGCAAACTTTAGGGACTTACGGTATCCTCAACTTAGATAGCAAAGATTCAATAGATATATTATAGAACATGTCAATAAATGACAAGGAGTTTGTCTATCCAATCTGATCCTTATAACTCTTCTTCACCTTGCTCTCCCCTGCTTTCAGTTAATTTTCTGCCTGATGCAGAAATTTCAATGACTCATCATTTCATATAAAACATTTATGTAACAGGTGGTGAAAAGTTAAGTCTCAACCAGACTCAAACTCACTCAACCAAACTCAAACTCAGTGCTTCTAGCATACCATGCCAGCACTCTAACCACTGACCCAATATATTGACTGACAGTCACACATGTGTTAACCCAGTGACATTCATTTATATTTATTTCAGTTATCAATACAAATCATGGCCCTCTTGCTCAGGAATTTTCAAAAAAAGGTTGTCCCACCAGCATGCGAGCCACACTGTGGTGTCAAATTTTGGCCATTGAGGTGGATGAAATTGTAAGATCTTTTAAATTACTGTACTTTTTGTTGTATTTGATTTTTAGTAATGTAATTCATGAGCAGTTTCTTTTTTGAAATGTACATGTGTAAACCTGATTAAATTCAGTTGCAATGTTGAAGTACAAATATTTCAGGATATCCTGTATTATGAACAACTGAAAACCAATGTTTTGCAGCATGACCTTTTGGTGGACAGTCTGCTTTACAAGGTCAGAAATTTCTGTAAATTTAGAATTTTTGGTTACTCACATTTTTTATCCTGAAAAGTTGTGTTTTTACTGATTTATAACCTTAAGTGTGACATATTGAATATTTTTCTTATCAGAGAAAAAATTGATTAAATTCATTTTGATTTATTGTCTTTCCGTATTGTTATAAGTACATGCTATCCTTGCATGTGCTAGAAACATAGATTAAGTATAAAACCTAAGCTTTTGAAGTGAAGGCATGGGGGAGAAAATTGACAAAAGACTAATCTGTATGTCACAACAAAGCGTTTCATTCTTTCTATGTTTTAAGATAAGGAATGTATTCTATCAATTCATAGAATTATGTTGTTGAGTCCTTACATTCATCTCTTAATGATAGTAATCTTAATGATTTTTTAATGTCAAAAGAGAAAACTAAAAAGGAAACCAATGCCATCAAATAGGAATATGATGAGGCATTATGCCCATTATTCTTTCATTATTACATCATTTATAAGAGTTTTGTCAAAAATAGGTACTTAAATATTATATAATGGTTTCATTAATGACGGTAAATCAAATAATTAATTCACAAAAAAAAAAAATTAAATATATAAATGTTATCCAATAACTATTAATGCAATGCTGTGTGCTTCAGATAGAATAATTTAACTATGATAAAACTGAAGGCCACCTAAAATTTGACAATATTTGGGAAAATACTGTGGTTTCATCAACATTATTTTCTTGAATTTTATTGTTGGGTAAATGATCAACAAAATTAAAATGTTCATTGAAGTGCAATATCTAATAACATATTGTACTGATAGGGTCATTGGCCATGAATTTTTGTGTCTTTGAAACTGTGATTTTCACTTAATCCATTAAAATTAATGGCATTACATTTTTTGTCACACAAACAGGATGTAAAATTGACTGCGACCAATGATGACCAGTATTTTGTGTTTGAAGACTTCCTGTATCAGGTAAGAGTTCTTCCTCTTTGAATTGGAATTTATTTCACTTCATCAATCACTGAGTTGCCTCTTGAAATATTTAATAAATCTGATTGGATATAAGTATTCTTGCATAATAAGATAGTTGGAAGAATTTATATAATTTCATATTAACAGAAAGATTGCTTTAAAGTGCTAGCATATTTTCTGTGACTTTTATTTGAGGCATTAGACTTCAACCCATATATCTGGTTTCTTTGATAGGTTCTGTTACCGTTTTCAAGAGACACCTATGTGTTGAATCACTTTGACTATAACAGCGCTAGTCCTCCAAAGTCCTACATCAGGGGGAGGCTGGGAATGGATGAGTTCGCTGTCAATTATCCCCCAAATGGTGTCATTCCATTCCATGGGTTTGCTATGTATGGTATGTACCCTTTTTGTCCTAGAATTAATTATTATTTAGTCAGCTAACAAATAGTTTGTTGAACTGAAAGTATTTTGAAAGCAAAGAATAGTTTTGGTTTGTTTCACACTGTCAATACACCCACTAACCGAAGTACCAACAACACCACATTTATTTGCAAAGATTAGAAAGAGTGTTACTGTTATAAAATTGAAAAAAAAAAAAATTATAGTTGGAAGAGTTTGAAAGAAATCCCCATAGTCATGTTTTATGCTCCCCCACCTCCAAAACTTCTTGATCGAGAATAAGAGGGTTCTTCTTGATCATATCAGCCAGCGTTGGGATTTACATCTTGATTATTGATTTGTCTTTTAATGAATATGGGGTCAGATTAGATTTTATGGTACCACAGTTGTATAAAAGCATCTTTCCTACTGGAAAACTGAATATGTAGTAGCTTTCTTAGGTTAAAATTGTATGCAATGACCCTATCAAGTGCTGTCTAGACCAATCAAATGATGCCTGATTCCAAATAGCTGTGGAGATTTTTGTGTTTATCAGATTTCCACTTTGTTGGTGAGCTTCGCCTAATTTGTGTTAAAATAATCAGCTGAAATTGGTTCCAATTTTGAATTAAAAGTGGGTTATCTCTGTTTGATTGCTACAGGTATTTATTTAGCGATGTTATTTGATATGTGATGAAGGATAGCATTAAGTGTATATTGTTAAGTGTACTTTATTGAGCAATTTGAGTCAGTTTTCTAAGGGGGGGGGGTCATTGGTGGGATGGGTGGGGTTGTTTGGGGATTATTATAAAGGAGAAGCTTATATATATAACACTGGTTCAAAATCAATTCAATCATGTTATGATAAAGGTACTGAAAATGAACTCATTATGCTGATAATTGCATGTAACAAGAGATTGAATTTTTTTTCCATATACATGCCTAATCCCAATAATTTCTATCTCAATTGCCCACACTGATCAATCTGTCAATCTTTACTTGAAAACAAAATAACAACCCCCTACCTTTTCTTGTTTACAATGAAACTACATACAATATTCTCATCATATGCGAAAATAGTGGCTGCAAAATGAATATTAGATCTCTAATTAAAGTCAGTAGAGAAAGTTAAATTAACCATAAAAGCCAGGAAACAGGAATAAATTAGACATTGTTGTCCAAACTTCTGTTATAGGGTTTTTGCAGAGACATGTAGACTATGATATATGAATAAAGTAATTTTAAAGACCCTTTGATGATATTTTTAGACATCATGCAGTACATAAATAACATGAAGTTTATGCCACAGAGTACCCTCCTTTGTAACATTGTAACCTGACTTAAGAGTTAAGATGGTGGTCTTGTTTGGACGTTTCTCTGACCTTCACTGGGACAAGGCCAATGAAACATGTCAATCAATATCTTAATTAATGTGTTTTTTTAATTTTCTAATGGCCGATGATTAGACCCCAGTTGGTATTACCGTCTCCCTATCAGCTTCTGTAATGGAAATGAACTCATTGCAAAATAGCTTGTTTGACCCATCACGTATGAATTCTGGTCCAGTGGGTATGGTTACAGAGCTTCAGGCAGCTGGTAGAAATCCCAAGGGTAATTAACAACCAAATATGCATGGTTTCTCCTTAATCCTGACATAATGTACAATTTCTAATTGAATAATTATTGTCAAGGTTTCAGAATTTACTTGAAAGGTTTAAACAGAGTACTGCGGTATTATGGGCAAATATTTTCAACAATAAGAAATCGGATCCTAGAATGCACTTTGTTTAAGCTGTTATGAATTTTGTTAAACTTGACACTTTATTGCTCAAACAATACATCACACACATAGTGTGACAAAATATTTTTACTGATTATACAATTTTAAACTAATGTTTTATATTGAACCATTTCACATCATGCATCAAACTCGTGTGTCAAGACTTCTGTGTGTAGTAAAATTTGATGCCATTAAGAAATGATTGGAATGACAGAACTTGGATTTCTATTTCCCAAGTGTACACTTTAGAGGCAAAAAGTTGTCAAATTTCCCATTAAGCATGGTTGATTTCTGATTATTTTGATAATTGGACAAAACAGTTTATGGCTACTAAACTGTTTTGTAGGTGTTCCAAGCCCCTCCATTCGTTGACAACAAACATTGCGTATCTGATAATCAAGTAAATAATTCACATTCTAATAATAATTTGCAGAATTCTCAAAAATTTAATCCTGATTTAGTTTTCCAAAAAATGTCTGCTTTTTAGCTCACCTGAGCCATGGGCTCAGGTGAGCTTTTCTGATCAAGATTTGTCCGTTGTCAGTGGTCGTCAATGTCGTAAACTTTTCACATTTCATCTTCTTCTCCAGAACCTACTCGGCTGATTTCAACCAAACTTGACACAAAGCATCACTGGGTGAAGGGGATTAAAGTTTGTTCAAATAAAGAGCCACACCCTTATTAAAGATAATTATTGAAAATTTGTGGGTATTTTTCAAAAATATTTTTCTCAAAAACCATTAGGCCAAAAAAGCTGGAACTCATGTGGAAGCATCCTTAGGTAGTGTAGATTCAAGTTTGTTCAAATCATGGTCCCTAGGGGTAGAGTTGGGCCACAATGGGGGGATCAAATTTTACAAAGGAACATATAGATGGAGAAAATCTTTAAAATTCTTCTCAAGAACCAATTTGCCAGAAAAGCTTTAATTTGTGCGAAAGCATCCTCAGGTAGTGTAGATTAAGTTTGTTTAAATCATGATCTCCAGGGAATGGTGCAGCCATAATTGGGGAGGGGGTCAAATTTTCACATAGGAAGATCTTTAAAACTCTTTAGGAAAAGCATTCAGCCATACTAGTAAAACCTGAAACTTGTGTGATAGCACAGGTTGTGCATATTAAAGTTTGATCAAACCATGATTCCCTAGTGAAAAATGGGGTCACAAAGGGGGGGGGGGTTATATAGGAATAGAGAGAAAAATCTTCTCACAAATACTAAAACTACAAAAGGCTTTGGTATTTACCATAAACAGATGTGATAAAATCAGCAGATTTTTTAACTTACTTTACTTAGTTGTCAAGATATTTTGATATAGATACTGTAATGTTGATTTGATCAGAGTTATGGCAATTGTTGCTCAGGTGAGCGATGTGGCCCCTGGGCCTCTTGTTGATGTTACCTACTAAATCAATGAGATTTTAAATTGTCTTTTTCTTTTAATGCTGATGCTAATTTTTGAGTTTACTTTCTCTGATCTATCTAATCACTGAATTCCTGATGTACTAACCATTGATATCGAATGGTTTTGGAGACAAGGATGCACATCTGAGCTTGATAACTTAATCTATTATTCATAGGGCAAAAATTAATCACCAACACAATATTGCAGCATGTTTAGGTGCTCCATAGAGACATTGAGAAAAGGAACCTTGGGGGTGTGTGATTATTTTTGCAGCTGTGTGGAAGGAAAAGCTCCAATAGCTTCAAACAACATTTGAATTATTGAAACATGGGCGTACATAAATGATACGTGGTCTGTATTTCAGGTTCTCTGTCCTAAAACATACAAAGTCCACAAAGATCTCTAAAAAAGATTCTCAAAATATTTTCTGAGTGGAAATTTGCATAGTTTTAAACATCATTTATTAGATATTTTGTCTCTTTGTGGAAATACCCATCAATTTTTGTACTGTAGGGTTTTTTTTCCTCCTTAACACGTTTTATTTTTAAAATGAAAAAGAATAAAAAGCATCTCTTATGATATGGGCAATTGACCATTGATCTTAAAACACCCTTCATATATATTTACATTTTTCAGTGTCTTTGCCTGTGATTACACTACGTATCGATTTTGTACTATACAGTCCAATAAATTCAAAGCAGGTTTTGCTTATTCATATAAAGATATGTAATCGTACAATTGCTGAAAATTATGTAAATATAAGTAATAAGGAATCATTCTTTGAATATTATGAGGTGATAATTTCGGTTGGAGCGTGATCAAATCTATCATAAAGCCCTTTGGGCTTTATCGGATTTGATCACGCCCCGACCAAGATTATCACCTCATAATACTCAAAGAATGATTCCTTATTCCTTAAATAGTTTACATCACTAGATAAAAAATATATAATATGAAATGTAATGTATCTTGTCACACTATTGGTTTATAATATATACTCTTACCTTTTAATAAATAAAAAAGTTCGATGTTAATTTTTAAAAAAATCATTAAAATGATAGATAGACCTACTGAGTATATAATAATTGTTAGGAAACGATTACTAGTACTCAAGGTGAAGACCTCGTAAGTTGTCAGAACTTGTGTCTGAACCTTTTGTAATTTTTGAAATACATGTACAATAAAATATGTTCAAATCAAATCATTACTAATAGTTCTTCATTGTTTTCTATCGTATCTAATTGTTTTCTATCGTATCTATCCGTTCATAAGAGATTGTTTTTATTTTTAATAATGTTACGATCCTCTATTGATATCAATCCCAGCAATACCCTGTGCAATAGCCAGTTGGAAGAAAGGTTACACTGTACATATAAAGCTGCTATGATTTATGGACACATGCTTGGTGCATTTCTTCATGGCACTGACTTTCAAATCAATTGTTGCAAAGAACATCCTTCATCTCTCATGTTGTAGAATATTAAGGGCTCGTTGCACTTGATGTTCACATAGGTGATAAAATGTGAAGGATCTCCAATTATATCATAAAAAAGGTGTAGTGCATATAAGCAATTTGTTTGTGGGGCTCTGTTGTTTGTTTGCAATCCACCAGGTTTTATACACAGCTTGAGAAATGGGACAACTGTTGAACGTTTTGGCAGGTCTGGTAGATATGAATTATGGAAAATTATAATCTTACCTGATGGTGGGGAGAACATTTAGTGTTGGAATAATCTGTAGCAGCAAGCCTCCCTATTGTGAGTGGCGTTAATATGACGCGATGTCGGTTCATGCGGTCGTTTGTCTTATCCCCTATATCTCCCACTGTCTACTGGTATTTC
Organism: Magallana ariakensis; assembly: GCA_020458035.1. Classification (NCBI taxonomy): domain Eukaryota; kingdom Metazoa; phylum Mollusca; class Bivalvia; order Ostreida; family Ostreidae; genus Magallana; species Magallana ariakensis. The sequence goes on from CM035815.1 coordinate 8,941,812, forward strand.
TTTAATGACAAAGCAGGATTTGTTTCATATTATTTCAAATATTTCATAAATGAAATCTGTTAAAAAGTCTTGGATTTAAGATCTTATGAAACTATTGAAAACAATATTGATCTAAGAAGACATTCTTACGTTTAAGAAATTTAGTCGGAGCAGAAAGTTTTAAAAAAAATCCATTTATACTTGTAAATGCTTTTTATGCATAATGTTGTAGTTGACCAATGCAATATTGAAACTAAGAGAATGCCATCTAAACACTTGTTTCTATAAATTTACTGGAATCACGTGATCTGGGTTTTACTGTACTTTGTTAAAGAACGAAACGCGTTCATCGGATGTTTCAACGGCGAAATCAACAGAGACAATAGTTCTGTTATTTTCTGAAATTTGAACCCTCTTTTACTGTATTGAAATATATTCTGTTCTAAAATTTTTGGAGTGTATTGATCTGCTTTAGAAGACAAGATCTGTATAAAGATATAAGGAAATGCTCAAATTTAAAAGCTAAATTATATAAAAAAAAAATTTTTTCTAAATGACAGTTTATAACTGAACAATTATAGCTATCTTGAAATTTAAGCTAGATCTGATGGGGAAAAGGCTCCTTAAATTAAACACATCCATCTCAAGCCATTATCATTAAATACACTGTCACTTTCTATTTTTTTGTTTTTTATGTTCTACAATAAATTGTACAGGATTTTAGATTGATGCTTTTTATTTACATGTATTTAAGATTAAATACTAGTAGCTGTTCTCAAAAGATGCAACTTAGTCGTCTTTAAAATTCTGTTGCTTGGAATATCCTATTTATATATTGTGAAATAATTATTTGAGACGACACCAAGAGCTATGGAACCCAGATGTCCACACAATTCCTACATATAGACCGATGGGAGAAGGAAATGACGAAATTATTTTTTTTATTTTATTGCCGAGAAATGGTGCATTTGAGACCGAGAATAATAGAATGAATTTTACAGAAACAGCTGGCGTGTATAAATGTGAACGTATTAGTATCTCCTACTTTTAATTTCCCCATACAACACGTCATTTTCTTCATTCTCTCGAACTAAAATAACTAGTGTTTTCTAGTTCATTTTTTAATGGAATTGCCTATCCCGATTGTTTGATACCAGATGTGACTAATATTTAATAGAATATAGAGCTGTATAATATGTCTTTCAAATCACAAATGCTTAAAAATCCTACTACTCTATAGAACATTTATATTAACCTTTTACCAATTAGTAATCCATTAACACAATATAACTCCCCATAAATCACAGTGTACAACAATAACTGTTGTCGTTTCAGTGGCTCCAATGTGTTTCCTATATAAGGAGACCATCACGCTGTATTACGTCTTTCGGGAGATGTACGTCCGGTATTTCTTCAGACTGCACAGTATTTCCTCTCATCCACAGGTACGGTTACAGGGGGTGAACTCCATACACACCGCGAAGAACATACTGAGGAACAAGCGTCTGTTTATACAATGCTAGAAAGAACAGCATACAAAAAAATCACACCAAAAAAATAAACAATGTGACATTCCTCGATAAACGGGCCTTGGAACTTGTTTCCAATCCTTTGGTGTAACTTACACAATACAATATGTTCAAAAATATGTTTTAAAAATAGTTTTGCTATGCATAGATATTATGTATTATATATTTTTTCTGGGTAGATACTAACAAATGAATGACTTGGTTTCAGGGTATCGTCGGCCTGAGCCTACTTTTTGAGTCACTTCTTCAAACACACGAATCCGATCTATTTTTTCATCTTAAGTCTGTAGGATGCCAACCGTAAGTACATTTAGTCCTTTTGTCTCTTGTCTAGATTATTATATATTAAGTGTTTGTTACTTTCATTGCTGGATCCTTACTAAATTACGAAAACCAGTGGGGGTTTTTTTTCAATCAAAACATTTAAACCCTACAGATTTCTCTATGTTAATAGTGAAGATTTTGTCAAAGTACAGTAAAACTCGCCTAAAACGAACTTGGATTTAGAGAAGTTTCGATTGTGTGAAAGATGCATATTTTTCCTTATCACTTGTAAGATGTCATTTTTTAAGTTGTCAGATTGAAATTTCCTTATTTACGCCCATAAAAGTTTACAATGTGACATCTAACGTTTCAAAATAAGACATCTAATACTTTTTGATAGGGGTATAAATATCAACGAAAAAAAAAAAATAAAAGACTTTACTTTGCAAGTAAATTTCTGAGAAGTTAAAGGAGTTGTTTTCTGTCTTTTAAATGTCCTACATTTAACGATATGATTTTTCAGTTTTTGCAGACGCTTGCAATTTGCTATTATAAAAAGCCCTGGACAATTTATAACGTTATTAATAATATAAATATTTGGTATTACGATTATCTCAATGAGACACGCTAAAGCGAACACAGCTTTGATGCTTCGAGTGGGGATTACGTAGATTCAATGTTTATATCATAGCACCATAAAGTGCATATGCCCTTGTAATCGCCCGCTTCCAGAAACTCGCGTCTTCATGGTATCAACCGAGAGCACATGCAAAGAATCCCCGGAGTCGGCACGCATCCTTCAATAAAGATAATGATGGCTGGATATATCCACGCCTAAAATGTACCCAAAGTACACAACACAGGAAATCTAGATGATTGACGAGGGGCACGGAATATTGACCTTGCATATTTTTGAAATTTATTGATTAATCTTGACCTAGATGATATTTTAATCATCTTGCAGCTTGTACTTTAAATGTTTAATCTAAAGCTGCCAGCCACGAGAATTGCTTTAAAGTTATTTATAGGCAGATTATTACGGACATGAAAGCATTTCATAGTAGTCAAAGGAAGGGGTTTTAATTTTTCAGAAGGGAGGTGGATATATGTTGACACCCCATCAATCGGGGATCAATGTCTTGGGAATCCCATTCATGGAATTGTAAATAAAACATAATTAACCCTTCTATTCTAAACCATTTCATGTGATGTATTAATTGGCAACTCCAATGGTAATAAGTTTTGTTGTTTGTGTGGTGTTTTAATCTAATGTTTTCTACTTGTTTTGAAAGTCTATGAATTGCTAGTATAATTATAGTACAGGGGAAACATATAAGCTAGTATGAAAAATAGACCACTCTCCCCGCACAAAAAAAAACTTAGAACACCGTTGCTTTCTTTTTCTGGTAGATTATCATTTCATATTTTTCATAATGTACTACTAAATGCCCATGTTCTAACATTTGTAGCACTACACTAACATAATAGATCTGTATATCGTCACAACATTTTTACTTTGTCTGTCCCTCTGTCTGTAGACTAAAAGTGGCCTTCAAGTGGCTGGTGCGCGCCTTCTCCGGCTACCTGTCCAGCGACCAGGTTCTGCTGCTGTGGGACCGCATCCTGGCCTACAACTCCCTGGAAATACTAGCAGGTAACCAGTCACAAGTTAGCACCGCGGAGAGGGAATGGGGAACATAGCAGGTGACCAGTGACAAGTTAGGACTGGGGAGGGAATGGGGAAACTAGCAGGTAACCAGTCACAAGGACCGGGGAGGGAATGGGAAACTAGGTTTATGCTGGCGAATAAAGTATCCTCTTTGGAAATGTTTTGCGTCAGACATATAATTATTACTTGCCATAATTTCAATCTGATTCGAGAGCGGTAGCGTATCAGAACGGCTGATTTTAATCAAATTGCCATAATTTGAACTCCGTATTATGAGCGCTTTTAAGCATGTTCTATGATGAGTTTGTGTAATAGGAAGTAATAATAATATTACGTGAGAAGAAACTGGCCGACGTCTGGAAAACAAGAACGATATAGACTAATAACTATAGTTACTCTAAGGAAAAGTTACATTTTTCAAAAAACAATAAGCCAACTCTATATTGTAATAAATGTTTTCCCCCTCTCTTTCAGTGCTGGCGGTGGCCATATTCTCTTTCAGGAAAACCAACCTAATGAAGGTGCAGTCTTACAATGCGGCCGAGGTAATTAATGTGCCATATTACACTCCTCTAAACCTGTCTATGCGAAAGAAATGATACTCTTTTGTTTACTGTACACCTTCAAATTATACTAGACCAACTGCAGCTGTGTAAACAATGACAAAATGACGGCAGCATCCTCAGTTTCGCCTTATCCACAAAATTAATCTGTTCTCTTACGTGTTCTTAGTTCCTGTTCAATTAACGGATGTTTTTCACTGCAATTTTCATTATTGTTTGTTTTTTTGTGACTTAGGCGCAGTCTTCATTTAGAAACATCTACGTCTCTCATTCATTTGTTTTTTACGCTCTCGACACCATGATTTTTAGTGCACTTCTCAAACCCACATTTAGAACGTAGATTTGACAATTTGCTCTTTTGTTTAGGTACAGATATCTTGTAATGAAATTACTGAAAAAAACAACAAAAACCAACGCCAAATAATTGTAGAAAGTTTCAAAACCGACCAAACTTAACCGAAATAAAACTGAACACCATTACGTGACGACGCTGTGGTACATTGTACAATGATGTTTTTTCTTCTTGCAGGCGGTTCTGGCGGACTTGACAACATTACAAGTGATCCCTTTGATTCAGCTAAGTCTTTTCTCCAAATGAGTGATCTTTTTACCGGACCCCCACGCTCTCCCAAAGGACCGGCCATAATGGCAGGATCTGCAATGACATTAAAACTAACACATTATGCAATTTGTGATCAGTCATCGCGACGGCTGAAGTAGTCCTTGTCTCATCATTGGTAGTGATTTCATAGCCCTAGTATTAATGACTGGTCCAGGTTTTGTGGAATTATTTTGACGAGTCGACGTTTCCAGAATGATAATAGGAGACAACAACTTTTTATTGTTTATTGATATAGCATGATAATAAACTGAGACCCTGTACAACTCAAAGTTTTTCGAATATTAGTTTTGTTTTTCAATACTTATACTATTACAATCAAGAACAATTTGTATTCGCCATGGATCATGATTTCGTGAAAAGAACTAGAATATGGACGTTTAGATGGTGAATTTAGATTCCACTTTTAATGAATAATTGGATTTTCATTGTCTTCCAAACTTTGTGATATTCATCATAATGTCCATTTTATAATAGAAATGTCCCACAAGAGACGTTTTCCTCTTTGCCGCCTCAATGCCAGAGAAGACTTGAGTGGGGGGGGGGGGGTATTGTCGTTCTATTAACAAGATAGCGATTACAGCTGTAGCTTCAGGATCGCTTGATAAGTGGGAAAATAAGTCTTCCTTTCTAAAAATCTAAGGCCCCACGATGCAAAAATACGATGGAGTTGCAGTGCGACATACTGTAAAAAAATACTTTTTAAGCCATTAAGCGGAAGTGATTTGTTCGAAACACATTTACCACTTTCAACATTTTAGTGTTTTAAATATATGTGTCAATATTAAATCTAGTTCCTGTGCAGTAAAGTGAAAAAAGAGGCACCTTAAACCAGTGATAGGCATATTCATAATTGTTCAGATTTTACTGAATAGAAAAACGGTTTTAAGACAATATTATTCTCCTTTGTGCAAACTGTTGTGTACTCTCGCATTTTGTTGAAACCATGCAGGCGTTGCAAGAGTCGCCAGATTTAGCTCCAATTCTAGAAAAAACTGCAGTTACATGATGTGGTGGTTTTGTAAATGTGTAGTTTTAAAAAAACCCTCACAGAAAACACTTATCAAGTAAATATAGAATTACAAAGACCAATTATAACAAGACAAGCATCAGTGTTTTGTAAGGGCTCGGTCCGAACTGTCAACATATGATGAGGGCAGTAGACACATTGGTTCCAATTACAAGGTTCTTTTTGACGATATGTTAATAAGTCACAATCTTGATTAGTAAGAAATTCTTTAAAAAAACTTAAAATGTATATCACACTTGAAAAGCAACCCACATACAATAACGGGAACAAGAATTGTTACATATCAATGAATCCCATACGACTGCGTAGGCAAAGTACAATAGGCAGTTTTACTAATGACAATCAACGGAAGGGTTAAAACAGTACATTTTTATGTACACTAAGTGTTGGACGCCAGATTATTTGATGATATTAGATGGTGTACCGTTCGCATGGTTCGTGGGTTATTTAATTCCATCACAAGACTCGGCTGCACGCCAAATCATCCATTATTGAAGTCCTGTTGACTTTTCCAAAAATCACTCACGGTTCTTCCAAAGACGGCTATATAACAGTTATTATGTGGTAATAATAATTTAAAATAAAAGCCGTTATACACATACATGTATATGCATATAATTTTATATTCATACGTATTCATTCATCCCAAATCCAAATCCATCCCATTTCTTAAAGTAAGATCTGGCGCCACGTTTCTCTAGTCTCAGAGGTACTTTACACACTAAATATAGATGGTTTAATGTCCTGTCGAGACAATTTGAGGACTAAGGTGTTGAAAGTGTTTTGTGGTTCAACCAATCATTGAATATTTATAGAACAAAAGTTACATGACTTATAATCCATAACTACCGTTGAATCATTAGAATTCGCGTTGGCTCAATTGTCATGGATTTCGCGAGGCCCACTCATCCATGAATTTTCATTCTCAGCGACTTTTATGAAAAAAAAAAGAATGTATTTATTTATTATACAACTGCATGTAAATTAAAAAAGGGGACTTCCCATGAACTTGAGAAACATTGAAAATCCAAGAAATTTGGCTTATTCAATGATTCCACATTGTTAGGTTGATATACTAGCGTTGGTAAAAATGGAACATTTTTGAAATACTTCCGATTTGAAAATGATCAATGCACTTTAACAACCAACTCAGAAACAGATATTCTTTCCTAAAATCCCAGCTTTAGTCAATCAGAATTAAATTTTTTATTAACGATATCATGCTTGGAATACTTCTTATTATTTCGGCTCATACAGACTGGGTTATGTACATCAGGTATTTCAGGTTATCTCAGCATATACAGACTGGGTTACATGTATCAATGATTTTAGGTTATCTCCACATATACTCGGTAAGATTATGTGTATCTGTTGATGATTTGCTGACACATTCAATCCTTTACATCCGACTACACCCATCTGTGATTTATCAGGCCAAGGTGAAGGTCATCACCTTGGTGTAGTAGTGTTGACAACCGACACACGTCACAATACGTCACGCATCAATATATTGAGAAGCGGTAATTATATTTGCCGCCTCTGATGGTTTATTATCTGATAAACACATTTATCAATTTGAATTCTGTGCGTGTTTTACACTTTTGAAAGAGCGGGGGAGTCTAACTTGTCTGAATTGCGTTGCATTTCGTAGTCTGGGATTTTTTTTAAATTCTAAAATACTCATTTTACGTCGAACATTATCACATGACTTTTGATCTGACGCATGACCTCACCTTCAGGGCATGTATATCGTCTGGATTAATGAGGATAAATCTTTAAAGACAGCCATCTGTTTATATTAAAATCCAAAAACTGATGTTAAGGATCCTCGACACCCCGTGACTTCTACCTTTTATGATAGTACGTCACAACATGGCGATTCCAACGCATTGTGAAACAGTTTATATTGCCAGAATATTGTGTCTATCTCTGTGGCGCAATGAGTTTAGCTTCCGACTACCAACCCGCAGGTCTCGAGTTCGAATTCAGCAGGGACTTTTATTTTCATAAAGAGTGGTAAAATTTAGAAAATTGATTTTTTATCCCCAAATTAATTTTTTTTTTTGGTCATTCTCAAGTCGAACACATGCTAAAAATCCATATCTTTAAGTAATTTAGAAGAACGGGCTTGTATGCAGAACTGTTTCCAGGTGTGTGGAGGACCCTTAATATGACATTTTAGCATGTCGTTTCTGAACATTGAATACTTTGATAATTCAATTTTTCATAGACCCATACAATTATCTCGTTATGTAGAAGTTTAAAGTATACTTTTGAAAAAAGTTAATTTTATTTTTGTCCAATTATTGTTGTTTCAATGTTAATGATTGAGACAATTGGCCAAATGCACGTCGCAATGCAGTTGTAAAGAGCCCCTTTCAGAAATGAATGCGCCACACGCAGTAAAAAGTTGCGGAGAGAATACCAAGAGGTCATCATGTATATAAATCTGGACTGTAAAGGGGTTTTCCCTAAAGCGTCCATAAGAAATTACCAGTTTTCTTTGTCAATAGTTATACACGGAAATAATTACAGTTGACAATTTTAAAACTTTTTTCTGTTTGTTTGCATGGTAAATTAACAGAACCATCTTGTAAAAGTGAATTAAATAGTGTGGAACTTGAGAATTAAGGTTTCAGTTTATCTTGCTTGATTGTGTTTATTCCTGAGAGAGCAAGGTGCCATAAAACCCAGACATATTGTCCATTTTGGGACTTCCCACCATTGCAATCCACTCACTGAAAATAGTACATCATTTTTATTGTTATGCGACATGTACGGAATGAATTTGTTTTAGATTTTACAGGTTGCTCTTGTCATTGCTGACTTAACCCTAACCTCCCACCACCTCTGCCTTAATCTACAAAATATCTGAGGAAATCCAGCGGAACTTAATATATCCACATATAATCCACACCTTCCCCGATGGGGAAAATCGCGCTCTTTGCTTAATAAAGCATCACACGGCAGTTAATCCCTCTCCCAGTCTCTATGATAATAGAACGTCATAACAGTTACACACTGAATCTATTTTATTTGTAAAATTCTTTTAAAGCTTAATGAGCTCTTTTTCGTATGTTTTGGTACTATATATATATATATATATATATATATATATATATATATATATATATATATATATATATATATATATATATATATATATATATATATATATACACACGTAAAAAATTCATTCATTGTTCCTTTCCAAATGCTCTGTTATGAAGAAAATATATTTTAAAAATTATAATTACTTATTAACTGAGGGTATTATTATCAGGGATAACAAATGTCTACTTAATCAAAGTACTAAAAATGCTAAAAGCCGAACGTTTTGAAAGACACATGAGCATAACTTGCCAGAAAAAAACCTATGTTTATTTTTTCTATTCTGTTAGGAAAACGTTAAGAAGGGGCTGTCCTTCTATACTACACTGTTTTATTCAAATAAATTCAATTTCCTAGAGCTCTGACTAGATTTCGGTTATCGTTTTGCACCGACTTCGTTCTAACTGAACCAAAAAAAAAAGGATGCGTCGCTTCTAACTGCATCGCTATTAACAATAAAAAATAGTTCTGAAAATAGCATTGATATTTATTTACTACATATTTAATAATAATGATATTATTATTATTTTTGTTTGTAACGCGCTTTTTGATTGGCTGAAAAAATCGTTTATATCGTAATAATAAAAAAAAATTTTGCCTATGTCATAGTAAGATTTACGTCAAAAACGTATTAATCCACCTGACGTAACGTTTAAACTTTATACAATTCAATGTCATTTCAAAGGTCAAGTGACCTTTTTTCCCAATTAATAGCAGAAAATTACATTATAAGGAATGAATTACTAGTGTGTGTGTGTATATATATATATATATATATATATATATATATATATATATATATATATATATATATATATATATATATATATATATACTTGTATGAATTGGATAGCAACTGAATTCATTCCCTTAATAAATTTTTTTTAAAAATCTGCGTCATTTCTAGCGCTTCACGGACTAATGGACCCCTTCAACATTAGATATAACAACGATCTAAGATTTGATAAAAAAAAATCCCACCGGCTTAATATGTTGATAATGTTGAATAATTAATTTTAAGAGGGAGGTCAAGTCCCTTACTGCCTATTTGTAAACAGACCTATAGGGTTTTATGAATTTGATACACTCTAACTTGCTATAAAATATAATTTGTATACTTTGAAGTTTCTATCGATATACATGAATGAAAACTTTGCTATTTTTTTCGAATTTCACAAGCATAAAATTCTTTTAAAAAGTCGGAGCTGAATGTTTTTTACGGTGTTCAACTTCAATACCGTTTTAATCAAGTCAATGGCGTATCTTGCATCATCAGTGGCCCTCGGGGTTCCATCGATTCTCCGGGGCCTCGTCGTTACTTGTTTGTCGCCATCAAAACAGGAAAAGCAGCGCTTGATCTTAACCATCACTTCATTTCCATTATTTGAAATACGTTTAATGATTTTTGTTTGGTTTTATGTACTGCATTTTTAAATCTAGAAATCTTGACATTGAGCTTTTCTTTTTTGCAATGTGTCCTTGCGGAATCCTCGTTGTTGTTTTGTTGCTGAGCAATAAAACAATGATATTGATAAATGGATAATGATGATAAGATATTTCAATGATGAAAAATTAATAGGGTCCTAAATAATGCATACCATTTTAATGAAATTTACGGTATTTTTTTTTTAATATTTCCACCTGATTTTAATTTGTATTTAATATTTTTGGTAATGAACGAGTACTATTTCATTAAAAAAAAATAATAATCGTGAAATATTTATTAACATATATAATTTGGAATTCTGTTTATTGGTTGTTGTATTTTTTCCATTCATTGTTGCACAGATACCAAATCGCTTATTACATGTATAATGCATTTATTTCAAATTCTTGATTTAAATAATAACAAACGTATCCTATAGCATCAGTATGAATAATCAGAACTTAGTGACAGTAAAATTATTATTTATACGAGGACAGAAACGTTTCTAATTTTTCAATGTCCCCAAAAAGTGTACAAATTAAAAAAAAAAATAGGCCATTAAAATGGATTTTTCTAGGAAACAATATTGATGAAGCATCTCATATGAAAATACTAGATACTAATAACTAAATTCCGACCGAACAGGCGTTAAACTTTGACATATTTTCATGAGGTTTGTACATTTCCTGTTAAAGTTACATGATTAAAATTAAACTTCTCTCCATGATTAAATCTGAGTTGTAGGAGAATATATTCAAGTACATGGACCGCAATTCGGGGTATATATGCACTCAAAGCAGTATCAGCTTAGTCATATAACATCTCCATTTTGCCGACTAAATTGTAATAAAAAATCCTTTTAATTACTTAGAAAATGCCATTTTCACTGATCCTTTTCACAGGCCAATAGGCCTTCCGTCAACAGGGATTATGTAGACAATAAGGATATCGGAACCAGTTCTTGTACTGCGTAAAATACTATTTAAAATCAGCTTTGATCAATTATGAAACTGCGCTGCTTCACAAACACTGAATTAAATTACAATTCATTGACTTTAAGACCTTTTTTTGTAAGATATGATGCAGCATGGGCGACTAAAAGGCTAAATACGGGGGTTGTTCGCTATGTAATGTGTATTGTACGCTATCTTAAAATCATTCGACTCAGATAGTGAAATGAGCATTTTATTTTACACACTTTCAAAGTATTCTCCGCGGTGTCAAATATATAATTTCAATCTCTGAATCCGTTTCTGAAATGCGTAACGTTAAGTTGATTTAGGTAGACCTATGAGGCACTGACTGATGGCTGAGCCAAGGGCTTGTCGGAACTTGTAACGACGACCAGATAACAACTTTTAAAGTTTTGGAAAAAGATGAAAAAGTTGCATGGGGCTAGATGTGGAAAGTATGGTGGGTTTGTCAAGACGGTAACTTCTCCGACTTCAAAAATTGCTTTACAAGTTCAGATGTATGTGATGACAGGCACGTAACATTGGTGGGTGTGGTGGGGGGAGGGGCAACCCCTCCCTTTTCGCAACATCCATTTTTCTTAAATTTACATATAGAAAAGGGGGGGGTTCTTTGAAGATTTTCGGATAAGGCTGGCCTCCCCCACTTTCAAAAACGATGTTACGTGCCTGGATGGAGCATTTTAATGAAGTAGACGAACATGCCTTAATCCTGACACATGGCGTCGTCTTGGCATGTTTTTTTAGTATAACATATCTGTAATACGTACCTGTAACACTCTTGCCCTTCGGCACCGGAATTTGTACGGCTATGCCGTCACATGAGAAGAATATGCAATAAAGAACCTTCTTTGTAATTATGGTTCTTTTGGCAACTACATGTCTTTTACCGTGATACATGTATTTTGTTTCCCATTTTTCTTACTTGCTTAATAAAATAGTGAACCCATATTTCGTAACCGGTAACAATATTTGCAAATTAATTCTCTTTGATTGGATTAGGGAAACATTTTTAGCAATTGCTAAGCGTTTGTACTCCTACTCGTTTTTAGTCATCTGTCAATATATGCAGTATCCATCTGGCAGAAATATTTCGTACTTTAAAAAATACGCTACAAAATGAATTGCACCCGCCAACAACTTTGGCAATCTCACGAATCGTGTATCTACCACCACTTTATATTTTAAAATTATTTTTCCTGACTTTTGAGACATTGTTACAGTCACGGGTCGGCCAGATTTTGCTTTATCTTTGACGGACTATGTGCCAGTCAAAAATTTCTTTCTCTACATACTAACTGTTTTATAAGATACCTTAAATCTTATGACAGAATGACTGGGTTTTGTGCGAAATTTTTTATTAGCTCTGATTTCTTCAATAATCTCAACCCGTTTCCCAACCATTTTACAACAGTCGTCAACGAATGGCTATTTTGAAATAGTTTAAAAGTATGTGGAGCTTAAGGTTCGTCTTTATACCGTTTGAAAGGTATTGAATAGAGCTATTTAAGAGTATCATCATCATCCACGACATCGTGCAAAGTGTTATCGCGCCGTGCTACAATATATAAATAGTGCCTGTTTGGGAGGGTAACCGTTGAAATTGACACCCCGAGAAAACCATTGACGCGAAGCGGAGGTTGACAATGGTTTTCGAGGGGTGTCAATTTCAACGGTTACCCTCCTAAACAGGCACTATTTATTTTATTATACTAAATGTCTTAATTTAAGAGACAATTTTACTGCTTTTATATACATGTAGAAATGACGTGAATTTAACGGCGAACCGTACGAGCATAATTTACGCGCATGTAACAATTCGTTCTATCGGCCCGTTGCCAAGCGCGTTGCTAACGCTGAGGGTAAGAGAACGGATTGTCAACTGCGTCTAAACCAATCAGATTTCAGTATTTAACATAAAAGTGTAATAATACATATTATACACATCCAATAGCCCTCGTTTATCGATGAACATCATTAAATTCATAATCAACAACGGTTTTTTTCTTCCAAACGATTATAAGTATATATCATAGAAAAATTATCATTTAAAACACAACGACCAACTCTTAATACAAAACTTCGTACTCTATTAAAATTATAGATTGTATATGATTTTCATTCAACGAGTTGTGGTTTCTATCCCCCGAGCATTTGGTAAGGGATAGAAAACACAATACGAGTTAGATAAAAGAAAGATATCGCAAACCATGAGTGATTCTTTTTAAAACGTATTAACCATTTAAGTATCAATAATTTCTTCTTTTTTTATAGGCTTTTAAGGTTAGATCTAAACAACACGTACTTCGAAAAATGATGATTATTTTTTCAAATTTTCAACGGCCTCATAAGATACCAAATAAAATTATTATTATTTATTTTCATTTTTAAAATCATTAAAACTTTAAAAATTTATATATATTTATGCCAAAAACTTTTATATCAGCAATTCAAGTGTATTTTCAAAAATATTATATAGGAAATTGCCTATTCTAGTATTTTGCACAAATGCCTGGTAAGGTACCCTAATTTTTTGCAAGAAGGCTTGTCAAAGAAGTAGTAGATCAATAACAAATTCATGGAAAAACTTATATAAAACTGAGATCGAACGTGTCGTCTGACCTTAAGATGTTTAGCTGATTGTTGAAAGACACTAATGATCTGAGATACACTAATTATTTGAGATACACTAATTATCTGAGATACATGAATTGTCTGAGATACTCTAATTATCTGAGATACATGAATTATCTGAGATACATGAATTATCTGAGATACACTTACATGTATTATCTGAGATACATGTATGCTTTCAATTCCATCGAGAAAAATTTGTTTTCGGTTGATTTATTTTTTAAAACTTGACGATGATTGACTTGTTTATGATCATGTTCAATCATGTATTAATATTTTAACGTAAAGACAGTTGGTCGACTGTACAAGTAATCCATAAAATGAAAGAAATACGTTAAACCAACATGCGTAAATCTACAGTCAGTGCTCTGTGTCAATGTCCGGAGAAACGTTTGGACTATTGCTCTTTAATAGATATATATTTTAAAAAAGCTTGCTGAAGAAGACCGAGAAGTAGTATTTTATCTTAACGTACGTTTGACCTATACAAGGGACTTCAGACATGGCGACATTAAATACCAAGGTCAAGGACAAGTAAAGTTGAAGATCAAATCTTGACCTACATTTATGCCCCCTCGTTCCCCTACCCCACATCAAACAAACTCACAAATGTGTTAAAAATTTTATTTATCAGAGTATGATTATATCCTGATCAAAACATATAAACATTGATGTACGTCATATTTAGTACATACCAATACTTCCAGTAACAATAATCAAAGTACTGTAACTGTAAAAAAGCTTATGTTAAAACAAGCTGCAACATATAATATGTAGAGCAGAATATTATACAAGGTTAATTAGGCATTAAACACTTTATTTATTATTTATAATACAAACTGAGTAATGACAGAAGAGGAAATAGGCCCCCAGTTGGGAGGGTTGGAAAATTCTCTCAACTTAATCAAACTGTTGATTGGTATTGCTGTTTAGTCTTGCTAAGCATCAATAAACATGAACAGATTGCTTATCAGAGTGAAAAAAAAATGAAATCTGAAAGACCATCTTCGTTGTTACTGGCACGATTTCAGGTTCCAGTTTCCTTTCTTCATTTCTCAGAAATATCTTTTCCCATAATACTTTCTACAAGTTTCAGCCCTGATCATAATTCGGTGAAAAAAAGGTGAATGGTTCTTTTGATGACTATCTCTTGCTGGCTGAGCTATGACAGGGATGATTAATTTTTCCTTTCAGACATAAATGAGTGAATTATGCTGCAGTTACATATGTACACAACATCAAAACGCTTGAAGGAGAAAGACGAAAGACAGATTATTGTTTCCTTTTTCTGCCTGTCTGTTAAACTAATTTTTTCTGACCTGCGAAGTTAGCTGTCAAACTCCCAAGCTGCCAATATCACGAGTGTTCGAATAGAATTTACACACTCGTCAAGAACATAGAATAATACATGTTTAAAAGTGTTAAATTTTTTAAAGCTTTATTAGTTTAGTTCATGTCAATCAATATTAAAGTTGTCAGATCAGTTATTTATCTTTGTTTATTTCCTAGTTAAGTGAAGAAAAAATGTAATATATTAATTAATGCAAATATAACAGACATAAGTGTGCCAATATGATTGATTATTTTCTATAATTTTAGACAATTGTAGAAGTGATATGATTTATATAACAATATAATAAATTTTTGTAATGTGTTCTCGGGAAATACATTATAGTACAGTGTATTCCTTTAATGTTTCAGCACGCAGAATTAAAACCGTCAGATTTCAAATAAAGAATTGGTTACCCTTATTAAATCCTTGTTTTTTCATTTTTTGAACTAAGTTCTGATAAAATCATTATTCACTAATTTAGTAATTATTTATTGCTGGATTAAAGTTTTCTTGAAAAAAATAAGCATAATAATTAATTTTTGCTACGAGTCAATTGTTTTATGCATGTAACTTTTGAGTCTTTCCTTAATTTTCTGCAGGTAACTGGAACCAACAACTAGATCTGTAGAGTTGCAGGCGGAATTGTTTATTATGGATCCAGAGTTATGCTACATAGCTACATAGGTCATTGATATCGTTTATTTTTTGGTTACCTACTGGTTTTCTTTTGCATGGAGTGTGTAACTCTTCCAAATAAAAAAATATATAACCGCACAAAGACCAAGGTATACGTAAAAATATATTGTCTGAAATCTGGGACACTTATTTTGTTTAAACATCAATTTGAATTCATTTTGCATTGGGCTATGATAGACCAATAATAGCATCATGCTGAATTTTTGTCTTCAGGTCCAGCCGTCAAAACAAACTCTTCTCTATGCACTTGTCTTTTAAAGGAATTGAACTTGATTTATTTTTAAATGTTGGTCGCGGCGGGTCCAGTCTAGATCTTTTCCGGCAAATACAGCCATACAGAGAGGCCTGGTTGAATTTCAAGAATAAAAAGGAATTTGGATTTGATATGGCCAGGTACCATTTAATAATATGAAATGTAGTATAAAAATAAAAAAATAAAAGAATTTGTTGAGTCCATCGCACCAGCTTCGTTCTACATACTCATTTAATGTTGAAAAAACGACAGCCTGCGGCGTATCTTCTTACACTATTAGAGAGGACATTCAGGTGGCGTCTCTTGGAAAACACCAATTATTTCAGGAGTATCACAGTTATAATAACGGTTTACAGAACAATGTCCTTGGTGATCAATCATTTTCCTTAAGAATATTCTATATACAGTATGCCGTCATTTTGTTTTACGTGTACATGAAATACACATTCTTGTACTATTCCATTTAAATAGGTGGTTGAAAGCTCACAATATTTTTTGTTTTAGAACAAAATTATTTTTAAAAAGGGAATAGTGAAACCTCTAGTGGAGTTGTATAAAGCTTTGTACTTCTTTATGTTGTAAAATTGTTCGAACATTGGGAAACTGGAATGCAACCCTGGGCGGCATTTGCAGTTGGCACATAATAAGTTGATGTAATAATGCATCAACTGAAAAGAGGTTCATGTGTAGATATTGAAGATTATTTTTTGTGTACCTGCCCAGAAGAAGAGATACTCTATGAAAATTGCATCAATTTTAACTCTTCATATATCCTGTGGGCTTGGGCTAATGAATTTCACATGATGGTAAAAATCAAATTTAGTAAAGATTATGTTCATCAGTTTACAACCAATGAACCACGCTCGCGACGGACCTAAAACGGATAGCGATAGGTCACCTGACTAACTCATGTAATTTTAAACGGATAGCGATAGGTCACCTGACTAACTCGTGTAATTTTAAATTTCCAATTACAATATGTTGCAGAGGAAGTGTCAAAATGTCAAGATGTGCTGTTTTCCGGATCCGGGAAAATGCATATAAAGGTTCAATATTTAAATCAAAGTTTAAAAATTTTAAAACATATATCATAAATGGTCTTGCCGTGTAAAAGTATTCTAAATAATGTGTATTTAAGTTTCAGCACTGATTTATTTGCCATTTAAAGCTCTAATTCCTGCCATTATAAACCGATGTTATCAGACCGAGGAATCGTCTCGTGGTTATCCCCTATCAATTCAAGGATTTCAAATTGTTACCACTTCCTGGTTAACATTCGCAAAAATAGATTAAAAAAAGAAATGAGAACAAGTTACATTTCAGACTTGCTGCAGGAAATACTAGTTTTGCATCCAGAAGGCGTTTAAAGAACGAAAGGATTAAAGATATAAATGTAAAAAGAGCACCGTTGGGTCATTGCATATGCATGGATAAACCTTGTCTAATAAAATTCTCTTCATTCGGAACCGAGTTTCCAAATTAAAACAACACAATCATCGTACGGTGAACACAGCTCATACGGTTCAGGAATGGAACAAAGTGTATTCTTCCGCCAAATTAGGGAATCTATCAACAAAACTGATCGATTGACGTCATAGCGAAAATAAAACTTGTTCGTTCCATTTCCCATCGAGAAGTAATGGTGGGAGAACAATGACAGTCCAGAGCAGTAGTTCCATTCAGTTTACCTCATTATACCCAGCTCTGATCAGAACCAACATCCCGATAAGCCTGCAACTTTCTTAATTACTGAATTCATGTCGTTTCCGATCGGTTAAACTCACTTACGCTACGTTTATGTTTTAAAGCAGTCAACGATAGCCTGCACAAATCAGTGTTAGAAACTAAATATGGGTACATGAAATATGAAAGAGAGAGAGAGAGAGAGAGAGAGAGAGAGAGAGAGAGAGAGAGAGAGAGAATAGTTTTAGGCTTCTTTCTTTGAGACACTTTTAATCAAAACATAAAAAGTAGGCAAAAGTACTGATATACGATATATTTCATTAGTAATGCACATGAAACCATCAAATGATCTCGAAAAAATTCTGCAAAGAAATACTAAAATGCCACCATTCAACAGATTAAACACAATTCGTCATGAAAAGGTATACAAAATAAATGTTGTATAATAAGCTATGCAAAATATTTTGATAACATTTTTCAAGTTTTAAAATAATTCAAATCAAGGATTGCGTATCTTTATAGTTTTTTTTTTTAAATTTTGCTTTTGAAAAACCCAATCAAACCAATTTGAATGATAAATTTGTCATATTTTAAACAATTTTTTTTCTTGATATCCTGAAGAAGCTGCATTGTTTTTAGTAAAATAAAAGAGGACATTTTATCACCGATCGAATTTTACCTCATTTGACGTAGAGGTTTTCACGTGTATAAATTATATAGGCAAGGGACATCTTTTGAATAACCTGCGTGCGCCCAGTGCGCTGGATGAATGTGAATTTCTTTTAATTATTAATTCATTATTTTTTAATTCTTATCTTCTAGTACAGCTTTCTGGAAAAAAAAAAACACAAGTAAAAAAAACTTCATTTATCGTAACCTTTGAGTTTTTTCTTTGAAAGGAGTCAAACGACGTTAAATTGGTATGTGATTTGACACTTCTGTCTCATATAAGACTGTCCAATTATACCGCCTCGTCAAACAACAAGATACAAAGAATTCATTCAGCTCCTTAAGTCTGAATTCTTTATTAATGCTCTTCAATTTGTAAATGTTACTGCCCGGATGCTTTGACATAATTATGGGATCTTATTGACAAAAATAATTTAAAAAAACCAATATGCATAAAAACGTCAATTTTTATTGACATTGCTTTTTGAAATTTGTATTTAGTACTGAAAGAGATATTCCTCCTTGGAGACTTTTTTAATTGAGGGTGTTCTTCAATAGGTAAACCATCTATAAGTATGGAGTTGGAATCTCAAAATAATGATCCAAATATACTCCAAAAACCAAAAAACATGTCATTAAGCCAAAGATCAGAAAAATACGGATCTCAAAAGATATTAATTATGTCATCCCTAGAATAATAATATATATTATAATACATTGCCTACCTTTGGTAGTTTGCTGAAGAACATACTGAGACCTCAAACATACTTAGAAAAGTGATTTGTACATATCACATGACGCCTCGTCACTGTGTCGTAAACAATATAATGATATATATTTACATTTGCAAATATTTATCCCAGTGAACTTTTTAAATTGCTGTTTATATCTTAAAACAAGCAGCGCTGATTTCGGGGTTAAATGGTCAGGGTGTCGCCCTAATGGCATACATTAATAATATACCATCATCTCTATCATCATATATCTAATGGCATACAGTATTAATATACCACCATCTCTATCATCATGAAAAAATGACAATAAGAAACCGTCAACCATCTCAAAAATCCAGAAAACGAAATACAAATTAAAAGCAGAGCAACATGGACCTCCAAAAAGATAGAGGTAGGATCAGGTGCCATGGAGGAGTGAGCATCCTCTGCTGACCGGTCACATCCGCCGTGTGCTCTTTGTTAACAATTGATTATCTAGTGGCATACAGTAATAATATACCATCCTCTCTATCATCATATAGAAATTTATTATCTAAAAGGAAGAAAAAAAACCCAAATATTTTTAAAATTTGATTATTTTTCTTAATCGTTATAGAGAGCTCTTTTTCTTAAGGAGATAGATAAAGTCAATATAAAAATGACAGCATTCACGGTAAAACCATCGTTGTTGCCTTAAGCTTCAAAATGAAACAACAATCACGTACACTTGATTTTTCTGAATTTCTCCCTGCTTTTGAACAAATCAAACTGCAATAACTCTGATTTTGCATTTTAAAAAGATGTTAAGGTACTCTACTTGATTGCGAATCACATTCCACACACATACCAATGAAATATAAATGTATCTAACAACCTCTGATAACACAATATCATCTTATACACTAAAATCCTTCATCAACTGAACCAAAAAAAAAACGATTTGCAGATTTTAAATGATTTACAAGAATCTGAGTTTTGAAAATCGTAAAGCAATAAAATAAATATATGTCTTTAAAGCTGTTAATACTGTTACCATTTAACGAAATTAAAAATATATTACTCTGTTAAAGGTAGATTTGTGGCAAAACTCATATTGTTTGAACGTCAATGATATTTATATTCCAGATGAACGTTTCTTAATGTTGCACGAAAATCCAACACAAAAAAAGCCAACAACAACAAACAAACAAAAAAAACCCTAAAAATGAACACCAATATTAAAAGATTCTCTCAAAAACAATACTGGGCTGGTTCAGATTGTGAAGTAAATTTTACTATTGTAAAATCATTCATTCATTTGAAATAATAGGCCAAAAACTAATAATATTAAAGCTGAATTGCTGAAATAAACGCCAGACGATTTGTGTGAAAGAACCACACTACAGGTGCACCCCGTCATTAATTCAGAGAGAAGAAATATCTGTGTACAACGTGTAGGGGTGATAAAGCGAGCGTCGTTATCAATTGGCTGGTGGTGCTCGGAACGGTTTCGTGTCAATTGATCAGAATCGCTGTCAATATTCTTTGCCCCTCTTATCTGAATGTAGGTGCCAGGTAGGTTTGAATTATATTATATAATATACTGATACACGTTTCTAGGTTTTTGAGCGATCTTTCACGACGATTTTAAATACATCAATTGGAAAAGTTCACGTTAAGGAGCATATCTGCCGCTCTCAGCCAACAAAATGTCTAAACGAGGCTTCAAACACTCCTTTTTAAACAGTTTCTCCATTACTTGTGATACATGGATCTTACTGGGAAAGTCAAATTAGACAATTGAACGAAAAATATCGAGCAACTTACATGATAGAGAAGTGAATCATGGGCTATCACCGGTCTCCAATTCCTTGCGGGGACCATAAAAGACTTAAAACAACTTTTTAAAAATTTCTACAAAAGAATTTATCTAATTTATTCGTAAACAATGCAATCTCAACTCTCGGAACAAAAATAACTGTGAGAATTCTGTACTCCCAAAAGAGTGCCAAATACACTGCTCCTGATAATCCACAAAACCTCAGATCGAACTGGAAATGATTATAAAACATCCTAAAAAGTTTATCGCATCGAATAATTCAAACCGTTTATGAACGTTTAAGACCAATAAGTCATTCTGGTGGCTTTTAAGATAGTTGAACTGGAGTCTTTACAATGATTCATCACTCCCGAGCTACTGAAAACGTTTGGAATGATTCTTATAAAACTCTGCTTTCAATTATTGGTAGGGGAGAAGTGATGAGCTATAATTATTCAGTCAGAATACAAACTAGTAGAAAACATTCATATTTGACTCATTAGCTACTCATTGGAAAAGTGTGCTTTGCTAATCACACATACTTCCTTGATATTTGTGATTTGATTAATGTAGTATTTAATTTGTTTACATACAGTCACTTAAAACCATTTCAAAATATTTTAATGTGTGAAAACAATAAAATTTCAATAGTTAACAATCCGTTGAATATCCGTTGTTGACGTTCATCTGAGCCGCTTTTGTGTTCTTTTGATAACTGTAATGACACTCATGCTTTTAGCGGACACCCACTTCCAATGGCGTCAGTTTTAATGTAAGATTTGGATTGTTGTATTCTTGCTTTTCCTCAGAAAGAGAATAAACCCTACTGGATCTTGTATATGTCTTTTGACACCATAATATTCCACGTTGCCAAAGGGGTGGGGGTGGGGGTGATGAGCAGTTTGTAGCAATCTTTCAATTCAGATAACCCAGATAAAACTCTAGTAGATAGAATCCTTTAGAAATTTGTAAGAATTTTGTTCAAAGTTCAAAGTTACGTTTAAGTTAATTTTCAACCTTCAACAAAAATGAATTTGATTGTCCAATGTGTCTAAATAATCGTTTTTTATTTATTTTACCAATATTCATCAAAACGTTCACATTGCTAGCTAAAAAGGAAAATAGTACGAACACAATTAAAATGATTACAAGTCAAATCTTTAATACACAGTTTTGTAATATAAGTTGATATACATGTACAATGCTATTCTTAACAACATCAATAAAAGTTTTTGTATAAAGATGATTTTTCTCAGGAAAATAATTGACACAAGAGTCAAAACAACGGTCGCAAAGCATGAAACCATGTTCCTCTAAACAAAAGAAATATTAATATTGACATTAAAAAGATCGGATTTCTGCAGAACATAAAAAATCCACTCACGTATGCATCAACAAAATCTTATTGGTTTTGAAAATGATTAGAATGCAAAGAAACACAACAACATTTCACTAATACATTTTACAATTTTTAAATTAGTCTCTCTCTCTCTCTCTCTCTCTCTCTCTCTCTCTCTCTCTCTCTCTCTCTCTCTCTCTTAAAGTTTTGGATACTGTATTTTCAAGACGGTACAAATTTTTTTGAGTGAATGTGGTCGTTTTTCAAAAAATGTCTGAATTTATAAGGTGATATTATATATGTAGTAGATTGTTTATTCATGTATATTTATGTGTATTCATATCTAACGTTATTACTGGCAATATTTATAAAATTTCATTACTAGGAGAAGACTATCTAAGTTTTAGAACTTGTGTCATATCCTTTTGATTTATTCAATAAAATATGTTCAATTCAATTCAAATTCACTAATACATTTTACAATTTTTAAATTAGTCTCTCTCTCTCTCTCTCTCTCTCTCTCTCTCTCTCTCTCTCTCTCTCTCTCTCTCTCTTCTTCTTCTTCTTAAAGTTTTGGATACTGCTAAAAGTAAGTGTGCTCAATCCCTGGGTAAGTGTACTTTTTAATATAGTCAGCTTATACACTATTTTTCAGCTTTCTCCCGATAAAATTCAAAATATTTTGAAGATAACTTTACAATAGTTATACCTTCATGAATGCATTTCTTGTTCATCTCATCAATTACTTGGCTGACTCGTTGTGACCCTTCTTCATTCGTCATAGGTACACTTTCTGTTCTTTATCAGTCGTCAGCCACACTTATATTAACTTCAATTTTACAAAAAATTAAAAGAGGATATCTTTGTAAATGTCCATAAAAAAATGACATAAACTACATGTTACTGTGCATTTACAATTTTACTATATGTTTTGTTTGAGACATATGTCTCAGTAAGGGTTTAGTTGAGATACACCATTTTTAATGAAGTATGTAGGTGACCGGAAGGACCAATTGAATCCCTATTTAATTTAGAATTCAAATATAAAGGATACATTACAACAGTTATTTGTAATGAATTACAAATCACACATGAAAGTAAGCAATAATGCGTAATTCTATCCTTGGAAAAATTTATTTATGTGCAGTAAATGTGGTCGAAACATATAACGGCGATGTTTTCTCACATAAACGCTCGTTTGAACGAACGATTTGTCTGGGTGATGGCTATAAAGGCCAAAAACAAACCTATAGATAAAGATGAATGGAGAAGAATAATGACTTTTAAATGTGTAACGGGATGAGTACGACTGAAAGAAATGTCACACCATTTCCAATGAATTTGACGTTTGAATGGGGTAGTTGAGAATTATTGTACTTATTCTTTGAGATTAAAAAAAGATGTCGATTTCATGCATCTGGCAACATCGTCTACAATCCAAATTTTAGCATGTAACTGATGGTTGTTTTAAATTTTGAAGGCTCCAAAATGCGGTTTTAATCCAGAAAAAAACCGTTTTAAACATCAAATAATTATGATATACATATTAAATTGCTCTTTTGTAATCTGAAAAAAAAAATGTAAAAAAAAAAAATTGAGGTAAGTGCTAACTTACAAGCGCAAGTTAAGCAAATTGTTACCAGAGCTAAATAATATCATACTAGTATTTGACCATTGAATCAAAATAAGCACGCAAAAGACCACACTGGTAAATCAAAATGTTTGGGCTATTATGAGTGGGAATGTCCATTTTTATGTTTACTCGTGAGATTGTTGCATCAGGGCACTAAAAAGTTTTTTTTATAAGTTTATTACTCAATCAATTTTTGATAAGATGTCTTATCTGCATCTTTCACAAACCGAAAGTAATTTATAAATAAAACTTAGCGGCAAAAACCCTAAATTACAATACTAAACTAGTCATGTTTTGCTCATGTATTGATAAACTTAGAACTACCAATCTACAATAGCAAGTACTTTATACGGTAATACCAACGACACCAGAACTCATACATGTATTGGTTTTGGTAATTGATCTTGACTCCAAAATTATGTACATGTACATGTAATTCGAAAGACAGCAAAACTTCTTCGCGATTATATTTAGTGATTCAGTTTGATGAGGACCAAATACTAGTACTAAGAGTACTTAGAATATAGAATATTTAAAGTCAGAAAATATTTGATACTCTTTAAGGATAACATAAACCCTTATTTAGTCATATGTGAGAATATTTTTCATAAAAAGTGTTGACAATGATTTTGAAGGTATTAATATTAAATATTGAAAGACCTGTAAACAATCTACATGTATATAAAATTCGGTTGTATGGCGGTAGAAGGCAGACTACATAGTATGCTCTTTTGATTTTGACTTTGACTATACATGTATGTGTAAAATAATAGTTTTATGACATATATAAAATAACCCACCCACCCCTGGAAAACTGAATATATTAGATACCATTAACCTATAAAGATATCAATAAAAAGACATATACCATACCGAAGAAAATTAAAGGAACATTTATATAAAGATACATTTATATCCTCTAAGTATGATTCCCTCAATTTCCTACGGAAATTGATAGTAATTCACAGCTCTATAGAACCTGACAGGACTGAAAACTACACGGTCCAGTTCCAACCAGATTATCGATCGTAACCTTCAGCCACGGACTGCATGAAGTAATCATGATGTCAGACTCAAATTCCTGTATAACACGATTTGGCTATTTCTTTTATATAACAAACAGATGACTTTTTATTTCCTTTTACTTACTTTTTACAAACAATTCATTAATCTATTTAAAAAAATAAAGATGTAAATATAAGCATACAATGCTTTGATTATTCATGCGGGTTATGAAGGTAGCCATAATTGCAGAAAAAAGTACATAACCCGCTAACGCGGATAATGTAATTTTTGGCAATGTTGATACCTTAACATTCCATTAGAATCACCCAAGACAGCATTTTAAAGATTAAATATAATGATATTTGAGCTGGGTTTTTTCAAGACTGCAAGACTGAAAGTGATTAACTTCTAAATGTTCGACATCTTTAAACACAAAATTATTTTTTTTGTAAATTTTTAAGATCATTTCTGAATAAAACATGTAATTGCAAAGCAAGCGTGGGCTTCCAGGTAATTCAGTACTTTGACTCTAATATACAACGTGGTTATTGAATGAACGCAGCCCTTAAGTGGTTATGATTCAATTTTCGACATAACATTTGGAAACAATATGATTTAGAGAGGACTTTAAAGTTCTAAAATTCAATGTTATGTCATTGTAAGAGACGATCTTCACCGAATTCACGATAATTTTGTTGTTTGTAATAATGTTAGCTGTCGCTAAAGAGACAGACGTGTGGGATTCGGAACCGATTAATCCGATACCGTCGTTTCATAAACATTTTGTCTTATTGTATTTGCTTTAAAATTTGCGATACGACCCCATTTCATGAATTTTAGAATATTAAATTTGTTTTGCCCATTTTCTTTTCTCAAGTTTAAAACTCGTGAAAACACATCGTATGAAATCTTCTGATCGTCAGAAAAAACCCAACCCCTTTTAATAACGTAGAATATGCAACAAATTCAGAAATTAGGAAATTTTTAAAAATGTTTTATTCTTCCTGAATTTCCTCTGTAATCCCAATCACCAGAAACCCACCACAACCTTATTCATTATATTATTGGAATGTTTCATGTTTGGAATTAATATTTCTTTTAAATCTTAATCAGAAAAATGCCAAGTACTATACATGGATGTGAAATTGAAGTGACTTACACAAGACTGCATGTATATGTGGAATCATACACGCATAGAAGTAACAATGAAAAATACAACCGTCTGTTTTAAACGTTCTTAATTTCCACATGTAATTAAATATTTAAATATTTTGAACAAGATATAAATAATATTGTAATCTTGGTACAGAAAAGATCAGCTCTGATAAGTATAGAGTACGGCGAGTAAAGATGATGTCGATCATTATCTACTGGTACATATATACCCGAATTTAAGTACTTTCCGTACCTTGATTTATTCAACCATATGACGATTTTTACAATATAAGATATAGGCTTGCTCTAAGGAGGAAATCACGCAAACAATTTTCATAGTAGATTAATTTTATTTCCCCTCACGCTTTTTGGTTTGTTTGTTTTGTTTTGTTGTTGGTTTTTTGGTTTTGTTTTTTGTTTTTGGAAAAAAAATGCTTTTAGACAGGCTTTTAGAAAACTACATTACAGAATAGTAGACACCTCTCTCCCGCCAAATAAAAAAACCCAAGAATATTTCATTTCGTACGGAATCCGGATATGTCACGATAGTGAGCTACATGGCCCTATCCGGATTCCATAATTTTCTCAAATATTTCAAACCATTGTTTATTATAATATAAATCGGATCCAGAATGAAAAATAAGGGTGATAATTACTTTTTAAAAACTTTTATTGGCAGTAATCGGTTTTAAAAAGGGAAACGTTATACAACTAAATCAGCTTTCTATTGGGGATGACCTAATTTAATTGTCATATGGGAAGCTATACTGATGCAAACGCGGTTTATCTGCTGGTAACGTTGGAAAAAAATGTTGTCTACTTTTTAAAGTGAATTTTAATATGTAATTTTACCCAAATTACTAGATTGAAATTATAAAAAGTTTTTATAGAGTTTAGAGGTAATATATATCGAAAAGTACCAGTCATTTTATGATAGAGGTAACTTTGTCAAACAAAATGGCTGCCAATTGTATGTCGGCGCCCATGAGCTGGAAGAATTTTTTTTATCTGATAGTAGCCCTGATTCAACTTTCATTTTTCACTGATTTTCTTATATATACATATAACTGCGCTTGGTATATGGCCCCTATTTTACATCAATTTCGCATAAAATTGTTTTTAACTGTTTAAATGGCCTCTCTTTGATTTATAAGACGTGCACGCATTAGCAAATCCTTAATTTTATTAGGGTCTGTCACATAATTTAAATGGCGACCCCCTGGGGCCGGTTTTTCGAAAGGTCGTTACCTCTAACACCGCGTTAACTCTGTTTTAAACTTGGTGTTAAAGTTAACATGATGGTTACATGTAAGTGTTTTTCAAAAGTGTGTTAGAGTTTAACCATGTGTTAACTCTGCGTTAAATTTTACCCACCCCTAACATCTGTGTTAAAACTTAACGCAATGGTGAAACTACTAAACGCAGTGATTTTAAAATGGCCGTTCGCTTGGTATATCAGCCACCTCAAGCCAAACAAAAGAAGCTTTCGAGCAGCTGCTGACCCCCTTCTAGGCGAAGAATTGAGAAAACGGTATAGATTTGGTATGAGAGGACTAAAATTTTTAACAGATATGATGAAAAATGATCTTCAGAGGCCAACAATTAAGAAGAAGTCATACAATATCAGTCACAGCAAATATTAATAACTTAATTTAAGGTTCTATAGCAGCGGGAGTTTTCTACAAGTCATTGGGGACACATTAGGTATGTGCATTTAATTGGTCAAAATATTTAATCAATATTATTTTTTGTCTTAATCACTATGAGCTTCATTGTATAGTACTCTTCTGAGTGACATCAAGCCAAATAGCTTCTTTTGATTTGTTTTGCTGTTTGAAAACTTACTCTCCAAAACTGGGTTGGCTTTTATCTCATTTTGGATGATATTCATTTTCATAATGCTGAAGTTTTGACCTCTTGTCCTCTTGGGCTTAGAACAGACGTCTGAAGCCTCCATGTTTACACAAAAAGTAGAAATGCATTATGGGTAACTAAGTGATTACTAAGTAGTTAACTCAGTTACATGTAACACAGTGTTAGCTATAACCAATGCGTTAATTTGCTTTTAATCAACAGAATTTAACCACTGCGTTGATTAGGATTTAACAAGTCGTTATCCTAAACACTGTGTTAAATTTAACGACCTTTCGAAAAACCGGCCCCATATATTTATTCGGCGGTCGAATAATTTTGCGTCCGCAAAATAAAATGTGACCTTATCACAATCGCAAGGCCCGAGAATTTGCGATTGCTTAGAATAAATGCACAAACTGTGTATGGAAAATGGTTTTTTTTTTATAGTTTCAATTCAGTTTTAAAGTTTAACAATAAGATAGCATGCTACCTAAGAAAAAAAATTGAAAAATTATACTTCTAGATTTCAAAACAATCCATTGGAAATCCATTAATGTTTTCATGTAACATTAAAATATTGATAATTCATGAACCTGATACAATAGTTATATTTTTATTTACCCAGTATAGTAAAATTAAATAATTCAGTAACAATACAACAATCATTTTCATTTTACATGTATAAGTTTTTCAAAATATCAACACCCGCATAAAATCTTAGGTTTCTGGGGGAAAAACCAATGATAACAGAGCCAACTTTCATTACATTTCATTGAATCTCATTCCCTGCCAATCGAGCCGCAAAGAGGTTACATTGTTGTCCTGTTAATTATTTTCCCACCATGAGAAACTCGCCAGTGTTTTCCTGTTGTATTTTGTCGTAAGATGGAACCCGACTCATATGCGTTCTAGACGCGCTTGAACCACCATTCCCGTAAAAAGACGCGTCATTCTTCACTCGTCGCATGTACAGACACCGAAACACTGACAGAAAGCCTTGTCTAAAGTTTCTGTTCATGAAACAGTATGTCACAGGATTACAACACGTGGACACGTACGCTAGGAGATTCACGAACATTAAGCCTTCCTTGGAAATATATTTCTTAGCACTAACTGGGTTAACTATTATCCAAGTCTGAAAAGCGAAAAATAGTGTCAAACACAAGAAAAATTCAAAAACTAACGCAAACAGCATCTTAATTACTCGCTTCTTAGCAGCTCTACTTTTTTCTCCATTTGTTTGTCGAATTCCTCCGCGTAGATTTATTCGACATGATTTTCCATTTTGTCTTAAAGTCTCACACGATTTTAAATTTTTCGTTGAGAAAATTGGAGTTCCATTTGAGGATGAAGTATCGTCCATTCGAAGAAAAGATGAAGTTTCATCGTCAATAGCTTTTCGTGTGCCATTTCTTGCCTCTGAAATAAAGACACGAAATATTTCAATGTTTGCATACTAAACTGTTATGATAATTTTCTTCAAAAAAGAACATTTAAAGCCTTTTTTCACGTATGCTGTCCATTTATTATGCTGATTTGTACTGAAAAAAAAACCGCCCAAAAAACAAACTCCAGATATATTTCAAAATTAAGCGTGCAATGGACAAGTTAAGGACATTTGTATCAAAATGCATGGATATTTTTCTTACCTATCTCGCTTTTTTGGTCGAGCTTCATTCCAGACCACAGAGTAATGCTGATCAGTCCATAGGCCAGACTCATGATGATAAGAGGAATACCCAATAAGAGAATTGGTAGCATGATGCTGTACACCTTCTTTGAGTCAAGGTTCGGCCACTCCTCCCGGCAGGTGGCGACACCTGGCCCCTGATACACCCTGTGCTTGGTGTGGATAGGGACCGGAAGGATTACCACGAGCGCCGAGGTCCAACAGATGGCGATGATTTTATAGGAGTGCGATAACGTCTGCCACGATCTGGACTTTAAGGGTCTGCAGATGGCGAAGTATCGCTCCAAAGACAATGCAACCAGAGTAAAGCAGCTCACGGCAATAGACACACCTAGTACAAAGCAAAGATATCATTAATAGAATAGCGATGGAGAGAGACATACAAACAGACGGACAAACTGACATGCATAAAATCATTTGCTAAGACACGTAATAATTTTTTATTTTCTTTCAGATATATTTGAATGTTTATAACTTTCGTGTTCCGCAATTAACTTGACTAAGTGATATATTGTATACCGTTTTAAAGAAGCTAGATTTAACAGATGATCCTCATGAAAATCATTTTAAAATTATGTTATGATGTACTAACTCGTTTGTAAAATGGTAAGGAAGTAATGCAATCCAGATCCTAACGCTTGTTGTGGATAAAAACTGACCCGCTATCAAGAAAGTGGTAAAAGAACAACCAATACAAAATAGCAATAAACAATTTTAGTGAGTCTGGATTTTTTTAATACAATTACATTAAAAATGAGGATCATATAAAAAGAGGTCTATGTACTGATATGATAGTGTATCCTGTGGTCACGTAGTGCACCGACGGTGACGTTCTAATGATATTAGCGACACGGTTTAGATTTATTAGTCTCCTACCGATGAAACCGGATGGACTATAGTCTTTTTGTCATTTTTAAAATTTGGTTTAAGAGACAACTGTGTGTCCATTCTAAAAATAATGTAAAGATGCTACAAAACATGTTGTTATCAGTTTAGAAAGTGCTTGTAAATTTTCAAGGATGATGGAAGGTTGTGACCGTACCCGATGCAATATCCATAAATCCCTTAGTGAATTTACACTACGTCAGTATCTATTCTATACAATATTGAATAATGGTGTTTATAAGTGCAGGACATACCTGTATACACATCCGACACTTCTATACCTTAAATTTTCCTTTTATAAAGCATTTGATATTGTATACCTTTGTTTATCATAGCAAACATATCTCTTTTTCTATGTTCACGAGTATCTAATATAAGGCCCAATAACAGCTCATGACCTCGCAAAGACTTGTCCACGTTCCCTATGCGGCATCGCTGACAAAGCACACTCTACTGTAGTACTATTATAAACCCTAATTGAAACTGCGTCAAAGCATTTTTCATTATTCTTGATTTAGCAATCGACGATCTATACATCAAAACAAGTCTTTCGTTTAGAACATTTTTTTTCATTTTTTGTAATTAATATTCGCAAAAAATAATATAAAATAATATAAATTCTCTTTACAATACTAGCGTCAAGCAAAGGTGTATATGGAACTAACCTAACAGACTTTTAGAGACAGGTAGGTAGGAATTTGAATAAATTATTGACATATGATAAGTATGTTCCTTAAGACAGCCTGGTGTAATGTTAATGATAGCAGGGATTTGCCTAATGGATTATTTAGTGACGTAATGAAGGGAATAAGAACCAAGTCAGTACAACGGATAAATGGGTGCGAATTCAAAGTTTTCTGTCTAACCATCGCGGCCAATTTTAATCTAACCGAATTCAAATCAACACGAGGCGTGAAATACCGGTATTTCTTACCAATGAAATAAAAGAATTAATATGTATAATGCTATGAATAATGCTATAATGCAATGTAGATAAGGCATCAATTCGTTACATCAAACGATATTAGATTTCAGAGAATGTTACGCATTATCAACAGACAAGGGATTGCAAACATTCTCAAGGTGTTTTAACCTTAATTCTTTAACGCTTTTGTGCCGATTTTACTGCGTAAACAACATTTTACCCGATTTCTTTCGACTTCATGGCGTCCTGATAAATATTAAAATATTTTCCAAGTGCATAAAATGGAATTTAATTTATACGGGAAAAGTAAAACAAAGTACGGTTACACGCGGCAATGATATCAGACGCACTCATCAAAATATGAAATTCAAATTCTTTATTGAATCAGACTTTAAATTGATTTTGATCAAAACAATATAAACTTCAAAAAACAAAGAAAGGTTTTGAATTAATGGTTTCGTCTGAAGTTGAACCTTGGAAAACACGGGAGATTCATCCAGAGATTGCATGAAATATCCAACCTGATTACCCGTGTTAAGCAGTATAATGTATAGATCTACCGATATCCCCAGATGAATAATGTTTCTTTTGCAAACTGTCTTGTTTTACATCAATCTTAAATTTTATTCCAAAATGTCTTCGCATTGCTTGAATTTTTCTAACATCTTAAAGTAAATGTCTTTCCCTTCGTAAGAACTTTAATCCATAAAACTTGATTATGTCGTATAGTCCTCAGATCAAGAATTAATTCTTGCGAACAGTTTCTCGGTAATTAAAAAAAGTTAACACCAAAGTACACATGATTTGTATTGTTGATAAGATACCAAAATTTATTTACTGAAAAGTAACCTTCCAAAACGTACTTTATACATGTATCTATTCTTGGACTGAACGGTTCCTTAAAATAGTTTAAACTAACTATTTATTATTTCTGACTTAAAATATATGCATTCTGGTTCCACAAAATCAACTACGAGATGTTACAAAAACTCGAGAAAAACTGTATGATGAACATTATCCGTCTTATTACCAGAAATCAAATCAGGGACGAGACGTCCTATACCAATCTCACAGAGCATTATGCTACAGCTCGAGATACAAAGACCCCATCATCTAATGCCAGCAACGCTTTGTCACCGAACAAATCCCAGCCAGGAAAATGTCTACTGACATGTAATATTAACACGGAGAGAAAGGACCTAAATGATTTTTCCTCTAGTCCTATGAAAGGAAATTCAATAACCTGTCTTTGCATTTCATTCGTTTATTGTGAAGACGAGTCCCAGAGCAACAGTTATGTATCTTATTGAATTCGCTGCAAACCTCTGCTAATAATAAAAGTGTCTTTCATTTTTCCCTTCCGAACCCTGCATGTATGTATAATTGAGGAAACTTGAACAGTATGGGAGCGGATATTAACAAGAGTCTGTAGAAATACTCAGTTTTACAGTTTCGATGTTTCATCTCATTTCTGAACTCTGTATGGTTAGTACAAGCTTATCTTTTAAAAAGATTGGTGAGCTAGCGCTGTAGCCATCATATAACACAGAAGTGGATTTCTAAACCATTGGTTTAATTTTATGAATCGTGGGGGTCTCAATTCAGATTGGTGAATCTAGAGTGGGTTTCACATCGGCATTAGAATAGCTCATTAACTGTGCTTTAATAATTCTGTATTTACTGTAATGTCAATTTTGAGGCGAAAAATAAAAAATGGTACTGTTTTGTAGTTGCAATCGTATCTTCTCGAGCATTTCCGGCAAGCTCGGAAAACATCCGAGATGATTTTACCAGCTTGAAGGTACATGTAGTTACGCTATTTATTATAATTTTAGAAATAACTTGGCATTATCAGACCTAAGCTACTTTTACTTTTTGGCATTTACAACAAAACATTAAACTTCAGATCATATGTAGATGATAAAACGAAATTGACATGGTACAGTTTATCTACAGTATTATTCCCAGAATACCCTACCGTGAAGTCGAGCATGCGTATTCCAGTAAAAAGGACTAACGTAGTTGCTAGCGCTCGAGAGCGCTAGCAATCACTGGCCGCCAGGAGGCGCTCAGTATTTTATTGTGACCTGTTGCTTGTAGTTCTGCAAGTCACATACAAAATCAGGTTGCATCAGGAAATTACGGCAAAATAATTTGAATGTTCAATCTGTTGTAAAACTTTAACAATACGTATTAATGGTTTAACAAGCGTTTTAGCTTCATATTGCATATTTTAAGTTTCTTCGTTCACTGGACATGTTTCAAGTTTAATTATATTTTCATAACGACGGAGAGGTAGCAATTTAAAAATAAGTATTGAAATGAGTGTTTCAAATTACACGTATATACATAGGGGTAAACAAACTTCGTCTATACGATGACTACTGTATATCAAAAAGTTTTAAAAAAAACCAATTAAATTATGTAAAATATAAAACATGCATATGCATTGTGCACGATCCCAAATAGCGCGTCTAAATGTTCATAACATGGCATTATAATAGTATGCATGACATTAATAATCTATAAATAACTAACCCCCGTAATTATATACTAGTAATTAATAACTATGTCCTCTTCTTTATAATCTATTAGGCAATATGAATACATAATGTACGTGTAGTGTAGGATAATACCTAGTTTAATTAGCGCCTCTAAATGTTCATAATATGACATTGTAATGGTATGTATAAGAATACGTGTAGTGTAGGCATGCAAGAGTGAACTATAGGCATTCAGTGTTCGTTTATATACATGGTAAACATAAATTCTTTTATTCTAACCGACATTATCAATCTAATTCTTGTCAATTTTCTTTTGTATGTGATAAAGTATGATACCTCATTAAATAAAAATAGAAGCGATATAACTAAGAGTTTTTATTTTAATTAAGAAAGGTTTGAGACGCCAAAACATCATTTTGATCAAGTGTCATAATTTCTTTGCAGCACGAATTCTTAATTGCTAGGAGCAATGTTAATGGAAGGGGAGTTCAACTCTCAGGTTGTCCAGACTCCAGAACTAATGAAATGGCATGGTAACACTCAGTCGGTGTCTCAGCACTATAAGTAGTCTGTAATTGTGGATATTCGTTCTCTTAGGTAGTACTAATTAGTTAATGACAAATGCCAAGCTAATAACACAATTTACTATATGAACTCTCTCTGACAGTTTGTACGAAAATGATTGCCCCGTACCGAAAACATGAAATGGCTCTTGGGGTTTTGCTGATTTATTACAAAATGGCATGGCGACCTCTGTCCATATTTTTCAATTTGCAGCGAATGGTTGCATGAATAAAGCTCAGTGAATTTAGAATTGAAATAAAATTATATCAAACAATTGGATTAAAAAATACCTATCTGAACTCATATTACGGGAAGCATGCATGGTTAAATATTGGAATGAAAAATTGATATCTACATACTCTTTACATCAATTGAGCAATATCCATATTTAATCCACTCCAATTTTTTTGATTTGATAATGTTTGCAGTTTAAGTTTGTTTTTAAATAAAATAATTTTAATTAAGAAGATACGTCAAGCTTCCAGAATACAGATAATTACCAAAAAAACCTCAAAACCCCGAGACGCTTGTTCACCCCCTCTCCCATCCTTCTGTTAGTAACTGACCGCATTTGCCATGATCGTTAGATATACATCTGCCTGAAATCAAGGCGCACAGATGGGATGGCCCACAAAGAATATTATGATGCATTCATAAATCAGCGCTTTTTTTTACGCCAAGGCATCTAAAGCAATTATGTATATAACTGGAATTTAATGAGGGAGAATGGATCGCTCTGGCGGTTTACTGCTGATCCCCATGAAGTATCGACACAACAGGTTGCGCTATTTCAGGAGACTGAGATTTCGTGGGGTGGTTCGATGCTATAGCTTTAAATATTATATAAAAACAAACACTCGAGCTCGATACTTTTTACTCATCTGATTAATTTCACACGTGAAAAATCCCCAATCGTTCGCGAACATTAAATGTTTTTTCCTAGCAGAATCTTGATGTTTAGCTTTATTTTACACTTAAGTTCCCATTGACAGTATGATTAACAGGCCTAAAATTAAAAAAAAATAATCATATGTCTTTGATTCCTATTCGTTTTTAATCAATTATAAAAAAATTGCAAAGAACATTTTTGATTTGACATTTTTTTAAATCAACGATATATTTCCTCTCGTAAAGTTGAAAGAAAAAATGATTTATTCGTGATTTAAACAAAGATTTTTTAAAGCCTGAAATATATCCTACGTGTACGTGATAAAGTAAGAAAAAAACCGAACTTTTTCCAGAGCGATCTGTAGGTATTTGTTCCATGCTGCACATCACGACAGATCTCATAAGGGAGATACTGAATTTTAACTGCGTGGATTCGCACCTTCGGCAAACATACCACTACATGAAAATTCCCCAAGGTAGCAACAGCAATCAAAGTAAGACCTTTTCAAAAGACTTTTTCGTCCTTGCTATCTTAAAAATTGATGTGATAGCACGGCGTGAAACCACAATTAAAGCATTGATATAAACATAGTGTCACTAAAACTAAATCTGTTTTAGATGCTTACTAATAGATATGAAAAAGATGTGTATATTATCCACTCTCTCGCTCTCATTCTCTTTTGAAAAATAGATAAAAATAGCCTTTATATGCAATCCAACATTGCACTTTGAACATGCACTTACGTATAGTATGAAAAATATGATACCCCTCACATCTGCAATAATTTGCTTACCTTGAAAATACCTTATCATAATGCACACTAGCCCACCAAATATGAAGTTTTGCATTAACATTGGGGTAGCCGTAAATGGCATACAGAACACGGCCAGGAGTAGGTCGCTGACGGCCAGGTTTAGGAGTAGGACGTTGGTCACAGTCCGCATACGTTTGTTCTGGACAAGTGTCAGAATCACCAGGATATTCCCTATCACCGCCAGACAGAATATGAGGATATAGAGTACAACCACCACCAGTTGCAGATTGGTCAGTGTAGGTGGACTCCATTTGTCACTCGGTGGTCGAACACGGGTACTTCCGTTTTGGTCTGAGGTCATTTCCAAAAAAGTGTCATTCCAGGTTGAACAGTTTTCAAAGTTTATCATAGTGGTAGTACTAAAATTCATATGATCAGAAAAGTTCATTTTTCTTTACCCGTTCGTCCTTTTTCTTCCGAATTGATATTTCACCAAAATGTCCTATATATAAGTTAGATTAATCATTATTACTTTTATTGGATGACGTGTTTTATTATAAATATCCCAGAGATTAATCCTCTAAAATGACACAACAGAAAGATATGATCAAATACACAACGTTTGATGATAATCCGAAAAACAAAACCGTCTGTCCTGCCACCTTAACAGATTGTATTAGCTTTCTATCAATATTGGTTTCGGAGTTTATAGTGAGCTGCAGTTTTTCCTGTAAAGCCAACACACCAGTAGATCGATCGCTCAGGAGAAATGTACCTGATTATCGCCAACCGCTGAATGCGACAGAAAAAAAAAGCCGGGCCAATCCAATCCCGATTCCCGTTGTGAACCGCCCTGGAAAAAGAGCGCACGGCGGTACAGCACTTTCTAGTTTTCACATTTTTTTGTCAATCTCGATTACTTCCGGAACTAATGCTGACAAAGGTCTCTTTTACAATCAGAGTTCTTACAATACACACACTACACGTTGGAAAAGAAGTAAAAATAAGATTCCTTTTCAGCAATTCTGTGAAATATTTATTAATAATACTGCTTTGCGTCTAAAACCAAGCACTTCAGATACCCTTTAAACTGGCACGCACTTTCTGTGTCGCGTGCTTAAATTAGAATTCGCCAACAATTGCCAATTCTAAAATATATGACTTGTATCTTTTACTTTGATATAATGCTTGAAGTTTTTTTTCATTTAATATAATATTTAAAAGTGTATTCGTACTGGACAGAAATATAAAATTACACATTTATTTTAAGAACAAAGATTTCATTGAAATAAAAGCTAACACAATATTTTAGACATAAATTCAACATATTTAAGATCAAAAGAGACAAACGAAGTAAGGTAAAACTCTGTATTTTTTCTTGTGTTATACGTCTTGCATGGTGTCTTGGCACCAGACAAATTAAATTACTCTGCATTACTATAAAACATTATCTAAATTTCAATTTGGCATCTCTTTCGCATTCCCGACGGAGTTAAGCATTTATGAACATGCTGAACATACAACACAATACGTGTCTCAGTTCAAAATCTTAAGATAGAAAGTGAAAGCGATCCAAATAGGTTAAATTTTTTTTTTTATAAATTAAAAATGTTTTTTCAATGGGATTAATGTTATCTACCAAAATAAACATTAATGATAGTATAAATTCACCTGTTATTTTCAACGAGGTTATAAAGCTATCGATTGGT
Organism: Magallana ariakensis; assembly: GCA_020458035.1. Taxonomy (NCBI): domain Eukaryota; kingdom Metazoa; phylum Mollusca; class Bivalvia; order Ostreida; family Ostreidae; genus Magallana; species Magallana ariakensis. The sequence continues at coordinate 8,979,658 of CM035815.1, forward strand.
TTTACTTTTCTGTATCTTTGATACGTTGCACTCAAGTGCTTGCAATAAGTAAAGGTCATATGTACACCACTTTTTAAACTTTACGTGTACTTCTACTTCTGTGCTCTACAATGATTAATTATTCAAAATTTGACTGGTTCGATACTATTGTTGCTACATAGATATCCAAATATAAGTAGAAGACGCCCAATAAGCAGAGAACATATTTATTTTTATTAGAACGATGATAAACCAAAGCTATATTTAGTCAACATCCCAATATAGCCCCGTGCATTTAACCGAAGTTCAAATGCATTGTGACATCTTTTTTCTTGCTTCGTTTAAGACATGACGTCATGGTTTCAACTGCAGATATGCAACGAAAGTTTGTCGAATAAAGCTCGTTTGAGGCGCAAAATGTGATATCATGTTGTAATATAAACAAAATAATTGATATCTGTCTTGAAATATAAGCTATATTTGGGCTCGGTCGAAAACGTAAAGAGGATTCGGCCAGCCTCGCCCTCTGTCACGTTTCCTTACCCCATGCCTAAATATAGCTTATATTTCAAGACAGTTACCATATATTTTATATATGTCGTTCGTAATACAGTGACTTGAAATATAAAGTCGAGTCCTACAAGTTAAAATGTAGTCAACTGTTTACTTGCTCAAAATCTATGCATTCTCACATATACATTGGCAAAAGCTTTGAAAAGTGGGCGTAAAGTACCTTTAAAATTGTCTCTGTCTATTAAAATCTTTGAAACCTGTGTTTTTACATTTGTAAAAAGATGCATGCACAATGCATTTTAACCTACATCACCTGAGTGTAACTTTTCTACATCTTGAATTTTTTTTTAAAACGACAGAATCGTAAACAATGCGTTGTTAATTGTCTGCTATAGCTCTAAGGGGTGGTTAAATGTCTGATATAGCTATAAGGGGTGTCATTGCTGTAACTGTTGACCGAGATTGCACGATTTGTTTGTTACAAACCCTCATACTTAAATTTGTTGTCTACTTAAGCTCCAGAAAGTACCATTGTCATCACAAACCTTCATTCAAAGCAAGTGAAAATAAAATTAAACTAGAGGTACTGTGAGCAAGCTCACAATTGATACCCCCCCCCCCCCCCCGCTAAGAAAGAAACATTAACTCAAGTTTTTTTTTTATTATAGAAAATAATGGATGAATCTATTTCACCGTCCATTTCTATAAATATCAACTGCTCTATTTTTTAAAACTGTTAATGCTAATATGAGTACACAAACCAATTTCTATTTTTAAAAGTCCATAAATTCCATTTTAATTCAACTTAAATGTTAACGCATGAAGACATTTCCATCCTTATGTTATCAAACATGATTGGAATCAAACGATAATCCACATGTCAAGCAGCCATTAAACATTTTGAATTTTTAGTAAACCGAGCCCGATTTTTTTCCGAAATTTTTATCCACACATTTTTTTTTTCAAAAATAAAATACATCGGGGCAGGCCATTTTCAGAGAGACGGGCGGGGAATTAGTTTTATGTGGCCTGACACAAGCATTCTTTGTGTCAAATTTTAGCTTCTTATTATTTCCATTAATAAAACACATGACACAGAAAAGAATTAAGCATTTAAAAAAAAACCTTGAACTTCCCCAATTAACTTTGGGTGAAGGTCATGACACACCCTCAGGTAATAAGCACTCTGTGTGAATTAAGAAGTTCCAATAGTTGTCCATAAGAAAGAACCAGACACAAATTTCGCACTTTTCCTGCCAGTGACATTGACCTTGCCCGAATAACCTTGGATCAAGGTCATGACACAACCTTAGGTCATAAGCAATCTTTGTGTGAAGTAAGAACTTCCAATGTTTCTCCAGAAGAAAGATATGGACCGGACACGAAGTTTTCACTTTTTTTTGCCAGTGACCTTGCCCAAATGGCCTTGAGTCAAGGTCATGACACACCCTTAGGTCATAAGCAATCTTTGTGTGAAGTAAGAACTTCTTCTTTCTTCATAAGAAAAATATGGACCGGACACGAACTTTGCACAGAGAGATGCGTAGACAGATGGACAAACAAGGTGATTCCTATAACCTCCCCCCAACTTCGTTTGCGGGGGTTATAAAAGAAATAAAATAAAGCGAAGTCATATGTAAAGACACAGACAATTGAAATTCTCAAATTTATGATGAATAAATACCACATTTAAAAACGTGCTAAAGGGAAAAGAAATTAACATTACAAATTGAAATGAAAATCAAGAAATTCACAGTGACTTACCTACTTAACGAGAAGGATCAAATAAATATAAGCTGGTGAGGTCGTGAGGGGTGGGGGTGGGGTGGGGGTTGGTTGCATCGCCTTCCTCTTACTAATCCGCCCATGCAAATAATGTTATAAAAGTCAACACTTTGATTAGATCAATGAATATCAAGATATTGTACCAAACCCCCGGATGTTTACAGCAGAAAAGTTACAGAACGTTGTAATAAGGAATGAATGGATAGGCGTTACGCGATTGGCTGAATTCAGGTATGTAACAATTCTAATTTTGTAGTTAAAATATTAGTTTTTAAAATAAATGATAGAATAGGGGGATATTTTAAAGAATATAGCAACACTAGGAAAAATTGCAAGGGTGGGGGTTGATTTTTTATGTAGAGTGACATTTACTGTCGATCGCTTAAAGTTGTAAACAACTGCAAATTTGACCTATAAACGCCACGGGACCCTACATATTTTTTGTCATTTCCTGAAAGGTCTTGAGCTGAAGTTTCAAAAGATACCAAAGATTTGACTGAACCTATTTTAGTAAAGTACTGAGAGATCATAACGTTTGTATGGAGTTCTATGGGAAAATAATTGGTGGTTTTTTTCCATAATCATCTCAAGATTCACAAAATGCCGGCCAAGGCCTCATGATAAGCGTTTTCAGCATTTGGCGTTAAGGGTTCTTGATCGTGCCAATGCCTACTGTCAAAAGGGAGGCAAGTTAAAGGGACTTGGACACGATTTGAGCTCAATTTTTTCAAAATTTATTTTTTCATTTTTAATGTCTAGAATGGTCAATATGGATGTTTTTAATGCTCTATTAAGGTATCCGATCCATAATAGCCCCAGATTCAATGAATCTGGATTCATAACATATATGTATGGGCTAAATACTCAGTATACTTGGACATAATTTTCATATCTAAGTATAAGCATGTAGGAGTGTAATGTGTCCTAATTAATGAACTTTTCCTGTTCTTGAAGAGTTGCCCCCCTTTGCTTTTAATCTATAAAAATCAATTTTTAAAAAATATATACGGTATAAAATTTATTTTAAATAGTTTTTGTACTCCTAAGGATTAAATTCATATTTTCACCGAAGCATGTATTGATATCCTTAGTATTTACTTTTTTATTTAAAAAAATGTGCTTGTTCCCATAGACCTTAATGCAATCTTCATTAATTAATTCCTGCTTAGTTAATAAGATTTTTGAAAAATTCTCTCGGTAAATCTTTTTTTACTCTAAAAAGCTTTGAATTAATATTATAGTATTTAATACATAATGGATATTAAGGGTTAGAAAAATTAGGTCCTAATATGGGTCGGATACCTTAAAATTTGAAAGTCAAATATCGAGTTACAAGCGAGTTTCAGAGGTTAAAATTCTTTGTTTTGTAAACAAAGCTCGAGTCTTGTTATTGTTTACATATGTCTTGAATTGGTAAGTTTCAATCTAATGTTGCATTTTGTTGTTGATAAACTTATTTATGAACACATTTAATAAGTTTATCTCGTTTCCACAAGTTATTTTGTCAAAGAAATGGTAATTTCTTTAATTTACATTATTTGTAAACAAATATAAGACTCGAGCTTTATTTACATAACAACGACTTCTTTCCTCTGTATCTCGCTTGTAACACGACTTCTAACATTCAAATTTTGGTAAATCATTCAAAATACACAAGTAAACTATTTAATACATACAAATCAAAAATAAAATTTTCATCTGAAATCGTGTCCAGGTCCCTTTAAGGTTCAAGTTAAAGCACGCCGATCTTCAAGGTGGCCAACATGGTTGTCATTGTCTAGATAATATTAGATAATAAAATAATTTAATTCCTTTTGCTAAACAAAATATAAATAAATCTGGCATTGAGGGATGTTCGATGTACATGTACTCATCATTTCGCCTTCTTTATTCTTCGGAGAATACTTTAATACTCATGATAAAACATTATCTACACATTAATCCATCGTTATAACCATATAGATATGCGACTATAAAACTCCTCCTCTCGTTTTTCGGAGCGCGACACTCCTCAGTTTCCGAGATATTTGTCAAGGGCCACGTTACTTAATAATACATTGACGTGAGTGTGATGACATCAACAGCCCACGTGTATATATGAAGAACGGAGGACATGTCCAGAGAATTTTTTCTTTGCTTCAGCAATATTTAAGCACTATGGCTATTTTAGCATCCACGGTGTGCATCACTCCCGGGGCATCGAAGACCAGAAGAGGACAGCATCCATTCCATTGCTGTACACGATTCAAGGGGTTTGGATCAATTATTTCATTACCATCATACAGATGTTGATAACCTTTGAAACAGCACTTTATACATTTATTGCATGATAAAACGGAAGATATGAAGATTCATTCCCTCAAGTAAAACATATTTCCCGAGGACAAACGCCAGAGGGAGGAAATTATTTTTCTAGATGAATAAAACTTTTTTACCCAAAACATTCATGCACTAAATTGTGTATTATACAGAACGAAGTATTATACCGCATGCGCGGATCCAGCTTTTTTTTCCAGGGGGAAGGGGTCCAAAGGATAATTGGGTCTTCCGGGGGGGGGGGGGGGGGTCCGAGGCATATTTTTTGCGATAATTTTACTATGTTTATTTAATAATTTTTATTTTCCAAGGGGGGTCGGGACTACTACTAATACTTTTTCAAATCTTGTATAGCAAAAGCGTCATGAACTTTTATCTTTTAATCATTTGATTAGTGTATAGTTAATTAAGTTTTCCGATACTAGTAGGTTTAGAAATTTGAATATAATTTGATGAAAGTTTAGATTCATTAATTGCCTTAATACAGCGTGCGTATATTACTATATATTTACATTTTCCAGTGTCTTTGCCTGTGATAACACTACGTATCGATTTTGTACTATATAACCCATAACTTCAAATGACGTATAATTGGGGCGCCAGCGGGGTTTGCTTATTCATATTTAAATATTTAGTCATACAATGGCTTAAAATTATATAAATATAAGTAATCATTCTTTGAATATTATGAGGTGATAATTTCGGTCGGGGCGTGATCAAATCTATCATAAAGCCCTTTGGGCTTTATTCGATTTGATCACGCCCCGACCGAAATTATCACCTCATAATACTCAAAGAATGATTCCTTATTCCTTATTTAATTTTAATCAATTACAAATGTTATTTATTATTGTATAATAAAAATTTCCTCAAATCTATACTACTATATTAAAATAATAGACTCGAATTTTTGGGCTTTAATACCGAGAAATCGGAGAAGTACTGTCTTTTGTTTTATATATTTCAAACATCATTGGTACTTGAAGATTACCAATTTGTTTTTATTTTTCCTCAATCAAGCTTCGCTAATTAATAATCAACAAAAAATTACTTTTAAAAATCCGGAAATCACCTGGATTTTTTGGATTTTACAATCTTGCGCATGCGCATAACATTAATCAAGGGAGGCTTTTTAGTTCAAGTTTCCACAATATCACATTTGCATGGATAAACTCAGAAACGATAATACAAATACGTGTAAATTTTCATTGGAAATTTGCTATATATTCTGTTCATCAAAGAAAATACGGGAGATAACTCTAACTCAGTGCATTTAATATGAAAAATCCCATTAGTTCCGAATGTCAACATGGTGTGAAAAAAAGTTGGTGAAAAATTGTTGAATTCTTCATTAATATGAATTAAATTTTCAGATGAAAGGTATTTACAGCCTCAAAATGGTTTATTATGAATAATTTGACTATTATTTTCAATGCAGCTTCATCAATTTTCTCCAAGATCGTTTCGGAGCGATTCTGCAATTTTTTGCTACATTACGGGTATATGGGAGGCAGTTTAACTGTGGTGAAGGCCTGTCCCGAGACACAGTTAGATTATTCTAATTAAGCAGAGTGTAGTGAAATTATTAATAGCATTTTTGTAGGCATAAAGCTTGGTTATGTAAATGTCAACAATACGGTATGTCGATGTATCTATTTCGTAAATTTCCGATATCATATGCAATTTCAACCCGTGCACGCACGGGTCAAAGTCTAGTAAAACGTACGAAAGTGTTTAATTTTTATATTTTCATGTACAAAATTCAATGTATAAGGAAAGATAACTCTTCCTAACTATACCATGATATATATACCTTACTGTAGGCGTACTATGACGTCATAAAGGTGTGACGTCATATACTTTTCCGTGACGTTATAGATTTAAACCACTATACGATACATCATGTGTTTTTTCCAACTCCCTAAAATTGATGTATTTAAAACATGTCTTATATTTAACATTTTAAAGGAATTACTGTAATTACATATCATTGTTTCTGTTAACAAATCTATGTGAATTTAAAAAAATACATTACAGTCTGAACGTTTATTTTTGATGCAATAGCTAATTGTCAAGGTCTAGGCTAATACAGGGTATTTGCAAGTGGTAAAATGCAAATATAAGTAATAAACAACGATTATTTAGTGAACATGGCGTTATGAATACCAACTGCTCTGCTAGCGCATCATGGAAAATATGCCAGCAGAGCAGTTGCTATTCGTAACGCCATGTTCACTAAATAACGTTGTTTATTTCTTAATAAAAGCGAGTGATATGAACATTCTATATTCCGAAGGGGTGAGATATAATGCTTGATCCCCGGAAGACACAACGTTTGTCTTCTCAAGTGACGCTCTAGTAGGAAAGCCCAGATGGCGCATTTGAGATTCAAAATTCGAAATTCGAGATGAAACCTCGAATGAGCCTTCTGGGCTTTCGTTGACCAATCAGATGACAATTTATTATTAATTATAATAAGGTATATTTCATGATAGAATTACTTGAGTTTGTTACCGAAATAATGACGTTTCTAAACGCAGCAGCAATATACATAACCTGCCATATGCATACAGAAATAATGATGAATAAAGATTTTTGCTGAAAGAGCTATTTTAACACGATAATCTCTGAGAAATAATCTGTATTTAAAATACTGATATAAAATATATGTCAATGATAAATATCTAGGGGCACTTGTGTACAAAAGTTTAACAATTTCATAATTGGAGGCCTGTAGGTTTAAAATGAACTTTATTTCACTTAACAGGCCTCGGTAATTTACTTTCGATTTTTAGTTAAGCTGTAATATCTCAATTGGCATACATGTATTACATGTTTAAGATGTAGGCAGCATACTTAAAATTAACTATGCAATTTTTGCATTCGATGTTTGTCAAGATGAGTATAATGGATGACTATATTGTTTTCACCGTTGGGAGAGCGTGGTCGAGGATATTGTATAACACCCTCGTGATAGCAGCCAGGATTGTGTGAAATCCGCAGAGATTCCAGCTATCTGGACTTAATTTCCTTGCTAGAATTAATTTCATAATTTTACAAAATAAATCTACCGAACAAGGACCAAACTGCTGATATTAAAAAAATATTTTCAATATTTTTGTTCTTGAACATGGCAATAAATCTTACAAATGACTTTAGCGGAGCTTTATTGACCATGTAGGGGAATGAGTTGTCATTCATCGTTTTTCTCTTCCAACCAAACAATGCCCATAGAACGACTGCAGCCTCTAGATAATAAGTTCTTCGATGTTTATGTCTCCACATTAAAGTTTTAATTTTGTTTGAAATCTCAGTGGTCATGAGGAAAACGACTCTGCTGGTTACAAATGAGTAAGGATGGAGGACACAAACCTTGTAGTAGAAAATGATTGTCTTTGTTAATGCACATAAAATGAAGGGGAAAATCCTGTAGACCTGAATTGTATACATGCAGTGCGAAACACTGGTTAAAAAACTGCTTGATAACTTTAAGAACGGTATCATTTAAAATAACAAATTTGTTTTGAAGTAAGTCGTTTAGCATGGAAAACGAAACTAAGATTCTTGAAGAAAGAGGAAGATATGGGGAAAAATAATAACGCATGTTATAAGTTTTCAATTTTAATAATGAGATACATTGTATTTAAAATTAAAAGTAACAATTTCTTAAAGAATACGGTATGTTGGTGACGCTGCTGGGTCAAACAATATGTAACACCCGTCGTCGATTGGTAAACCATTTTTTTTAAATATAGATTTCATTTTTATTTCATAGATTTCACTCGTTGACCATTTATCGTTGTCACCTTGTTAATTTTTATAACCAAGATTTTTAAATTCAAATTAACATTTCACTCGTTGACCATTTATCGTTGTCACCTTGTTAATTTTTATAACCAAGATTTTTAAATTCAAATTAACAATAACTCAATTGCACATGTAGGTACACGTCTGTGTTTATCAATTAATAGCCAGTATGCATGTATAAATGCATTGATATTCGACTGATAACAAAAAATAACTAAAATATTCAAAGAGTCATAACTCGTTCTAGAAAATAAAGAATGATATACTAGATGATAGCACGCGCAAGAGCGGGAATTAACACTTTACACATATAATGATACAATGTTAATATGTTGAACCATGTTTTTTTTTCATTGTTGTATATACTGTGTCCGAATTTTTTCTTAATTGCTTTCTTAATCTATTCTTTAAAATTAAAATAAAAAAAACTAACTGCATGGCTGGATATTTAAAAGAGCGGACAGGGGTGAAAAATCTAAACTGAAATTGATGTTATATACATATGGTGTCCGGATAGGGCCATTTGCGTTAGCGCGACATCGCGTTCATATAAACGCGCCGTCGCGCTAACACACAACACGCCGTCGCGCTAACGCAACTTTGCACAACGCGCCGTCGTGCTAACACACAACACGCCGTCGCGCTAACACAACTTTGCACAACGCACCGTCGCGCTAACACACAACACGCCGTCGCGCTAACACAGCTTTGCACAACACGCCGTCGCGCTGACACAACTTCGCACAACACGCCGTCGCGCTAACGCAACTTTGCAAGTTTCACAGTCTAGTAGGAAGTCGTATACGGAAATATAAGACCGCGCATGCTGATTGCAATTAACGTGTTCATCACTTTTAAAATGCAGAATGAACCAAATGGGATATTCGTCTTTGGCAGCAGGCAATCACAAGGAAGACGTTACTCGTAAATATAAACTTTTGATATTTATCTTTTAAAAAAGGTTTCATTAATCAAATGAAAGAATTTTAGAGACCGAATTTTCTCTCAATATACAATTTAATATATTTTCTTCTGTCATATTGTAATTTTCACAAACTATTAATTTTTTTGTTGATAAAGGAGAAGACCTCATTCGAGAATATTTCTACGGTGGGTACACAAATCTGGAGATTTGTGGTATCCTGCTTTTACGACATGAAATAGTAATCAGGTACTAATAATATCTATAGATTGATCAGTATAATTATGTTGAACATTGTTTCATGGCATTTCCCTTATTTACTATAAATTGGTTATGAAAGTCCATACCAAAATATCATTTTTAGAGCCAAGTAACAAATATTACTGCAGGAAATATGCACATGTATTCTCTTTTGAGAAGTGGACAGGCATTAATAAGCCTACATCCACTGGATGTAAGATATAATTTACTGCTGCACAGCAAATAACAGCAATAGGTACTGATAGTGCTTTCAATAGCTTGCTTAATTATTTTTTAAAATGTGTATAGGCACAATTAATATCATAGTAGAAACAAAATATATCCCAGATTTTTTTGGCACCCAGTATAAGACATCTGAAAAGAATATTGGCGATGATGGGACTAAGAAGACGAATGCTGCAAAACACTGTTGAGGCATCTTATGCTATCATGGTAAAACGTTATTTCAAATAATCCAAAATAAAATATTATAAGACCTGGAGCTACAGACCTGCAGCTAGATTTGACCTATGAAAAAGTTAATTTCATAAAGACAAGTCCACTTTCATTATTTTATATTTAAAAATCATAAATAACTAAATGTGTCTCTAAATTCACTTAGTGTTAATTTTTCACTGATGATAGGATCTTCAATCCCTATTGATTTACATGAAGTAAAGGTACAATCTTATTGGGTACGTTCTGATTTCATTGTAATAGCCTTCTAAGGTGAAATGGTCTCCATTACTCAAAACGTCTTTTATCTTCGCACCAGCATAATTTCCAATATAATACATGTAATCTGTAAAAGGCCCTTGAATCTTATTTTCCAAAATTTTTTCGAGCATTTCTGATGTCACCTTAAAATTTGATCACTTTTATTGTCTATTACTGCAATTCCTATAAAAAGCATTCTGAGAGCATTGCATTAAAGCAAATGTCTCCTAGTGCACTCCGAATCCGATCATAAAAAATGCTGTACACGTTTTAAATTACCGTAATTATAAACGATCAAATGAAACTAAAGCATAAACTTATATGCATTACAAAGATTTTTCTATAAATTCTTTTGATTACCTTTTAACTTGAAGATCAATTACAAGGTCATGAATGATTGAAGAAGAAAGATTGGAAATATACAGCCTAGGTCATTTCTATATCTTTTACAGTAAAAACAGTTAATATGCATAGGGACATTTAATTGAATTGAAATTACAGATAGGATTCCAGGGAAGTTAACTTTCAACCCACTTCGATCAGCTTTATTGAATTGATTATTATTTAGTAAATGTGATTGAGAAATATATCATATATATCAGTTAAGTTAAAGAATGGAATATATGCAAAAATTATAGTCATTGCAATATAGGCCTATAAAGTTCAAAATCATCCGATTTCAGATTGCAATGTTGAGTTAAATCCTTCTCCTTGCCATGAAGGCACATAGGGCCATGCAGTGATTATCCCCGTGGTGCTAAGCGAATGAGAGTCATTGACTACCCCCTGCATGGGACACCAGTCCACCTCAGGTACATGTAAATTACCCCCAGAGTAATCCAATACCTAATTTCAGCTGGGTGGACGAGACAATGTAGATAAAGTGCCTTGTCTAAGTGCACAACATCAAGTGACCACAGTGGGGTTTGAACCAGCGACCTTTCGGTCACTGGACTAATGCCCATGACCTGGTGACTGAGCCATATGCTCTTGAGATTGCCATGCAATCTACCAATTTCAATAAATTTTATCAAAACTTTGGTCATTTATCTAATGATATCAAATTAATTTTCTTGTAAGTTGCTCTGTAAAGAAATCATTTTTGATTGTATTATTTATATACAGATCTATAATATTTATATTGATATGCTGTCGAAAAAAAGCTATAAAGTTGAGCGAAATTAAATCCATAACTATATATAATTTCATTAACACAAATGTGTATATTTATTCTTATTTATTATATTACGTTGCAAAGTAAAGTATTAAATCTGAAATCAAATTATTTAAACTCCGGATAAAATAATTCTGTCTGCATTAGCTATACAGATTTGCAGCTATGTCTATGAGATTAACAATTAATTTATACAAACCGGAACCAAAATGAATTTCAATTAGTTAATCAAATATATGTTTTCTCACACATCCGTTTCATATTGTATTGTTCGGCTCACCCATTTCATTGCCACGCAATCACAATGTGTTTTGACTGTAACATATGAAAATGATGTGAGCTATATACCAATCTTGCCAGTTAATGTTTAACTAAAGTCTACCCTGTTTAATGATTGATGACATGTATTGGCATATGACAGAGGAAATTCGGATTGAAAGTTGGCTTATTTACTCTTTACAGTTGTTTTTAGAGTGTTTTAAACAAATAAAGTTTATAAATTAAACTTTGTTAAATGTGTTTAACACCTGATGTTTATAGATAATATACTATTTCATATTTTTTTTTCCAAGAAAATTATACCGTGAAATGAGGGAGATGCCTAACGTACGTTAGTCGTTATTGTTACTGAACTGAGGCTGTCGGAGCACTAGAGTCTGTCCAAAGTTATAATTCCATCACTTTTTGATGATTTTTAATAAAAATACACACACATGTTAAAGAAATACAGTTGAAATCGATCAAAGGGAAAATATCCAAGATATCATCATTGACACATAATCATTGTTCACTCATAAAAGTTAACAGGAACTGTACTGCAGTACTGTCAGTGAGGCTGTCTGAGCAGTATAATTTAAGCAAATGGGAATGGGGCAAACTTTTGGCCCCTGCGAAGGCTGATAAGTTATGTTTAATTATGTTAGAGATTTGATCGGAAAGCGACAGCATAAAATTTTGATTAACGTTAGGCCATTTGCTATTTAACATCGTCCTGGAAAATCACATGGTAATGCAGATTGACTGTCCCGACGTCCCTGTGGAGAGTGACAGTACTGCAAAAGAAAAGAAGATAGAGCGGATTCGACACAGCAAAAGGAATGTTATGATAGAGTGTGTATTTTGAGGCAAAAAGAAAGAAGTCTTATATATAACAAAGAATATCCTGACCTATATAATGAGGTCGAAGGTCAAATGACAGAACCTGATAACTCATAATCTGATTTTAGGCAGAGTTCAAAGAAAGCTGAATTAAAAACTTCTCAGCTCAGTGACCCTTTTTAATTTCCGTTGTATACAAATGGAAAGAATGTTCCATTCGACCTAAATGGGAAGAAGTCTCCCATATGAATGTAGACCGCAAAACATATTGGTCACAATTGGATAGTCTCGACTTAGATGATTTTGAAAGACACCAATTTAGATTTGTATATTGCACAAGTTGTCTTACCTTCATCTGTGCGGCGTGATGTGTTCGCTTTGCTGCATGCAGTCCCTACAGCTTGTCATTTTGTTGTCCTTAGAACATTGCATAGGGTTCGTCAGAGGTTCTATTGGCCTAATAATAAAAGAAATTATACAATGGTGTCAAAAATGTCCGGCGGCTTGTCAAGTACACAACCCTGTTACGAAACAACCATAGGCTCAGATGAGACAATATCTTGTTAGTGATCCAAAGGAGAGAGTGGCTATTTACATTTGGTCACCTACCCCGAACAAAAGCAGGAAAAATTTATATAGTAATTGTGTGTGACTATTTTACTCGCTGGACAGAAGGGGTTTCCGTAACAAATATTGAAGCTTCTACTGTTGCACAAACCTTTGTCTTCCAATTCATCTGTCGGTTTGCTGTCCCCCGTCAAGTACATACTGACCACGTCACTCAGTTCGAGTCTGACCTGTTGAAAGAAATTTACAAATTATTAGGCATAGACAAAACCAAAACTACTCCTTACTACCCCCGAAGTGATGGCTTGGTCGAAAGATTTAACAGAACTTTAAAGTGCATGTTAAACAAATATATTGAAAACACTCAAAAGACCGGGATTTATAATTACCCCTATTGATGTTGGCCTAAAGATCCTCGACCCATGAGAGAACAGGAGAGGGCCCTAATTTACTTATACTGGGAAGAGAAGTTGAGCTTCTTGTAGATTTATTATATGGTCGTCATGATACCCCCAGAGTCTTTCTTGATCCCTACAGTGGTTATATCAAAGAGTTACAAAGCACAATGTTTGAGGTGCATGAGTTGGCTATAGCATGGTGACAAATATTAAAGGCTGGAGCCCGACAAAAGAGAAAGTATTCGTATGAACAGTTTCTAAGACTAGACAAGCTACTGACAAACAAGTTGATAAAACAGGACTATCAACAGTCTCGTTTAAAGTCATCTTTTCGTAAGTTCTGTGGTCGATACAACGACCTTGTCAGCAAATACAATTTTCCACTGAGTCGCATGCTGACTGACGTTTTTCATACTAATTGATAGACCATAATTAATTACCTAATTGTCTACGGATTTTTGCGGTTTTTATTTTCCGATTACGACAAAGAGCACACGGCGGGTGTGACCGGTCAGCAGAGGATGCTCACTCCTCCATGGCACCTGATCCTACCTGTCTTTGTTTCGTTTTATGGATTTTTGAGATGGTTGACGGTTTGTTATGGTCAGTTTATTCACTCACACAATGTGAAACAATACCAGTATAATGTTGGTGATCTTGTCCTTTTGAACATACATAACACAGTTAAGATGCACCCCAAATTTTCCAGGAACTAGAAGGGTCCTTATACCATTATCCAGAAAATCTCTGACCTTATTTATGAGATTTCCAGGGGTCCCTCAGTAAAGAAAGGGATTGTACATCACAATCTTCTCAGGCCATACTTCGGCAGGGAATAAGCTGGAACTCATATATATATATATATATATATATATATATATATACATATATATATATATATATATATATATATATATATATATATATATATATATATAGATATATATATATCTGAAAGAATAAGTAATAACTAGAGGTACTGTGAGCAAGCTCACAATTAATACCCCCCGCTAAGAGATATTCATAACTCATGTATTTTTTATATTATAGAAAATAATGGATGAATCTATTTCACCGTCCATTTTTTATAAATAACTGCTCTATTTTTTAAAACTGTTAATGCTAATATGAGTACAAAAACCAATTTCTATTCTTTTAATTCCATTCTATTTTAACTTAACTGTTAATGCATGAGGACATGACTCGAATCAAACGATAATCCACATGTCAAGCAGCCATTAAACATTTTGAAGTTTTGGTATACTTAAATCGATTTTTTCCGAATTTTTTTTCCACACATTTTTTTTTCAGAAAAAAAAACATCGGGGCAGGCCATTTCCAGAGAGACGGGGATGAGAATCTAAAAATTATTTTTTATGTGGCCTGACACAGCAAGCTTTATGTCAAATTTTAGCTTCAAATTATTTCAATTAATACAAAACATAACACAGACAGGAATTAGGCATTTTAAATCAATGACCTTGAACTTCCTCAATTGACCTTGGATCAAGGTCATGACACACCCTCAGGTTATAAGCAATCTTTATGTAAATTAAGAACTTCCAATATTTGTCCATAAAGAAGATATGGACCAGACACAAAATTTGCACTTTTCCGGCCAGTGACCTTGACCTTACCTAAATGACCTTGGGTCAAGTTCATGACACACCCTAAGGTCATAAGCAATTTTTGTGTGAAGTTAGAACTTCCAATGTTTCTCCATAAGAAAAATATGGACTGGACACGAGTTTTGCATTTTTTTGCCCTTGACCCTGCCCGAATGACCTTGGGTCAAGGTTATGACACACCCTTACGTCATAAGCAATCTTTGTGTGAAGTTAGAACTTCAAACGTTTCTCTATAAGAAAGATATGTACCGGACACGAATTTTGCACATACAGACGGACGGACAAGGTGATTCCTATATACCCCCCCAAAACTTTTTTTTTGGGGGGGGGGGGCGGTATAATAATGAATAATTATTAAAAAATATCCTGAAATTTTTGTTACAATTATTCTAAAGAATATACAAAAATGTTTTTTTTCTCTATACAAGTACCTTTATTTTTTTTTTACAGATGTATCAGGACTGTAGACTCTGCTAGGTCTTTCCCGTCTAGACGGCAGTTGTCCCGTCATTTTCAGGAGGAACATGGGGATCTATTGGAGTGTAACGTATGTTAATATACTCTCCCAGCAACAAGGAAATACTTGATGGAGCAACATATCACCAGACGGCATGAGGACAAACCACTTACATGTACTGTACGAAAGAGGGACACCTTCAGGAATCCTTGTGCTTATCAACCCGAATTTATAGAGTACAGGCCCAGAAGAATCACATCCAAAAGATCCCCTCGCAAGTTCCCTTAGACGACCTTATGTTCACCAAAATTCCACGGATTTATATTCATCCCCTGTCTGCAAGACTCTTGAAGGGCCATCTACTCCAATTACTCCAGTGCGATCTCCATCCCTTTTTGTATCACTCGGCAGCCCCATGGAGGTTGTATATGTATAGCAATAACCCTGCTACTCCTGAGAGGAGGGTGTTAATGAGAAGCACTGTACCTGCCATTTCTCTGTAATCATCGGGTCAACCCAGGGCCTTAATTTCTCCGTCTTGTAATTTTCCTGCCGAAACTTCAGTACCATCAGTAATGCGAGCTCCATCGGGATGAGGGATCTTTCTAGAGCTGCCACGGAGACAGCCTCATCTGATGTTATTCCTTCTGTCTCTAAAGGACTCGTGCTCTCCCTTACTGAGACAGAGGACACTGATCATCTTGGCCTTTTCTCTATGCCTGAATTTGATTTCCTCTCTGATTTGGATCGTCACCTTCGAGCTTCTTCACCTAATGGAGCTCATGATCAGGAATCTTTCTCCCTGCTAACCAGCTGTTGAGCCTTCTCTGTCTGTTCCAGTTAACCACGCAAAACCAGTCTCATATGTTCCTGCATCTTCGACATCTTCCCATTCAACTGTTGCAAGGAATACCACAGTCAACATTCCTTCATATATTCTCCACAAAAGTGAATCATCCCCTCCCTCCTATCAGCCAGATAATCTAGTGATTGGTCCCCGATTTTTCTTAGCTGGTGCCCCAACTTTTGCAAAGAACGACTTTGTAGCATGTTTGCTTCAGAATACAAACCTGGAGGTACGACGCTACGGTGGCCGACAGTTATCATGGCTCGTTCTGGGATTCTTGCCTTTGAGAGGAAAGAGAAGCTGCGTTTTCCAGATGGACGACAATATTGTCTCACCAGTACCATCTGCAGAAATCCTCACTATACGATCAAAAGCCAAATCCACCCAGACCGATTTCTCAACAATTCTTCTTTATCTTCTTCAAAGTGTGATGTAGCGATACAAGTGTCCACAATTCAAACATTCACTCTTTCGGACAGATCCACCAGTTGTTTTCGCGTCATATTTCCTGGACTTATTCTGCCCGAGATTACTGTGACTTTTCTGTGAACTTGAGAAATCATAACTAAGAACTGTATATAATATCAATAATATCACATATATTGCATGTTTTGTTTAATTAAATGCACCTGTATGTGTAGATGGTGGATGTGAATTCCGCATTCACTAACATGATTAATAGTGTCAATGTGTATATAGATATTCAAAGGGACGTATATACCGTTACATCCCTAATATTCACATTTGATGATCATAATTATGTGTGTTTATTGATGTTTCCTTTAATTTTTCACAATTTTATTTCAATTATTAATGAACCCCTCATGATATTCCCTCTATATGTCTTTAATCTACTTACGTTCGAGGACAAACGTTTTTTTATTGGCGGGGGTGGTGTGACAGCTCAACTGTCAAATATTCATGCTAACACTTATTATACGAAAATAATTACGAGAAAAATTGATATTCTACGATCAATAAATGTCTATAGATTGATAGACATCACTACTGGATGATTACGTGTGCAATTATAGTTCATCAAATTTAACAACACGTTCGAGATCGAATTTCCATGTGATGGACGCCATTGTTGTTTAAGATGTTGCATGTGGGTCAAATATAAACATGCTGATAGCGGTTTTTAATCACAAAAATAATAAACACCACCGACCTCCATTGAAGTTTTAGTACTTTTTGAAATTGTTTTACATAATATTAATTACTGGCACACGCAAATATTACTAAAAATCCATTATTTAATTCCACTATATCATTTGAGACGTCATCTGTGTAAAACGTCATCAGATCATATTGATGATTCCGCATATCCGGTTAAAATACTCTATATATACGCGCATTCCCGCATTTTGACACAATTGGGGTTTCGGCTTTTACAAAAAATACACATACCTACTAAAACAGTCTAAGAAATTTTTCGGGTGCCAGTTTATTACTTGTTGAAATACCTCTAAACGATTTATTTAGGCCCAGAAATTTATTCCCTTACCAATACTATATCCAAGGGGAGTCTGTGTACAGTACCGCTCAGACCCAACCTAACACCAAAGTAAACACTAACTAAACCCCGGGTTTACTTTTGGGGTTTTCTCTGGGTTTACTTTTTGAAAATTTTGGTCCACTCGGGGTTTACTTAGAAATTGCTTTTGAGGTCAACTGTACGTACTGAAGTGTGAAGCAGACCCGTCTTTTATCTTACTATCCTACTGAATGTAATTCCTGCCCCTTGTATATTCCGAATACACAGTTAGCGTCTGCTTCCAGGGTATACTTATGACCGGGCTTACTCTCTGTGTCCACTCTGGGTTTACTTTCTGTTAGGTTGGGTCTGATCGGTACTGTATGTAAAATGATAACCTATGACTTCTTAATGAATCAAATTCTCTATTGAAATTATCGGTCTTCATCTCTTTTCGTTTATTGTCATGCATTAAAACTCATTTAAAACCAACTGCGCTCGGGTACGTGACAATTACTTTAAAAATATACCAGATATGTAGTTACGTGTACTTTGATAATAGTTTTTCAAATCTATTGTTATTAAGTATACCACTTAATCCATACCATGCCAACTTTTCCTGTTGAACTGACTGAAAGACTACATGGTAGATGGGAAAAATTGTAGGGCATTGTTTGATAGCGAGAGAAAACTCATAAAACATCTTTCTGCAGCTCTTCATCGTGCCACAACTTTTTAACAAGCACCTCAATGACGCTGCGACCAATGTCCCAAACCAATGCATATTTTTATCTGAAAACAACTGTTTTTAGCTAGCATATCAACCCGCGTATACCGAAAATTCTTACATATAACTTATGGGGCCAACAAATAGACATTTAATTAAAAGATCTTCCTGACCAAGACCTCTTTTGGTGGAATGAACATAGAAATTTTTAGGCCCCCCCCCCCCCTGTGTTCCCAAAGGCAAGGAAAAGTCGTCACGATTGTATAAAAGGATGGGACAAGGCAGTCATCACTGTATACAACAGCCACCACTTTATACAACAGCCATCACTGTATACAACAGCCACCACTGTATACAACAGCAACCACTGTATACAATACCCCACGTTTGTTTTCTCTGCTGTCAGTTGGCCTATTTTTGATGATGTCTCAACCAAATGAAAAACAACACTATTTTCTAAAGAATTTACTTGAATGACGTGATTTTCAATGAAAAATTATTTCCGGTTTGGCTAGAAAGATCGCTTTCCTTGAATCCTGCTCCCTGCCAGATTCGTTAAAGTGTAGTGATTTAGGGGAGTCTATAAGGAAACCTTAAACTGTCCTTTTAGTGCTGAGTTTGGGAGCAAAACCCTATTTTATTAGGTCAGTAGATCGGCACCAAAAAGTTTTGGGAGTCAGACATAAACCTTTTTTCAGATTCAGACTATGATATCTCGCCAGCATCTTACTTAAAGTTAAGACTGAGGGTGGTAGAGAAAGTCTCATAAAGCTTTCATAGAACCAGTCAGAAAGAGGTTGAGGCTAGCTGAGAAAAATAGGGCATCTCTACAAAATCATGTCTATCCATTTGTTACAACCTTTATGTCTCCAGATCACTCAGCAACTTCTCCATCATTTTCTGCTCTCCGTCAAAATTATCTACGAATGGCTTATCTTAGTCAGTTGGTTTCATATGTGCCCAGCTTTTTCCCTACCTACTAAGGTCATCTAACCTGTGACGCCAAGTTCTACCAGGTTTATCATTTAGAGACAATCGCAACTTCTCGGGCCTTTCCGGCAGACTCAATAAACACCTCGAATGTATTAACATTACCGGATGTTAGAATTTTATACAAAATGGAGTCGCTTCCCATTTAAAAAGGTATCGGCTAGACAGCCTTGTATGTCGTTTTTGTGGTATATTTTAGGGTATATCATTGACTTTAATGAAGTCTAGTTTACATTTCAACAGATTATAAAATATGGTGCATGAAAAACCGCCAACCATCTCAAAAATCCATAAAACGAAATACAAATTCAAAGCAGAGCAACACGGACCTCCAAGATAGAGGTAGGATCAGGTGCCATGGAAGGATAAGCATCCTCTGTTGACCGGTCACATCCGCCGTGCGCCAAATGTCATATCGCTGAAGATGTCATTATCGGGAAAAATGTCGTAATTTGGGGAAAATGTCATGATCGGGAAAAACGGAGAAAAATCCGAGGGCAATTCGGTATTCAATCAAGAGTCAAGAGCAGAGCAATCACGGACCTCTGGAAAACCTCAGAGGCAGGATCAGGTGCCATGGAGGAATGAGCATCCTCTGCTGACCGGTCACACCCGCCGTGTGCTCTTTGTCGTAATCGGAAAAATAAAAACCGCAAAAGTCCGTAGACAATTAGGTAATTAATTATGGTCTAACAATTAGTATGAAAAACGTCAGTCAGCATGCGACTCAGTGGAAGATTGTATTTGCTGACAAGGTCGTTGTATCGACCATAGAACTTACGAAAAGATGACTTTTAACGAGACTGTTGATAGTCCTGTTTTATCAACTTGTTTGTCAGTAGCCTGCCTCGTCTTGGAAACTGTTCATACGAAGAGCATGCCCTTGCGTATCGAATTAACTGAGAGACAAAAACACCATATGAAGGTGATACAGGTATATTGCTACATAAGTAAGGAAAGTTCACTATAGAAAAATTGAAGTCATCGCGTTTATCATAAAGTTTTGTCGTTAGGTTACCATCAATGTCCATTTCCAGTAAAATATCCAAATATGAAACAGATGACGCTGACTCTGTGGTATCTTTTATTTCAAGTTCACTGGGATATATCGAGTCGACGTAAGTATGGAAATAACAATTGTTAATTGATGATACGTCGTCGATATACCTAAATGTTGAGTTGAAGGCCACAGCGAGTGATTTATTTTTTTCACGTACAAATTTTTGAATAAAATCTGCTTCATAAGAATAAAAAATAGGTCTGCTAACAATGGGGCACAATTGGTACCCATAGGAATTCCAACAGATCAACTTGTATATCAACTTCGATGAAAATGGGGGTTGTCATGGATGCCTATGTAATACATTCGAGATGTTTTCCGAGTCGCCAGAAAGGCCCGAGAAGTTGCGATTGCATTCAGAGGGTAAAAAAGTTGCTGAGCCATGGATGTATACCATTTTTTTTTGCTCAAGTCAGGAGACAATAGATAATGGAGGAAACTGTTTATTTAACATTGGGAAGGTTGCCATTGTCTGGCTGTCACAGGGATTTCTATCCACGAGCAGGGACAGAAAACACCTTGAATTGAATTTGTTGCTCCTTCTATCAAACGTACATGTAACAAAACATTTAGTAACAAACTTCAGAACTTACCCCTACACATTGACTGTTCAGATACCGAATACGAGTACGAGCGCGTATTTAATGGAACGTTTAACCCGCCTCCTGGCAATCTTGGAAGGAGCAATACAGCGACACAGAAATTGTAGGTCAGTCACTGATCTTTCATCACGAAAGCATGATCCTCTTCATTGTCATTCAAGACATCGTGTGTCAAATAAGAAAAAACATACTCCTTGATTCAGTTGAATCCTTTTCCATCAATCCAAAACATCATGAAAGAAACAGATCGTCCCATTGATTCTTAACAAGTTGCACCGTCAACATTTACAAATTACGTGACACAGAGAGGCCCAAATATGGAAAATGTTCATTTTAATGAGCTTGCCTTTTGCAATGACAGAGGTAGAAACTTTGAAAAAAAAACGCTACAAATGTACAGAAAAAAGATCTAGTATCTGTGAGCTTAATGTTCACTAGTAATACCACCGCTCTGATGTGAATATTCAAAATAATCAAAGTCGACATTTAACAAGGAGTTGAATTCCAATAGGTACAAAATAGATCCCAACAAATAGCATGCCGCCTAAACAAAGGGTGTGTTAAAATTTCAAACATCTGCAATGAATAGTTGCTCAGAAATCTTTGACGAAAATTTTTTTGAAAATTTAGGCTAAAAATATACAAATTCGTCGTTTAACAGGAAGTTTACGTTCGATTGTTACAAAAATGGATCCCACTATATGGCATGCCTAAACAAAGAATGACTTAAAATTCAATATCTGCAAAGAGTAGTTGCTGAGAAATATTTGACGAAAATTTGTTTGAAAATTTCGGGTAAAAATAAACAAGAGGCGAATAGGCATTAACGGTCACGAGTACCATGGCCCATACACAAACTTGTCGAGGAGTCTTATATATGCATTTAATTTAATTTCATTCTGCAGTAAAAAAAAATATAATATTGTAATGACGACCACCTTCCTGCTGAAATCTTTCAAAAAGGACTATGAAACCTATAATTTTAGCGAAAAACTTAGAAAGACCATAATAGAGTGCATGACCTGATATTAAAAAGGTGAAAGAAAATAGTCGAAATTTTTTTTCCCCTATTTGTTAACTTTCAAGATGGGTTTAATGTGTATATTATGTTTTCATAGATAAACTAAACAAGGTGGCTAGTAGACACTCCCTGTGGGCAAAAATAACATATCAGAGAACAAGTATATAGCCTTCGACCTACATAAATACGTAACACCATCTGGTATCTATACCAAAATCATTTTACATGTACTGTTTATCAGTGATTTTGGTTGGCCAGTTAATACTTTACTATTAATGAGTCTATTTATTTAAAAACTTCAAAAACTTTTGTTTCAATAAATAAAATACTTGCATTGTTTTTTTTATCATACAACTTCTTAATTACATTACATTTAATGATTAATAACTCCATTATGAAGAAGCAAGGGAAGATAACTCCATTATGAAGAAGCAAGGGAAAATAACTCAATTAACTTTCACAATATCTTAACTTTGATACACAGCTTCATTCTTTCTCTTTTCTAAATTCACATGTATATGAATTATCTCATTTCCTTCATTGAAATTCCTGAGCAGAATAAAATTATAAGACAAATATATCCCCCCCCCCCCCTTTCCCAGCCATAACACTTGCCTTACATGTAGGTGGCATGAAATATTATTATGAAAGATGACAGCTTAATGTTTTTTTTCTAAATATGCAGGCAGTTTTTATTGTGTCTGTAGACCTTTTTAAAACATTCTCTATACATTAACACAAAATTACCATGCTTTTGGCTACACCCTGCATTGAGAATCCCAACCCTATACACAATATCGGAATGTTTTGGCCCCGCCTTAGATTCAGAACCCCTACCTTGGGGGACAAGACATTTGAAAATTTTGGTAGAGGACTTCTTGGTCTACAAAATTTTAATTCAGTTTTCCCTACAGGTGTGTGGGAGTAGAGAAGAGAATTTTAAACATTTGTGCATTAACACTACACATCCATTTTGGCCCCGCCCTACAGTCAACTCCCATTGTCTAGAGGACATAAAATTAAAATTTTTAATAGAGGACTTTCTGGATAACATAATTATGAAGTCAGTCTTTCTTACAGAGTGAGAGTAGAGAAGAAGATTTTTAAACATTATAAGCATTAACACTATATTGCCATATTGCCCCCCTTACAGCCTGAACCCCTGATACAAGGGCCATGAAAATCGCAATTTAGGTAGAGGAGTTCGTGGACATCATAACCCTGCATTCAGTTTTTTTCCAACATGTGTGGAAGTAAAGAAGGTTTTCTAGATTTAATACATTTTCACCTTATGGCTACATTGACCCCACCCTAGAATCTAAACCCCTGCTCAGGGGTAATGGATTTCACAATTTAGGTAGAAGACTTCATGGACACCATAACCATGCATTTAGTTTTAACAAATATATATGGAAGTAGAGAAGAAGATTTTCTAAGATCTAATACATGTTTACTAAATGGCCATATTGGCCCCACCCTAGATCCTGAACCCCTGACCCAGGGGCCATGAATTTAACAATTTTGGTAGACGGCTTCATGGACATCATAACCCTGCATTCAGTTTTTTCCTCACATGTGTGGGGTTAGAAAAGATTTTCGAAAATTTGGCTTTTTTTGCATATTTGGCCCCGCCTATGGCGACCTGGGGGTGGTAGAGACATGAATTTCATAATTTAAATTCTTCTTACCATAGAGATGCTTCCCACCAAAAATTGTAACAATTGACCTTGTAGTTTTTAAGAAAAAGTTAAAAATGTAAAATTGTTAACGCACGATGACGGACGAAGACCAATTGCATTAGGTCACCTGAGTGACTCAGGTTACCTAACAAAGTCGTCATTTAACAGGAAGTTGCATCTGATTGGTACAAAAATAGATCCCACGATATGACATGCCTTAACAAAAAGTGTGTTAAAATTTCAAGCACCTGCGATGAATTGTTGCGGAGAAATCTTTGATGACAATCTGAAACTTTAGATTAAAAATAAACAAAGTCTTAATTTAACACGAAGTTGACGTCCGATTGGTACAAAAATCCCACCATTTGGCATGCCTAAACAAAGAGTGTATTAAAATTTCAGACACCTGCGATGAATAGTTGCTGAGAAAAATGCGACAGAATTTTTTGTTGTGGACAGCCAGACGAGACAGAAGGAAAGACAGACAGACACACACAGGGGTAAAACAGTATACCCCCTTCGCATTCGGGGCAGGGGTATAATAACAAAGCTTGTAACTAGAAAGCCGAAAGAACCAGACACTTTTGACGTAAATAAAGTTTGTACTAAATGTATCCCAAATATTTCAATGTTAGAAACGGAGTTCTAATCACAGGGTCGCTGACTAACCCTAATGAGGTCCCAATAGAATGTCCCATAAAATACGTTGAATGGTTAAAAGACCAATGCGAAACGCATTTGACTTCGCACATGAAAATTTACAGTGTATTTTCCAGAAACAAAAGCGTTATTACGACACTAAATTAAAGATAAGATCATCTGTGTTAAAGTTACCACAGAGTCAGCGTCATCTGTTTCATATTTGGATATTTTACTGGAAATGGACATTGATGGTAACCTAACAACAAAACTTTATGATAAACGCGATGACTTCAATTTTTCTATAGTGAACTTTCCTTACTTATGAAGCAATATACCTTCATCGCCTGCATATGGTGTTTTCGTCTCTCGGTTAATTCGATACGCAAGGGCATGCTCTTCGTATGAACAGTTTCTAAGACGAGGCAGGCTACTGACAAACAAGTTGATAAAACAGGACTAACAACAGTCTCGTTTAAAGTCATCTTTTCGTAAGTTCTATGGTCGATACAACGATCTTGTCAGCGAATACAATCTTCCACTGAGTCGCATGCTGACTGACGTTTTTCATACTAATTGTTAGACCATAATTAATTACCTAATTGTCTACGGACTTTTACGGTTTTTATTTTCCCGATTACGACAAAGAGCGCACGGCAGGTGTGACCGGTCAGCATAGGATGCTCACTCCTCCATGGCACCTGATCCTACCTCTATCTTGAAGGTCCGTGTTGCTCTGCTTTGAATTTGTATTTCGTTTTATGGATTTTTGAGATGGTTGGCGGTTTGTTATTGTCATTTTTTCATTGGTATGCACTGGAAGCAAATCAAAAACTTGGTTTAGGCTGGACAGGGCCTTATGAAATTGTCAGAAAATTATCAAACATAACTTACGAAATAAAAAGATGCAGTTACGGAAAACTAAGTCACATGAGGGGTTGGATTTTAATTAAGACGACAGTATTAGAATAACTGATGACAGCAATGAGTCTGCGGAGGAAAGAGATGACAGGGCTGAACCTGGACCCAAATCGCCCCGATTCAGTAGAAGAGGCAGATGCTTCAAACCTTGTTATTTTCAGTCCGTCAAAATAATAAACTGCGTTCAATAATAAAATCCGATGCGAATTATTAATTAACAATTAGTCTTTGTTGTTGGTATTGTACCGGTAGTTTCCATCTAAGAATTTAGAATGAAATAAATACCTATTTACATAGGTTCGTAAACATAGGTCCATGAATAAGAAGACTAGTGCGAACTCCTTGACATAGATTGTTTAACATATATTGTTTTACACTCATCGGAAGTGGGCTATATTAGAGATTATTTGTACATGATACATGCATACATATATTTTCGGTTAGTGCTTTCGGTTGTGTATCGACTGTATTTGTACATGATATTGAATGATTTGAGTGATGCTCAATTTTATTTGTTGCGAGAAAATTAGTGAATTGTATTCACTGGAACATTATACAAGAGAAAGGTCTCGTTCAAAAAGTCAAAGGTAATTGGTTTTGTCGAGTTTATGAATTTAAGAGTATACTATTGTTATTTTTTTGCAACTTTCAAGAGACTTTCCCATCCAGGGCGAAGAACCAGCGCCATAGGGAAGAGCGTCGTGTTCTGGAGGTACAGAAGTGGGCATGCCCTCACCAAGGATATAAGGCACTGGTCAGAAGGGAGTCGGACATGAAGAGTCATCTGAGATCCCAAACCTTCGAGAGAGGACTCACTTCAGGTGTACATTGCAAAACTGGGTTACCTGATCGACAGGATCGCCCGTGTGCGTTTATTGGCCAAGAAGCGCTTATAACAACTGCAGAAGCTATATCGTTCCTCCGCGAGTTGAAGAGTAGGAACCGCGCGCTGAAGAGAAAAAATTCAGATTTGTTGGTGGGCGAGAAACTTTTTCCCGAACAGTATACAGTGATACATTAATATTATAAATGTGTTTAATTCTGTTAATTGTAATTTGTGAACTAAAATCAGTTTCATATTGTTTACTGTGTGCTCTGACATGTTTGTATCTTTATTTTTAAACTATTAGATTTGAAAATGTCTTATACTACTTATTATGACATGTACTGACATAACCATACTTATATATATGTAATGTTAATACTTGAGTTTTTCGTTGAATATACATTTATAGTCTGTCCCAAGTTATTGCTTTCATCACTTTTTGATGATTTTTAATTGAAATACACATACCTGTGAAAGAAGTACGGATGAAATCGGTAAAATATCCAAGATACCTTCATTGACAAATTATCCTTTTTCACAAATAAAAGTTTACAGGAACGAAAACAAATTTCTTACGGAGATTTATAATGGGAAATGTTTACATCTTTTCTCCATTCGGAAGTTATCGAGATACCTCACGCAATTTTTCAACATTATCATCCGGGCTTATTAATAGCTGATGCAATGCAAAATCCTCGTAGACATTCTATTTTGGGATATGTATTGAAACTTGAAGCAGTAGAGGGGGCGTTTCAAAACAGATAATCTGGACATTTTTCATATTAGTGGATGAACGTAGATTAAGCACAAAGGTTTTTATTATTATCAAAATATCAAGCGAAAAGTGGTGGAAGCAAAAACTCGGGACAGAGTATAATATTTGAAATTGAATGTATAATGAAGATACATAGTACTTGGACAGGGGAGAGTGTGGTAGTTTATTTAATACGTATCAATAAATATTCCAGTAATTGAATATTACGTTGTTCATTGACTAATATATTTTTTAGTTCTCTTGAGTAAAAATAAAAAATATTGACAATAACAAACCGTCAACCATCTCAAAAATCCAGAAAACGAAATACAAATTGAAAGCAGAGCAACAAGGACCTCCTAAAAGATAGAGGTAGGATCAGGTGACATGGAGGAGTGACTGAGCATCCTCTGCTGACCGGTCACACCCGCCGTGTGCTCTTTGTCGTAATCGGGAAAAAAAACCCAGGAAAAGTCCGTAGACAATTAGGTGATTAATTATGGTCTAACAATTAGTATATATGAAAAACGTCAGTCAGCATGCGACCCAGTGGAAGATTGTATTTGCTGACAAAGTCGTTGTATCGACCATAGAACTTGCAAAAAGATGACTTCAAACGAGACTGTTGATAGTCCTGTTTCATCTATGTAATATTTATTGTGCACTTACGTCATTTTATGTGAAGTATGACGTCACAATACGCCCCGGCCCGAAGAAGCCCAACGGTGTTGTTATAATTATATCATTGTTGTCATTTTCTATTGCGGGAGTTGAAGTTATCATTTGGGAGAGCGGTCGACATTTGAAATATACATGTATTAAACCTAAAGTAAAATAACATGCATTTTTAGCCTCCTTTCTTAGATGGCGTCCGTGCTGAGACTGAGAACGGAGAAAATGGTTTTAGAACCATTTCCACCACAATAAAGAGTTTATTCAGAGGATGTAGATGTATTTAAAAATAGCTAAAATTTGATTTTTTTAGTGTATTTGATTCTCGCAAAAAAAAAAATAGTGGCAAGAGGAAGGAAGATTTATTGCTTACCGTTGTCCCATGTTTCGGTAGGTACTGGCACGATAAAACCCCCTAACCGATCGTTTGCACTTAACATGGAAACTGTTTATTTTAAAGGATTGGCAGAAATATACAAACCACGTTGTTGTTTATTTTTCTTCATAAGATACTATATTGTTTGATGTTTGATAATGTTGTTCTGTGTAATAGCTCATTAATGTAAATTTTGTCTAGCGTTTTTAACGTTTTAAACAATAATAATTCACAAACTAAAATATCAGCTGAGCTTGGGGAACTGGACCCGCCGTCACCAACATTCATCAAGACAATATTCAACTCAAATAGAGATTTTCCCTACCCTCAAGTCGCCGTCACCACACAAAGTTGAGATTTCCTCCAGCAGAAATTTTAAAAGTATAATTTTCTAACAAAACTTTAAAATTGTACTCAGTACTCAGGGAAATAAACATGGCGGAGAGACGTCACAATGTTACGTGTTGTGTACTCGAGCGATGCCCGAAAGTCATACGGGTGAAAACTTGGCGTCAAATATCAAAACTGTTTTGAACGAATTTCATCTAATCAGCAAAGTCGAAGTATGTGTAATTTGGAATGCGCAGGTGCTCCTTGTCCGGAATGGAGTGATCTGATCTTGGATGGTGTGGTCGCACATTGCATCTCTGTTTAAAGCCAGCACTAGAAACTCAATTACTTTCCAAGAATACTTGCAAAAATGCAGAAAATTAGCCGAACACTTTCAACACTCCACAACTATATATGCAGAGCTACAGAAACGCTAAATATATCTTTTATGTTCCAAACCATGAATTTACACAAGATGAATCGACCCGTTGAAATTCATCAGAGAATGAAACCACAAAAATTGTCCCTGTACTGGCATCTTTTTTTTTGATCCGCGATCTAAACGACTGCTTTCTTGTCATCGGATCAGAAAAAAATCGTCGAGAAGGAAATTGAGAGTCGAATAGATGAGACCCATTGCTCCAGCCCCTTTCATTATCTCAAATAACTTATTCTCGTATTTATGAACTTCTTCTCTAAGGACTATCTTGTAGATCAGTTGGCCTCCCATTTCCTCTTCCCTGCCGATATCATATTTTTATTAAAACAATAACACAGAGGACACATTTTTAAACGTAAAAACATCACATAAGTTTTAAGCCTCTACATATTGTTCGATAAATGCTGAACAAACCCTCCGAGTTCGTTTGCACATTGATGGTAGTGCACCGTTTTATTTATATGAAAAGTTTACACTGAGTTCAGCTGTATCTGTACGAAATACCAGAGCATCCTCTAATAAAGATTTCTTTATGTCTCGTGTCGAAGCAGGCATTATAAAGACCGGAACTTTTTACCATCTCATATTTCCAATGGAAAGAGTGTATTTAAAACAACAATTTTTTTTTATTTTAAAAAAGGTCATGAAAAAACAAAATTGTGATGTTTTACTACTAGACAGTATATGATTTACTAAATGTTAGCTATCAATTAAAACAAAGATTTTGCTGAATTTAATTGTTAATTTCAAAAGTAAGTACCTCTCAATAATGATGTGCTCCTTAAATAATAAATTGTAAATTCCCGCGTTTGCAGTGGATATTCATCAAGTAACGTATAAATATATATACAAGTTTCAAGGACAGTCAGGTATGGGAACTACGCTGTGAATATATAAGGCGTTGTAAACAATCAATTCAAAGTGGCGCACCGCGTAGGTAACATTTGACTTGCAGGTTTAGCTATTAAAACAGGTAACCGTAGCGAAACGGTCGTTAACTATCGAGTCCTATCCCATCCTGTTTAAGACGATCGTAAATCTCGGAATTCGCCGGGACAAGAATCGACACCTTCTATTCAAATTGCTGTTTGTTCAGTGAAGGCACGGAGCGTTTTAGTGAGGTAGGTAAGATTTTTAAAACATCTGTCGAAAGATCCTAAACAAAAAAAGCTGATATAAACTCTTTTATATTAAAATGTGCGTACATTAATTAAATATTTGTCCGATTTTTTAAGATATGCTTTCCCTCTACAAAATCGATAATTGTGTATCTCAAAGTGGTACATAAAGTGCACGTACTAAATTTAGCATTCGTGTAGGACGTACATGTTTGTCAAAGTGTCTTTTGAATAAACTAACATAGGCGTGCACGCATCATCGATTTGAATACAGTCAGCAGAAAACATGTTCAAAAGGTGTCTGTGAAAATTCAACAGAGTATCAGATTTCTTTAAATCAGCATCTATCAATGGCTCCGATAGCCAAATAGGCGGCCAAATGATTAAAATTCTACAAGGAGCGGAACACATTGTTGTTTAGTTAATCTGAACAAGCGAAGAGAACGACAAACCATGAATACGGTCTGACTCATTGTAAGGCGGACAACGGAAAATAATAATTTAAAAGACATTTTTCACCAATGTAATAATCAGTCTTGCACATATATAACGCACCTAAAACGGTTGGCTTGTTGACAACCACAGAAGAAACGTTCATCCTTATATGGTCATAATACGTGTTCATCAGAATAACAAGAGGTGTTACGGAGAACAAAATCTCGCTGTAAAGTTCATATCCATAGCTATGATTTTATTAATATTTTTCATTTTTAAATATATTTAATCTGCAAAGTGACAGATTTTATTTGATAAACGGAAATACATGTATGCTAAAAAGGCAGTAAGCTCTATAACACAGTTCACTGTTTTAGACTATTCACAGACGATTATTGCATTCCGGATCTGCTTAAAACCTCTAAAAACGAAGGCTTCAAAAGAAAGTTTGTGACCCAGAAGCTATACATATATCCGTCACATGAAAATAGAGCACATAAAATCCTTGGCGTTAACCCTGAATAAAATTGCCTCTTTGATTTTTAAACCAGTTTTCTAAAGTGTATCCTACATATATAAAAGAAACGCATCTTCAAGGAATTCTGGAGCTTACCCGAGCCATTGTTAACTGGGTCCATTTAACAATCAAATTACAAAAATTCGGGCTCTTTTGATAAAAAGTTGTCCATAATGAATAAGACTGACAAACTGGTAAGGGTTGAGGTTGGATGGCGAGTGTTTATATGCAATAGTCACTCATTTGATGTAAACATCTGTCACATGCTTTGTTTCAGAAAGCTTTGTTATCATTATGTAGCTAGATTTCTGTATTCTTTCAGTTTTAATTAATGTAATAATTTCTAGTAATTATTGTTCAAATCTAACACGTTTATTCTCTCTATCAATCTCTCCAACAGACCAGGTACCACTTTTTCCAGAATGCACAGGACTTTTCAAGAAATAACATTTGGCTTTTGATAATGAAAAGGGTCAATTTTGTAACCAATTATTATGTGATCATTTAACCTTGTTTTAGAAAGATGATATAATTTTTTGATGAATAAAATTACCTTGACCAATTAGAATATAGCATTATATATACTAGTATTTCCCTTAAACTTAAGAAATCTTGAAAATTGAGAATTGGTGTTAAATGCATGATAGCTAGTATTGTTTGATACAACCTTTGGCAAAAAACTTACTCTATAAGCGCAAGGAATATATCTGTATTAAAAAGAGGAATCTCCATCTTCCGATCTTCTCTAGCTCTGATTTCTTATTATCGAGCAGTTTTCGAAAGATACAAGAATGGATGAAATACGCTACACAAAATTCAACAGAAACAATTTTGTTTTAAGCATTTGAACATTACAATTGAAGCAAAATATGACAATATTTGACTTCGATTTTGCACAAGGAACTCACAAAAAGCAACATTGTTGTGCCTAGTCTGACATAAGGTTCTTGATAATGATTAAATATCGTCCAGCTGAAAATAATATGCTAATTTAAAGCAGTATTGAGCTGCAATTTTCATGGTGAAATTTTATTTTACGAAAATGTTATTTTCTACTAAAATGACAAAAATATCATGGTTTTTAAATTTCTGTTAGCCATATTTTCGTGGAAAAGCCGTTAAGAAGCCTTAATTGGAGCAAAATTGAATTATTGTCGTCCTGTACAAAAATTGATCTGCTATATATTCCTTAAAAGAGAAATCTTTCTATTAAAAATCAAAGATTTTTCAAATCTTATTTATCATAAAAGTTAAAGTTACATGCAGACTTATCAAACTAGCAAGTTTTTGCAGCAAAATTAAATTCTAAAAAATACAGCTCATATTGCTTTAAAAATGTTTGCTGATATATTATTATGTGTTGTGAAGATAATAGAATTGGTTGTTTAAGCAGCTTTTTCAGCCATATTGTTTTGATTTTACACAGACTTTTTAAATTGATAGGCCCATAGGACGAATACTATTTTTGCAGATTACATGCATGTATGTACATGTATCAGCGCAAATACCTTTTTTCATGTTTACTTTCATCGCTCACTAATAATGTGAATATGTCTTTCCAAATTCCTTTGTTTCATTATTACAACATGTTTCTTTTAGTTTTCGTAGGGAACGGTAGGTACTCATTCATGTTGATAATATTGTTGGAAAACAAAAAGGTTTCCAATATTTCGCCTAATGAAAACTAAGAGACACAAGTAATGATGAAACAATATTAATATCGTATGTAATATAATACAGTTAGGTAGGCAAAAAATGTTGGGTGTCATTATTTCTGACGTTATGCAAAGTTACATTTATCATTTAAATAAATATCGTTTTTTCCAGGTTTGTGCCATCACAATGAAGTTGTTATCTTCTCTGCTGTCTGTTGGTATATTTCTGTCCTCCGCAAGTGCAGAGCAGTATCCTGAAATCTTCCATTGGGCAAAAAGTGTAGAAGAAAATTCTGCGGCCGTCTTATACTGCAATGAGCCTAACTTGAATATCAACACAACTGGTACTACCGGATCTGTGAAATGGTACACTCCCAGTGGGTCACAAATAATGAGTCCCGATAATAACTATAAATTAGAGAATGTCGGCAATTACAATGACATGAAGCTAACCGTCTACAAAGTAAATAAAACCAACAACGGTATATATAAATGCACGCTCCAAACCTCAAACCTCGCAATTACGCTGATCCGAGGCGCCAACGTTCGCGGACCGAAGTACACAAGGTTCCTCGATGAGTACGAGTATAACGTGATTGTAGCGGTTGTGGCCACCGTAGTGTTTCTGGTACCCTTTCTGGGTAGCTGTGGGGTTTGGAAGTTCAGATACAGGGAGGATGAAGACGAAAAGGCCAACATGTTTAACATGACCCACGAGGACAACGGGACAGGACCGGTGATGACAGAAATTCCCGCAAAAACCGTTGCCTCTACAGTGGAATCGCCAGAAGGCAATGGAGCTTACGAGAATATGGACACGGACACGAAATTGTAAAACATTTAGAAGCATAAACGCGTTTTATATACATATATATTTCTTTATTTCATATACACGTATTCGTATAAACTTGTATATCTTTTATTATCAGTTTATATATATTTGGTACTGTATACAGATATGTTTTTTCCGATTATACAAACGCAATAAATTTGATTTTGCCAGTTGATGAGTTGTATAAAAGTATTACTAAACAATATTAAAAGTGTATAAACTTTTGAGCGGATTTTTTGCGAGTAGATGGTGGCGTTAAATACATGACATGTAATATAAAATGAGTCTGCAAAGCGGGCAAACAAAAAGAGGTTCATTTTTGTTTTGTTTAAATTTCAAATGTTTTAACGAGGCCGAGTACAGTTCGAGTACGCACGCTTTTGCGCAGCGTTTCATTAACATTGTGATGTCATCTTTTTGCTTGATTGACGCCATGGCGTTATGGTTTCAACTGCAGATATTCAGCGAAATTTGTCGAAAAAAGCTCGTTTGAGGCGTAAAATTGATATTATATTGTAGAATTAACATTAATTAATGTCTTGAAGTATAAGCTATATTTGGACTTGGGTCAAAAACGTGAAGAGGGTTCAGCAAGCCTAGCCTTCTCACGTTTTCTTTCCCCCGCCTAAATATATCTTAATACATGTATATACAAGAGTGTAACCATGCCTTTTTTATATTTATGACCCTTAATATGTGATGTTATTATATATATTTTTATTACTTAAATATGTCTGATTGTTATAATAATACTATAAAGATCACCATTTCCGCCTTTGTCAAATGAAAAATAACAATTATCTGAAATATCTGGGAAATTGGGCATACAAAAATAACTTTGATAGGACCCCAGGAATAAACCAGGAGGTAAAAGGTTGGGTTTTTTTTATCATTTGATGCCTTTTAGCAATAACTTTCATATGAAGAAAAGAAAAAATCCCTAGGGCAGAAATTTTAAAAAAAGCAATTTAAATTTAAATTTAAAGCAAAATCCCATAGGATCCTATGTTAAAAATTAACAAATTTTGAGATGACCCCCAAAACAAACAACGTTGTAAATGATTTTTTTACATGTATTTTAAAATAATAATTGTATCAGTAGAAATTCATGTAAAAAATTTCATTAAAAAATCAAGGGCAGAACAAATTAGACCCGGCCTCGTTAAAGGTAGAATATAACAAATATTTTACAAATGGTGGCCTAATCAGCGTTAGAGAGAGGTTTAGACGGTCATGATGTGTTATTTATGCCAAGCATGCCACGTGAGTGTTTGCCTCTTTTGGATTCGTCTGACGCCATGACAGATCAGCGTAACGTCCAGGTCGCAGTACTCATTAACGAAAAATACAAACCAATGCTAAAATAATGTGCCAAATGTTCATTCCTTAAACTTTCTATAAAATTAAGTTATATAGGCGCAGCCAAAAGGGTTACTGTCTGACACTGTTACAGAATACTAATCTGCCTTACCACCGTCTTCAAGAAATCACCTCTTTTACCACCATCAGCATTCGTTGAACAAACTTGAGATGCACATTTGGTTCCTCACTTAAGTGCAGTGAGAAAAAGATATTTGATGTCTTATGTTAAAAGATTCTTGTTTGCTAGATACCACAGAGTCTGCGTCATCTGTTTCATATTTGGATATTTTACTGGAAATTGACATTGATAGTAACCTAACAACAAAACTTTATGATAAACGTGATGACTTCAATTTTTCTATAGTCAACTTTCCTTACTTATGTAGCAATATACCGTGTTTTTGTCTCTCAGTTAATTCGATACGCAAGGGCATGCTCTTCGTATGAACAGTTTCTAAGGCGAGGCAAGCTCTTGACAAACAAGTTGATAAAACAGGACTATCAACAGTCTAGTTTCAAGTCATCTTTTCGTTTAAGTTCTATGGTCGATACAACGACCTTGTCAGCAAATACAATCTTCCACTGGTTCGCATGCTGACTGACGTTTTTCATACTTATTGTTAGACTATAATTATTCACCTAATTGTCATCGGACTTTTTCGTTTTTCCCAATTATGACAAAGAGCACACGGCGGGTGTGACTGGTCAGCAGAGGATGCTCATTCGTGCTCCTCCATGGCACCTGATCCTGCCTCTGAAGTTTTCCAGAGGTCCGTGATTGCTCTGCTCTGGACCAAATAACAATCTGGAGGTTTCAGTTATCAGCGGACTAGGCCGCCTATTGTACTGTCCCTTATCCGTTTTATTGATAGTGCTGTTTCTATTTTGTTTTATCAAAGTTTATCAAAACCGTTGGTGACGTATCAAAGTAAATGTTTAGACAACAAAGAGTACAAAGCCCTGTTGCAGAACTTCGTGATATGTCCATATGAATGAAACGTTTATAAAAGAAACAAAATACACTTAATTATGATTTTGCTTTAAAACTTTCGTTTTTAGCTCACCTGAGGGGTAGGGTTGGGCCAGAATGGGGGGGGTCGAATTTCTACATAGGAATATATAGAGTAAATCTTTAAAAATTTTCTTGTCAGAAACTAATCAGCCAGGAAAGTTGAAACTTGTGTGGAAGCATCCTCTGGTAGTGTAGATTCAAAGTTGTGAAAATCATGAACCCTGGGTGTAGGGTGGGGCCAGAATGGGGGGTCGAATTTCTACATTGGAATATATAGAGTAAATCTTTAAAAATCTTCTTCTCAGAAACTAATCAGCCAGGTGATTCTTTAAAATTGATTAGACTTTGGCCCCTTGACGGTTCTTGGGCCTCACAAGGGGTTCAGTGTTTGATGTAGGTTTATATCCCATACATAAACAATTGTTTAGGATCTTTTTGAGAACTGCAATGCTCAACATGTGTTATGACAATAAAATCATCCTGTTAGAAAAGGGACTAATGATAATAAAAATATATCCAGGGGGAAAATGGATTTTCATTTATACACGATCTACATGTATTATACTACATTGTCGAGATAGTTTGTTTGACTCCATTAAGCTGATTTCATCATACCTATTGTTCCTCAGGTGAGCGATGTGGCCCATAGGCCTTTTGTTGTAATTATAACCACAATTCACTTTTTTTTAAAGAAGTTAGTCCAAAATTCCATAAAAAAAGTGTACATATCTGTGTAGGTTTTTTGGTGCACAATTAATATCAGCGATAAAAGCGTTTGACGTGGAGACGTTGTAATTCCAAAAATGCAGATCAGATATTTTGTGTTTGCTCGTTCCAGTTCCTATATCACGAAACTTAAAATCGATAACGCAGCTATTTTGTAGTTAAACGAAAAATCAACTGATCTTATCTTGATGTCCATTTGGTTGGTAAGTGAAAATACAAGTTTTTAGAATTGGTCCTTTCATACTTATAAGCTAAGAGGTACGATGGTTTATTTTAGTATCTAAAAGACAGTTTTTCCCTTTATAGATAGTAATGTAATATGCATAAATTAACAAGGATGTATTGTAGTTGTTGTTTACTCAGCATTGTTTAGGTACTAAGTATTAGTTACAATTGTTATAAAATTTTCATATTTTATGCTATTAGTGCAATGATGGGTGAGCTATGGAATTTCCATATCTATATACAATGTACAATTAGCTATTTTTATTTTAGATAAAATGAAGTGCCTTGTTCTTGTTGCGAGCTTATATCTTCTTTTAAAGTATCCGTCAACTGCAAATCAGTCGTTAGTTACGCCGATTGAAAGTACATCATCAAAACAGAGTTTAGCAACACAAGATGCACCTACAACAAAAACATCATCAGGCACAGCTTCGACAAAAACTTCAAAATCAACACAACCTGGAACATCTTCAACAATTACATCAGGTACTTCTACATCATCAACAAAACTCGGCACATCTTCAACAACATCAGGTTCAACAACATCAACACAACCCGGAACATCTTCATTACCTACATCAGGTACAACAACATCAACACAACCCGAAACATCTTCAACTACAACTTCAGCTACAATATCTACACCACCTAGAATATCTTCAACAACATCAGGTACAACAACATCAACACAACCTGGAACATCTTCAACAATTACATCAGGTACTTCTACATCATCAACAAAACTTGGCACATCTTCAACAACATCAGGTACAACAACATCAACACAACCCGGAACATCTTCATTAACAACATCAGGTACAACAACATCAACACAACCCGGAACATCTTCAACTACAACTTCAGCTACAATATCTACACCACCTAGAATATCTTCAACAACATCAGGTACAACAACATCAACACAACCTGGAACATCTTCAACAACAACTTTAGCTACAACATTAACACCACCCAGAACATCTTCAACAACAACATCATGTACAACACTTACACAACCCGAAACATCTTCATTAACTACATCAGATACAACATCAACACAACCCGGAACATTTTCAACTACAACTTCAGCTACAATATCAACACCACCTAGAACATCTTCAACAACAACATTAGGTACAACACTTGCAGATCCCGGAACATTTCAATCAACAACATCAGGTACAACAACATCAACACAACCCGGAACATCTTCAACAACAACATCAGCTACAATATCAACACCACCTAGAACATCTTCAACAACAACATTAGGTACAACACTTGCAGATCCCGGAACATTTCAAACTACAACATCAGGTACAACAACATCAACACAACCCGGAACATCTTCAATAACAACTTTATCTACAACTAAAACAACACAATCCGGAACATCTATATCAACAACATCAAGTACAACATTAACACAACCCGGAACATCTTCATCAACAACATTAACACAACCCGAAATGCCTTCAACAACAACGACAGGTACAACACCAATACAACCTGGACCATCTTTATCAACAAGATCAGGTACAACTTCAGCAATGCCAACGAATTCATTTACATCATTATCACTCGCAACACTTTTAAGAACAATAACATCAAGTAGAACAACATCAATCCAAATTTCAGTTACAACACCAGGGGGAACAGCTATTATGACCCAAGAAACATCTAGGCCTATAACAACGCAAGAAAAAGCCACGACCTCTCTTAAAGTAACACATGGCGTCCCAAATTACACAAGTGTTCCAACAGAGGTTCCAGTATTCGGTAATTAAAAATCAGTAATTTAATGTAATTTTATTTTGCAAAATAATATTTTCGGAAAATAAATAAGCAACATGCTGAATTGTATATAGTTCGTTTGGTTTTTTTCTTCAATTATTCATTTATATCTACATTCATTTGATAACATAATTTTATTAATTTATTTTTGAAATGTAATACTGTTTTAAAATTTTACTTTAAAAAAAATTGCAATATATGTTTATCTATTTCTATTCAGGAGAAGGAAGTCTTTTGCAGCTAAATATTACGATATTGCTTAATATTTCCAAAAGTGGAATCGATGAATCGGTCTTAAAAGACTTTGTATGTTATTTTATTATATCCTTTTTTAAATCGATTTGATTGATTTATTGCATTCAATTTAAGTAATTTTGTTAAATTTTCAGTTACATCAATTGATCTTTATTGGTTACAACGATGCTGTTAAAAACATCAGGTATACAAATATAATTACCTGGAATTAATCAGAATAGAGCAATTAATTCCCAATATTTCTTTAAAAACCAAATAGGCATTGTCAATATATTTTTGTACAGATTTTAACAAAAGCAAATTGAAATATGAGCAAATGTTGGATTAGTACATTCTGTCAGTAATGTTTTCATGTTTTGTCTGTAGCTTTCAATCAAGTAATTCCAAACGCTATTTGAAATCTACAGGACGGAACCTCAATCGTGATAGCTCAAAGACCAACATACATAGGTACAGGATGTCGAAAAATTAACAAAATAGCGTTGTTTGTGAAAGCATTTATAGTAAATGTTGATAGTACATGTACAAGAACATTGTAAGGTTGTAAGTTTCAATTGATAAAATCAATTGTTGAAAGTTTAATCTAATCATTTTAATTACAAAACGCAAAAATTTAGATTAAAGAAATCGTTTTCGTTTTTAAAAATAACAGTTCAATATGATAGTTTTTTTCATCAATTGTTCAATTTTTAGATCACCTGAACCGAAAGTTTAAATGAGCTTTTCAAATAACCATTTGTCTGTCGGCCGTCCGTCTGTCTGTAAACTTTTCACTTCTTCTCTTAAACCACTGGGCCAAATTTAAAAAACTTGGTATAAAGCATCCTTATGAAAATTGGATTTTAAATTGTTAAAATAAAGGACAAATAATTCTTTTCAAAGAGGAAATTATAACGTAACAGTGAAAATAGGGTGTGTGTCATAAAAAAAACTTATTCCCAAGATCAATTTTACCAGAAATCATAAATACCAATATATATATATATATATATATATATATATATATATATATATATATATATATATATATATATATATATAAAACAGAATGCGACAGTCCAAATTAAATAAATTGTTTACTGTTAGCGCTTTCAGCCATGTCGGCTCTTCAGACAGTTATACAAAATTTTGTATAACTTTTGTATAACTGTCTTAAGAGCCGACATGGCTGAAAGCGCTAACAGTAAACAATTTATTTAATTTGGACTGTCGCATTCTGTTTTATTTATTTAAGTATTTTTTGCTGTACCAAGGCTTTATTTATCTATATATTATATATATATATATATATATATATATATATATATATATATATATATATATATATATAGAGTGACAGAGGTCAGGCATTTTGTGATTATGTGTTATTCCACCTTAAGAATAACAATTTATGCTACAATTGTTTAGCTTACTATGCAAACATCCTCAGATAGTGTAGATTCTAAATATTTCAAACTATGACCCCTCTACTAAATCTGGGGCCCCAAAAGGAGTTTTAAGATCAAATAAAATTATAGAGAAATATTCGTCCTGAGAACTACAGTGCTACAGTTAGTAAGATTACGATGCAAGTTTAGTTCAGCTGAGCGATGTAACTCATATGCCTCTTGTAAAAAAAATAATCTCTATAATGTTATTATCTAAAATAATTATTTTTCATACATTCATATATGTTCTACTTTAGTGTTTTGATTGAAATGCACAAACTTTTAATAAAGTTTGCGGGATGTTTGAAAAAGAAATCGTCTTGAAAAATGACAATTTTATGAAGTCATCATTTGCATTATTTTCCCTAACCCAGGGTTTACGATCCGCTCCGCTCAACAAGTAAAGAAGCGGAGCGGAATGAAACGTCTTAGC
Organism: Magallana ariakensis; assembly: GCA_020458035.1. Lineage (NCBI taxonomy): Eukaryota > Metazoa > Mollusca > Bivalvia > Ostreida > Ostreidae > Magallana > Magallana ariakensis. Next base: position 9,020,410 of record CM035815.1, read on the forward strand.
TAATAACGATGCATTTGCATTGATGAAAATAGTTTTATTTGATTCCACTTTATCAAGAACTCTCATTATACAAGAAGCTGAATAGGGCATAGAAAAATACGTAGTCATATACACTGCTCTTCCGATTAGGTTATCTGCCTTGTCTGAAGGGCGGTGTACCTTAAGAAACGTGTGCTCGATATTTTTCTTGTCCTATATATTATTATACAAAAATCAGTTTCTTTTTAAATTTTCATTTATTGAAGTATTCATATTGATTTTAATTTTTTGTTAAAAAAATAAGGGTTTAAATAAAATTAACCCTTTTGAAACTTTTTGGAATCCATGCTTCAATGATTTCTTATTTTTTAGAGAGAAGAATATAACGGTCATAATTCAGGTTAGCGTGGACGGTTTAAGGAAACTCAACAGCGCCTTACAGGATTTCGTCAGCAATATTTCCAACAATTTCCTCCATAATATCACAAATATTACAACCAGTTCCTGGAGTGCATTAAATACGACAAATGAGATTACGGAACAGCTATTGCTCCAGTCAAAAGGTATAATACGCATCAAAGCAGCCTGAAGAGGGCTTAATTAAATTAATTTGATATGGTTATTTATGTATATACATTTAACATGCAATGTACAGTAGATCATCAATGCAGCATTCAATCATTCAATGATATGTTTATGTAATTTATCAGAAATGTCGGAATGCAACGCTACAGGCAGGCTCTGTGTATCAGGATATAAATGTCGCCCAAGCACCGGGGACAACTACACTGGTATTTGTTACCATATGTGCGATATAGAAACAAGGTCCTGTTACAATGGAGGCCACTGCTACTTTGATGCTATTAAATATAACACAGGCTGCAGGTAGATAGAAAATAAAAAATATAAGGTGAAAAAACGCATCTATAAAATTTATTCCCAAAGATGTACAAGTTAGTTTACACAATACTTAATGATAATATTTGCAAAAAGTTTACATAGATTAACCAACTTGGCTTCGAAATAAACTAATCCATTCATGTGCGCTTTTTAATAATTGTATAGTCTATTTTATACACATTTACATGTATTTCAATATGCTTGTATAGTCTTGCTATTGAGGGATTTTTTTTTACCCTGATTTATCACAATGAAGTACCTTTTTAAAAATTCGCCAACAAGATTTTTTTAAATTTATTTAATTAATTAAAAATGGTAAACAAACCCTGTAACATTGAAATTATCATTTCCTTCACTTTCCAACGAATTCTATTTTAAATGATTTATTATCGTTCCATATATTGCTGTAAATTTTTGTTTATGTGTATGGTCAGTTGTACAACGACATGGCTAACTGTTTATCATGGAGCTGACTGCACGGAGCAGACTGGTCAGATGGCATATGTTATAGGAGTCCCTGTTGGACTAGTGGTCCTTTTCATCACACTAATCGTCGTCATCGCTATCATAAGGCGTTGGAAACGTCATGATCGTCAGAGTACATTCGGGTAAATAAGACGGAACAGTTAACATCGAAAAAACCTTCACATTTAATTTTAAATAAATGTAAAGATATTTGATAGATTAAAAAACTCAATATAATCCTAAATTAGTAAAAGTATCAAAATCTACTTTAAATTTAGTTTCTTATGGTAGATATGGTGCATATAATGACGATAAGTCTGGACTGCGGTCTGATTTTCCTTCTGAGCCTGGTGGAGTGGAAGTGGTGGATCTTAACTATCGTAAATCGACAAAAATTAATTATCCAGTGAACGAAGTAATTAAATATAAAAAAGGTTTAATGATAATATATGATTTCAAAATAATTGTCACATGACTTAATTTAGTGATTATAATCACTACTGGCTCAGTGAGATACACAGTTGTGGGGTTTTTTTTAAAGCAAATGCCTGGATTTTCGAAGTCAAATAGAAAATTTTATTGGAATTGTAGGAACGTTTAAGTGATGAAATGAAGTATCATAATGCGGAAACAGACAGAAAATCCCCCTCTACACAGATGGATCAAAGTATTGCCTTGGATTCAAAAAGTCAGGATGTAATAGAAACGAATCTTATTCCCGAGTCCGATATTACCGCCCCGACAACAACATTGCAAGAAACAAAACAAAACATCAAAATCAGCCCTTTGTCTGTGATAACTAAAAATCTTCCCGAGGATTGTTTAAAAAGGCAAACTACTCAAGAGGTAATTTTCATGTAAATAATTATTCGATAATATTTTACAAGTTAATATTTTGAAGGGATTTAGAGAAAGTAACATTGTTTTGGAATACATTTAAAAGAAATTGAAAAACGTGTTTAATTTTATATGTCTTCTTATATATTCAAAGATTTCTGGACCCTTTAGTCCTGGGGATGCAGATATCCAGAGACAAAAGTCATTTCTTTTTGGATCTAAGCCATCATCTTGAAATGAATGAGCAACATTTATCAAAGTGCGAGGCAGTTCCACAGCGATTTAACATTTCGTCATTTCTACGATGCTTAATGTTTCAGGCCTCTTCAATTTCAATTCTTTGTAGACTTGGTTAGCATCATTTTACGAATAAAATTTTCAGTTTTTTGCTATTTAATTAAATCAGATATAGCGGCATTTATTTCTGTGTTTGTCCTATTTTTCGATCGACATCAAAATGCAAAGCGTCGTGTTGTGAGAGTCGCTTTAGAACTGAAGATTCATTGTATTTGGGTGTTCTAAGGTAGCGTAGAATTTGTAATAATGCCCTCATTAAATTTGTAAAATACTATTTGACGTACAACTTTCCGTAATAGCAAAAATTCATAATTATGAATAATTTACTTTCTAGAAGGTTCAATATAATTTTCTAACTATTGATTTTATTTAAAAAATACTTCTACACGAATAGAATATCCTCAGAACAATAATTAAACTCGTAAGTCTTAACGTATGTATCTCATCAAGTAGATAACGTAAGTCTTGGCGTTTGTATATAATCAAGTAGATCGCGTAAGCCTTGACGTATGTATCTAATCAAGAAGATCATGTAAGTCTTGACTTGTGTATCTAATCAAGTAGATCATGTTTGTCCTGACTTGTGTATCTAATCAACTAGATCACGTAAGTCTTGACGTGTGTATCTAATCAAGTAGATCATGTAAGTCCTGACGTGTGTACTTAATCAAGTAGATCATGTTAGTCCTGACGTGTGTATCTAATCAAGTAGATGTCTTTAAAAATCTTCTACTCAGAAACTAATCAGCCTGCATTATATATATATATATGATATTTTGTACTGACTCCATTAAGTTGATTTTATCATGCCTATTGTTTCTCAGACAGACGGACAGACGGACGACAGACAAAATGTGATCAGAATAGCTCACTTGAGCTTTCAGCTCAGGTGAGCTAAAAACGGAGTAGACACAAGTCATTGATTAACAGTAAATTCACTGGTAGAAACGTGTCATTGACTAGACAGAAGATTCACGAGTAGACACATGTCATTGATTAGACAGAAAAATCACGGATGGAGTCAGCATTTATTCACTTTCGCATACAAAATAGTAACGAAGCAAACAAGGAACATTGTTCCACATCCCTGATGCCAATAAAGTGACACATAACTCCTGGGCGCTATTATAAGGTTCATTCGGGTACCATGGCTGGTAGACCAGGGTTGGCCCGGAGAGTTCCCATTTGTAATTTGTATTTGGGAAAGTTTTGCATACAAGCCCATTCTTCTAAAATACTTGAAGATATGGATTTTTAGTATGTGTTCGACTTGAAATGAAGACAAAAACTTTCAATTTGGGGGGGGGGGGATCAACTTTTTAAATTTAATCGCTCTTCATAAAAAATAAAAATCCCTGCAGTATTCGAACTCGGGACCTGCGGGTTGGTAGACCGACGGTACACCCGTTACGCCACAGAGATAGTCACTAAGCTTTGGCGATATAAACTGTTTCTGAATGCGTTGAAATCGCCATTTTGTGACGTACTGTCATAAAAAGTAGAAGTCACGGGGTGTCGAGGATCCTTAAGGACATGCGATATTTGCGAGAAAAAAACTTTTCAAAGAAGAATTTTTCTTTCAATTGCAGAAATGGTCAACATCCAAACTGCAACTTTACGTAATTTCGTTTAATAAAAGTACATGTATGTTGCTACCAAGTACGAATTTGTTTTCATAGGCGGGGGTCATCACGATTTCTTGAATCTCCATACGATAATGAGGACGCCCACTTTTATACTGACTTCAGACATAGTCAGCGAATGTTTGTCTATTGTTTTCCGTTTAACAGTAGTTGTATATTTCTTCTTCTTCTTCCAATTTCGTTCATCCCTCGGTTGGCCGAGTATTGTCGAACTCTGTACATGCGCGCAGCGGCGAAGGACTGTACACTTAAAAGAGTTCTTTTTACAGGTTAAAATAGGGTTAAAAACGGTGTTCGACTTTACTCCGCCAACTGGATCCCTGCCTTAAACGCCTCCAGCGTTGGTAAGACCACTAGTGTGTCTGGCAAGGTATTCCATAGGCGGATGGCTGAGGGGAAGAAAGAATACTGGTGAGTCTTGATCCGGGAGTGTGGCACGATGAATCTCATGGAATGACCTCTGGTTGTGGTGGTAATAACTGGGGTCAGGTAGATTTGAGATGGGATTGCAATCAGGTTGTATACTATCCTGTACATCATGATCAATTTCATGTTTTGGCGTCGTTGTTGCAGTAACGGCCAATTTAGGTCTTTTATCATCTTCGATACGCTGCTGTATGTTGAGTAGTCCCCATTGACAAAACGTGCCGCTCTGCGTTGGACATGTTCCAATTTGTCAATGTTTTGTTTGGTATATGGGTCCCATATAGTGGCAGCGTATTCGACGTTAGGTCTGACTAGGGTAGTATAGCACTGGGCTTTAACTTTCTTGCTACAGCTGCTGATGTTGCGTCGCAGGAAGGCACAGGTGGAGTTTGCCTTCTTGGTTATGATGTCGATATGTTTGTTCCATGTCATGTTGGTACTGAAGGTTAGGCCCAGATATTTAGCATGGGTTACATGAGCTAATATCTTTCCATGGATGTTATAGTCATGGTACACATGTGATCTCTTGTTGGTTATGTTGATCACCTCACACTTGTCTGGGTTGAATTCCATAAGCCAGGTTTGTTCCCATCTTTGAAGAGTGTCCAGATCTTTTTGGAGTTCTTTAGCATCCTCTATGCTGTTGATTGTTCGGTATAAGAGACAATCGTCAGCAAATAGTCTAGCTGTTGATGATATGTTCTCTGGCATGTCATTTATGAACAGAAGAAATAGTAGCGGTCCCAGTACAGTTCCTTGAGGGACGCCTGATGTTACGTTCGATGATGATGAATGCTTTCCTTCTAGGACTACTTCTTGTTTTCGTTCTCCCAGAAAGTCGCTGATCCAGTTATTAAGGTTATCTCTAATGCCGTAATGTTTGATTTTTGCTAAGAGTCTTTGGTGAGGAACTTTATCAAAGGCTTTACTAAAGTCTAACAGTATTGCGTCAACTTGTTGATTCTTGTTGAGGCTGGATGCTAGATCTTCCACTGTTAGAAGGAGCTGTGATTCACATGAATGTGATTTCCTAAATCCATGCTGTGACTCAGTAAGAATGTTGTTGGTCTCTAGATGTTTCATGACGACGCTGAATATAATATGCTCCAGTATCTTGCAGCAAATGGGTGTTAATGATACTGGCCGGTAATTTGATGGTTTACTTCGATCGCCTTTCTTAAATAGAGGTGTGACAAAGGCATTTTCCCAGTCAGATGGTATTTTGCCCTGTGTGATGGAAGCTTCATAAATTAGGGTCAATGATGGTGTAATTTCATTGGCTAGCACTTTTAGAAACTGTCCAGAGATGCCGTCAGGTCCTGTGGCTTTGTGTGGATTTAAGCCAGATAACAGTTTAAGTACTCCCTTCTGGTTGATGGAGAAGTCCGGTACCTTTGGATGGGTGGTTGTGTCTAATTCAGGTACACAAGTTGTATCCTCCGATGTAAATACAGAGGTGAATTGATCGTTGAGGATGTTCGCTTTCTTCATACTGTCACTATGGGTAGTTCCGTCCTTGGTTAGTGGAGCAACCCCCGAAGCATCGCAACGTTTGCTCTTAATAAAAGACCAAAAGCGTTTGGGATTTTTGTTGATGTCATCATTTAACATATTTCCAATGTAGTTGTTGTGAGCTTTCCTGCATTCAGATTGACACTTTGATTTCAGGGCTTTGTAGTGTTCCCAGTCTTTGGGATTTTTTGAATCTTTGGCTCTGTTGAAGGCTTTTTGTTTATTCCTGGAGAGTCGTTTAATTTCAAAATTTATCCAAGATTGACTAAATCGAGATGATGTTGTTTTAGATGGTACACATTTGTTCAAATGTTCGTTGCATGAGTTTTTAAATAAACTCCATAGTATGTCTATAGGTGTGTCTTTATTGTGTGTGTTCGTAAAGTTGGAAGAGAAGTCAGACATTTCTTTCTTAAGGTCGTCAGTGTTTGCCTTCTTCCATAGGTATATTTTGTGCTTTGTTGGTCGCTGGTATTTGGCATACACTTGTGATTGTATAATGACAATGTCATGGTCGCTGACCCCACTCAGTGGTTCGCATGATGTAACAAGTGATGGTCGGTTTGTTGCGAAAATATCTAAAGTGTTGTTTCCTCTCGTTGGGAAGTTGGCCATTTGTTCTAGTCCTGCATCGTTGATCGATGACAATAAGTTCTCATTGATTACCTTTCGATAGATGTTACCATTGATGTTATTACTATCCCAGTCGATGTCAGGTAGGTTTGTATCTCCACAGACCCAGATTGTGTCTTTTGGGTGTTCAATGGCAATTTTGCGTATTGTATCGCCGAGTGCCTGTGAGTATTCCACATCATTATTGGTTGGTCGGTATATTGATGCTACGATTAAAGACTTGTTGTGGTTGCCTTTTATTCGAGTCGCAACAACTTCGCAGTTTGTTTGTATGTCTAGCTGTTGGCTTATGAGCGTGTTCTTAACTGCTACTAAGACTCCACCATAACCATCTTTTCTGTCCTTGCTATAGCACTTGTAGATAGGTAGCATTATCTCCGAGTTGTGTATGTTGTTGTTCAACCAAGTTTCGCTAAATCCTATTATATCAGGACTTTCGTCATCAATAACATTCCATACTGATTCTTTTTTACTTTTTAAACTCTGAGTATTCATAATTAGCAGTTTTAGCTCGTTTGCTGGCTTATGTGTTGTGTGGCCTGTGTTCAGTTTGTTTGGTTTACCTTTAGTTGGTGTTGATGTGCTAATGGGTGTTCCTGATAGTGATGGATCCTCATCTGACAGCACGCCATAGTACGATGGTTGAATAATAATGGATTTCTCTAAGATACTGCTAGTTGTTGTATTAATAGAGCTACATTTAGCACAAATCCATGAGATGTTTGTTTTGGATAATAAAGAGTAGGTCTCATTGTTCATGTTGAAGCACTTGGTGTAGTACCAGCAATCACAACCGTCACATTGTATTCCTGCTTCGTTGTCAAGAACTTCGTTACCACAAACGAAACATGGGTATTCAATGTTTGTGTTGGTTTTGTTAGGCCCAGGGTTTGGATGGCAGTCTGATGATTGTACTATTAATAAAGCACACAGGTAGATAAGATAGAATTTTCCACCAGAGAATTTGCTACATGATAGATTGTTTAGGTGCTGCTTATTATGTAAGAATATGCTGGAATGTACAATGTTGGGGTCGGGGTTGAAGCTGCATTATGAAAGAAGTTGAATACGGTGGTCTGAATGTGTAGGGTAGTGTTTGTGATCGAGTCTCTCATGGTTGTACCAGATCTGTGTTGTTACGAAGAAAATGGCAATAAAGACTGATGGTATTCCTGAATTCCACATTACCCGAGAATATTGTCCGTATGCTCCAGTGGATCGTTTTCTCAGGGGAACTGAGAGGGCTAGACTGACAGCTGATTATTTACCTGTTCCGAATGCACTTCCAGTTTCCAGATTATTGTTTACATGTAACCAAGTTCGTGAGAACTTTTCACTTTCAGTGTTGGAGATTTTAAAGTTGACCAGATTCAAAATTTTGCCCTTAATTATGGTTATATTATGTCCATGATGCTATATAATTCTAACTTCACAGAAATTCCAGTCCAAAAAAGGCTATAAGAATCGAAAATTGCAATAAATCGTCCTCTGAAAAAGTGTACACTTCCTTCGTCGACGCATGCGCAGTCCTTTTCTCATTTGCACATATCTGCATGTGATATTTGCATTATCACATGTTATGTCAAAGGGAGATTGATAGACAAACATGCGCTCATGGTTTAAATGAGAAAAAAAAAATGCTTCTTCTTACTTTCGCTTTCTCTGTTGTAACTGAGGGTTGATACGTGTTGAATATTATAATTCACCACGCGACTTCTCACCTCAGGTATCTTTATGAATACAAAATTCTATCACGTGACGGGTAAGGTAGCATGACGTTATGTTCTAACTAGGACAATGTTTTCGAACACGTTATGTTGTCATTGATTTAAAGTCTTCTGTACTTACACGGGCGGGGTATTATTGTTGAAAACATACTAGTAAATAGTATACTTGTACCATATAGAATAGAAAGGGCTTTGGTGAAAGAGTGATCACGTTTTTTTTATACATGGCATTGTTATTCATGCTAGTCTAATTCTATTACCATTCTGATAATGCCAACTCCAACTTTTATGCATATTAATATCAATCTTCTGTTCGATCAAGGGCAGATAAGCGAAAATTCTTTTTCGAAAGTTGTAAGGAGAAAAACCTAGAATGAGTTAATTGTATCACAGTCTAAAATCTTAATCTATGTCGGAAATTGACAAGACCCTTTAATAAAATAAACAAAAGTGATATTAGGTTAAGAAATAAGCCCAACAGAACCGACCGAAAAAGGCCAAAAACCCGGCTCTAAGTGCAGTAATCCTTTTAAATTAATCAACTACCCGATGTCTAATGTCTATCATCTTTGGGTGACTGGAGGTTTTGTGTAAGAGAAATTGCCGATTTGACTCTTTTTATTCTCTGATTTCAATAAGAGGAACTATGTTCAATAATTCCACTCCAGAGACAATAAATTTAGTTTTTATTACCAATTCCTGATGTTAAAAACCTACTTTCATCAATAGGAAAGATTGTTGTAATCCACGTGTTTTCTTCTTCATTTTCGATTCTAACCAGGTAACCTCCAAGATCTTGGCATTGAAACTGAAATGTTTGTGAAATTGATTATCATTTCTATTTCACATCGTTCAGATGCATTTTTAATATTACAAGATGTTTCAAAAAGAATTTTGAACTGTTGAGATGACTTCCAAAATATCAGCCCGATTAACACAGGAAGTTAACCAAAAGCTTCTTTTTGTATCCTAGACAGACTCCAGCAAAACTTGAAGTGTCAAAATAGCTGAGCCCCCAAACAACCTTTAACTGGCAAATTACTGGAAAATTGGTACATGTAGGTAATCACAACTTCAGTCAACTGTTTTGTTTGTTAATATCATGAATTACCAAAGCTTCATTCCGTGTATATTTGACAGAATTCTCAAAAAAGGGGCAATGGCCGTTGTATGAAGTCCACCCAGGCTTATTAAGGATAACGTTTACTCAGGGTTTGAGATTTCAAATTATATTTTTACAAAGTTCATTACATGAAGTCAAAAGATGTTTTAAAAACACAAAATGACAATGTAATAAACGAATATCGATAGTGATATCCTTGTTTTGTTTATTTGATGAAGATATGCTACGACAAAGGTAGTTTAATATTAAAAGAGAAGAAATTCGGACTAATTTTTTTCATTTTCCCTTTCTCTCTAAAATACTTTATGTAGCAATGAAATTGCAAAGGTTAAGTTTCTACGCGTTTTTTTCATGTCATTTTACATATTTGATGGTTGTATTATCTCGTGAATAATTTTATATCACTGGCTGGCACGCGATGGGGAAAATCTTAGAAATACATAAAATTAATTCAAGATAGAATGATCTTTGACCTTATATAATGTTAATGTCAACAGAATACACACAATCAATATAGTTTTAGGCAATCAATGGTTTGGGGCTACTATTTTTGTAATACTCAATCAAAAATGGGTAGAATTTTGAACATTGATACAGGAAATTCGGGCTAAATTAAATACAAAATATGAACTGAAAACAATTCATTGAAATATGAAATTAGTAAAGCTATTCGTATTTTATCATTTTCCAACCAACAAATTGTTTTATTATTTCTAATAATTTCAAAATAAATAAAACCTTGGAAAGGAGGAACAATTTTGGCAAATTTTTCAATAAACATTCAGAGGTCACTAGCGTAAAAAGTAGGTCATTGACCTAGTTACTTGAAAGTGAAAAATAGCACCAAATAGTAGGGCTACAATGTACAATAAGTAGTTTTTCGTTTCTATTAGTGGAATTTTTTTGGCCTCTGAGTAAACGTAATTCTTAATTCATATAAAAAATTCAGACCGAAATGATAATGCAAATGCAATAGTGAAGGGGGCGGTAAAAGAAATACATGCAGTTGTGTGGTTTAAAATAATTTTCAAAAATGTTTATCTAATGTTTTGACTTAAAATCTTGTTGTTTGTGGAATATCAGGATGCTTTTCTTAAAATTCTATTATCTAATTCGTTCAAGGAAAGAGCGCCTATTTTGACGCACAATATCTTACTACTATACCTGCAAACTTTACAAATTTAATGTGCATGGTCATGTTACTTGTTTAAGTTAAAAAAAAATAAAACGTTGATTTCTCTATCAAACTGTTGTGTACCTACCGTTGTCCTTGACGTAGAAGTTCCATCCACTTGCCATTTGCATAAAACCTTTTTGTATAAATCTTTGATTCATGGAACACATGAGAAGCCAACAGTATTGGAGGATTTCGTTTACCAAAACCCCTTCACACTCGTTCCCATGTCTCATACATTGATGAACACACTGAGGTCGACTTACCTCGTGGATTGCTTGTATTCGAAATTTAGTTTCATTAAGAACGTAGTTGTCGAGTTCAATTTTTCTGCTCACCATGATGGACAAATATATATTACCCTGAAGTTGCATACAACTTGCCAATACTAATAGACCAAAAACATACAGGAAAAGTTTAGAGGCGTTGAATTTAAAGCTATACACGCTATAATTTGCGTCAATTTTGAATGACAGTGAAAACGCATGTGTTTGTTTACTTATAAAAGTTAACTATATTCTGTAAATTACAGTGGTTAATTCTTTCTAGTTACAAAGATATAGAATTTTAATTGTTTATTTTCCTAATGCTTTTTCATGAATATTGAAGAAGGAGCGAAACCGACCTCATTGCGCATGTCCGCGGGAAATCAGGTAGCCGTTATTGTTTGCCTAATTACATATCCGTCTCGATTTTATATACAGATTTAACAGTTGTTACATGTATTATGAGTGTTATACATTTGTCATTCACGGTACCATTATTTTTTAACGTTTAAATAGGATAACACTCACACGAACTAAAAATAGCACTTAGGGGAAAACACATAAGCCTACGTCATTGTTCAGGGGAAGTACATGTATGTACATGAACATGCTCACACGCTTGGGTTTTTGCTTTCTTTAATTCGTACTCGTATAAAGGACAAATTTATGCTTTACTGAAAAAAATTATATCCTTTCCTTCGTGAAACTACAACAATTATAAAGATGTTGACCCCCACCAAGTTTTGTGTGATTGTCTAAAATTAGCTGTCGATATCACGTGACAGATTGATATTCATGAGAAGGCATTACTTTCCTGGCAGGAAAATAAATATTTTTTATTGTTTAAAATTTGATATCTTTATTACGTGATCGAATTGGGCATTATAATTAACAGCATATAGGTAACTTTTGTAAGGAATCAAACACACGTATTTTCCCCGTCATTTAAAATTGACGCAAATTATAGCGTGTATAGCTTTAAACGTATGTAAGCTTAAGCCTTTACACCCCACACCCCCCCCCCCCAGTTAAAAACCATCTTATAGGGCCTAGTATTGCATAGGCAAATGACTTTCAGTGTGGAAAAATAATTAAGTGAGCTTTTCTGATCATTTAGTCCGTCGTCCGCCAGTCCGTCCGTCCGTCGATCCGTCCGTCTGTAAACTGTTCACATTTTGAACGTCTTCTCCAAAACCACTCTGCTAATTTCAACCAAATTTGGCACAAAGCTTCCCTATTGAAAGGTGAATATAAATTACAGAAATGAAAGGCCAGGTTTTATTCAAAGCGGAGAAAACCTTGAAACTGTAAAAAAAGGTGGGTGCATTTAAAAAAATCTTCTTCTCAAGACCTACTGAGTAAAATTCAACGTATTTTAGTATAAATCATCCTTATGGAAAGGAAAATATAAATTGCAAAAATTAAGGTCCAATGTTTTTCCAAATTTGAGTATAGGCCATGCTTTTGTTCGTTTACATTTTTAAAAATTTGAAGTTAAATGTAATAAACTCATGTGAACAAAAATATGACTTGAACTTAGCAAAATTGTAATCTCTTTATCTTGCTTATAATCCTACGATTTTCGTTAAAAGTTTGGTTGATCATTAGAAATGGCTTGCTATAAATATTAAAGACTTGTACGAAATAATTAAAGCTATACACGCTATAATTTGCGTCAATTTTGAATGACAGTGAAAACGCATGTGTTTGTTTACTTATAAAAGTTAACTATATTCTGTAAATTACAGTGGTTAATTCTTTCTAGTTACAAAGATATAGAATTTTAATTGTTTATTTTCCTAATGCTTTTTCATGAATATTGATGAAGAAGGAGCGAAACCGACCTCATTGCGCATGTCCGCGGGAAATCAGGTAGCCGTTATTGTTTGCCTAATTACATATCCGTCTCGATTTTATATACAGATTTAACAGTTGTTACATGTATTATGAGTGTTATACATTTGTCATTCACGGTACCATTATTTTTTAACGTTTAAATAGGATAACACTCACACGAACTAAAAATAGCACTTAGGGGAAAACACATAAGCCTACGTCATTGTTCAGGGGAAGTACATGTATGTACATGAACATGCTCACACGCTTGGGTTTTTGCTTTCTTTAATTCGTACTCGTATAAAGGACAAATTTATGCTTTACTGAAAAAAATTATATCCTTTCCTTCGTGAAACTACAACAATTATAAAGATGTTGACCCCCACCAAGTTTTGTGTGATTGTCTAAAATTAGCTGTCGATATCACGTGACAGATTGATATTCATGAGAAGGCATTACTTTCCTGGCAGGAAAATAAATATTTTTTATTGTTTAAAATTTGATATCTTTATTACGTGATCGAATTGGGCATTATAATTAACAGCATATAGGTAACTTTTGTAAGGAATCAAACACACGTATTTTCCCCGTCATTTAAAATTGACGCAAATTATAGCGTGTATAGCTTTAAACATAACAGTGTCATAAAAGGTTGCCGTCAAATATAACTCTTATTGTTTTGCTTAGCCTACAGAGCTTGAAAACCGTATCGTCACGCAATTATATAGAAAATATAGATGTTTAAGTAAGCATTTATTTAAAGGCGTGGCTTCAGAGAAAGTGCTGCACCAATAAAAGCACTTACTTAATATCATATCATCAGTTATAAGATTCAAAAGAATAATTAGGCGATATCTTTATAATAAATATAAAATATAGGAAGACAAAGTTCGAATTGAATCTGAGTCTTTGAATGATATCATTTTATCAAAGTAGCAATACCATCATTTATGACTTTTTGATAAGAAACAAGAGGCCCATGGGGCCATTTCGCTCACCTGAGCAAAAATGGCTGTATATGGGTGTTCAAAGAATATTGCGCCATATGGCCCCTCGGTAAAATAGCAATAAATAAATATCAGAATTTTACATTTATTTTTGCATACACTTAATCTTTGACATATGTACCTCTATGGAATACCATATTTACCGAAAATAAGAAAATACAAGATATAAAACTAGATTTTCGGCAGGGGTACACTGTTAACTTCCAATTCCCTTTATTCTAGCTCTGCCCCCCCCCCCACCCACACACACTTTATAAAACGATCAAAATATATGGCATCATAAAGGCATATAAGTACATGTACATTTTCTTCCTCAACTTCTTACCAGTTATTGTATTTTATTTTTTTTTTAAATCCTACTCGGAAAGAAGAAAATTTTACTTCAATGAACTCAATTTCTCAAATTAAAAACATTCAAAAATTTAATTGGTCTTCCTTATCATAAACGATTGTTGTTTACCTGGCGTAAACTCGTGTGACATTTTAAAACCTTACTCACTTGATCGATAATAACGAGAATGATAAATGTTGTCACGTGATTTGTCAAAGAGCTATTCTAATCAAAGTATTGACAGGCATATCACTCTATTTTACTAAGGCCTACCCATTATTTTTATCTTTATTCAAAAACAACAAATGACTACAAACAAAGATGAATTTCCGTTGTAATATTTTCTTAAAGCTATACACGCTATAATTTGCGTCAATTTTAAATGACGGGGAAAATACGTGTGTTTGATTCCTTACAAAAGTTACCTATATGCTGTTAATTATAATGCCCAATTCGATCACGTAATAAAGATATCAAATTTTAAACAATAAAAAATATTTATTTTCCTGCCAGGAAAGTAATGCCTTCTCATGAATATCAATCTGTCACGTGATATCGACAGCTAATTTTAGACAATCACACAAAACTTGGTGGGGGTCAACATCTTTATAATTGTTGTAGTTTCACGAAGGAAAGGAGATAATTTTTTTCAGTAAAGCATAAATTTGTCCTTTATACGAGTACGAATTAAAGAAAGCAAAAACCCAAGCGTGTGAGCATGTTCATGTACATACATGTACTTCCCCTGAACAATGACGTAGGCTTATGTGTTTTCCCCTAAGTGCTATTTTTAGTTCGTGTGAGTGTTATCCTATTTAAACGTTAAAAAATAATGGTACCGTGAATGACAAATGTATAACACTCATAATACATGTAACAACTGTTAAATCTGTATATAAAATCGAGACGGATATGTAATTAGGCAAACAATAACGGCTACCTGATTTCCCGCGGACATGCGCAATGAGGTCGGTTTCGCTCCTTCTTCATCAATATTCATGAAAAAGCATTAGGAAAATAAACAATTAAAATTCTATATCTTTGTAACTAGAAAGAATTAACCACTGTAATTTACAGAATATAGTTAACTTTTATAAGTAAACAAACACATGCGTTTTCACTGTCATTCAAAATTGACGCAAATTATAGCGTGTATAGCTTTAATTATTTCGTACAAGTCTTTAATATTTATAGCAAGCCATTTCTAATGATCAACCAAACTTTTAACGAAAATCGTAGGATTATAAGCAAGATAAAGAGATTACAATTTTGCTAAGTTCAAGTCATATTTTTGTTCACATGAGTTTATTACATTTAACTTCAAATTTTTAAAAATGTAAACGAACAAAAGCATGGCCTATACTCAAATTTGGAAAAACATTGGACCTTAATTTTTGCAATTTATATTTTCCTTTCCATAAGGATGATTTATACTAAAATACGTTGAATTTTACTCAGTAGGTCTTGAGAAGAAGATTTTTTTAAATGCACCCACCTTTTTTTACAGTTTCAAGGTTTTCTCCGCTTTGAATAAAACCTGGCCTTTCATTTCTGTAATTTATATTCACCTTTCAATAGGGAAGCTTTGTGCCAAATTTGGTTGAAATTAGCAGAGTGGTTTTGGAGAAGACGTTCAAAATGTGAACAGTTTACAGACGGACGGATCGACGGACGGACGGACTGGCGGACGACGGACTAAATGATCAGAAAAGCTCACTTAATTATTTTTCCACACTGAAAGTCATTTGCCTATGCAATACTAGGCCCTATAAGATGGTTTTTAACTGGGGGGGGGGGGTGTGGGGTGTAAAGGCTTAAGCTTACATACGTTTAATATGGAGAGGATTCTGTGTTATTTTGCGATGAAAGTATCCCGGTACAAGTTATTTTATTCCAGTAAGATTTTTTTTTATAATTTAAGGAAGATCCCCAAACACATAGAAAAGAAAGACCTTTTGAGATAAAAAGATTTATTGCGTATTTCAGAAATTATTTCAAAAGCCGGACATTTACACTCTGTTCTTGGCTTTATCATAATTACTTTACTTATATTTCATTACATATCCAGAACTGATGAAATGTATATGATTACATTAATACAATAATTATGTGATTTTGTCGATACATTTCTTTCTATCAAATATTTATATCATTCTTGTTGAATTAATACAATCACGAGGAAAATTGAATATACTTGTAAATAGAATTCAGGTCATAGTTTTGTTTTCCAAACTATTACTATCATACTATATATACTATATACTATCATATGTATTTTTAAAGTGTTCCATCGGTTTTAAATGATAACATTAACGTATATCTACATGCTCTTAATCTGATTGTTGGAGATACTTCGACTTCTGTGTGTTTCCACATCCCCTGGGTCCGGGGTATACTGGTAGGTCATACCTGAAATGCACCGTAAACATTACAACGAGTTTATACTTATGAATGATTTCCTTAAATACGTTATATTTTTATTTGAAATACTACTAAAGATAATTCCTTATTGTAATTTCAAATAATTCAATTTTGGTTGTAACGCGATTTCTGATTGGCAAAAAAAATTATTTTATATCGTTTAAAGAATGTTGCCTACGTAATAGTAAGACTAACGTCAAAAAACGTATCAATCCGCCTGACGTTACGTTTGAATTTTGTACAATTTTATGTCATTTTAAGGGTCAAATGACCGTTTTTATCTACAGATAATAGTAAAAAATTAAATTATAAGCAATGAATTCAAATATTTTGTAGTTTTATACGATATAAAATGGTTTGGAACATTTTACACTTTTTTATAAACCACTTCACGGTTTATAAAGCGTAAACTGTCCCAAACCATTTTATATCGTGTAATACTAATAAATATTGAACTCATTCCTTAATTATTATTCAAAACTCAGGGTATAGGTTTCAATATCCTGCGTTAAAACCAATTTTAGTGTCAAATCGATGTGTTACTGTCTTAGCTTTTTTGATGAAAATAGGATGAATAATATAATAAAATATCTATTGAGTTTTGAAACTAATATAATGTATTTTCTTTCGATGTAGATGTATATAAACGCTGGGGTGACTGCTTACCGTAATGCCGCCGTGACGGTGGTCGTTGGAGCTGTCGTATGGACTGTATACATCTGTCACCGGGTCACTGAAAATCTTCGGCCGCTTGATGGAAAACTACAAGTAGACATTGATATGAGAGAGAGAGAGAGAGAGAGAGAGAGAGAGATAGAGAGAGGAAAAGAGAGATAATAATTAGATTCATTATAATACTACTATCTTGTTTTTAATAGCAGTAAAACAGTACAGAAGATTTGATTTTAATGACTGATTAATATTGACTGAAAATATTTTAGACTGGAATGGTTTACAGATGATAATTCTTTTTCCTTGGGTTTAGGCAGACTAGACGCTGATCTCCTGGGTAAATACATCCTGGATTCTAAAATCTGAGTCTGGTGCCTTCTTTCGTAAATCTTCAAATATAAAAAACCATCATGACGATAAAAGTGTTGGATGAATACCAGTTAGCATTCCTTTTTGAAGGTGTAAGGCATAAGGTGCATTTGCTTTTGAGTGTACCTGGTTAGGAAAACCTGCAGCGTCTGAATACCAGCATGGATTATATTGTGAGAAGTAATTATAATCCATATCACTATTCAACTCATTACTGATAAAATCCTCAGCTTCAACTTCACGAGATTTACTGAGATACCTAGAAAATAAATCCAATTTTTTAATTTTTTAAAAATTCGACGTCCATAACTAAGTTAATAAAATCCCATTATACATTAATAGCTTTGTTTTGCTTTACAACATCAAGAACTGGATTTGCAGGAGATAACGTAAAGGATTTGGGAGAACTGAAGAATACCTGTGATTAGAAGACAGACGCTTGCAGCAGACGATAAGAAGGAAAATGGCGACTAATCCTGCAACGGTACCAACAGACAAACCAACAACAAACTCGACCCGTCCTGTCTTCTCCTCACACAACGGACCATAATACACTGTCAGTATACTAATTCGGCATCTAAAAAATACTAGCTATTTTAATCCTTCCATTCTTTAAGACAATATGTGACAGATCTGTATCAAATAAAGCCGTTTTAATAAGTTAGAGCTTGAACTTTCTGTGGGATGTTACTAGCTAGTTTGCTCATCAAAACAAACTGTCAAATATTAATTGACCTCCTTTTTTTTAATTCGCTAAAAGAAGTTCATTAATGTTCGCTTTGCGTCGGTTGACAATGGTTTTCTCGGGGTGTCAATTTCAACTGTTACCCTCCCAAACAGGCACTATTAATATATTGTTAATTTTTATTATACTTTCATGTTGAATACTGAAATCTGATTGGTTTAGACCCAGTTGGTCACCCTCAGCGTCTAGCAACAAATTTGGGAACGGGTAACACTATTTAAACCCGAGAAACCCACTGTCAACCGACGCAAAGCGGAGGTTGACAATGGTTCTCGAGGGGTTTGACTTTCAACTGTTACCCTCCCAAACAGGCACTGTTTAAATATTATTATACTCCCAAACAGGCACTTCGCGTCGGTTGACAATGGTTTTCAGGGAGTGTCAATTTCAACTGTTACCCTTCCAAACATACACTATTTATATTATAACGTACCTGCATGCAATCCCATCGGCAATGGCGTCATAGTAACAGCGGCCCTCATTCATACACTTCGCTGTTTGGTTACTACACTTGTGGACGCACAAACCGGTGTAGTACTGGGCATGGCAGTCGTATCCCGGGTAACACCGTCTGACGTTGGTCTCTGCACTACATTCAGTCTTATCTATATCATCACAGTAAAAACTGGCTTTATGCTGAGTTGAGGTGCAATTTTCTTGGTAATTTTAAATTGTGAAATACTGTAGATGCCATTATTGAAACAAAATTACATTATTGTCGTCCTGCATGTGAAAAATTGGTTTGCTATATATTCCTTAGTTGATATGTCTTTCTTTCGATATAATTGAACGATCTACTTTACTCTTAAAAGTTTTGATTAACATGCAGCATTATCACAGTCGCAGGTTTTTGCAGCGAAATAAAATTAAAAATGAGCTCTAATTGATTACAAAACGGTCAGGAGTTTATGAAGAAATATTTACGTTATTAAGTATATTTTATCTTATTCATAGAACGACGATTAATTGAGTTTATACAGCCCCTAATAAAAACAAATTTCAATATAACTATTTCAATCAAATTGTCTTCGTATGTCTTATAAATTCATATTCTTAAAGGCAATTTACGAGTTTAAAAGCCGAAAACAGCAAAGGATACTAGAACCTTTTTAACAAGAGCTTGGGCTTTTGGTGGGATGTTACTATCTAGTTTGCTCATCAAAACATGCTGTCAAATATTGACCACCTTTCTTCTAATTCTAAGACAGACAATTGTCATTGCGTTTAATGTATTCTTATATCAGCCAATGACCTGACATTATTTATAAGAAACCCTGCCTTCATCCAATTGGAGTTTGTCGCGTACTGCCAGAAGTCCAAGCTCTTGTTAAAACGGCTCTAAAACAAAAAATGTTTTAATATAGTGTGCCAATCAAGCGTACTAATAGTCACTTATGGAAATTTGAACAAGAGGCCCATGGGCCACATCGCTCACCTGAGGAACAAAAGGTTTGATGAAATCAGCTTAATGGAGTCATAATACAAACTATCTGGACAATGTAGTATAATACATGTAGATCCTGTATAAATGAAAATCCATTTTCCCCCTGGATATTCTTATTTTTATTATCATTAGTCCCTTTTCTAACAGGATGATATTATAGTCATAACACATGTTGAGCATTGCAGTTCTCAAAACGATCCTAAACAATTGTTTATATATGGAATATAAACCTACATCTAACTCTGAACCTCTTGTGAGGCCCAAGAATCATCAAGGGGCCAAAGTCTAAACAATTTTAAAGAATCACCTGGCTGATTAGTTTCTGAGAAGAAGATTTTTAAAGATTTACTCTATATATTCCTAAATAGAAATTCAACCCCCAATTGTGGCCCCACCCTACCCCCGGGGGTCATGATTTTCACAACTTTAAATCTAAAATACCAGAGGATGCTTCCACACAAGTTTCAGCTTTCCATACTAATTAGTTTCTGAGAAGATTTTTTAAAGATTTACTCTATATATTCCTATGTAAAAATTCGACCCCCCCCCCCATTGTAGCCCCATCCTACCCCCGGGGGTCATGATTTTCACAACTTTGAATCTACACTACCTGAGGACGATTCAACACAAGTTTCAGCTTTCCTGGCCAAATGGTTCTTGAGAAGAATATTTTTAAAGATTTCTCTATATATTCATATGTAAAAATTCAATCCCCAAATGTGGCCTCACCCTACCCCCGGGGATCACGATTTTTACAATTTTAAATCTAAACTACCTGAGGATGATTCACACAAGTTTCAGCATTCCTGGCTGATTTGTTTCTGAGAAGAAGATTTTTAAAGATTTACTCTATATATTGCTATGTAGAAATTCAACCCCCAATTGTGGCCCCACCCTACCCCCCGGGGTCATGATTTTCACAACTTTAAATCTACACTACCTGAGGACGATTCCACACAAGTTTCAGCTTTCCTGGCCAAATGGTTCTTGAGAAGAATATTTTTAAAGATTTACTCTATATATTAATATGTAAAAATTCAACCCCCAATTGTGGCCTCACCCTACCCCCGGGGATCACGATTTTTACAACTTTAAATCTTAACCACCTGAGGATGATTCCACACAAGTTTCAGCATTTCTAGCTGATTTGTTTATAAGAAGAAGATTTTTAAAGATTTACTCTATATATTCCTATGTAAAAATTCGACTCTCAATTGTGGTCCCATCCTACTCCCGGGGGTCATGATTTTTACAACTTTGAATCTACACTACTTGAGGACGTTTCCACACAAGTTTCAGCTTTCCTGGCTGATTTATTTCTGAGAAGAAGATTTTTTAAGATTTACTCTATATATTGCTATGTAGAAATTCAACCACCCATTGTGGCACCACCCTACCCCCCGGGGTCATGATTTTCACAACTTGAATCTACACTACCTGAGGATGCTTCCGCACAAGTTTCAGCTTTCCTGGCCAAATGGTTCTTGAGAAGAAGATTTTTGAAAATTTCTCAAAATTTTTTAATAATTCCTAATTAACTCCCCTTGATAAAGGGCGTGGTCCTTAATTTTCACAACTTTGAATCTCCTTTGCCTAAGGGTGCTTTATGCCAAGTTTGGTTGAAATTGGCCCAGTAGTTTTTGAGAAGATGTCGAAAATGTGAAAAGTTTATGGACAGACAGACAGACGGACGGACAGACAAAATGTGATCAGAAAAGCTCACTTGAGCTTTCAGCTCAGGTGAGCTAAAAATGAGAAAAAGTGAGAGAGAGACCAGCTGTTTGTTTCTTTAAACTTTCTTCAAAATATTTTTCTTCGTTTAAGATTCTTCCGGCTGTTGTGTTGATTTTGGTAAAGTTCATTTTAATGTTATTGAGGACGTTTGTTTGGAAATCCAGTAAGCTCTCCCGTTTTCTTCTTAGTTCCTCTAGGGTCACATTTATTTCAGCGTTCACGATGGTCCTTTATAAAGACACGATGCATGTTTTAATGACATTGAAATAACCGTACTCTTATGAAAGATAAGAGTAGCGTCTCAATTAAAAAATCAGAATACAAACGTTTCATTAGTAATGTTCGTTCTGGAGATTTCATGTGCCGTGAGAGCTCTCAGATTCTGAGTTTCTCCGTCCGTTTCTGTTGAATTAAGAATGATCCTGTCAAATTAAAAAATTGCATGAAGAAATTTAACAAATACTTTTAATTATAAAAAAATAAGTACAATACTGACTCACTCCTTGTTTCCAAACTCAATATATAACGATTGTTTTATTTATTTATTCGAATAAAAAACCTTTAGTTATACCGATGATTAAGTCTAAGAATATCTATTCACTCTATAAAGTTTGAGCGCTACTAGATAATGAACAGATTGCCTACCTTATTGCTACGTAATATCCTGTAAATATGAGATTTTCAAGCTGAAAGAGAAATACATGTACGATGTATGCTACATGTACAAAAGCAAAGTATAAACAAGTTCATTAAGTTTATATACACACTGTAACTTATAACGAAATTCGTAGCACACTTCTTTATTTGCAAATATTTTCAAATCTATATTTTTATGACTTCTTAACATTGAGAAATTAATAATTTCCATATAGATGAAAGTTGGTGTCATTCAATAACCGATTTGGTAAGCAAGTGTTATAAACAATGGAAAGCAGGTGTCTTAAACAATGGAAAGCAGGTGTCATAAACAATGGGAAAGCAAGTGTTATAAACAACGGAAAGCAAAGTGTTATAAACATGGGAAAGCAAGTGTTATAAACAATGAAAAGCAGGTGTAATAAACAATAAAAAGCAGCTGTCATAATCAATGGAAAGCAAGTGTTATAAACAATGGAAAGCAAGTGTCATAAACGATGGAAAGCAGGTGTTATAAACAATGGAAAGCAAGTGTTATAAACAATGGAAAGCAGGTGTCAAAAACAATGGAAAGCAGGTGTCATAAACAATGGAAAGCAAGTGTCATAAACAATGGATAGCAAGTGTTATAAACATGGGAAAGCAAGTGTTATAAACATGGGAAAGCAGGTGTTATAAACAATGGAAAGCAATTGTTATAAACAATGGATAGCAGCTGTTATAAACAATGGAAAGCAAGTGTTATAAACAATGGAAAGCAAGTGTTATAAACAATGGAAAGCAGGTGTCAAAAACAATGGAAAGCAGGTGTCATAAACAATGGAAAGCAAGTGTCATAAACAATGGATAGCAAGTGTTATAAACATGGAATAGCAAGTGTTATAAACAATGGAAAGCAGGTGTTATAAACAATGGAAAGCAATTGTTATAAACAATGGATAGCAGGTGTCATAAACAATGGAAAGCAGGTGTTATAAACAATGGAAAGCAAGTGTTATAAACAATGGAAAGCAGGTATCATAAACAATGGAAAGCAAGTGTTATAAACATGGGAAAGCAGGTGTTATAAACAATGGAAAGCAGGTGTTATAAATAATGGAAAGCGGTTGTTATAAACAATAGAAAGAAGGTGTTATAAACAATAGAAAGAAGGTGTCATAAACAATGGAAAGCAGGTGTTATAAACAATGGAAAGCAGGTGTCATTAACAATGGATAGCAGGTGTTATAAACAATGGAAAGCGGGTGTTATAAACAATGGAAAGCAGGTGTCATAAACAATGGAAAGCAGGTGTTATAAACAACAAAAAGCAGCTGTCATAAACAATGGAAAGCAAGTGTTATAAACAATGGAAAGCAGGTGTTATAAACAATGAAAAGCAGGTGTCATAAACAATGGAAAGCAGGTGTCATAAACAATGGAAAGCAGGTGTTATAAACAATGGAAAGCAAGTGTTATAAACAACGGAAAGCAAAGTGTTATAAACATGGGAAAGCAGGTGTTATAAACAATGGAAAGCAGCTGTTATAAACAATTGAAAGCGGGTGTTATAAACAATAGAAAGAAGGTGTTATAAACAATGGAAAGCAGGTGTTATAAACAATGGAAAGCGGGTTTTATAAACAATGGAAAGCAGGTGTTATAAACAATGGAAACCAGGTGTCATAAACAATGGAAAGCAGGTGTTATAAACAACAAAAAGCAGCTGTCATAAACAATGGAAAGCAAGTGTTATAAACAATGGAAAGCAGGTGTCATAAACAATGGAAAGCAGGTGTCATAAACAATGGAAAGCGGGTGTTAAAAACAATGGAAAGCAAGTGTTATAAACAACGGAAAGCAAAGTGTTATAAACATGGGAAAGCAAGTGTTATAAACAATGGAAAGCAATTGTTATAAACAATGGCTAGCAGCTGTTATAAACAATGGCTAGCAGCTGTTATAAACAATGGAAAGCAAGTGTTATAAACAATGGAAAGCAGGTGTCATAAACAATGGAAAGCAGGTGTCATAAACAATGGAAAGCGGGTGTTATAAACAATGGAAAGCAATTGTTATAAACAATGGAAAGCAAGTGTTATAAACAATAGAAAGCAATTGTTATAAACAATGAAAAGCAGGTGTTATAAACAATGGAAAGCAGGTGTCAAAAACAATGGAAAGCAGGTGTCATAAACAATGGAAAGCAGGTGTCATAAACAATGGATAGCAAGTGTTATAAACATGGGAAAGCAATTGTTATAAACAATGGAAAGCAAGTGTTATAAACAATAGAAAGCAATTGTTATAAACAATGGATAGCAGCTGTTATAAACAATGGAAAGCAAGTGTTATAAACAATGGATAGCAGGTGTTATAAACAATTGAAAGCAAGTGTTATAAAGAATGGAAAGCAGGTGTCATAAACAATGGAAAGCAGGTGTTATAAACAATGGAAAGCAAGTGTTATAAACAATAGAAAGCAGGTGTCATAAACAATGGAAATCAAGTGTTATAATCATGGGAGCTTAAACAATAAAAAGCAGCTGTTATAAACAATGGAAAGCAGGTGTTATAAACAATGGAAAGCAAGTGTTATAAACAATGGAAAGCAGGTGTCATAAACAATGGAAAGCAGGTGTTATAAACAATGGAAAGCGGGTGTTATAAACAATGGAAAGCAGGTGTCATAAACAATGGAAAGCAGGTGTTATAAACATGAGAAAGCAAGTGTTATAAACAATGGAAAGCAAGTGCTATAAACAATGGAAAGGAAGTGTTATAAACAATGGAAAGCAAGTGTTATAAACAACTGCACTGAAGTTAAATGTTAATGACAATGTATTTACCTCACTTTTTAAGGATTCGTTAAATTCGTGGCCAGAAGTAATAGTATAGAAGTTTAACACAAAGTAAATCGGAAAAACAGCACCGGAAACTAAAATGATTAAAATCTTTAAAATGTCAAAACATAATTACCCTGTAAAATTTTTATAGGTAACTGAATGGTTATCTTAATCATACAATTATGATCATTGGTCATGTGTTGGTTGCCAACGACGAAATCTCTCATCAATATTATAAAATTTTGAGTAATTTATGGTGCTTTGGGACACCCGTCGATATAAATGTGAATAAAAGTACTTTATAATCAAATACTTTCACCGTTTTAGAATTTTCAAATTTTACCATATTTGACCCAAAAATATCACATTTTTTTGGAAAGGTAAAAATTATTTAAAAACATATTAGAGAGATTTGAGCTCATGACTTACAGATGAGTAGTTTACTTTCTAACGCATTGCACTACGCTGTTAGGTAATCAATGTTATCTCTAGTTCTATATATGTATGTCATCAAACTTACCAATAATAGGTTCGGTAGGATAATCTTCGGGACTTACTGTTGGGGCTGCGTCATTGGATGTGGGCGAAGTTGTCGTAACCACGTCAGTGGATAAAGAAGAAGATGATGTGGCTGGGATAGTAGAAGTATGTGTAGCTGAGTGAGTAGATGACGTTGTTGTTGCTGGGTCAGTGGATGAAGTTGATGTAGCTGGGGCCTGGGATGAAGTTGTAGTAAACGGGGCAATAGATAAAGATGTACTAGTTGTGTCACTTAAGGAAGATGTTGTAGTTGTGTCACCAAATATAGATGTACTTAGGACAGTAGATGTTGTAGAATCTACGTCAGTAGATGTAGTTGTTGTACCTGGTGCAGTGTATGAAGATGGTGTAGCTGGATCAGCCGTTTTAGAAGATGTAGATGGATCAGTCGTTTTAGAAGATGTAGCAGGATCGGCCGTTTTAGATGGTGTAGCTGTGTCAGAGAATGTAGATGTTGTAGTTGTAGAATTAGATATTGTTGCTGGGTAAGTAAATGATGTCGTTGCTGGTTCAATGGGTGTAGTTCTCGTTGCCGCGTCAGTGAATAATGATGTAGATCTTGTAGCTGGGTCAGTAGATGACGTCATTTTTGCTAAGTCAGTGGACGAAGATGATGTAGCTTGGCCAGTAAATATAGATGTAGAAGTTGTGTCACTGGATGTGAAAGTTGAAGTTGTATCACTGTATATATCTGTTAAAGTTGTGTCACTGGATGTTGATGTAGTTGGGACAGAATATGTAGATGAAGCAGCTGTGTCAGGAAATGAAGATGTTGTAGCTGGGTCAGAAGATGTAATTGTTGTTGCTGGGTCAGAATATGTAGACGGTGTACCTGGATCAGCCGATTTAGATGGTGAAGCTAAATCAGAGAATGGTGATGTTGTTGCTGAGTCAGTGGATGAAATAGCTGTACCTGGTTCAGTGAATAAAGTTGTTGGTCCTGTGTCAGTGGATGTAGTTGTATTTGCTGTGTAAGTTGATGTAGTTGTTGTTGATGTGTCAGTGAATGAAGTTGTTGTTGCTGTGTCATTGAATAAAGTTGTTGGTCCTTTGTCAAAGGATGAAGTTGTTGTGTCAGTGGATGTTGTTGTTGCTGTGTCAGCGGATGTTGTTGTTGCTGAGTCAGTGGATGTAGGTGTTGTTGTGTCGGTTGATGTTGTTGTTGTCGCTTTGTCAGTGGATGTAGTTTTCATTCCTGTGTCAGTGGATAAAGTTGTTCGTCCTGTGTCAAAGGATGAAGTTATTGTGTCAGTGGATGAAGTAGTTGTTCCTGTGTCAGTGAATGAAGTTGATGTTGCTGTTTCAATGGGTGAAGTTGTTGTAGCTTTTTCTATTGATAAAGTTGATGAAGCCGAGTTAGAGGATGAAGTAGCTTGGTCAGTGGATAAAGATGAAGTTGTTGTTGCTGTGCTTATGGATGTTGTTGTTGTTGCTGTGTCAGTAGATGAAGCTGTTGTTCCTGTGTCAGTGGATAAAGTTGTTGTTGCTGTGTCAGTGGATGTTATTGATGTAGTTGTGTCAGAGGATGAGGTTGGTGTAGCTTTTACTATTGATAAAGTTGATATAGCGAGGTTTGAGGATGAAGTAAGTGTAACTAGGTCAGTGGATAAAGATGATGTCGTTGTGTCAGTTGATGAAGTTGTTGTAGCTGGATCAGATAATGAAGTTGTTGTTGCTGTGTCAGTGGATGTAGTTGTATTTGCTGTGTAAGTTGATGTAGTTGTTGTTGATGTGTCAGTGAATGAAGTTGTTGTTGCTGTGTCATTGAATAAAGTTGTTGGTCCTTTGTCAAAGGATGAAGTTGTTGTGTCAGTGGATGTTGTTGTTGCTGTGTCAGCGGATGTTGTTGTTGCTGAGTCAGTGGATGTAGGTGTTGTTGTTGTGTCAGTTGATGTTGTTGTTGTCGCTTTGTCAGGGGATGTAGTTGTCATTGCTGTGTCAGTGGATAAAGTTGTTCGTCCTGTGTCGAAGGATGAAGTTATTGTGTCAGCGGATGAAGTTGTTGTTCCTGTGTCAGTGAATGAAGTTGATGTTGCTGTTTCAATGGGTGAAGTTGTTGTAGCTTTTTCTATTGATAAAGTTGATGAAGCCAAGTTAGAGGATGAAGTAGCTTGGTCAGTGGATAAAGATGTAGTTGTTGTTGCTGTGCTTATGGATGTTGTTGTTGTTGCTGTGTCAGTAGATGTAGTTGTTGTTCCTGTGTCGGTGGATAAAGTTGTTGTTGCTGTGTCAGTGGATGTTATTGATTTAGTTGTGTCAGAGGATGAGGTTGGTGTAGCTACAACGATTGATAAAGTTGATATAGCGAGGTTTGAGGATGAAGTTGGTGTAACTAGGTTAGTGGATAAAGATGATGTTGTTGTGTCAGTTGATGAAGTTGTTGTTGATGTGTCAGTGAATGAAGTTGTTGTTGTTGTGTCATTAAATAAAATTGTTGTTGCTGTGCTTATGGATGAAGTTGTTTTGTCAGTGGATGTTGTTGCTGCTGTGTCAGCGGATGTTGTTGTTGCTGAGTCAGTGGATGTAGGTGTTGTTGTTGTGTCAGTTGATGTTGTTGTTGTCGCTTTGTCAGTGGATGTAGTTGTCATTGCTGTGTCAGTGGATAAAGTTGTTCGTCCTGTGTCAAAGGATGAAGTTATTGTGTCAAAGGATGAAGTTGTTGTTCCTGTGTCAGTGAATGAAGTTGATGTCGCTGTTTCAATGGGTGAAGTTGTTGTAGCTTTTTCTACTGATAAAGTTGATGAAGCCAAGTTAGAGGATGAAGTAGCTTGGTCGGTGGATAAAGATGAAGTTGTTGTTGCTGTGCTTATGGATGTTGTTGCTGTTGCTGTGTCAGTAGATGTAGTTGTTGTTCCTGTGTCAGTGGATAAAGTTGTTGTTGCTGTGTCAGTGGATGTTATTGATGTAGTTGTGTCAGAGGATGAGGTTGGTGTAGCTTTAACTATTGATAAAGTTGATATAGCGAGGTTTGAGGATGAAGTTGATGTAACTAGGTCAGTGGATAAAGATGATGTTGTTTTGTCAGTTGATGAAGTTGTTGTAGCTAGATCAGATAATAAAGTTGTTAATCCTGTGTCAGTAAATAAAGTTGTTGCTGGGTCAGTGGATGAAGTTGTTGTTGCTGGGCCAGTGGAAAAAGTTGTTGACGAGTCTGTGGATGAAGGTTTCATTGCTGCGTCAGTGGATATTGTTGTTCCTGGGTAAGTGGATGAAGTTGTTGTTGCTTGGTCAGTGGATAAAGTTGTTGTTGCTGTGTCAGTGGATGAAGGTGTCTTTGCTGTGTCAGTGGATAAAGTTGTTGCTGATGTGTCAGTGGATGAAGTTGATGCTGCTTTGTCAGCGGATAAAGTTGTTGTATCTCGATCAGAGAATGATGTTGCTGGACCTGTGTCAGTGGATAAAGTTGTTGTTGCTGGGTCAGTTGATGAAGTTGTTGTTGACGGGTCAGTGGATGAAGGTGTCATTGCTGTTTTAGTGGATGTTGTTGTTGTGGGGTCAGTGGATGAAGTTATTGTTGTTGTGTCAGTTGATGAAGTTGTTGCATCTGGATCAGATAATGAAGTTGTTAATCCTGTGTCAGTTAATAAAATTGTTGCTGTGTCAGTGGATGATGTTGTTGTTGCTGTGTCAGTTGTTGTTGTTGCTGTGTCAGTTGTTGTTATTGTTGCTGTGTCCGTGGATGAAGGCGTTGTTGTTATGTCAGCGGATGAAGTTGTTGTATCTCGATCAGAAAATGAAGTTGTTGGTCCTGTGTCAGTGGATAAAGTTGTTGTTGCTGGGTCAGTGGATAAAGGCGTTGTTGTTATGTCAGTGGATGAAGGTGTCGTTGCTGTGTCAGTGGAGGTTGTTGTTGCTGCTGTGTCAGTGGATGTTGTTGTTGTTGCTACTGTGTCAGTGGATGCTGTTATTGTTGCTGTGTCTGTGGATGAAGGCGTTGTTGTTAAGTCAGCGGATGAAGTTGTTGTATCTTGATCAGAGAATGAAGTTGCTGGTTCTGTGGATAAAGTTGTTGTTGCTGAGTCAGTGGATGAAGTTGTTGTTGCTGTGTCAGTTGATGAAGTTGTTGTATCTGTATCACTGGATAAAGTTGTTGTAGCAGCTTTATTGTTTGATGATGGTGTTACAGTTTTCTCACCAGGGATAATTGTAGCTTTAGATGTTGAAATTATAAATTTGAATGAGGACGTTGGGTTTAAAGTTTTGTCTCTCGATGACAAAGATGCAGGAATTGTGTTATTTGTTGAAGCTTTTATGCCTGTTTTAATGTTTTTTGCTACTCTGTAAGTTTCTAAAGCCGTCAGTATCGTGAGATTTCTGCGCATTGATGTTAGCGCAATCGATTCTTGAATCTCTGTTATATTTATCGATTGAAGTTGAATATTGGAAACGGAAGCTGTTGAAAAGTGGATTGTGGTCAGGACAAGGAAGCCAACTACAACTACAATTATAAAAAGCTTCCGTCATATCTTTGATTCCATTATTTTATAATATGTTTGTTAACTAGGATATTACAGCAGATACCTAAACAAGACGCTGAGACAGTGCAGTTTGGGTTTTGATTGGAAACAACGCGGATTTCTCGGTTGAAGATGTACAAGTATTTTATAGTGTACTTTATTTTCGTTGAAAATAAAAAATATAATTTAACTCTTGTTTTGTAGTTTTGCTAAAACTTCATTTTAAAATTACATTTCATTTCGTTATATATTCTGGGTTTATTTTAAAAGATCTTATGAAGTTTTTGATTCATTATCCATAAAACACTTACCTGTAATAATTTCCATATTTTCTCTCAACTTCACTTGCTATATTTCAATAAGTGGATTTAATCCGCAGCTGCCTTGCTTTCGGTTCCGTCACTTTTTCCTGATTAGTCTTTCATACAAAAGACCCGATCCGCAAACAGAATAAAAAGCCTAAAAATTTTAGGTAATAAATAGCTCTAGATCTTTAACTTGTTTTAACCAAACGCTTATTTAAATTTTCCTGTAGGTAGCTATAATGATGACATAACTTGCCTTATAATCATGAGATGCAGGTACTTGACCATATCTTGGATTTGGTCATGACATGTATATATTTTTAACTAATACATTGTTTCTTACAAAAAGCTTAGAAACAATCAAACATATCACTGTCATACATATCACTTGACAATGATATTTTTATTACAGTACTTCAGAGTAATTTATCTTGTCTCGTAAAGTGTTTTTGAAGCTTTGAAAAGGTTTCACCGTAGCTACATCGTCGTTATACATTGTATGAAAGAGTCGGGTCGTTTTTTCAATAGATTGCTTTTTAAATGTGGCATAATCATACATTAAGCCACCATTTTGTTCATTAATTTGAGACATCTGTTGTCAACGTTGGACTTCAATCATCTTCGCTAGCCAAGGATTTTCGGTCCTCTCCGTTCTCATGGGGAACGGAGTGGACCGAAAACCCTTGGCTAGCGAAGATGGATTTCAATGTGAGTTCGTATTTTTACGGTTCAGATTTATTTAATGCGCGGATCGAGAATTTTTTTCCAAGGGGGGGGGGGTGGTTCCGAAGGATAATTGTGTACTCCCCTGTAGATCCGCGCATTATTTTGTTAATTATTCTCTCCAACAATAATGTATTTTCATAAAAGTTGTGATTGTCAGATAATTATGTCGACTTGTCAGATAATTATGTCGACTTGTCAGATATTTATTTCAACTTGTCAGATCTTTATGTTGACTTGTCAGAAAATAATCATATTGACTATAAACTCAATATTTTGTTGTCAAAGCGTGTTAGTGCCACTAACTGCCATTTGCATTTCATCATAATATCTGACAAGTCGACATAAAGATCTAACAAGTTAATATAATATCTGACAAGTCGACATAATTATCTGACAAGTCGACATTAAGCTCTGACAAGTTAACATAATTAACTGAAAGAAAAAACAAAATGGCCACCAGTTTGAAGAAAATTATCATTCATATTATAAGTCGACTTGTCAGATAATGATGTCGACATAAAAGATGATCATGTCGACTTGTCAGATCCTTATGTCGACTTGTCAGAAAATATTATGTAAACTAAATGGCACAAATTGGGCGTCGAAACGTTTTAGTGTAAAGTTTTATAACACGTGAGTAAGTGATAAGTCGACATAAATATCTGACAAGTCAACATAATTATCTGTCAAATCGACATCAAGATCTGACAAGTCGACATGATTATCTGGCAAGTGGGGGCAGAACTATGCCACCATAACTATCTACCGGGGTATTCAAGATATATTACTATAGTCAGGTACTCTTTACACATTTGCGCTGAAAATATAGTTCTGTTCATGATTGGCAGATACAACATTACAATAAATGTTTAGAATGTCGATGTATATGTAATACGTGGAAGAAAACAAAATTAACGTAAAATTATTTTGAAAAAACACCCCACCCAAAGAAATGTAAATGTGAAGTATTCATATTCCTACGCTAGCTGCCTCCTCAGTCTTTTTCACGAAAATATGTCATTCTTCGATTGACAGTTGTTTCACTAATGAATATTGCTTATATTATTACAATAATTATATTACTTTCATGATTATTGTTCGTTAGTTATCACACAATCTCTTTTAATTTTCTATTGTGCATGAGTGTGCGTTTTTCTTCTTTTTTTAACGACGGAATGGTTACGCAACACCTGCACATATTTCTGGTCGCACTTATGTAGACTCTGTTTGAGCACAGATGTGTGCACTGTTTGCTAATGACGGGTGGCAGTATTTAATACGGACATAAAAACTATATACGTCAGTTTTTTAATAAGTTGAGTGATTTTAACTTAAGAGATCAGCTGAACACAGTGAATTTAAAAGTCGAATATCTTGAATATGGGGTAACCCATATCTATTCTTGTTATCTAGCCATACACTAACAAAAACATTTCACTTATATTGTTGAAGATTTCTGAGGTACGTAAATATTAATGAAAATACCGCGAAACATTACACAATGTAGTTTTTAACGTTAACTTCACTCAACTTTATAATAAATATATTATAGTATAATTATAAGTGAAATATAATCATTCTTAAAGCTGACATGAATTCATAAAAGCATTTGGTCGCCATATTAGTTTCGGTCGCTCGTCTACTGCCACTGGGGTATATAAACCGGTCGAGAAAGTTTCGGTCGGTTGCTTTCCGATCGAGGCATTCAGGTTGCACGGACTTCTAAATGCAGTATAATATACTTATAAGAATATTTCAAACACATTAACAACAACACAACTTAGGTGTGAGCCAGACGAGCTTTGCGGGCAGCTGGCCTTTAATGATAATACATCATCAAAATCATGCGTACATAAATTGAACATATAAATATACTTCCCCATGATTGACGTTAAAAACCGCCCAGGAAAAACCATAGATAAAATATTTGAAAAAACCATGGAAACCTGTGTCCGAACGCAAGTGTAAATAACGTCTAGGGGCGAATATCGGACATATTCATACATTATTATCAATATTATTATTAATTACAAATATATAATGCAATTACTATAATAAAGACTTCTAAAAAAAAAAATTATAAAAATTCAAAAAATTCATCAAAAAGAATATAAGCTTCGTGCGCTGAGTGAAACTGGCTAGAATGACCTTTACTATTAACACTGGCCCTTTTATACTGGCCTTCCTATGGCCCCGCCCTGTATTCCTACGCAAATCTATTCGAACACGTTAATATCATACAATGTTTTCCCGCTAATCTACAAAACGCGGGAAAACTAAAGTATAATATACACTTATAAGAATATTTCAAACACATTAACAACAACACAACTTAGGTGTGAGCCAGACGAGCTTAGAATTAAATGTTCAAAAGTTAGCAAAGTATGAAAAATTATGCAAAATAGTTTTTATTACTTAAAAAACTAAAATTAAATCAAAATATGCAACCTAACTGTCTTTTGTTCGTTATTATAATCCCAAATTTTTTGAAACAGAAAGTCTGCTCTCTACACTGTCTTTTACATAACCATCTTTAGATGAATCTGATGCCCATCTTCCGTGTTTTTTCCAACATCGCTCGTTTACATTGGAATTTGCTGCTGCTGTCGCACCTCCCGATCGCAAGGAATGAAGACCGATATTAACATTTCCCATAATGGATTTAAGTTTTGATAACATGCACTCTCTTGCTCGTGTGTAACTAAGTTTTTTATTTTTGTATATTAACTTTAAACCATCCTTTGATTTAAACACGGACTTAAACAAAAAATGATCAGAAAAAATGTCTATATTTCCTAGCGATATATAACGTTGCAACATTTTTACTGGACAAGCCGAAGTAACACCTGTTGAAATTAGTATTTCGTTTCCTTGTCTATATTGATCAGTTTTGCTTTTGTTGATAAAAAATTTGACATATCCATCTAAGAATGTAATATCGGAACAACGAAGTGAACTTAGCTCCTCGTAGCGTAAAAAACCTGCAAAAGAAAGTAGAATCATGCACAAATCACGCACTTCCAACAAATTGTTACTATCTGCATAAATATCACACAATAAGACGAGATCTTTGGTCGTGACGACTTCTTTTTTGATAACTCTGGCTTTGTTGTTACGTTTTGAAGCTTCTACTATATTTTTAATGAATGGGTGTTCTGTTGGATTTTTATATCCTAAAATGGAATGCGCCCATTTGATAGCGTACACCGTACTGGAAATAACGTGAAAAGAACATCCAATATTCAACAAATGGGTCAGATATAAAGCGACATGCATTGAATTGGCTGGAATGGCTGATTTTCCTTTGTTCGTAATGAATTTTGACCACCTATTAAATGACGACATATATTTTTTGCTTGTATTTTCACTTCTAGATTTCACAATATATTCACACATTTTCTCTGCTAGAGCTGCATTGTCCGATGATGATGTGTCGATGCCCGCTAAAAATAAACTGTCTTGTACTCTCTGTTCAATGTTTAGCTCTGGAAAAAAAATTAAAAAACTGAACAAGTTGCATTTAATATCTAAAATTCTAAGCGCAATGCTATCATGTCGAACGTTTTGTGGCCCCCAAATATGCCGTTTGCCCCTCTGCCTCTTTCAGTTATCAAAGAATTAAGTTTGTTCACACCCTTAATGAAATAATCCCATTCTTCCCCTTTGCACAATAATGGCCAAAACGGAGCTGATTTCCACTGAGGAATAATAAGGGTACCCTTACCCCTATCCTGTTTTAATTTATTTATTGTCTTGCAAACCAACCTTGGGTGTGGAACTAACCAGTTATTATCGTTACCCCAGAATTGCTTAAAAGCATCTATACCACTTGTGTTTGGACACCACCATCTAGAGTTAAATTTGGTACATTTAGTATTATAATCTGTAGCGAACCTATCACAAGTGTGTATGCCCCAACATTTATCAATAATTTGAAAAACACTGTTTTTTATTCCCCAGTCGTCACTGTCAAAACACCTGCTAAGTAAATCTGCTTGAATGTTTTCTTCCCTTGGTAACCACTGAATATCAAAAATGATTTGTAAATTCTGTAATTTTTCAAAAATTGTTACAGCTATTTCATGTAAATACGACTTTCTGCTACCGACCTCCAAAATTCTGCAAACATTTTTGCTATCGGTATACCATGTCACTTGTTTACCCCGAATACTTTCTCCTATAGTATTCAAACACCTGTTAACTGTCTCTAGTTCCTTCCAGGTGGAACTTTTCATGGATTCCTCTCCAGTCCAGAGGCCTACTACCTCTGAGATCTCAGAATTTTCTACATAAGCTCCGAAACCTGAATCGGAAGCATCGCTAAAATTTTTTAGCTCTGAAAGTTCTTTGGAAGTCTTGATTTCTTTGCCATTTATAGATCTTAAATTAATCTTCCAAAATTCTAATTCACCTAAAGTTTGCATTTCCTATAGCGTTTTCCATGGATATGATCTGACCTGCTATACTAGCAATAAATTTCACCCGAAAATGTGAACGACCTGATTGAATTTTCAAGTACACTTCTTCAATGCAACTGAGAAGCTTACTAACTCTTTCTTGGGTTACTTTTAAAATGCCGTTACTCATATCCCATTCGAAACCTAACCACACTATATTTTGTTGTGGGAACCAAACACTTTTAGACTCTGCTATAATGAAACCCAACTCTGTCAAGTCGCGTTTGATAACCTCACTGAGTGTAGACGCTTGATCAAAATCTTTAGCCCCTGCTAAACCATCGTCTAAGTACATAATGACCCGATAGCTTAAAGATCTCCAATACTGAACCACCTTTCTAATAAGTTTTGTAAAAATAAATGCTGCGGAAGAAATGCCAAAAGGTAATACGTTGAACACAAAGTATTTTATATCCCCTTTCATTTCCCACTGAAAACCTAAATATTGTTTATGGTGTTCAAAAATTTCAATGTGATGATATGCTGATTTTAAATCAAAACTAATCAAAAAATCACCCTTCTGAAAAATTTCTCTAGCAATTTTGACATCTTCCATTCTGAAAACGAAATCATGAATACAACTATTGATATGTCTGCAATCTAACACCAACCTGTTTTATTGAAAGCGAGTGTCAAAGGATTGACAACAAAAGGAACATTCTTGACCTCCGTTACGCAACCTTTATCAATGAGTTTTTGAATCTCAGAACAAACTACTTTGACATTATCCCTAGCAGATTTATTGTTGTCTAAACACACACTTTTTGGAACAGTCTTGAACGGAATTTTGTATCCGTTTTCTATAACGTCCAAAATATACTTATCTGCATGTATATCTACCCATTTAGTCAAATGACCTCTCAAACGTCCAACTGGACTGACATTTTCGTCTACTGTGGCCACAAAACGGCAGACATTATTTTTACTTTCTGAAAAATGCTCACTCATGCATACGTGTAAATCTTTGCTGTGAACATTGCACATACTTTGAACAATACTATCTAAGGTACTTAACTTAGAGCCCGTCTCTTTGTTGTTGTTGGTGTTGGTGCAATTCTTTGCCCAATGACCGGGGAAACCGCATTTGAAGCATGTCCCCGATTTTTTACTGCTGTCGTAGGACTTGGACTGGGTCTGCACGTTGCTGACTCGCTCCGGGTAGGGATTGGTGCGCCTGGCCGCCCTCGCCTTCTGTATCCTCTCCTCTTTTAATTTCTTCTCCGCCCTGATTTCCGCTTTTATGATACGTTTTTCGTCCTCCTCGTCTGACGCTAATTCATGCTGTGTATATTCTTGCACTGTTCGCCAACCTGTTTTGGAAGAGTCTGCTAATTTAATTAACTTTTGTCTCTGATTAATAAGCTCTATACTTGATGAAATGCTGTTGAACGCCATTTCTGGTTCTTCTTCGCTTAGGCTGGTGTTGGCTTCTATCAATTTTTCTCTTACGCTGTTGTTAAATTTGTACTGAGCTTCGTTTCCCTTCCTCTTGAAAACAAATGTCTTGTCGTTTGCTGCTTGAATCCTGGACAATTGCTGCTCGTGTTGCTGATTTTGTTGTTTGGATA
Organism: Magallana ariakensis; assembly: GCA_020458035.1. Taxonomy (NCBI): domain Eukaryota; kingdom Metazoa; phylum Mollusca; class Bivalvia; order Ostreida; family Ostreidae; genus Magallana; species Magallana ariakensis. The sequence continues at coordinate 9,057,465 of CM035815.1, forward strand.
TCTTTTGCTCGAACGAAGACAGTTTAGAATCCATTATTTCTGAAACTCTTTGTAAGAATTCGTCATTTGGTGCCGCCATGCTGCCCGTGAAAAAGAATATAAGCTTCGTGCGCTGAGTGAAACTGGCTAGAATGACCTTTACTATTAACACTGACCCTTTTATACTGGCCTTCCTATGGCCCCGCCCTGTATTCCTACGCAAATCTATTCGAACACGTTAATATCATACAATGTTTTCCCGCTAATCTACGAAACGCGGGAAAACTAAATGAACTACACATTGTAGTAAAATGTTTGTAAAAAAAAAATAAAGGAAACTACAATCAATAGAACACAAAATATATTTATTCTTTGAAAGAATTTCCAAGGTATCCGTATCATTTTGCACAGATAGTTACTTCGCATGCACATCGAACACGTGTGTCGTTCATATAGAGTGCATAACGTCTGCATGCTTCTTTTTGAAGACCATATCGGGACTACATCCAACACAGTAGATAAATGATAGTAAATCCAAGGAAGTACCAACGTAACATCGTTTCCATAGGTTTCTACAAACACACCCCGTTTCTAAAATCCATGCGAACATGTACATTGACATTGCTCGATCGGTCACAGTGTTTAGTTTGCGCATGTGCGATGTTATAACTTGCACAGGAAAACGTTCTACAATTATCGAGGATTTTGAAATTTGTGTTCCTAGGATTTCAGTCTGCCTTGTTTCGTAGTTCTTTGGATATTCCTTACCAGTGCAGTGGTTGTCATACTATTTTTGTTCAAAACGCGTTTCTACAAGTCTTTTCGTCCACTGTAACGTTTTCGGGTGAATGAAATACCTGAATGCGGTGAAGCATGAATAGTGTTATCTGCCTTATATAGGGGGAGTATAGCGATGAGCAGAACAATAGAAATAGACAACTAATATGGCGGTAGTCCGAGATAAAAGGGAAATAATGCGTATTTATGAATTCATGTCAGCTTTAAAGAAAGTTTTCAGAAAATTCACCAACATTGCACACGTTTTTCGATCGCTTTAACTTATATTGCAAGTTAGAACCGCTGATTTGGATTGAAAATACACTTCCTATAACTACAGTTTCAATCCAACGTTTTCTCATACGTCCTCGTCAATTTGTCCCCGTCCATTTCAAATGTTTTAACTGTAACAGGTAAAATTGACGTAAGCTGTATATTTCCAATCTTGCCAGTTAATGTTCCGCGGTCTTAAAACCAGTTTCTGTTACGTAAGAACTGCAAATGGTTAAGTTTATTAAGGATACTGCAGTGCTGGACTGCTTCATGTTTCAATGTAATTTTCGATAAATGTATATTTAAAAAAGTGGCAAATTTTCTTCAGTATGCAAAATAGTTTCCTTTGAGTAAATTTATAGTAAAACTGGGAAAATTCGATTATAAAATGAGATTTCCCTAAGGAATTCTTAATCCAAGTCATGTGTTTTCAGGAAATGACAATTTTTTTTATCACTTTTATGTAGGAAAAAGATCACTAGGGGTAAAGGATACTTTTTAACACCGTAAGTATATTTCTAAGCCATCATATTGTAATCAAATAATTCACATAAGGATATTTGATAATGAAATAAACTTGTTTGTATCAGGGAAAACTCTTTATTGCATTTAAAGTTGTACCACATCTCATTATTGTCAGTCAAACATTGTCAAACAAAAAAAGATAAAATTTCAAACCATTTTTCATAAATTGTTATTATTCTAATGCTTAAAGTGTTTGGCTGATTTTGGAATTCCTAGCACCAACCACATTTAAAGGCTATAAAAACGCTACTACCAATAACAGTGAATATAAAATATATTTAAAAGAACTGAGGAGACAAGGCAATGTGTAGATATATAACAACATCAAAATACAATAAATAAATAAAATAAATATAATAGAGTATATCAATCCAGATATGTCACAACAATTCATTGTTGTCAGATCAAACTGTCATTATCATAAAATCCATGTATTGCATGATTAGAAAATGGTCACTAACAAATAAATCACCTTTGAATCTTAGAATTTGGTAAACATATCACATTTAATTGAGTACAACAGATAAAAATCTCAATTTGTTTGTGTTGTTGGAAAAAAAAAATATACCAAAAAGTCTCCCATTAAAAGGCAATTATTAAAAATATATATTTACAGTGTGTACCCCCAGCCCTACAATTGGAATAAAGATTATAATGTTGTAGTGAAATCCAAATACAACAAAGATTACAACAAAGGATATAAACTGTTCGTTTAAATATTGTTTCTATGATACTGGGTTCAGTCACCTTAGAGGTGAAAGTAAATGCTTTATCATTACATGTTTACATGTACAAACAAAGTTAAGGCATCTAGATTGTTTTATCATGACTTCTTTTTATGAAAGACCTGTTCAGTTTTAAACCCTTTTCATGGATGGCGGCTCCTTCATCGTATTTCTGAGCGATTCTTCACACCTATGATGATCAGCTTCCCATCTCTGAGCCCAGCAAAGATGTGGCTATTGCTGGTGGTGATGGCAAGGGAATGGACCGGCACATGTAGAGGAAGGACCGTTAGCTGTCGCAATCTGTGGGGAAACAACATCCATATATTATAGACTAATATTTACATTTTCCAGTGTCTTTGCCTGTGTTAACACTACGTATCGATTTTGTACTATATACGGTAACCCATAACTTCAAATGACGCCAAATTGGGATTTGCTTATTTATATTTAAATATCTAATTGTACGATGGCTTAAAATTATATAAATATAAGTAATAAGGAACCATTCTTTGAATATTATGAGGTGATAATTTCAGTCGGGGCGTGATCAAATCTATCATAAAGCACTTCTGGCTTTAATGGATTTGATAACGCCCCGACCAAAATTATCACCTCATAATACTTAAAGAATGATTCCTTATTCCTTAATTACATCGCTAATACACCTGTCAATATCAAAATTCATATGATTGTGCCATGAAACAAGAGGCCCATGGGCCACATCACTCACCTGAGTAACACTAGACATAATAAAATCAGCTAAATACTGTCATTATACATGTATAAACCTACATCAAACTTTGAATCTTTTACGTGGCCCAAGAATTATCCAAGTCCACAGTCTAAACAACTGAGAATCAACAAATGTCAATATGATTACTTATTAGTAATACTATATACTAAATATTTTTGAGAATGATCAAAATTATTTTCTATGTAAAATTTCAACCCCCCCCCCTCCCCCCATTATAGTTTCATCTTTTTTTATTTGATTTCTGAAGATTCTCTATATATATATTTCTCTTTACATTCCTATGCAAAAATTTGCCCCCCCATGGAGGCCCCACCCTACCCTCGGGGATTATGATTTTTAACAAACTAGAATTTACACTATTAGAGGATGCTTCCACACTAGGAACAGCTTTTCTGGCCAATCGGTTCTTGAGAAGAAGATTTTTACAGATTTTTCCCAATATATTCCTATGTAAAAATTAAGACCCTCCATTTTGGCCCCACCCTACCCCTGGGGATCATGGTTTGAACAAACTTGAATCTACACTACCCGAGAATGCTTCCACACATGTTACAGCTTTTCTGGCCAATTGATTCTTAAGAAGAAGATTTTTACAGTTTTTTTCCAAAATATATTCCTATGTAAAAACTAAGACCCCCCCATTTGGCCCCACCCTACTCCTGGGGATCATGATTTGAACAAACTTGAATCTACACTACCTGAGGATGCTTCTATGCAAATTACAGCTTTTCTGGTAAATTGGTTTTTGAGAAGAATTTTAAAGATTTCTCTATATATTCCTATGTAAAAATTCAACCCCCAATTGTGGCCCCACCCTACCCTTGGGGATCATGATTTGAACAAACTTGAATCTACACTACTTGAGGATCATTCATGCAAATTTCAGCTCTTCTGGCCAATTGGTTTTTGAGAAGAAGATTTTTAAAGAAACCAAAAGATTTTTAATATTTCTTAATTATCTCCCTATGAAAGAGGGCGTGACCCTTTATTTTAACAAACTTGAATCCCCTTCACCTACGGATGCTTTGTGCGAAGTTTGGTTGAAATTGGCCCAGTGGTTCTGGAGAAGAAGTAAAAAATGTAAAAAGTTTACAGACGGACGGACTGACTGACAGACGCTGGATAAAAAGTGATCAGAAAAGCTCACTTGAGCTTTCAGCTCAGGTGAGCTAAAAAGGGTCTTATGGCAGTTTTGACAAAACAGAAATAACATCACAAACATATGATGTTATTTCAGAAGTTATTTCATAACTTTGTCCAAAAAGTGGAAACCATATTTTCATAATGTGTAGTATTTTTTACCTGTTTTTTATTAATTCAATTCAAACGTAATTTTGAGTTAACTTTTTAAGAAGATTTTGACAAATACACTTTGTTTTTTCTTTGATTTTATTTTAGATTTATTGAAATAAAATAGTTCAAATAAGTTCAAATATTGGCTATATTTTTAATAATTGTTGTTAAAATATTTTGTTATTAATTTTGGTGTACATGTATACATGTTTCTTTCTGTTACATCGTATTGATATTCATTTATTATTCAGATTATCTGATATTGCTTGATTTAAAAAAAGGAAGTTCGGGACCTAACAAATATTATCATTCATAAGCTATGACTGTTGATGTTCTGGTTTAATATCTTGTTGAACGAGTTCAGAAGCACAGTCTTCACTCATATTTTCCTCTTTATGGAAATAAAACAGAATCTTGGATACAATCTAGGTGTTGTTTAAAACACTGTATGTTTAGAAAATTTGCTTTCATTCTGAAGTATAACAATCCCTTATTTTGGCAGAGTGTAATGTATAAATGGTGTAACAAATCTGAGCTTCAGTATTTTTGGGAACTTTAGTCTTAGGTGGGCAAACTTCCGTGGATTGCTCTTTTTTTAGCTTAGTTTATCCCCTGCTATGGAAACTCTAATCATTTTGCACATATTCAGTGAGAACATATTAACTTCTATGCCTAGCAGTGAGCTAGAAGTTGATAGACCTTCTGTGGTTATGTTATGCTTCATTATGTCATGTACAAATTCATTTTGGTAAAGGGGAAGAGGTTTAAGAAATCTTTTCCTTATCGGTACAATTTCAATATTTTCTATCATATATTTACTTTCCTTAGCAAAGACTAATTCATTAGTTGCCAGTGGTATTTTGTACGTATAGAATTTGACTTTGTTCAAACTGTAAAGTCTAGATGCTGTATTAAAATGCAGCAGTCAACACTGCTTTTAAATTGCTTTAACATCAAGCTTTCAGTATAATGTAGGGAATTACAAAATCTAAAGAAAACATGTAAAATGGTCAGCTTCTGGAAATCTTTTTAATCTAAATCACATTAAGTCTTCCAATATACAGGAAAGATTGACTTTTTATTTAAAATTCTGAGAATTTTTTCATTACAGTCATCTGCATCATTTGTGATTTATTTTGATTGATTTTCACGGACTGGTACACTTAAAATAAAAAATCTCAACAAGAGGCCCACAGGCCACATCGCTCACCTGAACAACAGTTCCTTGTAAATTCTATTTCTAAAGCATGTTATTTCTATCTTAAACTTTAAACCCTTTTCTGGGGGCCCAGTTATGGTCCAGGGGTTGGCTTAAACAATTTAAAATCTACACTATTTGAGGATGTTTGCGTAGTAATCTCACAAACTGTAGCAATGTAGTTCTTGAGAAGAACATTTTTAAACATTTTTCTAATATACTTCTATGTTAAACTTTGAACCCCTTCTGGGACCCCAGTGTTGGTCCAGGGTCACGGCTTTAACAATTTAGAATTTTCACTGTTTGAGGATCCTTGCATAGTAATCTCACAAACTGTAACATTGTATTTTTCGAAAAGAAGATTTTAAAACATGTTTCCTATATATTCCTAAGTAAACTTTGAACCCCTCTTGGTGCCCCAGTATAAGTCCGGGATAGCAATTTAACAATTTAGAATCGACAATAGCCAAGGATGTATTCATAGTAATATCCCAAACTGTTCAATTGTAGTTCTTGAGAAGAAGATTTTTAAACATATTTCAATATATGTTAAACTTTGAACCCCGCCTGGGGCCCCAGTTTTGGTAAGGGGGGGGCATGATTTTTACAATTTAGAATTTTCACTTTATATACAAGCTTTTGTGTAAATATTGGCATTTCTGGTGCAGTGGTTCTTGGGAAGAAGATTTTTAAACATTTTCCTATGTATTTCTATGTTAAACTTTGAACTCTGCCTTGGGCCCCAGTTTTGGTACAGGGGTCACAATTTTTATAATTTAGAATCTTCATTATATATACAAGCTTTTGTGTAAATATTGGCATTTCTGGTGCAGTGGTTCTTAAGAAGAAGATTTTTAAATACACACACCCTGTACTCACTGTTTGGCAATTATCTCCCTATTAAAGAGAGTTTACCCCTTTATTTTAACAATTTAGAATCCCCTTCCCATAAGTATGCTTTGTACCAAGTTTAGTTAAAATTTATCCAGTGGTTTTTTGAGAAAAAGTCAAAAATGAGAAAACTTTACAGATGGATAGACAGACAGACGGACAGATGGATGGACAATGGAAGATCAGAAAAGCTCACTTGAACATTCGGTTCATGTGAGCTAAAAAGTGCAAACAATGCCATAAGCACCCTTTTTTCATGGACGCAATCATATGTACATGTATAATATATAGACTCTCATGTTGTTAACATAAAATAGCACACTGTTATTTCTATTGGTAAATCCTAATCTATCCAAACATGTATCAAAATATTTCTGAAATCTTATATCCTTTGATGATGTACAGTTTTTCACTGTTGCATGTATATGTGTAGGTACTTGAAATAAATTTTATTTTATTATTACAGTACTGGTAATACATGTAATGGGTTTACCTGAAATTGCTGTCATCATTACTAATTTGTGTCGTGTATAATAAACATGGTAACTGAAATGCACAATCAAACGACAAGAAGACTCTTACCCAAACGTTTCCCAGATACAGAGTTGTCCCTGACTGTCCCCTGTCACCAGGTGATCGCCCACATTGATCACATGACCCAGTCCATAGTTCACCTTCTCTGTGCACAAGTGTTGTCCGTTGATAGAATAAAGATGGAGGGAAAATCTCTCCTATAAATCACATCAAAATCATAAAACCAGATCTAAAAATATTTAAAGTAATAAAAACAAGTCTGCCTACAACAAAAATCTCTGTCAAAATGAAACAAGATACACTGTAATTCTCCATTTTTAATGAAATAATCCAAAAAATAGTATTCTCTTGTACTAGTTAAATGAAGTAAGTTGTACAAAAGTATGGGTTGAAAAAACTGTTTACAGAAACACACGAATGACAAAGCTAGATCATACCTTAGGTTCTATTGGCAGTGTCTCATGGCAATATAGAACAATTCGACCCATGTCATCCATTACCATATGAGGAATATTTAGCGTGTATCCCATGGTGCACGGCGGTCGTAGGGTCCTCATATAGTGTCCCCTACGAACTGTATGTATAATCACAGTGCCATCCTGGAAAATAGGACCAAATAGTCATAGATCTATGCTGAAAATGCACTTTATATGTAGATATATAGTTTTAAGAAAAACATTAAAACTTTAAAGCTAAAAAAATGAATACCAAATCTTTTTCATATTAGTAAATATGTATTATCTGTTATTATATCAGTATTTGTAAAATCAGTGCATCTGTGAATTTTAACTTTTGTCTTGATTTAACTACTGAATGCATGCAGCCTTATGAAGAGATGTTTACCTTGGAGGCCGACACTGCTGTATCCAGTTCTACAGAAATCTGGACGGCAGTTATTTCTGCGTCATGTCCGTACAACGTCTGAAGTCTCCTGCTGTTCACACTGCTACTACTTCCTCCCTAAAATCGAGGTGTTCTGACTTTTTACCAAATTTGTAAATATATAACAATTAACTGAACCTTTCAATGGCATATTTTTCTCAACATTTAAACACCAGTAAGTCTAAAATGAAATACAGTTTCAATGTTTTTCATTGGAAATAAATCCAGTAATCATGAGCTGTATTGCAAATAACCAAACAAAGTGGTAAAGTTTACAATTTACCTGCATGATAACCTCCCACACGATACAGGAGGTGTCCGCAGAACCAGTAATCAGCTGTCTACCACAGTGATCCAGGGCCAGGCATGTCACCACATCTAAATAGGAAGTATTGATAAGGTCAGGGTGACATTTAAAAGTCTCTCAAGAGTCAAGGTCATAAGTAAACTAACTATCTTATTTATATATACCGATACTAATAAGCCTTCTTCTTCTTTCCAATCAGAGAGTTATTGCAAGAACAATTGCTTAGTGTCAGAAGGAGTTTAATTTTCTCATCAAAATCATTTTAACACGGTGACTGTTCAAATTCTTTAACCAGAAACAATATATTCTTGCATGCACATTGTTGCATTTAAGATTGAAAATATAATAAACTAACTACAATGTACCTGTGTGTTGTATGATGTGGTTGACCTTTTTGCCCTTTCCAAGGTGATACACCTGTAGACTGTTATCCCAGTGACCCACACTGAACAGCAGCTTGGCATCATGGGATACCGTGAATAACTTTGAATCCACCTTGAGGCTTGTGGAGAATGGACAGGGCATCCTTCTCTTACTTCTGCAGGAAATGAAAATTAATGTTGAAATTTTCTTAAATTCACATAATTCACACATCTCATTCATCAGATTTGATTACTTAAAGCAATATGAGCTGCAATTTTCATGATGAAAATTTTTTTTATGAAAATGTTATTTTCTACTAAAATGACAAAAATATCATGGTTTTTTAATTTCTATTAGCCATATTTTTTGTGGGAAAAGCTGTTAAAAAGCCTTAATTGGAGCAAAATTGAATTATTGTCGCCCTGTACAAAAATTGATCTGCTATATATTCCTTAGAAGAGATTTCTTTCTTCTGACAAAAATTTATGATTTTTTCAAATCTTATTTATCATAAAAGTTTAAGTTACATGCTGACTTATCATACTAGCAGGTTTTTGCAGCAAAATAAAATTCTTAAAAATACAGCTCATATTGCTTTAAAATGAATAAAGAATTTTAAATAATGCTTACTTTGGATTACTTAAAGCTGGATCTTTTTCGAAAGTGAAGTAGTTGGAGATGGACTTATCATAGGGGAGCCAGCCATGGAGTCCAATGATCCCTCCCTCTGAGATTGTTACCTAGAAATTCATTGAAAGATAAGGTAGATGTAATACATGTATCATAGGGGAGCCAGCCATGGAGTCCAATGATCCCTCCCTCTGAGATTGTTACCTAGAAATTCATTGAAAGATAAGGTACATGTAATACATGTATCATAGGGGAGCCAGCCATGGAGTCCAATGATCCCTCCCTCTGAGATTGTTACCTAGAAATTCATTGAAAGATAAGGTACATGTAATACATGTATCATAGGGGAGCCAGCCATGGAGTCCAATGATCCCTCCCTCTGAGATTGTTACCTAGAAATTCATTGAAAGATAAGGTAGATGTAATACATGTATCATAGGGGAGCCAGCCATGGAGTCCAATGATCCCTCCCTCTGAGATTGTTACCTAGAAATTCATTGAAAGATAAGGTAGATGTAATATTTTAGGAAAATACCGGTAAGAGAGAAAAAGAGAGCACCATTAGGAGCGGAACCTATCTGATTAAAGTCATGCTCAACTAATTATCAATAATATGGACTTCTAATAATTTTTTTCTATTTACCATAGTATCAGCCATTCCATGCTGTATAATAGATCTGGCCTGATTTCTAGGGACCGAAATGTACACTAAAGGATCTGTCTCCTGGGAAACCTGTCCAGAAAAAAATCACAAAATCACTACTGATGTCCTGGCTATACAATAGTTATCAAGTAATAGAATACATATCAAGAAAACACTTACCTCCACAAAGAAGACCTTGAGCTGATGGAGGAAATCAAACACACTGAGGGGGCGGTCAGCCTTGACGGCCCGGGCCACCACCTCTTCCATTGTCATCCTTTTGGGGTGGGGCTCCTGTAATCAAGGGTAAAAGTGATAAAGGTACTTGCTGATCCGTCTTTCCACTATAACATAGTGCTTGCCAATTTGCAGTTACATGCATAATTTTTGTATATTAAATTTTTGATTACCTATGATAAATTTATATTTGTGATACAATGTATAATCCTCAAGGTTTGAGTTAATAACTTGAACATTAAACTAAACAGGCTTTTAGTGAAGTTTGGAAGTAAAAGTTACTATGCAATTTGATGTTAACATTGGAATAATGTTTTCTATATACAGTCATTTGCTCGAATTTGATTTCAACCTATGTCACTAATTTCATATTCAATGTTTCATTGCTTTTGGTAAATATATAATTATCTAGAAAATGAGTATCAATTTTTAATTATATTTTGTAAATAGTAAGAATTGGTCTACATATTTAAGCCCTCTTCTTCTGCACCAAGAGTTGATATATTATCAATTATACTATATTATTATATATTGATATGTTAAAAATGATGAGCATTAGTACAGAAGCAGTTCTTATAGAGAGAGGCACACCTTCAGAAGCTGACAGGGGGTCTGCCCGAAGTTGTTGATCATCCCCTCAATGGCCTTCCTCTCCTTCTCATCCTTCACAGCATCCAGGTCCACCGCTCCTGTAACAATATCATCCACCCAATTACCGATACTGCTTTACTCAGGCAATATCAAATCATGTACAGGGAAAAAGAGAAGATTTCTTAAAAGTGTCATATCAATAACAGAAAAATGTGCACTAGTGGCATCAGAATATTGGATATTTTATAGTCTGTCCCAAGTTTCTGCTTCCACCATTTTTTGCATAATTTTTTTCGATAATCATAAATACCTTTGTGCCTAAACTACATTCATTCAGTTAAATGAAAAAAGTCAAGATTTTCTATTTTGAAATGCCCCCTCTATCATCTCGCATTTTAATACATATCCAAAAATAAAAGTCTGTGAGGATTTTGCATTGCAAACAACATGAAAAGTACCCACATGATAACATTAAAAAAATTGTGTGAGATATCCCAAGTACATCTGAATAAAAAAGATGTAAACAATTTCCAAATTGAATATAAATCTCTGTAAGAAATTTGTTTTCGTTCCTGTGAGTTTCTCTTGGTAAAAACAGATGATGCATCAAAGAGGAAATCTTGGATTTTTTTCCTTTTATCAATTTCAATTGTACTTAATAGACATTTATGTTAACTTTATTTTCATTAAATATTGCCAAAACATGAAACAGTAACTTGGGACAGACTTTAGTGTAAAATTATAATCATGCTAACTAAAACATAGTATATAAAGACACCAAAAATTGATAAAGTTAAATTGTAGTTTCAGAGGTGTTTAGCTTGCTCAATTATTAATAGTTCAACAGCAACATGTTTCTTTTAATAACATTATCTTTAATTGCAGAAATAGGATTACAAAGTACAATTTTCTTAATGTTGTATGCATAATAAAAAAGAATTAAATGTAGTGAGATATTTTTCATGCAACAGTTTTTGTTATAGTTTCTTTTTTTTGTTTTTCAACATAATTTCCCTGTTTTTTGTTTCAGATATATATACATGTATGAGTGTCACAAAAACATTTTCTGAATTTGTTTTGCCAAAACAAATCAAATTCAAGTTAACCATACACTTCATTTGAAAGATAAAAATATAAGCAATAAATGATTATGTGGTACATGTATATGGTATTTGTTTTGCTTGGTTTACCATCATCATCATCATCATCATCAGACGCATCCCCTACTACAAAAAAATATTTTCCACTACATTCTCAGTCATTTCTTTCTCTAATATAGAAAAAGAGACTTCACAAAATTTCTCAACATAAAATCTGACTATCAATTGTGTTAAATTGGTAAGTAAAGTACATTTGAAACGTACTATTCATCAAGTAACTTTCCAAGCAAGTCAATGATAAATACTAATATGTGTCTCACACTTTAATCAGGATGCTAATACATCATACCACACAGAACATTGAGCAAAGTTATACTGAAGGCTGATCTTGACCCCTGCATGTTAAATATAATCTGCCCTCACCTTCATAGGTACAGTAATAGAAGACATTGAGGGCCTCCACAGCAGCCGGGCCTTTCTGTTTGTATCCGAAAATCAGGTCGATCCAGTTGTGTAGATTTTCTGACACGTACTCGGACTCAAGGGCCTTCCTGTGTTTGTGGATGAAGTCCTCGGGCGACTTGGCCCAGCGGGGGAGGACCACATGATTGACCCGCTCCTTATAGGCCTGCAGCTTCCCAAGGTCAAAGTCTGACGAAGCAAATATCCAGAGAGTTTTACAATTTTATTCATTCTTGTGTTTCCATTCAAATACTGTACAATGGAAAAGTTCATAACAAGCATCTAAGACTAGGAGTACAATGAATGTTAAGAAACTAACACTTGTCTATTCATGAGAAAAATGTTAATGATTAATTGCTATGATGTAGCAGATAGTAGTTTTACAAACCGTTTGCATTGACAAGGAACTCGGAGAGATAGAAGAATTCTGGGATCAGTTCTTTGACATCATTTGGATTGTCCATTAGGGACTGCCATGTGGCAGGAATAGAGTGGAACTGGCGGTCTGCTACATCAAACCTACCGGGGCAGAGATAGAAGAACACATTACATCATTAAGTACAGTATGCTAGTATCAAATATACAGTGTACATCTGAATTTCATATCATCTGAAATAAATTTACATTACAAATCTGTCTTCTTTTTAAACAAAGAGAAAAATTAACATACAGAAACCTTTACAAGTGTGTCAGGTGGTTCTCCAGTGTGGGGACCTCTAGACATTACCTGTTGCTTTGTAGCTGTATGTGTAGTGTGGTGAACGGCTCCATCCTGATCATATAATGCATGACCCCTGGGGCATTGGAGTAGTGGGTGCCGTAGTGAAACTTCTCTATCACCCCTGACGGGTCCTCAAAACCATCATACCTGTCAATCACATCACCAACAACTGATAGGAATTTTAAAAGTGTACAAATTAAATTCACTAGAAATAAAAACATCAAGTTGTTTTACTGACATGTTGAACAGTTATATATCTATCAGATCAAATGAAACCTTTCTTCCAATGACCTAACACCCCCTATCTTTTTTTCTTAAAGTTTCCTTTTGACATTTATTCCTTTTCAATTGGTTGGCTTACTTTTCTTTGACTTCCCTCTCATTTTTGGGGTTGTTTGCTCCGATTGGTTTACTGAGATTTCTGTATACATTGGGATTCTCCAAATCTAGAGTGTCTGAGGTGTAGTCTGACAGAATCCATGGAAACTGAAACCAAGCAAATGAGATTTTTAATTCATCTAGAAGAGCGATGTTTTTGAGTTATGGGATGACCATATTATGGATGATAGACATGTACAGTATATCCCTGTTACAGCCAATGCTTGACAAAGTCTGTGCATACCACTGGATATTGGCTGAGATCATTGTAAGTCCGCCCAGCTATTGTGTTTAATTCTATCAGGTACTCAAAATTAGAAATCTCTCTCTGTATCCATTTCTGAAATACCAAATACACAAGTCAAACACATTTATCACCAAAAAGTGCAGAAAAAAGGTTTGGTCTCCAATAATCATCTAGATAATTCAGACAAGTACAGGTTTAAATTAGCACAAGTATGATTTAGGATAAGTACAGTGTATGATTTATTTAATATTTAGTAATACCTTGGTGAGCCCTGAGGCCCTCAACATCTCGGCCGGTGACCTTGACACAGTATAAATCAGATTGGGTGGCTTCAGACTCAAGATTTTACTGTAAACCTTGTTTCTTTTCTGTAAAGTCATGACAAAATATAATATCTTTAGTCAATGTTCTACAATATACTGCATATTAAACAGTTAATAATAAAAACAACCTTCAATTTCTGATCTTAAATGCACGTGACTTATAAACCAATTGACCTAAGTACTTGTAAGTGTGTTAAATAAAATAAAGTTAATTAATAGGTTACAAAAAGTAGCAATCATTTTTAAACTTCAAATAAAAGTCTAATATCAAAAGCCCATAGTTTACAGTAACTGTTGACTGTTAATCATATTTTGAATCATGTTTCTTTGCAGGTTTTATGTTAATATAACACAGTCTGATTAAATTGTCAGTAAAGGAAGCAGCTGTACCTTTGGTTCAAAGTTGAGGAAGAAGTTGGTTTGGTCAACCATAAACAACTCAATAGCACTTCTCCTGAGATTGTATCGACGAAAATGAATTTCTCGAAGCAGAGACAATGACCACTTGAAATCTTCTCCCCCTAATTAAGGATATATATCAACCGTAGTTTAACTGACTAAAATATCATCAAATGCATTAGTGAATTTATTTTAAAAAGACTTTAAAAATAATACATTTTACCTTTAAGTTATTTCAATCTTTAACTAACTTAAATCCATAAAACAATAACATATCAAACTGGATTAAGCAAGCGCCTCAACTGTGAACAAAAACACATACCCTCTTCTCTGTTAGAGCTGCAGTCAAAGAAATAAATATTCAAGGTCGTAACCTCTAGGCGACCTTTGATTACATCCACCAATGTCACCAATTCACAGTCCTCTGAGAGCACCAGTTTCTCTTTTCCTTGGGGTTCGTTGTTTCTATAAGACATGTCATTCAATATGTACATGTATGTACAAATCATTTTATATCTAGAACTTGTGACCTTAACCTTTCTAGAATATGAAATGACTTCTGACCTGAGATCCATGCTGATGACACTCCAGTCCTCTTCCCCTATGAAGTCCTCGTCAATCTGGTCTTTGGACACCAGGGCCTCCCGGGCTAGCTTCATTTTCTTTATCTCCTCTGCTATGTCTGCCTCACTAGCCCCTGTAGGTTGAAGCATGATCACTCATATGAAATTGTACAGATACTGTAAAATTTAGCACATAATTTAAACTCCACTATTAAAATTGTCTGCTTTACTAGCCCCTGAAAGCTGACACATGATCACTCTGATGGATCAGACTGCATGATAGTACTGGTATATTGTAAAATTCATATGTAGTCATATCTTTGTGTAAAAAATTGTCAATCATGAAAAAAGGTCACTTACCTAAATTATCTCTTTGGTAGCTGGCCTCTGTATGAGGGTCAAAGTTTAAATTAGGGATCATCTTCACCTTCATTCTCTTAAAATTTTCCTGATTAGACAACTTCCAATGTATGGTGGATGTAGAACTATGACAATTAGGAAAAAATTCATTATAATTAAATGTAAATGTAAGGATTGAAATTCCTATGTACACATACTAAACATGTAAAAATTATTTGGTTTATGAGATTATTTCTCAATTTCTGTTTGGCGTAATCTCTCTCTCTCTCTCTCTCTCTCTTACTAGTTGACACTTACTGTTCAGACCAGGCACCCCTCTCTCCGGTAAAGAATCGCTTTGTGGCCCTCCACTGCCTCAGTGTGGACTGGTGCTGATTCTTCAGTTGGACGGTCACATTGTGGAATCTCTTCTGCTCCGATGATTCCTTGTTGTGGAAAGGGTCCAAGATTTTGTTCTAAATAAAAGACAGCATTGGTAAACTTGCATATTATCTTTTTCTGTTCCATTCATTTCAAATTCTGACTTAAATTAGCTTGAGGTATTAAATTAGCTTGAGGTATGGATAATAATTGATTCAGCAAGCAAAAAAATTCACAGAAGATGGATTTAGCAGAAATTCAATTTTTTAAATAGAAATCGCCTCCACTTACCTGAAACTTGAGTTTAGACTCGCCCTTCTCTCGGTTCTTCATGTGCATACCGATCATCATGGCCTCTTTGCACTGACTCCAGAAATCCCTGATGTTGGACTCGAGGTCTCCAAACGTACTCTCATCAAAGTGGAGCATCTGAGGCTTCACCTGTAGGAATACAGGTAAACAAAGAATTGAATTTCAGGAAAGATTTTAATTTGTAAATTCTGAATATTTTTTTATATAAAAAACAATTAACATAAAAAATAATAATATTTCTTTATATTTGATATTACGATGTACTTGGCCATGCAAATAAATACACACTGCAGTGTTGCTACTGTTCACTAAACTTAAATATACATGTATCTGATATGTGATTATTTTAAAATATAAAATGATATTGAATTTGTAATTAATTCATCTGACAGAAAACCAATTTAAAAATTCAAAGTTTCACACTTTTAAAGACAACTAATAAGTTTGTTAAAACAGATCTTGTTTACACAAAAAAAATAAGTATAGATGTATATTAAATAGTCACAGAAAATCACACAGTAAAACTCACATAGCTCTCTATGAACTTTTTCCACTCCTCTGACAGACAGTAAGTCTTGAAGTCATCAAAGAAGACGGGGCTGTTACTGGTCGGGGGGAGGTCAGGTAGAAGTAGGTCAAGGTTAAGGAGACTTCGGGCCTTGTCCAGGAGGGCCTTCATCACGGGGATCAAAAACGAGTAAGTGTCAGAGGACTCTGTAACCACGGATACTATAGTAATCAAATTACTACACAAAAATATATCACTGTATTATAATAATAATAAACAATTATTTGAAATAAGATGAATACATGTACAAGAGAACACCTGTGTACCTCTGACTGCCTTGAGCACCATGAGGTTGAGGTTTCCAATGAGGAACGAGGCTTCAGCAGAACTGGAGATCAACTTGGTCTGAACCAGGGTGTGGAGCTTGGCTGTTGCCACAGCACACAACTGAAAAAAACCCACATGTACTATATGCAAGGTCTTGTGTGTTCTCTGACATCTCAAAGCTATACATGGACATACAAATGAATCATCGTGGAGAATTTCTTTACTACTTGTATACACAGTGCTGCCTGTTTATCAGATGATAGGAGAGGTGGTTTTACCTCAAGGTCGGGCTGACTAGCATACTGTATGAGCAGACAGAGTCCTAGGCGTGCCATCTCCTTCCACCCTCCATCCGACTCTACATCCCACACCGATAGATTGTCCAGCAGAGCCATCATATCCTCTATCAACTAAACAACAAAATATCAGCCAATCAAATATGGGTAATCAACAAAATCAGCCAATCAGCTATCAACTAAACAACAAAATCAGTCAATCAAATATGCCCACTGGTAATCAACAAAATCAGCCAATCAGCTATCAAACAATATTAGCCAATCAATTATCAAACAAAATCAGCCAATCAACTTATTAATCAAGAAAGTGAACATCTATATGACTGCCTTAAGCGCCATGAGGTTGAATGAAAATAGCTTAATAAACTCATCTGTTCAAAATAGTTATGTTTAGCACTTTGTTCATTTCATACCATGTTGTTTTATATAATGTAAAGATTTATGTGTTTGACTTGTATATATTTACCCTCTCGCTGAACTTTTCCTTGTCTTGTTTGGCATCTTGGGACATAAAACAATGGACCAGTTTAACGAGCTGTATAGCGTTCTCTGAGGGAGTCGCTGTATCTTGAGCTGTCAATCAAATTTATATAGATACACTAAATTACAGTCAAACTTCGTTATCTCAAACTAGATGGTACTGTTTAAATAATTTGAGATAAATGTGACATCGAGGGTAAAATAGTTAAAAAATAAGTGGTTGGGACTTACAAATCACTTTGACATATCCATTGTATTCGAGGTATCAGTGTTCGAGATATCGAAATTTAACTGTATATAACATTTACATCAGTACCAATGAAAGCCTCAAATAATTAGTTTAATAATTCATTAATGTTATAAAATACCTGTATATAGGTTATATTTAAATAAGATAAATCATTATTGAGTGTCTACATATGCATTTTAGTAAACAAAGTATTTGTAAAAATGAAAACAATAAAAATATAAAAGCTGTACAAGACAGTAGCAGTTTTCTGAACATAGAACACAGGATTAGTGTAAGGGTTAGTACTTGTATAATATTAAGTTACTTGCACCTAAACAGGTAATACTGGTAAATTCAAGCATGCAAAAGAATCCATATGTAAGGTATGGAGCAAGAGCCAAAACTACAGACTGCCTCTGGGATAAACCATTTGGACATGCATTGATGGGTTTTTTTTTTCACTAAACTTCAGCAGCATTCTAGAAAAACTTTTCATAAAAGTATATTAGTTTAAAGCTTTTTTCCCAAGAAAAATGAAGTTTAATTGCTTTTCAATAATAAAACATGTACTTACGAGTAAATGTAGGAAAATCATTAATTTCATGATTATTTGTAAACCCCTCATCAAAATGATGTGTGAAGAATTTAACTATTCATAATAAAGAAAATCATTATAGAATCATACACCTTATGCTGTAATTTTGTTTTAATTTTGCATGAAAGTTTTGTCTACAATGCCTTTGAAATGTTAAGGAGGAATGTTTAAGCCAGGAAAAATTCAAACAAACTAACACAGCTTCATGCTGTCGATAATTTGGGAAGCACTTTTGAGAGTTGAACTCAGTATCTGTTGCATTTGATTGGACGAATCCAGCTCAGAGGATCGTAATAGTTTCTCTTCATCTAAAATGAAGACATAGTTCATCAACACAAATTAAAAGAGAAAAAAAAAAAACCCTAAAGTTGAGGCTAATTTTTAGGTCACCATGGTTGATCGAATCCTTTCTGTCAAAAAACATGATTGAATGCCTGTCTGTCTGAATCTCCCGTTTTTTTCTTTCAATTTTTTTTTAAAAATTAAATTGAAGAAAGAAAATATTAATCAAAACTAAATAGACATAGTTCACAACCTAATCCCACGCCCCACTATTTGTAAACCTCTACATCCTTTATCATGTACAGGAGACATTTGTCTAGAATCTAGACTACCAGGTAGTAAACTCAGATACAATGGACAACAACAGCTAACTCAGGACTGTACAGAAAAAGACTGACACCACATAACATTGAAGATATACACATGAGTTTACATTATATATAGACAGTACATTTTAATCAAAGACATGTATTAAGTAATTATTATGATACACATGTAAAACTGTGGGGTAAAAATTAGGATAGTTAAGTTTAGCATAAAAGCACACAGTATACACCAATAAACTGACAGATTGTACTGCAAACCAACATTCACTTTCAAAAGATGTTAGTTATAAATATGTCCAAAAACTGTGAATCGTTACAATCACAAATATTCATCATGAGATTCAAAACCTTCATTGTTTATGTTTTATAGCTCAATTTCAAATACTCAGTGCTAAAAGTAACTAAGATGAAAAAATTGAGAGTATACATGTATATCTGCAAAACAGTGAAGCTGATTTCTAGCACTATAAAACTTAAAATTGCTGATAAGAAATTTGAGCAATAAGTAAAACACAATTCAACCACAACATAGACTTATCTTGCAACAAAGAGTAAACAAATACTACTTTAGATGTTGGATCAATCCTCAATCAACAGAAATCTACTCACCTGCTTCTTTCAAATCAGAAGTACAGGAGTGGATCATCATTTCTAGGAGACGTCTCTTGATTTCCCAGGACGACCTGATCAGTTCATGATCCTCACAGAGCGAGTCCACCCAGGAAATCACAATACCTCTCTCCTGTAAGAATGCAATAATGACGTAACTCTTGAAATACCGCACAACTTCATGATTACTTATAAATGTATCTAAAAGTACACAACCTCTTTGTACATTCAAAGTTCATTTGCTGATATATTTCTTACAAGAAATTTTCATTATAATGAAAATGCACACAACTTCAGAAAATCATTTGAAAAAAATCCCCATTTAACTTGAAAAATTGTAATTATGTCATCAGTTATTTCCCTTTTCAGGGAGCAGTTTTGCAAATTTTCAACAACTGTGCAGACACAACTTGATTCAAATACAGTGTATTATAATAACAATTTGTTTACTGTAAATATACCTGTATATCACAAACTACAGTGTGATTCTGCTTACCTTCCAGGCAGAATCATCCGAGCCCTCCACTCCCTTCCACATGATGGTGAGGAGAATGAGGAGCAGATTCTGACACAGCTCCTCTGTCCTCTCACCACTGTCCTTGACACAGATTTTCTGAATCCCAAGGTTATCTAAAGCTTTCTGAATTGTATCGGCTTGAGTAAAGCCCGAGCTTACACGCTTCTCTCTGGATGAGGTCACGGAAACGTTTAAATCTATTGCACTATCACTGATTGAGAACGAGGATGTAGAGGCTGTAATGGAGGATGACCTTTGACCTACAGCTGTCAAATCCTCCACACTAGTACTCGAGCTCCTGCTGACCGACCTTGACTTTTCATCCTCTGAGCTATTAATATCATCAAATGTCCTTGACAGGTAGAAAGGCGTGATTGGCTCTCTGGGAGAAGACACTTGTTTGGCATTATCACAGCTGGATATTGAAAGACTGTTTGGAGCACTAACAGTTTTATTGCACGATTCACTGAGCTGAGTTGCGGAATCACACTCTTCAGTTTTCTCTTCAATTATATCATTATTCAGAGAAAACTCTACATTTTTATCTTCAGATGCAAAAGAGTCAGATTGCTGAACATCCTCTGTTTTCCTGAAGATGAACAGCTTTGTTATTGCTTCTTGCCAACCGAGCTGTTTCACAAACTGCTTGGCAGCCCCAGGTCTGTTCACCAAAATAGACAGCAGCTAAAAAATATACTAAATGCTTTAATCTACCCATATTTTGGATTTTTGAATTGTATGATTCAGAATTATCATGCTACCCAAAGCATTAAAAATGAATACCTCAAAGATACTGAGAGACTAATAGGTAGGATCCAATCCCCCCCCCCTTCCAAAACCCAATATACCAAGACTCACCTGTCTGCTTGCCTCCAGTTTGATATCTGACCCTGAATAATGGATAAGCTGTAGTAGAGCTAGGATTGAGTTGTAGCTCTGGGGTGTGTCTGTGTATAGAAATTGTAAGCCAAATTTACATACAAACTTGAATATCTATCAAATTCCTAACTGAATAAGTTCATTCTAGTATCATAGTTAATATTAGGTTCCAGTATCCACAAGGTCATATGATCATTAAATGACCTTCAGAAAAGTATGCAAGGGGGTAGCTTATTAAATTCATAAACATGAACATGTATTAACATAGTAAACTAATTCACTCCTATATTTATCTTGTCTACCTTGTACAGAAACTTGTTCCAAGAAGCGTTTGAACATGGGTCCGGAAATATCACAGTTCTTCATCATATCCACCAAACCAAGGTGTCCGATGTCGGTCAATCGTAAGGGGAACTTACTTTTTTCATACACCTTGTCCGAGGACAACAACAAATATAGCACCTGAAAGAGAAAAAAACAACCATTTAATGGAAGAGGGAAATACTATAATTCCATCCCAATTCATAGATCATACATGTATTATCTTAAATAATTAAACTTGGTTTCAAAACTTGATAAATGTATTTTGTTTTGTATTGAATTGTATAACAATTCAGACAAAGTACCTTGATTATCTTTTCATAATACACAACAGATTTCCCAGGATGCACCAGCAGACCATACATCAACTCGCCCATCTCTGCCTCAAACATCAGCAGATAGAGCTGGTCGTTCTTATACTTCCCCTCCAACAGGCTGATCAGAACGTCAATCATCTCACACACCTGCCAATACAGGAGATCAATTTTACCCAAAATTACAAGAATGGCTCGTAGTTTATTTTCCTGACATTAGAATTACTTTTTGGGATTGCAGTATTTTCATATTGTGAAATTTAATATAAAATGTCCAAACTAATTTCCATAGTGAGGCTGACTACATAATGCATACCATATCCTGATCTTTAACAGCAAACAGAAACTTGAGAATAGCATCAAGCTCGTCGTAGGTAATATCTCTAGATATGTAGTACTTGATGAGACTCATGAGGGATACACGAATGGTCTTCATGTCCTCAGGGGATAGGCCCTTGGCTGGTGAGGATGTTGGACTAAAAGTACAAACATTCATCATTAAATTACAGTGTAATGAAATACATGTACATGTAGGTTCCAACATATAAATATTAAGGAGGAAGAAGAGGAGAAGAGCACTTGGCTAGTGATGATTTTGAAGTACATTTTAGTGTGTATTTACAAAATAAAACTGATAAACAGAACAAAAATAATCTTTATTGGAAAGGGGAAGGGGGTGTTAAGATAAATTTAATGAATTTAATAATTTAATGATGAATGACTGGAAAGGTTACCTATAAAACACTCTCACTGTATCCAAAACAAACTGAACTCCAAATCTCTTCCTGAAGAATTTCTTGTCATCCTTTATAATGGTGGACAGATACTGAATGTGACCTACATGTAAAGCAGAGAAATGATTACTCTATTCAGCCAGTCAGCAAGATAAGGCAATCATAAAATCATAATACAACATTTTTCTAAATTATCGAAATGAATCCTATTGAAAATAACCAAAATACTGTAGCACAAAACATTCTGAGATATGTGTTCTCTATCTCAATTTTTTTTATATTTCGTAGCACTGGCCTTATTTTCAATGATAACACCCAGATATTCACCAATTCTGACAGGAAATTCACTGTTGCTCCAGATTCTGAAGTCAAACAGCAGGTACTGGTAAAACAGGTTCAGCAAAGTCTGGTTCACACTGGCTGTAGTCTCAACCAGTAACTGAACCGACATCAACACATTTACATCAATCAACCGGGGATTAACCTAAAACATAAAATGTCATTGTCTCAAAACAAACTGCTTTTCTTTCCTGAAACAAATCTTCTACTTTCATACAATGTACAGGTGAATCTCGATAACTCGAACTTCAGGGGACCATGATTTAACTTCAAGAGATCAAGAGTTCGAGAGATCGAGAAAGTTAAATAATCCGGAAATTTTTGTTCCAGTCATTTTTGTTCTAAAGTTATAGTAGCCGGAAGTTAATATTTATAGCATGGAAGGATAGTCTACCTTGGTTTTATTTGTATTTTCTGCTACTTTACTTCAATTTCAACAATACAGAACTTAGTTTTGTGTTTATTAAGTGTTTTGTGCTAACTTTAAATAAAAACTTTTAAGTATTTTATTTCTTAATCCCAGAATATTTTAAATAAAGAGAGGTTAAAAACAATGAAATATAACGGGACCCAGGTTCTACTTCGAGAGATCAAGAACTTCGAGAGATCGAAGTTCGAGCCATCGAGTGTCACCTGTATGTTGCTACATGTACCGGTATCTTAACACATTATTTTCTCCCTCGTTTCACTCCTCCGAAAAAAAATATTTTCTTGACTAAATTTTTGAAAAATAAAACAGATTTTTAGAGTTGGTGCACTCCTTACAGATCACATTTAATAATCATTCAACATAAAAATAAACAACAGCACCAAAAGAACAATATAACAGCAGATCAATATTAGTTAATCTCAAAAAACATGTTTGGGTCAGGGCGGGTAGGGAAAGCCAAAGACACAACCTGTAATGTTTTGTAACAAACGTCACATTAATCGAATACTCCCCGGTAAATCTATTTATACTGGGCACGAAAGTGCTCATGCATGAAATAACCAGTCTTGAAGTAAACGACATTATCCGGAAACTATCAGAAATTAACGAAGTTAAAACATAAAGAAATAAATTGATTCCATTCACATTTATAATTTTTGTTTTCATGGAATTTTTTCGTTAAAACTATTAAATAATCATTTCTTAGCAAACTTTAAGTGACCTACTTTCTGCAATAGAGCTCCGATGGTGGCCACACCCATTGTTCTTATCATTGTCTCCTGATTGGTTCCCTGGGAGTGTATCATGTGTCGCAGTAATGTGAGGAATCCAGACACTTGATTCTGCTCTAACTTTGAATCTACATGACAAAAAACAATTTTTAATAACATACATGTAAGTTTCATGGCTATTCAATAATGTTTTCATTTTATTAAAAAAAGCACTTAATATCTACATTTCTTATGATTAGTTACCCAGTAAGTTTCACATACATTTTAGTTTTGATGATACAAAAGAGAAAAAGTCTTAAAGCATAACAAAACATATCGCGTATGAAGTGGAAAGTTGATGCTTTCAGGAAATGCAAAGGATCGAAGTGATGAGAGACTTGGAATCCTGTAAACAAGATAAGATGACCTTGATTATGACTGTGGGTACCTGAGTAAGAGCTGCTAGGAACCACCACCCAGTCGTCCTGTTCCTGCACTGGGTCCATGCCGGCCCCCAGGTCCACTGGCTGGGGCAGGCTGTCCGTGTCAGGGAGGGGGCCCTTGTTGACTTGTTCCAGCAGAGGAAACAGGACCTGTATGCCTCCTATACCATTGATCACATCCTACAGCGAGACAGAAAGCCATTCAAATACATGTACAACTAGTTAAATAGCACATACATGTAGATCAATTTTGTTTTACTGATAATAAGTGTGATTTTTAAAAAACCAAATTCATTGATAATTTTGTTAATCAAAATATAAATAATCAAGTGCATTTCACACCACCAGGTCATTTAAACATTACCTTAATGTCCCATGTGACACATCTTTGGCCAATGAAATGCCCGTGGTTCTGGTTTGGAGACAAGTCAATGAACTGACCATCTTTACTTGCCTAAAATTGTACAGTTAAATCACAATGAAATTAATATCAAGTAGACTGCACAAATGCTACTGAATCATTTTCCTTTAATAACACCGAAAATGTAAAGAAATGTTATATCCCAATAATGCTGACATGTACAGTGAGCATGTACAGTATATACATGTACCTTAGCATTGTAATAAACCACTGCTTTACTTGGGAGGTCTGCAAAGTCTGGAAATTCCTCCTCAGAAAAGAATATGGGATGATTTGGTCCTAAAATCACAAAGTGCAAAATAAGACATCATAAAAAACTGTCTGATAAATAAAAAATTTACTTTATGTCCATCCTTGCTGTTGAGTGGCAGTGAGTATGTAGTGGTAGTGAGTGAGTAGTAGCTAGTGACCTTGACCTCACCTGCTGAGTACAGGGCCTTGACCTGTGAGGGACTGATGGTGTCATGGAGCACTAACACAGAGGCTAGTAACCCCCGGAGACAGACGGGCACCCCCCACACATCCTCGTGGGTCCCAATGGGGATGGAGGTGATTTCTGGGTCCGAGGAGTCCTTCTTTCTCTGGAAGAGACGTCTGAGGGGGGACTGTTTGATGGTCTCTGTGTTGTTGGAAAGGTTCTGGTCTATCAGGGCCTTCACCACAGCCTTGTTACATGGACACCCTATCCTACAGTCTGTCAGGGGCTAAAAAAGTCAATAAACAACAAATCAAATACACTACTTCAAAACAATGTGTATTGATTATACTATTCACCTTTACAGTGAAAATATCCAGTGAGTAAACATGACCTTTTGCCTCTTTCAAAGACATTCTGATCTTGACCACTTGATTTTAAAAATTTTGATGACACAATTTTATACTTAAAAGTAGACAACAAGAAGCCTCAGATTTTTTATTTTATCAGTCAGGGGTGTGACTGAAATCCATCATATTGAAAATGATGATTTCCAATCATAAAACTGATTTTACGTAATGACTGAAATTCTTCATTTTTTTAAAAAATGATGAAAAACAGTCATAACTATTTGGAGTTTACTCTAAAATATGGAGTGACCTCTGAAAATAAATATGACTGTATTCCATCATTTTTTTTATCAATTTTGCAAGTCTGGGTGCACTTAATTATCTCGTTTGTTTAACGGGGCACACTTATTTATTTTGGTTTCAGTTGTTTGTCAAGATGTTTTTCTACACATGGGACCATAGCAGGATAGTGTACAGTGGGGCCTCAGATATCCGGACGCCAGATAACCGGACGCTTCAGTTTAAGGACGATTTTATTTGGGAACAGATTTTTTATATGTTATTTTGTCTCATTTATCCGGAATTCCGCGTTCCGGATCCGGACAGTCTGTTTTTACCACAAAAAATTGATTTACTACTAATCTTGCTTCATTTAACCGGACGGTAAAATTTGATGATACCCCGTTCAATACAAAAGATTACGCCTGTCAATTGAGTTTCACACTTTTTTTACGTGCTAGACCCCCATGAGTAGCTTGTATAAACACTGCCTTCCTAAATCACTTTCAAATTTACCGACAGTGCTGGCCAGACAGGATTAGTCACGCCTCACAGCACGTGGCTTGGATATCTTAACCACAGGCACCTGAATTTTTATCAATCAGTCGCTTAATAAGCCAAATACAAAAAAATTCTACCTCCTCTATATAAGCCAAATACAAAAAAATTCTACCTCCTCTATATAAAGAGGAGGTAGAATTTTTTTGTATTTGGCTTATTAAGCGACTGATTGATAAAAATCCAGGTGCCTGTGTCTTTACCTGTGCACCTGTCAAGTGCCATCACTTTTTTAAACATCCCTGTATTTCGAATAAAAAATATGCCTAATAATCAAGAAAACTGGAAAGTTTTACAAAGCTTTGTGTTTTATCTACCTATTTAAATCGTATTTTTAAACGAATTGCCTCATGAATGCCTTGTTAGATTAAGTCAAAACCGGAAGTACAGGAAGAAAACAAAGTGAAAGCATGTCAACTCATCGGAAGTGCATTAGTGGATCTTGTAATTTTCCAACTAGTAAACGTTAATTTTATCAATAAAATTGACTTTATTTTAAGGATAGAAATAATTTCAAAAATAAATCAATTATTGAGAAAGTTGGCATTCCTATATTCCTATAAATAGATAGTTGGAAACATTACGTACATGTACATGTAAATGCCTGGGCATATATAAAACTTGGACACAAAGAATTTAGCTAGATTCGGTTATCATTATAGTCTGATTAATATTTCATGACAAAATAATAATATAAAGCGGGGTTCTTTATATTTAAAATTCTTCATATCAACGGACAACTCTATTGTGTGTTGCTATTTAGTATAAATGGCAAAAAAAACCGGTATCACTGGGAGCCATTGTTTACAAATACATTATCATTCATGACAACAATAGACACATTTCAGATATCCGGGCGCTTCACCTATCCGGACGATTTGACTTAGGAACGAAAGCGTCCGGATAACTGAGGCTCCACTGTACTATATCTCATTAATGAAGTAAATGGGTTGGAAGAATTGACTTGGGAATGGAATTATGACAAAAACAAGTCATATTTACAAAATTAATAAAGATATTTACATTATGTAGTAAGAAGAAATGACAGTAATCAGTTATTTTTCCATATGATGGATTTCAGTCACACCCCTGACTGTTTATCAGGACATAAAAACTCGAAATACAAATATAATGAGACAAGGGTGTTGAATTTTGTATGATTTTTTATGAATTTCTTTGCAAACTTACATCTGATACATTAGGAAATTTGAGCTGGGAATCTAGTTTTAGATTTCCATCAATGTAAATATAGAGGTGACTGTTGACAAATGGCCGCCTGGAACTACTATGGACTATATCAATGGAGTGCTGAAAGTGTGAAAAATTGACAACTACATCAAATCATAATAATATTCTTCACAGAGTAGATAAAAAATTAATATATTCTTTTCATATATATTGCTACATACATTTACATGTATTGTGGAAATAAAAGAATTAAATACATGTCTTGCAAATAAGATTAAAGAATGCTCAACCAACTTCACCAACTTGTGAATATTTACAATCATTTACTCAATGAAATTTTTTTATGAATGCCGTTCACAAACTTCAGAATGCAAACTATCAGTACATGTTCTCTTTTGCATGTATATTCTAATTCTATATTGTGTGTTTATCACAGGATGTAGTAATGGTGTACCCAGTGCTCGTCCCCCAGGTTTGTGTTGGAGATCTCCACTGAGCAGTGCTCCTTCCTGTTGAACACAGACACCACGAGGTCAAAGTCCATGGTGATGAACGCCTCGAATCCACAGCCCGAGTTTGTTACAAAACTGTCCGGACAATAAAGCAGAGACAATAAGTATATACATGTAATCATCATTAAAGTTTTCAATAGAAACACATTATTACATTTAAGCAAATTATGCCTGCCCAAGAATTCACTGCTTTTTTTTTTGAGTCACTAACCTATATAACTGTCTTCTGAAAACTTGCTCTATTGATCCTGCAGGAGTGGATTGAGAACTAAGACAAATCCAGGAGTGGAAGGCAAAAGCCCCTCCAGGCCACTTCCTGATCCCTGGCATAGAAACCATCTGCAAATCAAAGCATAATCGTATCTACAGTACTGTACATCTATATTCTTTTTCTATAGCAATCATCCCTATGTAAAATAACAACTGACATAAATTTTATTCCAGTTTTTACCATCATTGATTTTTTTAATGTACTTCTTAACAAACATTGTGCACACACCTCATTTTCCTCCACCAGAGTCAGAAAATAATGGGCTCCTTCCTTCCCTTCCCGTCTGGCCATTGTACATAATGCCCTCATCAACCTCGAAAAATTGGGATTCTGTATTTAAAGGAAAAAGTTAGTTAAATAAAAATTTAATTAATACAACTACATGTATATGCACAATGCTGCCATCATCTGAAGTAGCATTTGGATATTTTTCAAAATGTACACATACATGATGCAGTCTTTGACTTCTATACCTGGTTTTCCTCTTCATCCAGTTTTAAATGCCCCATCAGTTGTTTTAACTCTATTGCAGTGATTGAATGAGTTCCTAAAGTCTCCAAAAGGTTTATTAGTAATGCTGAAAATAAAAGGAAAGGTTTAAACACTTTATTAGTGATGCTAAAAATGCAATTAATAAACAAACTTAAGTTCCTACATTTAATCAAAATTCTCAAAAGTTTACATTATATGTATAGCATATAAAAAAGACTTGAGTTTAAAATGCTTTCAGACAAAACACTTTCTAAAGAATCTACATGTAAGTGCTTCCTACCCACAGCTTTGGGGTCAATCTGTTTCTGTCGACCCAAGACTTTAATGATGGCAGAAATCATCCCCTCATTACAGCAGTTCATTTTGTTTTGTTTCTGAGAGCTTAAAGTACAAAGATGCTCAGCCAACCAAATTTGAAGTTCCTTGGACTGAATGTCTGGCAGCCAGCAGAGTAACATGATAGCTGATTGGACATTTCTGATCATGTGATTCTTGTCCTCACAGAATTCATCTTCAACAACCTATTTTAATAACAGATAGCAATGATTCATTATCCAAAGCAAAATTTTTATTGAACTTCATCAATGACAATCTATCTTTCTCTTACTTACCAAATTAAGAACCCCTTTCAGCAAAGCCATGGATGGCTGTCCTAAACTTTTCAAAGCTTCAACAAACTTCCCATAACCAACTCTTAAGGCAAATCTTTCCTGTAATGGACAAAATATTACCAACATTTAGCTAAATTGTCAACATGCAATGAATTCTGGGCTTCTTTCATTTTCTGTGTAAACTATATGTTGTTTCTTTACTTTGGCATTGATGGAGCCGGTAAGGACTGAACAGATGACTTGTAACACAGACATGGCTAGACTTTGGGCCTCTAATCCTGTCAACTGAAGAAAACAATTCCAGTCATAAGTTTTAAAGTTTATGAAGGACACTACATGAAAGAATAAAAAGTTTCAAAAATCTACCTTATATTACTGGTATGATGGTGAGACATTTAATGTCATTTCAGTCTGATCAATGTTTTCTACATTCTGTGCAGTGCATGTTTAACTTCCAAATTTTATATGAAGTATATCCAAGTTAAATTCAACATAATTTTTAATTTAAGGGAAAGGCAATATCAAAACTTACAGAGGTTTTCTGCAGCAGTGCCACTAGTGAGTCAAATGTGCCCCCACTCACTAACGTCACTTGGAGAGCACTGCGATCCTGACAGGAAAGCATCTCATTCACAGCATCTGAATCAGACGGAGGTTTGATTTAATTCATCAATCAACAGAATTTCTATTGTTACTTGTTCTTACAAATCAGTATAAATTTACAGAAGTGTCTGTATGTATAAGTACATTGTATATGATCAATGCATGTTTCCTTTAGAGAGCTGTCTTCAAGTTTCATCTTATGAATCATGCTATGCTATGCTGTGTACTTACGAATCATGCTGAGCTGCATTTGCTGATTGAACCCGTCCTCGGATTGGATGTCGGCTGTTGTCAGAACATCCATGTATCCCTCCATCACCTGTGAAACCTCTACCTGTCTCTGAAATCAACAAAAATCCAAACACTTTAATAAACCCTGAAATTACATTGTACGTGTATTTCAATATTATCATCTACTGGTAAATATTTATTGCTCCCATGCCAGGAAGGGAACTATTATCTCCTCCTAACAGATCTTGAACCAGCCTAAAGTTGAGATTTGTAAATATTTACTTGCTGAGCTACATCTCCTGATTCTTCAAATCATATAGACTCGGAGTGGTCAACACTAACCTGGTCTGGGCTGGATCCGTGGATCATGTGAACCATACAGATAATACTCTTCAGAGCCAGGTCCTTTAGTTCCAGAAGATCCTGACGCAGCTCATTGGCCGGTCCGGATAGCTCATTGGAGGAGAGCATCTTCAGCAGGATATCCAAAGTGGCAGGGGTAATGACCTTCAGTGCATTGCTCTGGAAGAAACAAGTTCTTATGTATATGTGTAAATTTTTTTCTATAATTATTCAGTCAGAATTAGCAAACAAAACCAACACTGGATTTATATCTTTAGAAATAAATCAATTCATCCATCACTTATTTGATCCTCACTCTTTTTCTTTTTAACGGTACCTGAGTTCCACACATCAATGCCCCAAACAGATGAAGAAATCTGATTTTCAGTGACACAGATAAACAGGGCTTGTTACAGCTGTCTGCAATATAAAACAGTACATGCATGTAGAATAATTCCACTATAGTTCATTGTTGGCATTACTTTAGATCACAGAGACACTTACCGAACAGGAATGGCACCACCTCCACATGAAGCTCCGCAGGTCTATAGGTCATTCGACTCTTGTCAACCACCCAGCTACAACGAGATCAGAGTTTGAAAAATCTCCAGCAGTAATCTACATGTAAATCATCAAAGCATGTGCTTGAGATATCTGAACATAAGGTGTAACATAATGTACAAATAATTTAAGGCCTTTATCTACCCTCCCAAAAGATTCCTGAGTCTTTGGACAACTAGCTTCTCCATTTAGTTCAAATGGAATTTCAAATATATTTCATATCTTTGAAGAACTTTATGTCCAAAATAAAATATATATATAGTTGGATTTTCTCAAAATTTGTTCAATTATTTAGCTCACTTTAAAATTCTGTAAATACTGATATGAGAAAATTCTATTAGAAAAGATATAACAATTTAAATTATTTAATGTAACAATATATTCATGTCACAAATGAAAGGTAAATTTCAAGGACAATTGAGTATAATTTCAGACATGCAGTTAACCCTTTGTATGAACATACCCTTTTAATCTTTTTCTCCACACAAAGTAGGGGTCATACAGGCACTCGAAAAAATGGACGGTCAGTTTTAGAAAGTCCTTGATCTGGATTTCTTGGAGAGTATTTTGAGTCAGCTACATTTAACAAAAATAACTTTAAAATGATATCTCACTCATTAATTTAAAAAGACGTTATAATGTACATTAGCTTAAATTGCTAATGTACATTGATTTAACTTTCTGTTATAACTATGACTCACGTTTTCTGTCAGTAAGGTTCCTATGGAAACCAGATATTTTACGAATTGACAAGAACCTAACAGTGGTACATTATCATAGTTCCTGAAAATAAATAAAATAAAAAATTCAGAGCTATCTGTATTCATATAATGAGTTCAGTACAGTACAGTATTTCTATCACAAATACAGATTTTAGTGTTGTTTCTATCACCCACAAGGGACTACACAAGAAAGTTTGGTAGACTGACCTTGAAATGATAATCAAACATTTGATGATTGATTCAGCGAAATGAACAGTCTCGGGTTCCATCTCCGTCTGGACTTTCTCCAGACACTGAGACAGGTGATGAGATAACATCTGTAGCAGGCCATCTGGGAGTTTGGTAAAATGAGGACCAGCCTCCGAAAATCTGCAACATCAACAATTAACCATAAATCAGACATTATATCTTTCTAAGAATTCCAAAACTGTTTATATTCATAAATTTAATTTAACTTCCAAATGTTCAAAGGTAATATTGGAGATTTAAATATTTGGTGCATCATGCAAGGAGGAAATTAGAGGCAATATAAGTTAAACATTAAAGTGCTTCAACATTTTTTTTTTACTTTCAGACATTACTGTGAATGTACATGTAGTAAATTATAATGGTATAAATAATAGTGAAGTAGTTGTAATTGATTGAAAAGATGAACGGTTACTAGTATACTTTTTCAAACCTTGTATGACTTAACCCAAACATTGTAATCTGTTTATGAGCTTCAGAGTATTCTGAGTAAGATTACCATAGTATTAATAGTAAGAGAAAACATAGTTACCCTTCTATGAGATGTTCAAACTCCAAGTCAATCAAATTTTGGTAAGTGTCCACAAATGTATCAATAAATTCCTTTAAAATGACCACATCATTCTGTAATGTTAAATAACTATTTAAAATTAGCACATAATGACATCCTTATACAGTGTACCATATTTATTTCAAATAAGACAAGACTCTATAACAAATACTTAATGTGAAAATTTACTACATGTATTAGTTTTGGGATATTACTCTCAATAGTCAATATTGAGTACCGATATGCATTTCTAATTCTATTCTCACAAAATAGCTTTCATTATCAGTGATTACATCAATATCTACAGATGAAGGAATACTAGGTAGTACATGCTGCATGTATATGACAAATATTCAGGTCACACCTATGTCATTGCCTTACATTATCTAACGGTTACATTGTCGTCACAACATCCTTCTATGATAGAGATGCAATACCATGTACAACAGTAAAATGTTTGAAGTGAATGAAAGATGACTCATATTTATCAGTTCAAAAAATTTATGAAACTTGATTACAGTTTAGATAACAAGGATTTAATTTTCTCATTGGAATCAAGCTTTGTTGTTTCACTATAGGTAAGAATCTGTTCTTTTTCATTTCATCTGACTTGCATCTCAAGAATACTAGTGATTATTTCATGAATTTGATTCATTACATGATAAGCATGTATAATAGTGACATATGTTGTAATATTTTTCCACTTTCATTTTGAAATGTACATGTTATAGATATCACTACTCCTTATAAATAAGATAAGCTGTAATAAGCCAACGAAAGCTTTCATTTAATCCTGGATGAATGCATGTTTGTTTGTAAATCATATATCATTCTCGTATTCTTAAAATTATTTTATATTAATAGTAAATTAGCTATAAACTGAAGATGTCCTTAAGGCCAGAAATAAATTAGCTTATCATTACAAAATCTGGGATAAACTAATAGGCCTATATGTCCTTTGGAGATAAGGGTTCAAACCCTGCATGGGATGAGGTTACATCTAAGAACAAGTACTTCCAAGGCCTACTCATTTTAGAAATCCAAAAAGATACACATGAATAATAAGTAGAGGTGTATTGTTTTCAGTTTCACAATCAACATCACCTAAGGTTTGGAAACATTCGGTGATAAAGGTGTGACATTGCACATCTCACTGGATTGGTGGGTTTTATGTCTATTTATGGAGAACTGATGCAAAAGATTTACATTATGCATACATCGTGGATACTTCACCTTAGTAGAAAACCTCATCCATATCTGGAACAATTTTTCTGAGGCTGTCAATTCGTCCATTGTTCAAAATAGCGACAGCTATCAGGCATCTTATTCCTCTCGTCTCATCATCACTCTGGTCGAGTTAACAGTTTCCGGCTTCTTGTCACAGGTGTACATCTTCGATGTTACACGCATTTTGATTAGCTGAAGAGAATTTAGCTTTTGTCAAAGTTGTTTTCATTGGCGGTTCACTTGAAGGGATAGTATCAAAATTGGTTTTTACTCTCAACAAGAAAGGAACATATCAAAGTGAAGAAAATATCAGTGATCTTGGGTTTTTTTAAACACGTATATCCCATTTAGCTATTCAGTGTCTGGCAATCTTATGATACACATTTTATTATTATTATAACATTTTCTGATCGCAAAGACTAATGTTAGGTCAGGACAAAGAAAGAAAGGAACGTAAAATATAAATAAGGCCTATATATAACGTGTTATAGTTATATAGTTAACAGTATTTTTTGATAGCCAATCGCATAGAAAATTAATATTTTGTGAATTATTTGTGTATATTTCTTTTTCTATTCTCTTTCACCGAATAAATTCTAATCAAGCAATCGTAATATAATCAAATTGTTCAAGGTTTGGCGAACTATATATAATTAAGTTTCCCCTACCCCCCTCTAAAAAAAAACCCAACCAACCAACCAACCAAACAAACAAAAACAAACAAACGAACAAAACATACATGTATGGGACGCTTGGCTAACTGACTGATGATAAAATAATATATTATATGGAAAGAATATGTAGGTACGTAACAAAGCAAATGGAATTGTAAAGGCTTTTACGTATATACATAACAATTTTATATTTAAAAAAATTCCGTTAAAAATGTTGATATCTAGTTTACATATATTTTCATTAATCAATGCAGACAATTTCTTTGTTTTTGTTTTACTTTATTTAGAAAATACATTAAAACGATAACACCTTTTCTTTTCTTCCTAATTGTTTGTTATTGCAGTTTTCTGGTTTGCTTTTTGGGGGTAGGAATTCTGTTTTTTTTTTGTTTTTTTTTTCTTTTTTGCGAAATGTTTATATTAGTTTTAAAACGTACCATTTAATATTTATCAATATCATGAGCGTATAGCGACCGGAGTATTTCTTATAAGAAATGAACATAAAGCCATTATTTCAGTTAGTTAGTCCACTTTTTTATATAGTCAGTTTAAGAAAATTGTTTGCTTTTGTCAAAATAAATAAAATTAAATAATTCAATTCACTGTAATTTCACTGTAATCAGCTTGAATTTTTTTTAATCGTCTTAGAAGGTACAATTAAATATAATATTTCAAAGCTCGCATCTTCCAAAGGTGCGTGCAGAAATGGTTTGTATTATAATGACGATCATATTGTATCGTCTTTTGTATCTTTTTCAAAAAAATCTGTATTATAATTGATTGACACAAGTTCGTTATGTCATGTATATTGCTATATATAATAGCAAAGATAATTATGTGATCCGCCGATGTGGAAGGGAACTTCTCTCGGGACTTTTGATAGGTAAATATTTCTTAATTCAACCAATCACGTTGTTCGTTATGTATGTTCAAGGATCTTCAAAGTGTCATGGCGGACAAGGGTAAGTGAAAAACATATGAAATATAAATAAAGTGTAAAACTCGGACATAAAAGATGTGATTTATTGATTTTAATGTAAAAGAGACGAAGATTAAGGAATATTCAATACATTAAACTAATCGGTATTTGTACTGATTTGAATAAGAGTAAGACGGAATGTTTATTGACACAATAAATATTCATAAGCTGACAAGTTTACCTCCGTTTATAGATTTTATGATTCATCTTCAAAAAATATGCTGCTTGCAATTATTTTGTTGTAACTCTCCTTTTAAAAATTAATAAATTGTTAATGTTTCTAAATCTGTTAAACGTTCTGTATCTGCAAGAATTTTCTCTAGGGCTATTTACATTATTTTGATTTGCATTATCAACTGATCAGGAATGTGTGCAATTCCCTTAAACCACATATAAAGATTTGAAGTATCTTTAGGATATCAGTTTTCATAATAGCAAGGCATAATTATTCAGTTAGTCATCAAAATTAATAAAGATAAAGTAAAACAACACTTGACAAATGTAGGAAACAAGTATATTAAAATTTTTAGTATTTATGTTGTAAAATTGAAATTCAGTATTAATAAGGATTGTTTGCAACACAAGAACATTTAAAAACATTAAGTTTACACCCCAAATTGTGTAAAATTAAATGCAGTTCGTTTTGGTCTAACATCTCTAATAAATTTGATATATTTACATCAAATATACTTGTACTAAAAACACTGCAATTGATCTACATATTTGCGAAGAAATTTGATATATAAATAATTTAATTCTGGTTATAACACTCTATTTGATTGGCTGAAAACATTAGTTTATATTGTATAAAGAAATTTGCCTACTTAACAGGAAGACTGGCATCAAAATCATAATAATCCGCTTGACGTTTACATTTTAATTTTGTACATTTTAATGTCATTTTAAAGGACAAAAAAGCCTTATTTTCTACATCAAGTAGCAGTTTATAAAAGGCTTTATTAAGTGTAAACTGCCCAACCCAGTTTATATGTACCGGTATATAAATTGGGTAGCTATTGAATTCATTTCTTAAATGAAATTATTTAACAATAGATACTGTAAGATAATCATGTATTTTTATTTTTTGCATATTTCTACCATTGTGACACAGTCATACTTTATTAACGTTGTATATTACTATAAATAACATTTAAAAGTGAATTTTTATGTCCTATATGCATAGTAAACTTATATAGTCTTTGAAATTTTGCAGGACCAGCTTGCCATATATTATTTGTATAGCTGTTAAAGAGTAAAAGAAGCTTACACCCTAATTTAAAGGGTGTTCCGTTTAGCCAACAAACTGGACCTATGCGATGACACCCTTTACGCATCATGTGAGGTAAACCACAAAGATGGGACCCCAGATGACCCCAACTTAGTGACCAGTGACGCCAGCTGTTTGACTGGTAAAGATATTAATTTCTACTTTCATAGAGATACATTATTAAACTTAAGTATGTTTTACATTTACCTTTTAAACATCACAAAAAATAACTTATGCCAGCTTATCATACTACAGATCTGTACTAGGTAACGTTTCATCGTGTGGGAATAATAATTAATTTTTAACATGCCCTTTAAATCGTGTATACAACAGTAACTATGAAGTAAATTAAAGCATGTATTTCTAAATATTCTAAAAGATTCTGTAAGATTTTCGTTGAAAACATATTGTTTATAAGAAGATGTTCAAAATGATTACTGAAATTATAGTTCTAATAAAACTAAAAATACTGAAAAATATAGAGGGTAATGAGGTTTGTACTCATAATGATCACATTTACCCGGTACTTGATTATTTTGCAATTTATGTACTGGTAATTTTTAACTTTCAAAAACACAAGTTGAAGACACTTCTTACAATTGTTATTCCTTATTGTAAATGTTTATCCTGTAATGTTTCCTTACTTCTGTGTACTTAAGCAGTCTGACATTGTTAGTTCATAACTTCCTATGATTAAAGCAATTACTATGAATGGTAAGTGTAAATGCAAGGAAAATAGCATCTTACTTAACAAATATACAAGACAAATAGCTATTTACTTTTTAAAATATACATAGATATGTACCGTAAAGTTCCATCCAATACACAGGATGCAGAATAGTTCATATGTATATGTATTATTTTAAACGCTTTCTAACCAGGACAGATAACTCTTACACTCTAATTTGGCAATAATTTATTTAAGAGGGCTTGATGGTCATGACAATTTTTAGACTATCTAAATCTCCTTAAGAAGACAAGCTCTGTATAAAGTTATTGGAAGATTATCAAATTTTAGAGCTAAAATATTTGGATTTGTCCTTTTCTTAATGATAGTTTATATCTAAACAAATCATCTCTAAAAATTTAAGGTAGATCTGATGGTTAATTTGTTAACCACCCAGCCTCCTTAAAGGTTGTATTGTACATGTATCATCTTGATGGTTTAACATCAAATTGACATCTGCTTCAGACTGAATATAGAATTGGATGCTTAAAATATTGAATATATTGATAAATTAATAAAAGGAAATACAGGTGTTTGTTATGAAATGACACATTAAAATGTATTTCTTTATTGACAATTTATGCAGAAGTACAAACCAAGAGGTAACAGATGACAGGTTGTCAGTTTATTTTTAGATCACATCGTACACCGTCTCACAGTAAAAATATGTAGATAGGGAGGGAGGATATATATAGAGTCCACACTGCATATTACAGTCGGATTGTTTATAAAAGATTAGTGGAAATTAAAAGATGCATGTTACTTAAGCAGATCTAGATAAAGTATTCCTGGGGTTTTCTGTGGTATGCAGGTAAATTACCTGTAAGTTTTTAGTGATATAGGTATTTAGGACATGACATGGAGGAGGTGAACTTACACTCACCTGTATGGGAGTAAGTGATAATGTTTAGTTTAATTTGGAGGTGTGATACCAGGTATGTATATATACATCTACAAATCTGTTCAGATAGTCAAAGGTCACATGACAGTGGGGATTCATTTTAAACGGTAAAAATCTTTTATTATAGATGTCTTGAATTTTGTATACAATATTAACATAAGGATATTTGTTTGCAAGCACTGCATGTACAACAGTGTAAACCAATTGATTTAATTAACACATGATAAAACTGTTCATTGATTACACAATCATAAAGTTATTACATGTACTTGTACACTTAATTTGAACACAGTACAAATAAAGTAAACAAATTCAAAAGGTGGTAAAATGTCATGCATTGTCCAAAATCAACTGGTTCTGATCATTGTGTCTAATCTTTTGTTAACTTTTTGGAACATAAAATTTTCTGGACTAATTATATCATTAGAATGTTAAGAATTAGTCAATATCAACAAACCTTTTAGAATGAAAATATATTCAATATAAATTGTGTTTTTATGGCAGGCGAAAACTTGCATGCTGCTTGATAAGATAAACCATAATGTATTGTGACTAAATATATGTAAAAAAGAATGTATTAATCAGAGTTCATATTGTATATACATGTATTGATTTATTTCAATAATTCATACTGGTAGTGTTTCTTCCAGTTTTCAGATCAATATTGATTAGCTACAAAATTATGGTTCCCATTTTTTATTACATGATTGTATTTATAGGTACTTGCACAAAACAGGGAATTACTGGTAGTTGAGAGGTTTTACTGGTAGTTTTTTTATACAGACTTTAAAAGGATAAGATATGAGTACCGGGTATAAATATATATATTTACATTTGCAAACATGTTTCCTTATATGAACCTATAGAATAGCAAAAACGTTCAATTCTGTATAAACTTTTTCATGATGTCACAATGATCATAGCACACGCTTATCGCTTGTCGCTTGGATTATTGTAAACATAAAATCTTGGTAATTTTAACAGTTCTGAACAATTTGTCCTTTTCAAACATAAATATAAGTAATAAACAGCAATGTTAAAAAGTTCACCAGGATATGAAGTTGGTTGGTACGTGATCAAATCTACTGAGAGGCCCTTCGGGCTTCACAGGATTTGACCAACCAACTTCATATCCTGGTGAACTTTTTAAATTGCTGTTTATTTCTCAAATATGTTACATGTAGATGCACGTACATTTATTTGGACATGCATTGTCTACAGGTAGACAGTTAACAAACACATCCAATCCAATTCACTGTTGTGGTAAGGTTATGCATTGTATATGTAAGTGTTGACAGTAAATTAATGATATATGTTTCCTTGTGATCTTTTTTGCACAATGAATCAGTAATTAAGAGGAACTCTTTGGTGCAAGGAGTGAGAAATGTTTTCTGTTCTTTGATGAAGCGTGAAGTATTAAGACAAACCACTGTTCAATATCATACAATATTTCCTTGTCAGTGACTCGGACTTCCTGAGGAGGACTGTTAGAGTAGTACATTTGTATGAGATTATACCAGTTTGATGCATTTGTATTGAGATTTATGCCTGTGTTGTGTATTTGGACAAGATTTATGCCGTTTTGTCTGATTTTGTCTTGGAATCAATGTCAGGCCTCTGATGCATGATGATGCAATGATAGGAATGGTCTGTAACTTAATTATGCAGAGTATTTCAGATTTCTAGGCAGGTCAGCAGCACCATGTGGTAAAATACACAAAACTTGTCTCTTTTAGCTACTGTGTTTTATACTATGTCTATCATTAGGTTATTGTTAGAGATTACATGTACTTCATTTTTCAGCCATCTCATCTTGACCGAATTTCAGAGTTAAACCTTTGCCAACTTTACTGGTAGACATGACTTTTTTTTTAGTGTTTTGGGGCAGTGAAGATAATGATATGCAGACCAGATTATATCATCAAACCAAATGCCTTGAAAAGCATGGGTTGTTACCTACAAAAAGAGCAAATATTATTGGCATGTCTTTTACATTGCTCCAGAAAATGGATGTACATTCCTTCACTGTATAGCAGAGAAATGTGCAGCTAGGATTTGTCAACCCTAAAGTTATCTGTACTGATCTTTTGGGTATTTTCAGTGTTGGAAAGAAATAACGAAAATTGTTGAATGTAACACGGATTAGTTGTTAGATATAGCAATTTATGAGTTTTCCTTTCCTGATTTGAATACAGCATCATAAATATTGATTATTGATACATGTATATGTTATTAATAGAATTGGAGCTTAATGTCTATCTTCATGCTTCCTTGTGATTTGTAGATGTATGTAACCTTGGGAACCTCCCAGAAGTTGAGATTCTGAGTCTGATAGAGGAGCAGATCCCCAAGTATCGTCTGCGGGCGGACACCATCACCAACTTCTGTGGCTACGACAATCAGGACTGGATCCAGACCCCTCTAATCCCCATAGACGAGGACCTAGAGCTGTCCAATGACCAGATCCAGGAAACACTCAAGTACTTTGGTAAGGACACACAGGATTATGGTAGTAATGTACAGGCCAGCCCTCCCCACCACACACAGTTAACCTGCTTGTTACTGTTAACAGCTGTCCAATGACCAGATACAGAAAACCCTCAAGTACTTTGGCAAGGACACTCAGGGTTCTGATAGTATTAAATAGGTAGATCACCCCAGCCCCTCCCCACCCACACACAATTAACCTGCTTATCACAGAGTGTAGGTGATCATGATGGACACAGAATCGAGACATCATTCTCATACTATAGTCTGTCCCAAGTTATTGCTTCCATCACTCTTTGATGATTTTTGATAAAAATAAACATACCTGTGAAAGAAACGCTGTTGAAATCGATAAAA
The DNA here is from genome assembly GCA_020458035.1 of Magallana ariakensis. Taxonomy (NCBI): domain Eukaryota; kingdom Metazoa; phylum Mollusca; class Bivalvia; order Ostreida; family Ostreidae; genus Magallana; species Magallana ariakensis. The sequence continues at coordinate 9,098,605 of CM035815.1, forward strand.
GGGAAAATATCCAAGATATCTTCATTGACAAATTATCATTTTTCACTCATAAAAGTTCACAGGAACGAAAACAAATTTCTTACGGAGATTTATAATGGGAAATGTTTACACCTTTTTCCATTCGGAAGTTCTCGGGACACTCGCACAATTTTTCAACGTTATCATCCGGGCTTAATAATGGCTGATGCAATGCTAAATCTCCGTAGACTTTCTATTTTGGGATGTGTATTAAAACCTGAAGAGGTAGAGGGGGCGTTTCAAAACAGATAATCTGGACATTTTTCATATTTGTGGATGAACATAGTTTGAGCACAAAGGTATATATGATTATCGAAATATCAAGCAAAAAGTGGTGGAAGCAAAAACTCGGGACAGAGTATAGTCCTTTATATTACATAATATGTAATGCACTATTCATGCAGTCGAATGTTGTCACAGCATGCTGAAATATTTAAAAAGCTGATTTTGAAATAAAGCCCTTAATTTCTTGCTGACCATTTTAACTTGAAAATAAGCTTTGATGATAAGCCTAATAAGTTTTGGTAACAATCAAGAGAACAACAGTTCTTAACAGTACATGAAATAAGCTGATCATGGTAACACCCTCTTCTTCCCCTTTTTAGAATATGGCTATTTTGTAAATGAAAACATCTTGATTCATGGCATGGCCACATTGCCTTCTTTGATTTAATGTGCACATGTAGTTTGCAATGTGTTAATCTGACCCAAAAAATTTGAATGATTTCATTTATTATTTGAGTGCCCTATGCATTCTTGCATATGTAGTCAAGGGGCTGTGTTTAATCATTTTCGTATCGACCCTTTTGTTTGTAGCTGTTTGGATGAACCTTGTTTTATGTGATCTAAGTACACATTGTTCACAGGGGGGGGGGGGGGGGGCTAGGATAAACACTGGACATTGGCTGGGTGTTTGATCCTGTTGGGTCAATCTTTGTGTGAATGTCCATGATTCCAACATAAACAGTTAACCACCCTGTTACAGTGAATGGCTTTTACCCTGTTTTGTGTATTGATTTTGCCATTCTGTGAAACAATAGAACTGTACAGAAATGGCATTGTTGTGTTCCAGTCTATGTTACTGTCAGAGAAAACTATATTGCAACATATGATTTGATCCCTGAGTTGAGCCAATGAATCTTAATAAAAGTAGGGAGTAGCCACTAGCTTCCCATTGCTTGTTTCTTACAATTGATATACATGTATTATAGAATCCTCTCCATTTATAATAGAAAAATTTGTTGACTTTAGATCCAATGACTTGACAACCTTTTTTCTGTAAAGATTAAAGAAAAAATATCAATATATAAAGCAAATATCTACAATTAATCCGAAGTTGGTAACAATTTAATACATGAACTTATATATTAATCCTACAAGTAGCTGACCCCTTTCTTTGTAGTTTACACTTTTGACCATTCTGTGACCTATATGTACACATAGTAAGTTATGGTATGTGTTGGGCACAATCACATATTAATCTTACTGAGGCAAATAATTAGATTATACCTAGTGTGCTTTAAACATGTAGTGTATTAGAACATTGTCAGCTCTTTCTTCTCCGATTTGACCTACACAGTAACACAATGAATATTGATCCAGTTCTAAGGCATGCTATTTATAGCAATAAAGTTCCAATATCAACAATGTTCAATCAAATTTCAAGGGTAGTGTGAATTTGCCATATTTTATCTGTTTGGGGTTCTAAAATTTATCAAGAGCAATTTAAACTTGCTTACACAAACTCCAGCCTTTAGTGCAATCCAGCTAGCTATAGGTTACAGTTTTGTGTATTGTTCATTGATTGAAAATAAGACCTTTTTCAGGAGGTGGAAAATTGTTTGGCAAGGAGACTTGACAAAATTTCAATGGCTTTAATTAGCGCTTTAGTCTGTTGGACGGGTGCCATTGACCGGCTCCTGAGATCGTGTACAGTCTGTGAAACAAGTTTGGGATTTAGCAGTTAGATCATATTACTGCATGACTATTAAATACTTCAAGGATTGAGTCATTTGTACTCAGTACTACCTGATTTCATGTAACTGGATTTTTGTTTGAGTGTCTCTAATTGTTATTTTGTTATTTTTTTGTGTTTCATGTGTTTAAAAGTAGGATGTTACAGAAATGATTCCATTGTCATTAGAAGATTTTATCTGAGGTGCTAAAATCAAGGCAATTGCTTTTTCTTTTCGAGTAGTTAATGTATGTGTTTTGAAGACTAGAATCATTGGAGGGTTATGCCTGAGGTCAGCTTTGGAAAGTGTGTTAACGAAATCTCTTCATGCTTCATCAGTGAAACTTGAAACTTAAATTTTGAATTTTGATGCACATTGATAGAACATTTATCACCAGTTATTGATTGGGTTTAATTTTACTTAGCTGTTCATTAATTTAGATATTGATGGCATTCTGTGTATTCATGATGTTTTCATATAATTTCTCATGAAGAAAAATAATCCTGTATAGAATTGATTCAGTTTCCATTAGCAACCATCAGGTACAGCGCTCAGTGTGACAGGCAATTTCAGGAAAATGCTTAGCTACCTGGGAATAATTTTCCTCATGGAATATTTATTGTGGCGACCGTAGAATTTTGAACGCCTGATGTACAATAAAATAGATTGAATATTGATCTAGTGTATTGGATTGACTTTGGGGGTAGATCCATCAGGGCTGTGCTAGGTTGAAGAGGACAGTGACAGGCTTCATTGTGACTATTCAGTGTTTGATCTTCCTTGATCCCCCCAAGGTCATCAGATTCTAATTATTCTGTGAAGAGTTGATTTGATGTGCAACAATTCTATTGGAAGATCCAGCACTTACATATATGAGGTTCCAATATCATTAAATGGGTGCATGCAACAGTTTTCGGTTTGGTAAATTTTGTCTAAGTCAAAAGGAAGGTGGTGCTATGCAGAAGCATTGATTCAGAACTAGAATTGTGGTACATGTGTGACTGTAGAAAGTGTGGATTGTGAAATACTGACATCTAGTGAAGCTGGAAGTATAGCTGATTTCTAATTAACCTAATTAACAATGGAGTATGGATGATCAGTTCGAGTCTGGAAGTAATGCAGACAGTAATTTATGGAACTTAGCAGGTATATAAACACATACTGATATGGGTATATAAACACATACTTATATAGTTATTGTGTGGGTTTTGGCAGGTAATGCACTTTTTTGTGTTGACACTGTGAATTGATCCTTTTAAATGCACCCGTCCTTAACAGGGTGACGTCAGTAATATATACATTTGTTTTGATCGCTATCTGAAATCGGGCCAATATTTAAATACACAAGATTAGTCCAGTAAACTGGAAGCATTTTGATATGCAATATCTTTTTTATCCATGTTATGTAATCCTGGAGAAAACTTGTTTACAAAAGCCCCAGAACTTTGAAGTTGGTGATATCTTTGTAAATTATGACATAGTGGAGTAAAAAGCAATTGCAAACGTTAAAAAGGACCTCATCCAAATCTGGATTTTAAGGCTTCACATGGGGTGCATGCATAATTTAATATGCATTAATGGCATAATTCATAGAAGGAATTAAGCTCTTAAGTTTGACATTGGTTTGAGACTTAATGAACAATTTAACTGGTAAGGAAGCTTATTCATTAAATTATATGAAAGGCAAAATTAGAAAATAATAATGTTAGAGAATTCTGATCACGGAATTTCATTATTTGTTTGGAATGTATTATATTAAATCAGTGGAAAAAATTAGAATTTATGCAAGGACATAATTTTGTCTTTAGGATATACATGGTAATTAAATCCCCAAAATTTGGCTCATGCATATATTTTATGCATAATCTCATATTCATTACAATATCTCCTTTGATGTTACATTTACTGCAACTGAATTGAAGCTTAATTTGTTTATCATTTAATTTGATAAAAGAAATTTAAGGCTAATATGATGACTGATCTAACTACCAGTATACTGTAAGTCCCTTGTGAGTAAAATTTAGCTAAATGCACAACATTTATAACAAAGTACATGTAGGATTAAAAAATTGTTCAGTAATTCTAAAGATTGTGAACATTTTCTAGTTAATTAAATTGTAATTCATAAATCAAAGTTTACAAAATTCTTTCTAAGGCATTTATTGTCTAAACATCTAAGCGTAAATACTGGACAAGTCTTTTTATTGTGTTTAAATGTTTCCTTTCTGAGTAGCAAATTCATTATGAATTATTTTAGAACATTCAACAAACACTTAAAAAATTACAGGTATAATTTCATAAAACTCTAAATTTCATCAGAATTTTAATGCAAATTTTATTTATTATATATTGGTGACCATTTGATAGGAGCATTAAGGAAAACAAATGTACATGTTTATACATACAGCTGCTATTTATAGTATTTGTAAATTTGTACTTGTACATGTATTTAAATCAAATTCTGTAGGTTCCTAATTAAACGCAATGAATTAATATCAGCATAAAATTGCATGAAGCAACCCTTGCTGATATTCAATTTTGTTTTTATTTTTAAGATAGTTTTGAACCATAGGAAATTATAACAAAATATTTGGTGTTCGTTATTTTATATCCTTGTGATTTAATATTCTCACAATTTTATCATGGAATTAAGTATTCACGTAAAGTAAGGAATTTACAGTATTACAACTGTGTATATATATATATATATATATATATATATATATATATATATATATATATATATATATATATATATATATATATATGATATTTCAGTAATAAATAAATTGTTAGAAATACATTGTGATATTTTTTTTTATTTCAGTGCTATGTTCAGATCGTGTGACACAGATGACTAAGACATACAATGATATAGAAGCGGTTAACAGACTACTGGAAGAGGTAACAAAAAACAGCAAAGACCAAAAATGGTTAATCCTATTAGACAACACAAATATTGAATCTAGGGGTAGCTTTTCGTAGAAATAAAAACAACCAAAAGTGCATGCAGGCCTAGTTCTTCTGTAAATCTCCGGGCTCGTGATACCCTGATAAAAAAGTCAGACAGGTTCTGGGCTAAAGATGTAAATCACTGTGATCTCCTGCAGGATGACATCTGTAAAATGGTTTAGTTAAATTTATAACATCTTTGCATCTCCAAAACAAGCAAACTGTTATAAAAAGAATACACTTTCTTCATTAAATTGAAAACTTTAAATTTAAAAACCAGGCCTCAGGATCATGAAGCTACTTTAGACTTAAGTCAAAATTTCAATAAGTTATAAAATAATTGTTTATTGTGATATGACAATTAAAATTTGTAAGTAACAACGTTATACCAAGACATGTTTAATAGCATTTCTATTTTGTCAGTGTTTTCAAGTAGGAGACATTAAGACGGTGTACACGTTTTGACTTAAGTGTAAGTTTGCATCATGATCCTGGGGCCAGGACTTGTGACTTTTGAGTAAAAATTTAATGTTAAATTACTTCTTCAAAGTTGATAAATTGTTTGTTTATAATATTTGCAGAAAGAAAGAGATTTAGAGCTAGCAGCTAAAATTGGACAAACTTTACTGACAAAAAACCAGGAACTCTCTGAGAAGAATGATGTTTTAGAGGAACAGTTGGTGTTACTCTCTGAAAAGGTAATTGAAGAGACATATAGATTAGATGGAGCATGCATGTACTTTATTATGTGTGGTTTCTATGTACACTATGCTCCCACACCCTCCTTCTTTCTTGTCACCCCTCTTTCTTTCTCTTCCTCATAAGCTAAACCAAATCCCAGTACATGAATTTTCGTAGTAAATCTAATTTTTTAGCATACCTGTAGATAATGATTTTTACTTACACTGTGTCTGACTAATGTATATGGTGTATTTGTAGGTAAACCAAATCAAACATGAGTTATCATTAAAGGATGGCTTGCTACAAGCTTTCTCCGAAAATGTGGACTTGTCACCCAGTGACGAATCAAGGTAAAATACTTGGGACGATATTTTCTGCCTTTTGTAATTACTGACATAAATATCTAGGAAAACAAAGACTTTCTTTGTCAAATGTTTGCTTTGATTATAATATTTTTAAAAAATTATTACCTGTCCTTTTTTTACCTGTGATTTCAGTGGCAGTACAGACTACTTGCAGCACCTTGGTGGGGCATGTGCTATCGAGAAAAAAGTCAAAGTTCTAGAGGAGGAAAATCTCAAACTCAGACTAGAGGTTTGTAAGCTGAAAGCATTTATACTAGGCTTTTAATCCTGCTACTTTCAACTTGCTTTATTTTTATGAAATTTAAGAAGGAAGAAAATCATGTTTACCTTTTCCAGATTTGGTTCATATTGATAAAACATGCGACAGAGTGCAAAAGAGAAATTTATTGAATAAAAATAAATCATACATTTTTTGTTGCTAGACTGAGCAGTTATCTTCAGAAACTTCAAGATATGAGGAGAAAGAACAGAGGCTGGTGGATGACTGTGTTACACAGCTCAGTATGTATAACATATCATACTAGTACTTACTGTCAGAGAGTTCAGATGTAAACTGTCCAAAGTCTTTAGGGCTAGAGTTCAGTTTAAAGTATAAAATTACAGCTTTTAGCTGTTTTTAAAAAATTCTTTGAATAGAAAAACTCAAAGCGAAATATCACATTGTTATACAAACAGATGCCAAGAAGAAGGAGCTTGACTTGCTGGCCGAGGAGCTGATAAAGCGGTCGGAAGAATGCAGCGGTCAGAAGGAGGAGATCACGGGGCTACTGGCCCAGGTGGTGGAGCTCCAGCGGCGCCTCAAAATCGTGAGTTTCCATGTCTGCTGGTGTCTGCATGACCACAGATATTTTAAAAACATTACCTCAGTTAAATAAATTTTAAACCTGTCTAGTTTGTATGCAGTTATACTTTCCACAGTCTGCATATATTTTTGGAGAATCATTTATATTCATGGTGGCCCAACTTTTTTGTGTGGATTTCCTGGGTACGCCTAACCAATAAATTTCAATCCTCAACAATTCATGAAATTTGATCTTTATTAATTATTCATAAGCAAAGTAAATGTGTGAACTTGCATGCCATGTACATGTACTTGCACAAATTGGCAATCTACAAATTTGGCTTTCTTGTGTTTAAAATGATTTCACAGTAAATGATTTGATCTCAGTCTGTTTAATAGATATTGAAACTATCCAGTTTGTACGGTGTATGTAATTTTAAGTTAGCCAGGCAGTTGAGATGCAATTTTAAGTAAGTTTGTTTTCAAATAAGGTCGGTGATTAAATGCAGGTTTACATCTCTAACATAAGGCAAGTTAAGGTAGGCTCACAAGGTAAATGAAAAAATAAAAATCAATATTTCTTTAAATGGTACGTGCTGTATGAGCTGATGTCAATGTACATGTTTTTTCAAGGAATACAATCTCCTATGCAGCATTAAATGGACAATTATTTTAATGACAGCTCTTAGCATAATTACTTTGCTGTTTTTGTGTAGATGACTTTGGATAACATGGAGTATCAGAAGCACTTGGAGGAATCCCAGAAAGCTCAGCGGGAGCTCACCAAAGAGGTCTGATACAGCCCATTTACTCATTCATTCATTCATTTGTTCATTTTCTTTGTTCATTAATTCATTCATCCATTGAGTCTTTCAGTTGTTCATTCATTTTATTTGCATGTTTGTTTTATTTTCAACTGTTTTATTTCACATACATATGCATGTTTATAATAATAATTTTGAAAACTCTTTGCTTAATCGCTCATACCTTTTGAATAAACTGATCCATTTCAGTATTGTAACATAAGTGGTACCAGTATATCTTTCTTACACAATTCTTGTTTTATTACTTGTAGCTCGCAGCCTTGAAAGACAAGCATGATGAGTTATATGCCCTGTATGAACAGGCCCAGGAAGAGATTCGAGAACTCCGTCGTAAACAAAAGCCAGGAGCAGTTAGACACAATTATATGTCTGCTTCATTGCTCAGCATCCCTTCAGACTCACTGGCCTCAGAACTGGAGAGTTCACTGCGAAGTGAATGTGATTATCCTCCAGGCTTCTCACCTGCAGAGAGAAAGTAAGAAAAATATAGATCAAAGATGTAGGATTGTACTTGTAATCAAATTAAGATCTTTTTTTTTATTGTTATTCACTGTTATAATCTTGACAGGGTACACAACTGGAAGATATTTGAGACAGCTAAAGCGGCCCTAAAGCCAGGGAGTTCTCGGCACTCCCTGCCCGGGTCAAGAAGTTCCCTGGGACCCTCGGCTAGCCAGAGTATGATGAATCTAGGTCACAGTCCACCTAGTGCCAGTAGCCTGGACATGAGTCGTAACGACAGTGGTGGGGAGTCAGCCTCCGTCTCCACCAGGAGTTCCATGTACTTTGCTGACATGGAGGAAAACGGCGCCCCATCTGACCTGGCAGGATTTAATAGTCTTTACAGGTAAAGATTACAGTGTTAGATTGCAATAAATAGCTCATTGTTTGTTAAATACTGAAAATAACAAATACTGGGATATGTGAATGAGAAAAATGTAACATTTACTTGTTGTTTTAAGCTTTGAAGAGTTTGAAAATTATAGTGCTAAATGCTTTTGCAGAAACCAGAGATGTCAGTATGGAAAACCAGGAATTCCTGGTTCCAATGATCTTGAAACAGCCTTACGTAAACTTTCTTTGAGACGAGCCAATGAGTTGAATGAACAGGATTACAGGGAAGATGAAGAAAAGAAGCATCAAGGGAGAAATAGGTACTGTGTCGCCTGATTATTTAAGATATTTAAAGGGCAGGGTCAAACAAGCAGGGATAAAAATGTCTTCATATGCTAAGATAGAATAGAACAATTGAATCAGTTTCTTTGTCATCATGATTAATTGAAACTGGGAGATAAATGAGACACAGCCATACAAAACAGATACAAAAAAAGAAAGTAATATTTTTGGATTAGTTTAATGTACTGAACAATTGCATGCTTGAATGAATTAATTTTATGAAGGAAAAATCTTTAAGTTGTATTTTTAATCCAAATGAAGATAAATGCCAAGAAAGATGTTTGTTACACATGCACATGCTATTGATGTATCTATCTTTGGGATCACTGTAGGATGGAGAGTGAGATGTCGGACACACCTGGGGTATGTCGAACACCCGACAGTACCCTGTCCACGGGCAGTGGCCTGTCCCAGTTCTCTTTTTCAGGGAATAACAACCCCTACTACCGCCTTCCACAGAAACTCAAAATCATCAAACCGCTCGAAGGTACACATTGTCAAACTCAAGTCTTGTCTTTAGATACATGTATATTTGTGTAAAAGATGTCATATGTGATACATTTTATTACACTTTATACAATTTTTCCAACAAATAACACAATGACATTATTTACATGTACATTGTACATTGTACATTTAGTAAGTAAGGGAATTCAGATGTGGGGCACATGCTGAATTGAAGATACTTTTACTAAAGTGTACACACCTTTTCTGCCCAGGATCTGTTACCTTGCGGCAGTGGCAGCAGTTGGCTACACCCAAAATAGAAGGCCTGTTTGAGTCCAGACCGGGGGTAGCCACTCGTGGGGACAGGAAGCTGGACATTGAGGTGGAGACCTACAATATCAGTGACTTTGAAGAGGACGGTAGGATATTGCTAAACAAAGTTTATTTTCTATCACTATTTGATTTTTTTTTACACACAGCAAGCATTAACCAGTCAGAATTTTTACATGAATTACAACAGTATTTGTACACTTTTTAAAAAAAATGTGTCTTGCTCATTTCATAAAATCCTCTAGTATCTGTCCTGAATTTATCTGTTTTTTAAAATGAAATTAAAAGAAAGTGCAATATAGTTTGTGGATAGAGGAAGTGACTTGGTTTGCCTGATTTACAGATGACTATCAGGAATGCCCCAGTAAACGTGTTGAGGAGAGCACCACCATTAACACATTCACCGACTCCAGGGTCAAACACCCCTCAGATTACAGCAGGTACGAAGGGACATAACTCTCATAGCATGGTTCTGGATGATGTTGATCAATGTGTAGAATTTTCATTCATTTGATATGCTTCAACATTTTACTGATTTTGAATATTTTTTTGATCTCCCATACTGATGTTAATTAAAATCAACTTGAAACTTTCATCATTAGTTATATAATTCAATACATTTAAAAATAATAAATTAATTGAATCATATTTCATACCTGTAAATGAATATTTTATATTATACTAGTATAATTTGAAAATCATAAGTGAATATATGTATATCTACATGTAAAAATATTTCCCTTACAAAAAAAATCAAAGTGATAAATTTGTTTTGATTTTGATTTCTTTTGTTTTAGTAATTTTTCAGATGATTTTTGTTTATAATTTTTAGAAATCTGATTATAATGTTACTTTTAAACAGTGATGAAGATGAGACTTTATCTGAATGTGATAAAAGCGAGTGAGTTTTCTCCCTTTGAGTGAACTTCAGAAGCGTATTAACTGCGTCGAAAGCTCTGTAGTGCCACTCACCCATCATAGATATAATCTGGTTTATTGCATGATATACATGTAGAGATTGGGGTACACATATTTGTACTATCACATCTATGTATGGCATCTTTATTCATTCTTAGAAACAGCTAGCTTGCATGCCTTGGTTGATTCATACATACATTTGCATCATCTGTACACATGAATAAAATAGTGCATAACTTGTGATGGAAATCCTATCCACGTGTTGATAGATAAACAACCTCACTGCTGGCATTTAAGCATACAGTTTGATTGTTAAAGATTGTTTTTAATCAGCAGTCAATTATAAATTACATAATTACAGGGTCATCTTAATTTACATTAATAAGACTAGAATTATTATACTACCCTGTAAATACAAATACGTATTTGTACGGTTACCTTGAAAAGACTTGCCAGCACTACATCTCAGAGTACATGTAGGCCCTTAAGCTGTGGGGTACTAGGGTGTGTGTATTGAGCTTTGTATGAGTGTCTCCATCCACTGCATGTTATAGGTCTAGTCCTTCAATTTTACAGAATCAGGAGGGTACATTTTGCACCAGGTACAGGCAGTGCCTTGCTCTCTTTGTTCTGCTCTAACCCCTATCTCCACCGATCATTTTTCACTTGTTTTTTTTTTTCTCAGTTGAATGCCACTGCATGCCTATTTGTTTTTATGAAGTCTGTGTTGGCAAAAATATTTGAACTAACTGGTATTAAATTGATAATTTTATTAAAAAATTGAAATATTTATGTACATGTACAATGGTCCATACTTTTTATTCAAATTTGATCATTTTCCTTTGTTTTCATTATCCTGTAAATAATAGTTTTCAAATGATACCACGGTATAAAGTGTTACAATATTTTATTTAGAAAAGCTATTTTAAACTCCAATTTTGTGTTTGTTTCAGTACCACTGCTTCTCCAAGATCGCTCACATCAAGAATGGCCACTGGTCAACAAGGCCCAAACAGTGGAACTAGTACGTTCAGCATGTCAATGGGACTGGCTTCTATCTTGAACGAGCGAGATCTCTTGCCCACGGCAGCAAAAAAGAAGAATGCAAAATTGATGCCAGAAACAGCAACAAACCCAGAGAGGGTTGACAGCATTGTGTCCGATTCCCATTTTGAGTTTTCCAAAATCACAGCGTCTTCCATGTACACCACTACGACTGAATGCAGCACAAAGTTGTCAACAGGGCAGGCAGTATCCCCTCAGGATTCTGGATTTTCAGGATCAAATTCATCTGACAGTTCAGGGTCCATGAACCTGCCCTTTTCACTACAGAGAGGGTTACCCTTTGACCATTTGAACCAGGGGACTCATGTTTTAATGGACACCCTGAAACATACAGGTTACTCGCTGATAAACTCAAGGTATATCGGGGGAATGCTGAGGCCTCATAATAGAGAGGGGACGTCTGCGGCAAGTTCTACTGCATCGTGTGAACAGACAACTACTTCCTCAACTGCTGATAAATCGGATGTCATTCATGTGACAGCAGGGAAAATCTCAAAAACTGAGGCGTCAAAGATCAGCTCACTGTTTGGGCGCGCCCTTCCTGGGGGTGTGTCTGGAGCGTTGACACAGCTGCGACAGAACGGAATCTTTTGAATGAGAGAGTCCTTTTAAGGACTAATGACAGACGGACTGGGGTCAAAATGGGGGATGGGTGAACCTGTGGTGTGTGCCTTATCATGTTGCATTTAATCACAATTTTATCACAAGCATAAGTAATCTACCTTTATATACGTACAATCAGGTGATTTATTTGTGTATGTGGCATTTTTGTATCAGCTTTTTGTGATTCATTACAATAAGTTAGTACGTAAACATAAAACACTTACTGTATATTGATCATGGAAAAAACTTTTTATGTAGACAATGTTCAGTTTAAGTTACAAATTTATACCAAACCTTGCCAGTACTTAATGGAGTGGTCCTACATTGTTTAACACTAGTCAAATAATGGTTATGTTTTTATGAACAGGAATTTTGACCTCTGGTATGCTGTCATATGTATTCCACGCGAGGTTTTTATTTTTCAGTTATTTCCATATAAATGCAGGATTTGTGATATAAATACATAAACATGTACATGATTATTTAATTGTCAAACTATATACAATGTACATTAAGTAAAATACTAAACAATCCTAATGTATATAAAATACTTAACTAACCACTCATCCATTACTTGTGCTGTGTATTGTAAGGTTTAGAAACAGTGCTAATTGGCTAAATCCTTCAATAGAGAATAGAAAATTGAGTATTTATTTGTAGTATGGTAATTTACAATTATCTACAAATAGAAAAAGTCATTTCATTCATTTTCATTCCATGGTATAGAGTTCCCAGTGATTGGCATTCAGTGGTAACTGATTCGTTACTGCTTTTACATTAATATTTTGTCCATGTGTCTGTGTGTTGTTGTACATCTACCAGTAGTCAGGGATGATTTTACATAATGTGATAATCTATACTGCTATAGAATGTACTAGCTAGGCTTGCAGTGATGTGTGATATAACCGTTGTAATGATGTGGAGGGGTTTTCTTTTGAAGTAATTTATGGTCCAAGACAGAACTTGGGTCACAGACTGACATATTTAGGGCTGTGATGTCACGTGTTTGTAACTAACAAATGGGGATTTTATTTACAGTGAAAATGTCAATCTGTGTTATAAAAGTTTGGTTTCATTTTGTAAAAGAGAAAGTAAATTGAAATTACATGTAGATGGTGCATTATTAGAATCTCAGCAGTTTTGTAATGTGACACATAACTGAGAGTTCTGTGTTAGAATTTCCTGTGTGATTATAATAACATGACAATTTTCTGTCCATAAACATAGTGTTCAGTGTGAAATGATACTACATATGTACTTGTACCTAAATGTCTTTCATATTTTATATGGCCATTGCCTAGAAATTATTCGGAAAAATTATCAAGTGAATACAGTGTAGTGTGTTTTAGAAGACCAAGGCAATTGAAATATTCTTGTCTAACCCCTAACTCGTGTCTAAAATGGAGTTCATGCAAACCTATTTCATAGAAATTTCATAGAAATGTGTCTAGCTGAATCAGTCATGTGCTACATGTACCGGTATATGTTACCCATTGTGTGTTAACAACAAACGTAGACCAAGATCAGTCATTCTTATATCTGATGCTCACTTTAAAAAGAATTAATAATCAAGTGCTTTGGTTTATGTCCAAGGTATCTTTGCTGAAGATAAATGGATCAGAGAGCAAACTGTGGTGACATGTTGGGGTCCATTTTATTTACATGCTGATCACTTTTGGGAGTTTGTGTACTTTTGTTTTTATTTCGAAGAAAACTATTTTCCAGATAATTTATGACTTGTTTATCCTGACCATTTTGTTTTTCTTTAAACCAGAACATTTTGTGTTGTGATATTTTTAATCTCTGTATATATCTCATTGTATGGCTTCCAATGGAAAGTAACAAGATGGGTTGGGGAGTATAGTATGATGTGTTTATGTACATGTAGGAGATGTGATTTATGTATAGCTCATCTAAGCAGAAACAAAGTGTATGTACTTCACCATAGGACATTATTACAATGTAGGTCAGAGTTCTCTCCTCTTTGATGATTTTAGGTTATAATGTAATAATTTGATTAGAATATTATTCATCCTTGTGAGTGCCAAATTTATGTGTAGTCTAAATATTTTTAAATAATTGTACATGTATATACATGTAATATATTGAATTTCTTATTAGTTATAAGGAAATGAATGTATTTCAATTCGTTGATTTTTTTTTCTCCTTCAAAGTTGTACTAAAAAAACAGCATTGTTAGATTTATTTGAATGTTCTCAATTTTTCATAATAACTACTGCACATAACTTTTTAAAAACTTTTTTCTCAATTTAAATTAGAATCTTTTTGAAATTCATACACAGGTGTGTGATTTCAATTAGGACTGGATTAATGATTGTATGAATTGAGGGGTCGCTTGGCGACGATTAAGTAAAGGTGCTATCTTGAAGGAGAAGGCTTGTTTTGATTGGTTACTGTTTTTATTTCCTTTGAGGACCTCTATGCATCAGACCAGAGATATGTATATCTACTGGATTCTGTTATAGATTAAAACAAATAAAGAATCTGAAAAACTACACACTCTCTTTTGTTGTTTTGTACAGTGATTCTACAGTGTCTTTCTTTGTGTCATGTAAAAATGCTGTAAATGGGATGATATTTCAAAGAATTTGTATTTTTCAATATATTAAACAATATTTAGTGGAACATGATACATGCTTAGTCTATAGCTTCCTTGTCTACAATGCCACAATGTTTAAGATATTCAATGTTTAGGCAAGAATTTCATAACTAAAAATATTTCTTTACATAGAAAAAAGAATGACATAGTGCTAGGTATTTGAGATCCTGTTTTTTTTATTGTTAACAGTATAACAAAATAATCTACACTGGACAACAATTAGTCAGAATACTGAGTACATGTATATATATAGAGAGAGACAGTTCACCTGTGGGTAGAAATTTGCAATTGTTGCTTGCTCAGTGGTCGATCTGTGTACAGTAAAAATTAAAGAAAATAAGAGACATAGACAGAGACATCTTGGTTACCTGAGTAATTTACAACAAATACTAGTAAATCTGCCACAAACTGTAGTAGTACATGTATGTATATTAACTTCCAGTTATTTTCTATACATACTGATTATTGGATTACTTTCTAAATGCAGAATTGAGAATCGAACTATTAATAGAACAGAGCTTGACAATGTAATGAATTTTCTTGCACACACTACAGGTATATTTATATATATACAGTATATATATTAATTTTCTTATAACTTACTTTTGTGACGATAAGATAATAAACAAAATGTAAACAATTTTTTTCAATATATGCAAAAAATAACTGAAAACAAAGGCTATCAAGGTATTAAAACAAATTTGGTAAAACAAACAAATTGTATCACTTTTCATCACCACAATTAACCTACTTTGGCACATACAGCATAACGCATTTTTGTATAAATTCAGTAAATATATACATGTATTGTGAAAATATGTAAATATATTTTATCACATTTAAAAAAAAATAACACTGAAAAACTCCTATTTCATCTTCAAAACCTGAGAAATGTGACATGTGACAAAAATGACAAAAATCACAGATTTTCACATGTGCTTAATATCATTATCAAACAACAATAAATTGACTCAAATTTTTAAATAATAGATTGCCAGAAAACAATTTTTATCTGGACTATAAAAACCATCTCTATTATCAGATAAAAAATTCAGAAAAAACACTATTTAGCTAACCTAAGCCAATTTAGGCTCGTGTGCTATTGGGTGTAACAAAATCAAAGAGTTTATATATCGGTACCTAGCCTGGGTGGCGGTGCCTACTTACGGTGTTCAGCTTAAAGGTTAGTATCAAAATCGTCATATGCATGTTCAAACAATAGACTAGTTGGTTGGCTGTCATTGATTACGAGTGCAAGCGCCCTGTAATTAATGACAGGGAACCAATTCTATAATTTCTCTATATTGGGGGAATCATTTACATTATAATGTTGCAAGTTATTTTTCTCAAATAGAATTTCCTGCACAAAGAGAATAATTAAATTGAATTACACTAACATAAATAAGCTGGAGTAACTTTGTTGAGTAGTTGTTAATGACTTATAATCAGCTGAAACAAATAAATTGAGATTGTGCACTAAGATTACATCATTTTTATTAGACTGGATGTCTTTGATTCCAAATGCTACTGCTTGCTGAATTGAGTTATGATCAATGTTACTCAGGTGAGCAATATGGCCCCGGGGCCTCTTATGTTAATATTCATTCTAATGAATACTTTTATTAGAAATCAACAATTTGTCTTTTTCTATTTCTGAGTACAGATGGTAAGATCTACATGATTGTGTTTTATAGGAGCTTTTAAATGTCTCTGGCTCTCTCGTTACCCAGCAGGAAGGGCCAGTGGTCTGTTGTAGATGGTCTCATTATCATATCCGTACGACCGGTACAGATTGCCCTTGACTGCCGCTTCCTCAAGGACGCGTATCATCATGATGGACAGTTTGTGGTCCTCCCGTACGACATTTAGTGTCGTGTACATGGAAGATAAGGCGCTGACGTAGGCCGTCGTCAGATTGGCATCACGGTCAGCCTCCGCAATCACCTGGATTTTCTGGAACTCTGCATTTCCCACCTCTACTATCTCATTGGCTATAGGAATAATAACATGTTGAATAATGCATCAGCAATACAGAGTGCTTGCATATACATGTACATGTATTTGATGATGATATTTGTGTTAATGTTACATGATAAAAGAGATATTTTGTTTGGTTACCTTCATTGCGTACTAGACTTGTTTGACGGAGAGTAATTTTATCTTCTACAGCTTTTTCTTGTTTAAGATATTCTGTAAATGCATATTCCTACAAAAAAAAAACAATAGACAGTTTTTTCATGTTTTTGTTTGGGTCTTCCTTACAATCTTTGTGTTTTTATTAAGGTTAAGATGAAAGGGAGATAAATTAATTAACTCCCATTTTCCTACCTTGAGCAGCACACTTTGAAGGAAACGATCTAGGACCTCCTGTGGAATGTCCACTTTAGTCAGCTGGAAGTAACTAATGCTAATGTGGTATCCCTGGTCACATGATGTTGGTCCTAGACAGGTGCTACATATTGTGTTGTTGGAACAGCTACTTGGACAGCAACTCTGACAACAATTACCTGTCAAACAATGTCAATCAAGAAATGTTGAATCTTGATTATTGACAGGTCTGAACCAAAAACAGGCCAATGTCACCGTCTTTAACACACCATTTTAGTCATATGTCAAGGAAATACAAATTGCCCTTTCCCTGTCATAGATAGCTCAATTTCAGTATAACTTTTCAAAAAAAGATCACACTGTTATAAACTTGTCAAAGAAAGGGGCACAATATCCTAATCTATCAAAGAAAAGTTTGTCAGATATTTGTTAAAGTAGAGGGCACTGTCAATTACCTGTAATTGAGAATTTACTGTCAGACAGCGGTTATAGAAGAGACAATGTCATTTAACTGTCAAAGAGAAAGCCCTGTCAGTGAGCTGTCAGTAGGAATTCATAGGGAAGTTGCTGTCAGACTGGTCATAGAAATAATTCTGTTATTTAACTGTCACAGAGCTGTCAGTAATGTTTCACAGAGAAGTTGCTGTCAGACAGTGGTCATAGAAATAATGCTGTTATTTAACTGTCACAGAGCTGTCAGTAATATTTCACAGAGAAGTTACTGTCAGGCAGTGGTTATAGAAACAATGTTCTTATTTAACTGTCAGAAAAGGCAGTTAGTGAGCTGTCAGTACTTCATAGAGAAGTTACTGTCAGACAGTGATCATAGAAAAAACAGTCACAGAGAAAAGAAATCTTAAGAAAGTACTGTCAGTGAGCTGTCTGTAAGATATTTCATTTGCACTCTTTGTTTTATGACAAAGCTAGCTGACTGATCAGAAACAATACACCTTCACTATTTGGAGAGAGAGAGAGAGCACCAATATGATTCTTTCTATGTCTTTATCAACAAAACTAAATAAGTGTTGGCTAAATGTACCTGGTACTGTAAATGTGCATGCATCTAACGTCATAGACATGAACCAGGTTGATGAACTGAGTTGCAAAGTCTTTCAAATACATGTACCATGTAAAACAACAATCTATGAAACACTTTGAAGTGATCCTACCCTCTAATCTTTTCTTGAGTTGATCAAGGAAGGACCTCTCTAGACTAGATCTCTGGAATCTGAAGTGATCGATGGATATACCGGCTGCTGAATTCTTCATCTCGCTCTCCACAATGGAGCGGATCACCGAGTCATAGCCCGAGTCAAACTCTTTATGCAGGGTCCCTATCTCGGACTTTCTGTTGAATACAATCCAGTACATACAGTAAAATTTTACTGGAAAATTCCCAGTGACAGAAAAAGACATACTGTACATCTGACAGAGAATTCGAAGTTTCATTATCATTTCCATCTTTACATTAGGCTATTTAAGAACTTTTTGTTATGTACCTCACCTTAAAAAGTACTGTATGTGGTAAGTAATTTTAATGCTCATTTCATCAGCCGTGAACACTTCATGAGATTTAGAGATAACATGAGCACTTCTTGGAAATGACAGGAACGCAGTGCTGGGACCAAGGATATAGCAACCAAACTCATAAACTTCTGACCGGTCTACAACACCTGTCACCTTGTCATACTTCATAGCATACTGAAAAATGCAGGATCATTAAATAAATACTTATTCTTACAGCCTGACATTTCTGCAGTCATTGTTCAATTTTGACTGTTCTACATTGTTTTGTACTTTTTGGGTTGTAGTGTATATACCTCATAATAATCCAGATACACAAAGCTACTTGGGAACAGGCCTAAAAACACAATGGCTGCTAACGATGACGTTACTATGCCAACAATACACTTCTTTTCCCGTGATGTCCAGTCTCTGTCCTTGGTTATAAACCTCCAAAGCCGAGTGAAAAATCTGCCAATGGCGGCAAAGCATGGTCTTAGTCGAGCAAGGCAGGGAAATCTCTTACATTCAATCTCCTTAGGTTCCTCTCTGGAAAATTGACAAAACTTTGATATCTGTATTAGTATAAATCTGTGTTATCTTTATCAAAACTCTATCAATGTAACATAGCAAAAGCTGTGTTTTATTATTTTCCAACATTCAAAGTTTTGAATTAAAATGTCTGTCTGTTGACCTGAGAGTAGGTCCTTTCAAAAATATGATAAATACACATGGGAAGATTTATAATACATGTGATAGAAAACTGAGCGAATAAGATGCCCCTGTCCCTAAATAAACTCTGAATTCTACATCAATAAGCTCACTTGTCTGGGGCCTGAGATTGTCCCTCCTCAAGGTCCCTGAGGCGCTCCATCTGATCCCTCAAAAGTGGGGTTTTCTTCTTCTCCTCTTTTTTGAGCTTTCCGTCTGGCTTTGTCTTGTCTATGTCTCCTGCACCTATCATGGAGGCTATTGGTGGGATGGATTTTCTCACCAGCACAGAATCGTCCCTCAGTATCTCGGGGATTTTCTCCCCTTGCTTTGAATCACCTGTGTGAATTTTGTTAAGAGAAAAGGCACGCTTTGTCAGTAGAGGGGGGAGGGCCCTGGTTTCTGTTAATTCTCTGGAATTGGCTGAGGTGGCTGTTTCTGGCTCCACATAGGCCACCTTGGGAATCTGAGGGGGAAGTTTTTCATCCTCTGGAATCTCTTGACCTGGTACATGTAATTGGTTTGGATTTTTCAATGATCACCATTGACAATGAGTATATACTAGACAAATCAGTCTTAAGGTAAGGTTTGCGGCTTGCACTTTTTAGGAATTGTACCAAAGTTACATACCATTTTGTTCACTATACTAAAGTCTTTTTACTCATGAAATTCAAATGATATTGCCCGTCCCGTTTTATAACTACAAAAGGTCAAAGTTCATGATTTTCAATTTTCATGTTGATGAAATGTAAACAATTTAGTGAAAAAATGTACATTTTATATGTGACTATTTTGGGGGTTTTTATGCTTAAAATGTTCGAAAATAATGTCACTATTTATATCATGATTCATTTTTATTAATTTCTAATGAACTATCTAAAAATAGAATAAAATACAACAAAAGTCTTAATTTTGGACTACTATTATGTAAACGAAAACATCTTATTTGAAACCTTTCCAGGTCCACCGATTTCAGGAAAAATGTATCTTAGAATATGTGTAATCTGATGTTCCTAAAACACTATTCAAAACCATATGATGCGGACTTCGTTTTTGTGGAAATTGATAAAATACTTGTGTCCTGTTATTCTTTCATTGAAACTACAAAACCCCGCGAAATTAAAAAAAACCTGAAGTCAATTATGACGTCATATGAATTTTGACGCCATAGCTGAAATAAAGGGTTGTTGGTGTTACGTCACAATAAAAATGTGTGAGTTATCTCCCTGTAACCGCAAACCTTACCTTAAAATACACAGTACATGTAAATCAAAGCAAGAATAGTAAATAGTTTCTTTAATAAATTTTAAGTATCAAATACTGTATACAGGGAAATATTCGCCCCCGTTTTATTTTCGCCCCTTTCGCCCTCGTTGTCAGCGGGTGAATTTAAGACTAGGTGAATTCCTATGTTTCAAACTGTATTCTTTATTCACAACTTTGTCTGGGCAAATTCAAGACGAAGCAAAACCGTTTGCAAGTAAAAAAGGGCGAAAATAACACGGGGTGAAAATAACCCTGTATACAGTTGTACATGACGGATTATATTAAACCACTAGATCTAAATGTTAAAATGTACAGTGTACATAATTATTGTATAATCTCTGTACAATGACATGCTATTTCACCTGTCATGGCCTCAATGACCTCTTTTTCCTTTATCTTTTTCTTTTTCTTGACTTTTTTCTTTGCCTTCTTCCACAACAACTCCCCCTCCCCCTCCCCTGTCTCTCCCTCCCCAGTCTCCCCCTTCTCTGGATCCCCGGGGCTGGTCTCCCTCTTCTTCTTCTTCTTCTTGGATTTCTTTGCTGTCCCTTCAGTCTGCTCTTTGACCTCTGTGGAGGGTTGGGTTAGGAGTGCCTCTTGACTCAAGGCCTGCCTCTTCTTCCTATGGGAAGGGTCTGAAAGGTCTGATGGATCTTCAGGGGCACCTGACACCCCGTCCTTTGGACTGTGAGTGGTCTGCATCATCTCTGCCACTCTACTCTCACTGGCATGTCTCTCAAGATACTATTCCATGTTAAAAATCCAAAAATATTCATTAATAAGTTATAAATATAAATTCTTATCAATGAGTATTGCAACTTTCACATAAATTTGCATGGTCAAAAGTAGACAACTTTGTAGAAACTGTCAATTTGTACCCAAGATCATACCACAGTATTTTTGTTAGCCAATATAGTGGTAAATATAACTCGTCTGTCTGTGACAAAGAACATGATACAAGACTAAAGGTTCCTCACCCTCTTTTTCTTCTTTTTCCGTGACTTTCGAGAGGATCTCTCTTCCTCCGTGATTGACATCTCCGTTTCCCCATTCTTGATGTCAGTGGAAAGATTATCTGAGTTATCTCCTTTCACAGCAATCTGCAATGGAACCTGGAAAACACAGAATGTAGTTCATACAATATATAAAAGAAGGGAATTTCCTTTTACCTTTGATAAATCAACATCACTATGGCAATTGAATTGATAATTTTACATTGGTTTCACTGAATTTTAATTTTAAAAACAAATATACTGTTTTTCTTCAAATATTATCATTTAAAAAATGGATGGAATACTTATTGGGTTTTTTTAAGCTTAGTTGATCAGTACATTTTGTTCATAAAATCGATCCTGATTTTATTGTTCAATTAAGAGATAATTTTTATCTTCTAATCATTAAAATCTGACCAGTTCCACAGCCTCTTCTTCCTTTGCTTCCTCAAACTTAGTGCTGCTACTCCTCAGATCTTCTTCATCTCTGCTCTTTGACCTCCTTTAATTGTGATAAACATAATTCTTAGTGCTTTTTCCATTAACAAACTGAACAGATTTAAAGGTTGACAGACCTGTTTCCTCTTCTGTTTTGGCGGTATACATATGGATTTTCATATCCAAATCTGTCTTATGTTTTTGTCACAAATAAATTTTTAAATGTTGTTATAAATTAAAGCTAAATAAAATAAGCATTTAATTGGATTGCATGCTTTTAAATTCATCCCTCTACAGCATGGTTGTTCAAAATGATAGAAATATTCTTCTTGTTTTCAATGTTACTTGATTGAAAGGGAAATAATGTTGTTCATATTAAACAAATCTTAATTAGTAGCAGTCTAATTCTATCAAATATAAAGTATTGATAACGATTTAAAGGCCAATAAACAGGTCTATATATGAGTTGCCCTAAGTTGAAAAAACATGTTAATGTCTTCCTGTTTATAAAATTTATCCCCTGAATATTATCTCATATTTTACTTAAACATCTTATCAAAACTTTAATCAGAACATACAATTTACATCCTTTTTAAATTATGCATGTATTTTTATGTGCGTAACAAGTAAAAAGAGTGCTTAAAGCTTTCTGTGTAGCTCTATTCCTTTTACTTTTTTCTGCTCTCTTACTTTTTACTTTTTTTCCTCCTTAATTTACTTCTATCCCTCCCCAGGAACACTGTCTCTTGGAGTTCTGAAGTGTTTCCTTCGCCTGCATGGGTCGGACCAGAATTCTCTTGCTCATTCCTATCAATATCAATGACATGACAATCGCAAATACAAACAAAATACTCTTTATTCATTCTCATATATTTCTGTTCCTCATATAAGTTGGCAACCTAGAAATCATATATCCTTATAACAAGCAGGTAAGTGTCTGAAATGTACACAGAATGTACCACAACCATCCTTGTCTGTAATACACTACATGGTCAGCCTATATATTATCAGGATAAAATCTACAGAAGACAAATCAAGACCAATCAAATAACAAAAAATATTATTATACTTTCATGTTAAATACTAAATATGAAATCTGATTGGTTGCGACGCAGTTGATAATCTGTTCTATTACCCTCAGCTTAGCAACACACTTGACAACGGGTAACACAATGAATTGTTACATTTGCGAAATTTAAATAATGCTCGTACGGTTCGCTGTAGAATTCACGTCATTTGTATAAAAAAGCAGTAAAATTTTCTCCAAAATTAAGACATTCAGTATAATAAAATGAATAGTGCCTGTTTAGGAGGATGTTACAGTTGAAATATGACACCCCACGAAAAACCATTGTCAACCTCCGCTTCTCGTTGGTTGACAGTGGTTTTCTTGGGGTGTCAATTTCAACTGTTACCCTCCTAAATAGGCACTATTTATATAATGCTAAGAGCAAAACTTACAATTTCTTAAGCTTAAAGACATTAATAGTTGCTTCCTCAAATGCAGGTGTCTTGTCATCAGGAAATACAGGCTCTGGGTGGATAAAACTGTCCTCTTTTTGCTCTGAAGATCAGATAAAATATATATTAAATTGGATCAAGATAGAGCTAAAGTTTGATAAATTTGAATACGAGAGAGAGAGAGAGAGAGAGAGAGGGAGGGTCATACCTTCATAAAAACGCCTCAGTTTATCTCGGTCAACAGGAGCTATGGACAGTGTCTGACTCTCAATTCTGTCATGAACCTCATCTAAATACATGTAATACATTTAGATAAACCATCAAGTCAACTGTTTATATAAACTAATAATGAATGATCAATCTATTTTTGTTCATTTTCAAATTAAAAAAATCATCTTATCTTTTTTATTTATACAATGTATATAATTGAAAAAAAATGGATCTAAATCTATTTTTATCTTAGCATTGTTTTAGAAACTGTGGTTTTTTAGTTGTGGTAGGTGAATTAGCTATAGAACAGTGCTATCACCATTGTCCATGGAATCCTCCTTGTCGGCCATTTACAGAAAAGTTTGTATTCTCATCTCCTACAAAAATGCATTGTGTGTTCAGTGATTAATTAGTTATAGGTGAAAGTGCTCAGTAGCTCAAAACTAGTCTGTAACAAGAAAGGGCTTAAGTTTTGTTTTATTGTTTTGTCACTGATCATGAGCTTTAGAAGGCAATTAAATTATCAGAATCTCAAAAGTTCTGTAAAAAAAAAATTCCTCTTAAAAACTGTTTCTTTACATAAAGTTCACGCTTTTTTCCTCTGGAGGAAATTTGTCATTAACCAAGAGACAAAATCACTAGTACATTTGGTTATTGGCTATATGTACATATTAAACCTGCACATGAACCCTTCAGCTACTGTATGCATGCAGATATAGAACTCTAGATACAATATACTGCTAGTAGATTCAGGAATATTTAGTGGCTCAGTTTTTGTGGAATCATGGGTACTTTAGTTCACACAGGAACTTTACAATGAATCACAATATTAAATCATTTTTATACTGGTAAAACCACAAAAATATACCGGCCCCTCTTAACTTTAAAAAGTTTGCAAGTCCCCAACATGTGCTAGCTGCAGTGTAGTAGTAGAAAAATATAGCTTATTAGATATTGTTGACCATATGCTATGCTCAATTCTCTTGTATTTGGAAACTTAAATTATATAGTTCAATTTTTATGGTTTGCATTGCATGATAATTGTTAACATTTTTAAACACTTTGCAATAAAAATGCTTTCAGCCAATTTCATGTCAAAATGCACACAGTGACAGTGAATTGTATGCATAATGAATTCATTAAGTGGTAAAATCTTCCAGTTACCCCATTTGCTCCCTGCTTCCATGCCTGACATCTGTATAAAACCATACACTAATTAATATCTAGTTACATGTTTATTAACATGTATAACCTTGATCTTTAATTATATTGTTGTTCATGACTGTATGTCGTCATGTGACATCACAAACCAAAGTTTTGAGTACAAAAGCTCCCTTGATATGATGGAGAGAATAAATGTGATTCTTACATCATCAGTGACATGGGTTACCGACCATATGGCATGCATGCATGGTGATTGCATTACTTTTAAATCATTTTTTTATGATTATTAATCAACAAAGATGTAAAATCAAAACATTGCACAAAATGTTCACTTATTTAATAATTTCTAGTAAATATGTCAAAAGTTGTACATTACATATACAGTACATGTATATATATAAATATTAATTTTATATGATTCATATGAGTGTTAAATGATACAGTGATCCTATTTTAAAAGGGGGGGGGGTGTCAAATAACTTGCAATTAAGGAGATTTGACATTGTATACTTAGGGCTTTAACTGTTTTTAAAAGCTGGCCTAAACATGTATATGTAGTCAAGGCATTTACATGTAACGTTACATGTAACCTCAATATAATTATCTTTTTTACAATCTCGCTCGAGGTACCTGCATTGATTTAGGACAATCAATATATTTTAACTGTCTCTTTTAGTGGGAAAAAAAAGCTACTTCATATACAACCTGTTATTATTCTCACCTGTCAGCCTACCTGTGTGTAGTACGTAATCAATTGTTTTGTTTAGATACAATGCCAAATAAGTCGCAGAGTCCAGCTGATATTCTTCGGACAACCTTTAGAATTCCGAATAGATAACAGGTGCCCGTTAATGTACATGTCTAGGTACATATAACTGTGTACCGTTCGTAAAATTAGTTTGAAGATCATTATTTTACAATTTTAGATTTTAAAAAAAATTGAATTAGTAAGGGATCATAGACATCTCATAGTGGAATCGGCATTATCACAGACCTCTGAATTATTATCAAATCCGTTAAATGTAAGGCAAGAGGGATATGTATATACCCTATTTATATAAATACACGTATATTCAGAGGCCTTTTTAATGATCAATATATACTGAATATTGATTATTATGATCGTTGACACAAATATGAGTATATATATAAATTTTCTGAATGATCAATTATTAGGATACAGCAAATCAATTAAACATTACCATATGAAAGCTCAGCCCCCACCTATACTAACATTTGAA
Organism: Magallana ariakensis; assembly: GCA_020458035.1. Classification (NCBI taxonomy): domain Eukaryota; kingdom Metazoa; phylum Mollusca; class Bivalvia; order Ostreida; family Ostreidae; genus Magallana; species Magallana ariakensis. The sequence continues at coordinate 9,124,654 of CM035815.1, forward strand.
ATTGACACCCCTCGAAAACCATTGTCAACCGACGCGAAACGGAGGTTGACAATGGTTTTCTCGGGGTGTCAATTTCAACTGTTTCCCTCCCAAACAGGCACTATTTATATAATGTAAATAAGCTTACCAAAATAATGTAATAAAATGAAGATCTACAAAATGAGTCAACACTTAGCAAGGAAGACACTGAGGAAAGACGGGGGGGGGGGGGCTGGGGGTGTCTTTTTTCTACCAAGTGGGTTCATATAATTATTGCACTGTTCGCGCACCGTACCATGTACAGCCCATAATCTGAACTCGCGTTAATACGACCACAGTGTATTATCTATGTAGACGGCTGGACCTGCTGTTTGTTTTATAACATCACGATGTATATCTATTGTTCCTGAGATACCCTGACTCTCCCTATGGCTCACTGAACTGATCAAAGTAAGTTCATTTTCTGAATGAATGTATTATGCAATGATATAGCATAGTGTTTAGGCCTATTCTTCATAAGTTTCTACTGAATTTTTCTTAGATAAGATTGAAAACTTTAGAATCATTGAAATTGAAATATCTGAAAAAAGGAAGATTATGGGTAATCGAAACAAATTTTGTATCGCGTGAGTTTAAAGTTTCTGCATTAGTGTGTATGGAACAACGTTAATGCAACAATCATGTAAGAAACCAGTTCAAACGAATTTTCAGCTATTTTAAAAGGAGGCTTGATGGTAAACAATTTAACCACCATATCTAACTAAAGTTTTAAGATATGATTTGTTTAGCGATAAACTATTATTTAACTTAGAAAAAATCCATATGTGATACCTTTTAAACCTACAGTATAGTTGCCCATAAATGAGTTCGCAAAATGGCCGACGTTTACTCAAGCCTAGTCATCACCTGGATTTTTTGGACCAACTATTTCTAACAATAAAGTCAAAAAGACTTAGCAGACATATATGGTACTTTGTATTATATCCTTGGGAGTGAAATAATCTTAGAATTTCTTCGTTTAACGATGTACAGGCTTTGTATTGAATATAAAGGGAGACTACTCGAAATATCAACAACAACTCTTCCTAGGTCACGAAAAATTAGGGTCTCATTTTTTGACATGTGTACTTGTTTAATCAATATTTGTGCGATGATATTAATGATATTAGTGTCTGAACGTTATGTGTGCTCAAAATTGTGTTGATACTGTTTCCCTTTACGGTCTAGTTGGACATAAAATTCGTGTTATCATTTTTTAACAAACTATCGACGATTTGTTAAGTGACGAACAATGACTGTTGAGAAGCAGTCTAATTACGGTTTTGTTCAACCTGTTAGACTCTGATCTTGCAGTAAATCAAGCTTTACCTCACAAAAAGTTTTTAAAATACTGAACTTTTGTTTGTGACCTCAATTTTGCTGTTTATTCCAATCATCCTTCCAGTTTTATACATGTAAAATCCAAAATCTGACATCTGTATGACGATTTGTTTTTGCCTTCCCAAATTTTTTTCCCAGCTCGGTGCCATGTTGGTTTGCAGACGATAATTGTTAACCAAAGGGGAATAACTAAAAAAATAACATCGGCGAAAGCAGAAAAAAAGCCGGAGAATCATCGGACGATTTTTTAGTTCTGGTTATCGTAGAAAATAGGGTTTATTTCCTTCTAAAATCTATCTAACAGGAAAAAACGATGTTGCGGTGGTCATTTTGCGAACCCATTTATGACACGCGACTGTATATTTCATATAGAGCTCTTCTTCTAAAGGAGATCAATACAGTATAAAAATGGCCACGACCATCGAGCCCCTTTGAAGGCCAAACAATGTGATTTTCATACATTTTTTATATGGTTTATGTCTATTCAAAAGCATTGATTTAATCAACAAGAAATTAAATGAGCTGTGATTTTGGATCAATTTATTCGTATAAATGTGATGTTTATCTCGACGTTTGATATATATTTTATTGAAATAAAGATTTTATTTTGATTGCAAGAAAATGCCTGCCAGTGTTATATAAATACTGGGCGAAGAAACGGCAATTATATAGAATACACAGAGAATTTAATTGAACAGTTTATTTTATCTCTTTGGTTGTGGTTTACAACATAGAGAATATTACAAACATATACACAATTTACACTTTATGCGTGAGTAGAATGGAAAAATAACAATTATAATGGTTCTGTACATAATATATATGAAGTATAATATGCATTTTTTAATGTAGATAAATATATAGGAATTAATAACCAGGAGGTTTAGCCTTCTCGTTAACAATACTAATAAATTTACATAACTTGCTTAATAAGCTCACATTGTTTGAGGAAAAAAGTTCGTTAAATTTGACAATATTTGGTCTTAAAAAATAAAATTTTGATAAAAACATTTCTCTTTCGTTTTTCAACACAGTGCAACACAAAATATAGTGAAATTCATCTCCAATATCTCTTTTACATAAATTGCATAACCTGTTACTTCTTTCTATGTCATACCATCTACCAGTTTCAATCGGTAATTTATGGTTTGAAGTTCGAAATCTAGCTAAAATTTGTTTCATATAATTACTTAAATTACAATTAACGTACGGTTGGCATCTAAATTCTAAATTAGTAAATAACTTATATATAACACCTTTTGAAGAATTATTGCAAGTTGATTCCCAGTTTTGTTGAAACTGATCTGTTAACTTTAGTTTTAAGCTTTTAATTAGCCAATTTTCATTAACTACTTGGCTATTCATCCAAATATTACTATACCCACTGTCATCTAAAATTGATTTCAAGTTCTTTAGCCATTTAGATTCTTTACCATTTACATGTTTAGCATAGAGTAAACTATACATTATATAACAATATTTTGATTGTTTTCCATGGATAATTTTTAACCAATATGCAATAATTCTTGTCTTCATATGTACAATTAAAGGTACTCTCCCTAATTCTCCATATATCATATAATTGGGAGTAGAAGACTTAAGATGAAAAAGAAGTTTACAAAATTTAACATGTATTCTCTCTATTATATCAACATTACTATATCCCCATACTTCACAGCCATATAACAGAATAGGAACTACGATCTTATCAAACAAATGTAACTGATCTTCTAGAGAATTGGAAGTGTACTAGCTGTGACCATTATTTTGCTTTTCAGATGACGTCAGAGAAGCGGGTAGCAGTGATTGGTGCAGGAGCCAGCGGTCTGACCGCCATCAAGTGTTGTCTGGACGAAGGGATCACCCCTGTCTGTTTTGAGAAGACTGATCACATTGGTAAACCAATTTATAAACCAATTTATCCACAACCACTGAATGTTGTGGTCCTGATCCCTCCCCCCCCCCCCCCACTCGTGGAAAGTTCAGATTTATTTAACTCAATTTTTAAAGTTACCAAAGGCGCCCCTCCCCCGGAGAACAAACCCCCCCTCGGATCCCCCTCCAACATGTCATGTTGTAAATTTTGTATTTACTGCCACTCGGTAAATTCAAAATTTACATGACACAATATTGCCTTACATGTATTTTTATACATGTATGTATAAAAGTGTATTTTAAAAAATGGACGACAGGGTGGTTGTGGTCATTTAATCTACTTGAGAGGTAGAGTTCTATATAAAGTTATAGAAAAATATTCAAATATGGAATTTTTATTACTAAAAGTAATTCAAGGCTTATAAAAAGTCATATACACCATTCTAAGCTAGAACTGATGTAATTTATTTACTACCCAGCCTCCTTACTGTACGTTGATTTTCATGCCCTCGCCGACAGGTGGGCTGTGGCACTACACCAATGACCCACAGGATGGACAGGCCTGTGTGATGAAGTCCACGGTCATCAACACCAGTAAGGAGATGATGTGTTACAGCGACTTCCCCATCCCCAGGGAATTCCCCATCTTCATGCACAACAAATACGTTCTCACATACTTCCAGCTGTATGCTGAAAATTTTAATCTTACAAAACATATCAATTTCCAAACAGAGGTAGGTATACTAATATCAAACTTAAACTGACACAAAATGAGGACTGTAAAAATGTCAAAAAATGTGAATTTTTAATATTAATATTTTGATCATTCATTCAAATTGAAATTTTCGAATTTTTAGGTGGTCAGTGTCAAACAAAATAAAAATTTCAAAGACAGTGGGTGTTGGGATGTCAAAACACGTGATCTGAAGACCGGTCAGACCCAAGAAGAGACGTATGACGGAGTACTGTTGTGTACGGGGCACCACGCAGACAAAAACGTTCCGAAATTCCCCGGTAAACGCGACAAAAACAAAAATGCATACTTCTTATCATTTCCCATTTCTTCACTCCTCCATTCAACATTCATTCTTGATTTTTACAAATAAAACACGATCTTTCACAGGACTTGATACGTTCAAAGGAGAAATAATTCATTCACATGATTACAAAACCCTCACGGGATACGAGGACAAACGGATAGTAGTCATCGGCATAGGAAATTCAGGCGGTGACGCGGCGGTAGAACTCAGTCGTGTCGCTAAACAGGTAGTACACCTTAACCCCCGCCATTCGGCTTTGTGAAAGAATTTTTGTCTTTTGTTTATTTAACCGTAAGAAAAATGGAACGGGCTTAGCTTTTACCCACATGAAGGATGAAGGCTACATGTCTGTCCATCTCTCTAAAGAGAATAATTCAACATGTGATATTGTATATATGTAGGTGTTCCTGAGTACTCGGAAAGGGTCCTGGATCTTGAATAGGATTGATAGCTACGGACAACCGGTGGACATGGTCCGGACAACACAGTTCATGTTCTGGTAATATTTACATTTTCCAGTGTCTTGCCTGTGATAACACTACGTATCGATTTTGTACTATACAACCCATAACTTCAAATGAAGCCAAATTGAGGCGCCAGCGGGGTTTGCTTATTTATATTGAAACATACAATTGAGTATTTTGAAACATACATATGTATATACCTTATATACTAGTATACTAATTTTAATGTTCATGCCTGTCCTAGCTCTTTCAATCATCCAACTCTTTCCCTCTTGTATATGTAATGCTTATTGAATGTCTTATATGTACATTGTATGTTCTATGTGCAATCTTCATGTTGCCCCTTGAGGGCCCTTAATTTGTTAATAAAGAATTGTAATTGTAATAAGATTTATATTTAAATATTTAATCGTACGATGGCTTACAATTATATAAATATAAGTAATAAGGAATCATTCTTTGAATATTATGAGGTGATAATTTCGGTCGGGGCGTGATCAAATCTATCATAAAGCCCTTCGGGCTTGATTTGATTTGATTACGCCCCGACCGAAATTATCACCTCATAATACTCAAAGAATGATTCCTTATTCGTTAATTAATCAGGATTTATAAGTCCCAACATTGCTAATTGCATCAGGCTAACTCGATGTTTTTTTGTAAATTTTCCAGTATGCTACATATATTTGGAATCTGAAGATCCAGATACTACATGTATATATCAAACTAAAACACCCTATACAGTCAGACTAGCGATTATGATCATACATAATAAATTATTTAGATGTACAAAATATGAACGTGTACACATTATTTGTACAAAACTATCGCTGTTTTTGTTTTGTTAGAATAAACATTTGTTGTATAAACGTATTCTACAGGATGAAAAAAAATATTGTACCAGAGGCTGTTATCACTAAGCTCATCGAGGCAAAGTTGAACCAGAGATTCGATCACGCAACCTACAGCCTTAAGCCCGACTTCCCACCACTGGCGGCCCATCCCACAGTCAACGACGACCTCCCAAACAGGATCATCAGCGGCAACGTGATCATCAAACCCGACGTCAAACGTTTCACTGAATCAGCTGTGGAGTTTGATGACGGGACGACGGAAGGCGATATTGACGTGGTTTTCCTGGCGACTGGGTACATCTTCGGGTTTCCGTTCTTGGACAAGTCTGTGTTGGAGGTGAAGGAGAACCGGGTACATCTCTATAAATGGATGTTCCCGCCGGATCTAGAACACGATACGCTGGCGGTCATCGGGTGTATACAGCCGCTGGGCGCCATAATGCCGATCTCTGAACAACAGTGCCGGCTGTTTGCCAGGATCTTAAAGGTGAGGGGTTTTATCTTCAGAATTTTGACTTTGAAGTTTGAAAACATATAGTTTTATTTAAAGAATAGATATCATTGGACCTTTGATGGAAAAAAAAATCCACGGAGAGTTCATGATTGCATTTTCAAAGGATGGCAGATAGAGAAAAAAATTGTTTCAGATCATGACAAGTTTCCAAAGTCTCTACATACAATATTTATCTACCTCTTTTAATCTATAAATAATTCACCCCTATTGAATTTTCAGGGAAAAGTAAAGCTACCACCTCCAGATGTAAAGTGGCAAGACATCAAAGAGAAAGTAACGGACATGGCCAAACATTACGTCAAAAGTCAACGTCACACAATTCAAGTTAACTACGTTGATTTCATGAACGAGTTAGCGATTTTGAACGGAAACTGTCCTAATCTTGGTGAGAACTCCTTTTCATTCTTCATTATTATCTGAGTACATTTTCACCATGCATTGACCACGTTTATTTGTTTCGAATTTTAGTCTGGATTTACTTCATTATTATCTGAACACATTTCCACATTGCATTGACCACGTGTATTTGTTTCGAATTTTAGTCCGGCTTTACTTCATTATTATTAGAATACATTTCCACCATGCATTGATCACGTTTTGTATCATATTTTAGTCCGCCTGTTCTTCAAAGACCCACGACTAGCCATGAACTGTTTCTTTGGACCCTGTACCCCGTACCAGTACAGGCTGGAGGGTCCCGGGCGATGGCGCGGAGCCCGGCAGTGTATTCTGACCCAGTGGGAGCGGACACTTTATCCCCTGAAGACTCGACCCGTTAAAAACCCACCCAGGGAATCCCAAGCGCTCTTCTTCCTTTTCTTTCTTATTGTTGTTGGGGTTTTTACCATTACAGTACATTTACTTTTCATGAGGTGATTCCGAAAGGAAATCTACATGGAATATATTGTTACTGGTGCTCAATCGTGTTTGTACATTACTTATTGATTTTCTTCAAAATCAAAACTGATATTCATACTTGGTATAATTCTATGAATTAATGTTTGTGTTTTGTAGACTGGACATGTCTCGTAGATTTGTAGAAAAGATATATATTCATTGCAATTAGTTTTGTTATCCTCACTCAATTTCATGCTCTTGTAAACAAAAATTAAGAAATAACATGTATACATATTTATAGTGTATTCTATTTTGTTAAATAAAAGATTTTAGCTCAAATTAATGTTTTCAAACCCTTTTTTTGTGTTGAATAATAGAAATATATTTAAGGAAGATAACTCGTATGATAAACAACCAGAATTTTAAAAAGCTATTTTCAAAATCATTAACATACAAATTGAATAGAATAGGTGACAACACTTCGCCCTGCCTGCATTAATCCTAGGTTATTATAAAAACCCGTCAACAACAATACAGGACTTCCAATGACCATACAACGCTTTATCGACTGCCAATAATTGTCCTTCAATGTCAACCTTTGAAAGTTGAAAGTCGTCACAAAAGTATCAACGAAGTCAACGCTTTTTTGAAATCGATAAACGCAAAATATAACCTCCTTTATTTTTTTTACATAAACTGTTACTAATAAAAGAATGAAAAGCAAAAATAGTGCTTCTTTACATATATTTTAAAGCTGCATAGTCCGATTTTTTTGGCTATCACAGTATCAAATAAATTTCCATACAAACAAATTATCTTAGAAAGTTATAAACTTTCGCCTAATTACACCAGCAGAATCGGTCTCCTTTCAAAGTTATAAATATTCAAAGTAAATAAAAATAATTTCTCTTTGGGCAAACAAAAAAAAAAATGCATTATGGGAATGTTTAGGAAAGGGAACCGTTTAGTTTCGTTCCCCTAATGTTTGGGTTTATTCAACCCGCATGTTATGCATCGATTGTAAACAAAACAAACTTAAAAAATAATAGTGATAAAAATGTACACATGTTTATTTTTGATTTGCCAGAACATTACTCAAATTCAGACTCTATTGAAAGCGATGTCAAAGGTGTAATTACAATCATCCCCGCCTCGATGCCAGGGGCGAATTTTGACATAAAACGAAATAACCCGATACCCTTTTTATGTCGTTTGTGTTGTAAAAGAAATTTTGTACATTATATTTTTACATTGAAATATGGCTTAATCGACCGGGAACACTTTTGTAATCACAGGCACCTGACGTTATAAATTTTTCTCATAATAAAAATAAATACCCTATATCTAATAATACACAAGGTACCCATCCCCGCCATCTTGGATTTATTTCAAACTGTAACATCAGCTGGAAGTTTTGCTTGAAACTCATCGGTAAAATTATTTTGCGATCCTCTCCGTCTCCCGATCGGTCATTCAACATCTAAGCTTACAACCAATTCAACCAAAACGGTGCATTACAACTGTCATTAATAAAAATCACCCCTCGATCTGCATCTACTGCCTAAAATATGCGACAAAAGGCTAAAGGGTGGACGGAAGTTGTCACCTATATGTAAATGAGATTTCCCTGCACCGTGTGTTTGTTTCAATATTTCAAAAGATATGCATTTATAAACATGTTTATATAAACTTTGTGTATTAAAAGTTATTATTGACTGTTTATAGTATCCCTTTTCTTAGTTTTAACTTGTATGTTGATCGAATTCAAAATAGACGCCTTTTGAATATTCGCATCAGTGCTATATTTGGAAGGGATTACCCAAAGTATGATGCAATTTATGTCAACTTCCGTCCACCCTTTAGCCTTTTGTCGCATATTTTAGGCAGTAGATGCAGATCGAGGGGTGATTTTTATTAATAACAGTTGTAATGCACCGTTTTGGTTGAATTGGTTGTAAGCTTAGATTTTGAATGACCGATCGGGAGACGGAGAGGATCGCAAAATAATTTTACCGATGAGTTTCAAGCAAAACTTCCAGCTGATGTGACAGTTTGAAATAAATCCAAGATGGCGGGGATGGGTACCTTGTGTATTATTAGATATAGGGTAATTATTAAAATTTATAACGTCAGGTGCCTGTGTTTGTAATGTCTATTATTATACACATATTTAGCTTTATCATCGTTTAAAAGCGTACACAAAATTTGATATAAAATCAGACCAAGCAGCTTTAAAAATAGCTATGATCCCATTTAAAAACATCACGGGATCTTGAAAAATCATTTTTACAATATTGTTAGCATCCAATTAAGGAATAAGGAATCATTCTTTGAATATTATGAGGTGATAATATCGGTCGGGGCGTGGTCAAATCCAATAAAGCCCTAAGTGCTTTATGATAAATTTAACCACGCTCTGACCGAAATTATCACCTCATAATATTCATATTCAAAGAATGATTCCTTATTACTTATATTTATATGTACACTTGAAAAAAAAATTATTTTAAAACCACTATTTTTTTTTATGTAGCACATGCTATGTATAACTACGCGGTTTTTCGGTTATGCTATAAGACACGCCCAGTTTGTGTCACTCATGTTTTATGATGTTATTCGGTTTTAGGGTTCAAAATTAATTCGTAATGATATCACAAACAAAGACAGTTGAAAATGTAAATATAAAGCAATAAAGTTCAATGTGTAGTGGAGCATGATCAGAAAACATCATTTGTAAAGAGGTATAGCGCCTTTTCCCATTATTTCGCCTACACGTGTTTGGACGGAAAGTACCTGTTACTAAAAATAGCTTCAGGTGCATGTACCTTTTCGAAACTTAGATACGGATTTTATAATGATGTCTGTAAAAACTGATTTGTCATAAATTCGGGAAACTCTGTGTAAAATGTCAGTTGATATTCTGAACCGTGATAAGTTCAAGCAAAATGCAATGGGTTTAAGTGTAAATAGAGTACATGTATAGTGTTAATGAAGAGATCTGTTTATATTGGGTGATTAAACAAGATATTAATTAAAAAAAAAACCCAGAAGATTAGATACATGTAACTTAATCTCTCTATTCTTTTCATGTTTCAATAAGTGAAAAAATATTTACTACTTGGTGGATTCGATCCAGCGACCACAAAATTAAAAAGAGACCTCCGCGTTACCACTAGGCTACGCATCTAACACATTCAGAATATTTATTTTCAATATATATATATGGCTATATACACGATTGTATTAGAAGAGACATTAATTGAAATATTTGTCTAATTTTCAGTACAAAGACCACGTTAAACCAAACCTAATTCAATGTAAACGTGTATTACAGTACCTGTATAACATAAATTTAATCGGATGTCTTTGGTTTACAGTGGTTCAAATAGTCAAATATCCAATTTTTTTTAATTGTATACTATCTATTTTCCTATATATTCCTAACAAAACCTGAATATTTTAATGATGTCGTGTAAGATAATTAAGACTCAATGGCAATTGTATTATTTGCGTTTCTTTGAATATATTTAAACTAATATATCTTATCTTAATATTGTATAATATTGGAAATGTCTGATGTTTGCAAAAGTGATATATTTTAGGCGAAATCGTGCATCAAGTGCGCTATACCTCTTACTTATTATTATTACTTATTTTCAACCTTAGCAATTAACCATTATTTTTCTATTTTTTGATTTTCATTTTCCTATCATAAGCTCATAAGCTATTTGTTTTGTTTATTTTTTTGCACTGTACCTCCTTCAAATGCTATTTATAATATTAATCTATTATACAAAACTCAGTTGCAATATATATGTATATATATCATATATAAAATTATATAATTGCTCATATTATACCTTGACTACAGGAGAGAACATAAATAGGCATTATGCCTGCTGTTCAATCCATTTCAATGTATCTGTATACTTGAATAAAATACTTCTTAAATTAAAATTATACCTCTTACTTACAATATATTTACTAATGGTATCAAACATGACAGATGTTGTTAACTGTCTAGTTCGCCCTGCATGCGGGAGAGGGAATTTTCAATAGAATCAAGCTTTTAATTCACATTCTGAATTTATAGTGAATTATCTTGGGGCCCACTGTGGGAGATTTGGGAACTGTTCGAATAAGTCGTGTTTGGATGGTTTTGAAACGATGTTGAGCACTGCATAGCTTGCTGCATAGTTTGTATAGGTTGCATTGGCTGCACTTGGTGAAACGTTTCGTTACCGACTTGAATAATATATGTTGCCTGGGTTGTATGGGACTACATGGTTGGTTAGAAATAGGAATAGTACCTTGGCACTGTGCTTGTCCCTGTCCCTGAGCGGTAGCCATCTTGTTTTGAGATTTGATTTTCTGTTTTTTTTTCTTTTTCGATGGTTTCGAGGGAGACGAAGAGCAAACATTCATTAGTATAAACAATTGTTACACACGTACACTAGACCTCCGACTAAAGAGTAAAGACCTACACTGGGCAGCACTCCAGAAAAAAAAACACGCCCACCTCCATGAAGGTCAAGGTAGCAAGGATGTAATGGTACTCATTGCATACATATACTGCTACGATTTAACACCATGAGGGACACATTGACCCAAGTAATGGTCACTAAGGACAATAACTTATATTTGACCCAGTATTGCGGAAGAAGATAAGAATTGCCAACACTCCCGTTAGATATAACTATGACAAACGTTCAATACAGCTATGACTATGGGGTTGAACTATCTTGTCCTTGTGATTGCCGCATCTTTTCACACATTTCATTGCAATGGTAAGCTCATCTAACTGTTTCCCCTCTATTTCTTAAATGAGTTGCCCGTAAATAAGCAATAAAGTGAAGTCAGATTCATATAATGCATGTATTATTTAACCACAATGAACCCTTGCTTATCGGTTTTCTTTATCTGACTGATAGTAAAAGGAAAGATCATATGGGCATGTATACTATTTTTTGCGAATCATCTCTGTATATATCTTTTGTGAAATCATAAAAAGTACGATTTTCAATGAAACCAATTTATTTGAATAATATCTAGGGTATAATAGGGATTTATCTTTTACAAAATTTATTCAAGTTACATTTGTAATAGTATACTCGACAGTTATTGCCAATACCAAAAGAAGCACGTGGGTGTTATTCCAGCATATACATCATAGTTTAATAAGTAATAACCATGACACTTTCAATTGAGAAATCGATATACATGTACATGTAACTCTCTTAGTTTTGATAAAAGTGGGTTGGATGGTCGTGGCCATTTTTAATATTTAATTATTAATCTTTTTTAAACGGAGAGCTCTGTGTGAAGATAGAGGTAATTACTCAAATTATAAAGCTAAAAAATTTGGATTTATTTTACTAAAATTTTAATAAAAGTTTATGGCAAAAATATATTTAGAATTTAAAGGTAAATCTGATGGGTAGTTTGTTGACTCTCTTTGCTCTCTTAACCTGTTTTTTTTTAATAAGATAAGAGTCAAATGAATCACTTTCAAACTTATCATGATTTACTAGTTTTCCTTATTTAAAGAGTCCGTGTCTACTTTAAACACAATATGCTCATTGTGACCTGCAAAGCCATTGTGAATTTTGATTATTATGTATAAAATTTATTTGATATATATAAAACTATGGGTGTGCTAATTAGTGCCATGTATATATACATGTACGTGTATAACGTTTATTTGATATATATAAGTGTGTAATTAGTGCCACTTATCTTCAGTCACTAAGGACATCTTGTTTGTCTTGGATTCCTCCGAGAGCATTGGTGAGTTTGTCTTCTACGGACAAATGATTCCAGTGGTTGAACATTTTGTTCAATTTCAATCCTTGAAACTTGATCCTCTGAAAACACAAGTTGGAGTGATAGCATTCGGAGGCGGGCAACATCTGGACATTCCGATGAATAACAACGGAACGAAGGACGAATTCGTCAACACTCTCCGGGTATGCTCTCTCTCTCTCTCTCTCTCTCTCTCTCTCTCTCTCTCATAAAAACACAGACATACACACAAATTAATGCACTAAAAATTTATACCAAACTTAATATATTGAATATTACAATACTTTTATAAGAGCATTCTTTTCCATGGTGGAGCAACAGACTTGCATAACGCTCTGAACAATGTTTTGAACAACCTTCTAACGCCAGAGAATGGTGACAGAGCGGATGCCGAAAACGTGCTTATTCTTATGACAGACGGAGACACGACAAACCCGCTGGAAACTTTTACAGCACTAGACAGGTTCGGTTAAAGCTTCACTTTTATTTCAAGTTATACAGCCTGGTTTATATGTATATATGTACATATATTTGAGTTTAAAAAATTAACATTGGCGAACTTGGTGCCTTAATTTCATAATAATTTAATAATCAGAATATTATACTAAAAACAATGTTTATAGGTGTACCGGTTTAACAGTACTAGTGTCGATATGTTTTGTACGCTGGCATCAACAACTCTCTAAAATACGCATGCTTAGTATCACGAACAGGAATAAGGAAATATGCTACAAAATCTGACCAATTCATGAGCTAATTAATTCGTACAATACTTGGAAATTTGAGGACCAGACATGTTGTTTCCAAAAGACAAAGCAGGTGTATGGATGTTCTGAAATTTCTGTCCAATTATTTATGCTTTATGACCTTTTACCCTAAATTTTACATTTTGCAGAATCACTTATTAGTCAGTTAATTGCTTAACTTTGTTATTGTGGTTTTTTTTTCTTTTCAATAATTTTTTTTTCAGCATTAGGATGATGTCATGTAACTTGGAAAACAAAAAGTTAAAACAATTGATATGATCATATGCCACATCGCTCACCTTAAGGAGCTTTACTATCCGCTGAACTAGCTGAAGTCTATCTTTCTTGTTTTGTTTAAATGAAAGTTTGGACAAAAATTGCTGTCATATCTCAAACTTCTAGGGGTTATGTTTTAATTCACTTAAGAAAATTGAAACTAAAGTTTGCTTCCATGATACCAATTTCATTAATAATTTATTGTATGTAAAACGTCACAAGAATGTGGTATACATGTATTCATTGTGAGCCCAACCTTAAACCTTGTGATCATTAATTTGTAAGTATATGTGGCCCTGTAATAGCTATTTATCCAGCAATACATTTTATTATACTTTCATGTTAAATACTGGAATCTGATTGGTTTAGACGCAGTTGACAATCCGTTCCCATACCCTCAGCGTTAGCAACACACTTGGCAACGGGCCGATAGAACGAATTGTTACATGCGCGTAAATTATGCGCGTACGGTTTGCCGTAGAACTCATGTCTTTTCTATATAAAAGCAGTATAATTTGCTATAAAATTAAGACATTCAGTATAATAAAATAAATAGTGCCTGTTTGGGAGGGTACCAGTTGAAATTGACACCCCGAGAAAACCATTGTCAACCGACGCTTTCTCGGGGTGTCAATTTCAACTGGTACCCTCCCAAGCAGGCACTATTCATATAATAACAGATTAGTAATTTGTTATAACAAATTAGTGTTTTGTTATTACAGATGATTATCAATTTGTTATAATAAATTAGTATTTTGTTATAACAGATTATCAATTTGTTATAACAGATTATTAATTTGTTAAAACAAATAATCAATTTCGTTATAAAAAATTATTAATTCTTTGTTATAACAAATTAATAATTTGTTATAACAAATTAGTATTTTGTTATAACAAATTAGTATTTTATTAAAACAAATTAGTAATTTGATATAACAAGTTTATAATTTGTTAAAACACGTTATCAATTTGTTATAACAAATTATTGATTTGTTTTAACAAATTAATTATACCATAGAAATAGCATAGCATTGCATAGAAATCTCAAAGCATTGGATTTTATGCTATTCTTTGATAAATTGAAATGAAATGCTTTATGATGATATGATTTGATATTACATGATATGGTATGCTATGCTAGGTTATGTTATGCTATGATGAATGAGAATCATGTGATTTGCTATAAGATTCCAAAATTATGTAATATAATTCTAATGCTATTGATAATCTGTTATAACAAACTACTAATTTGTTATAACAAAATGATAATTTGTTATAACAGATTACTAATTTGTTATAACAAATTGATAATCTGTTATAAAAAATTAATAAATAATACTGCTGCGGCCCTAATACGCGTCCGTACAAAGGCGATATTCACTTAGCAGTAGTTCTTTATCCTGGCTAGACATTGGCTATTACCGTACATGTATGTAAGGGCAAAAATAAATGTTGGGAATTAAAATAAATAAATTTTAATGTTTAAAATGCTTTATTTGTTTCTACAATTTTCAAAGTTTGAAAGCACGAGGTGTAACAGTTTACGTAGTAGTTGCTGGATGTCGCTTCAACTGGTTCAACATCCATCAGATGGCGACCAACTCGTCCTATATATTCACCGATCTACACCACCTCAGTCCCTTCTTTACAGCCTACCACATCTGGACCGACATCTGTAAATGTAAGACTTACAAGTTTACACGGAATGTGATTATAACATGTAAACTATTGTTTGTGTTTAGTGTTTGATAGTTAATTGTAGTTACAGAACATGGGCGAATAAGATAGCGCAAATACATATGCCTATTGGATTATTGTAGTTAAAGAACTTGGGCGAATAAAACTGCGTATGTGCCTACCTATTTAATCGTACAAAATTAAATTCTATATTACATATATTAATCATTTAATTTCGCGCATTACTGGATAATCAATGTTTAAAATGAAAAAAAAAATCAAATTGAAATACATCGTCTTCATAGCATGCCAAATGTATAGGTATCAAAGATCAAAATAATGTGAACCAACTCTTTCATCTATGGAACAGATGATTGACCGATAATACCATATTTATTTTAGCTTCATTCAACTAATTTATATTAGTTTTCACGAATAAAGGTATCAATATAACTGCAAATTTAGAATCCACTTATAATTGACGAAATGTGATAATTCAAATGTTTCCAAATAAAATTTACACAGGTCAACTGCCTATTCGATTAGTGACCTCCATTCATACTACAGAACCACCACGTCATCATTTTTACACAGGCAGTATAGCACACACAGGACAATGTAGGTATAGACCACAGAATATAAGCAAAATAACCATGGAAACTTATTGCTGATACTTTTTATTGAAATAAATAAATATATCCATTTATTTGCACTATCCTAATATTGACTATTTTACAGTGCACTGTATTGACTATTTTATTATGTCTTGTATTAACTATTTTACAGTGCCTTGTATTGACTTTTTTACAGTGCACTGTATTGACTATTTTATTATGCCTTGTATTGACTATTTTACAGTGCCTTGTATTGACTGTTATACAGTACACTGTATTGACTATTTTATTATGCCTTGTATTGATTATTTTACAGTGCCTTGTATTGACTGTTATACAGTGCCTTGTATTTACTTTTTTACAGTGCACTGTATTGACTATTTAATTCTGCCTTGTATTGACTGGTTAGTGGTCTGTATTAACTAATTTAACAGTACTGCGTATTGACTGTTTTACAGCATCTTGCATTGGCTGTTTTACAGTACCTTTTATCGACTCTTTTACATGCAGTGTCCTGTATTGACTGTTTTACAGTGCCTTGTATTGACTGTTTTACAGTGCCTTGTATCGACTCTTTTAAATGCAGTGTCTTGTATTGACTGTTTTACAGTGCCTTGTATTGACCTTTTTACAGTGTATTGTATTGACTATTTTATTATGCCTTTTATTGACTGGTTTAGTTCCCTGTTGACTTATTAACTGTGTCGTGTCTTGTATGTTTGATCGTGCCTTGTATTGACTGTTTTACAGTGCCCTATATGGAGTTATTTACAGTATATTGTATTGACTGTTTTACATTCTAAGTAGATTGTTTCTTACAATGTCCAGTATTAACTTTTTTACAGTGCCCTGTATAGACAATGATAACATTTGTGAATCTATGCCCAAAGAAAACTGTGTTAAATATAGAGAATGGGCCATGGGAAGCTGCCGGAAAACGTGTGGCCTGTGTCCCAGTAAGTAATATAAGGAATATCCTTCTTTATAGAATCTCTAGTTATCGTGGTTATACTTTTTGTAAAAAGAATTTGAGTCGTTGAACCGTCTGTGCTTTGTTATAATGTATTTGCTCGTAGTTATACTGATATTTCAGTGGTCACCATTCCAATAAAATCTACAACCGCACCGCCTAATCCTACAACAATACATGTAACTCCTAAACCTACGACAGTGATTTCTAAACCTACAACAGTGACTCCTAAACCTACAACAGTGATTCCTAAACCTACAACAGTGACTCCACGGTATACTATAATAAGTAAGTCATTAGCGGTGACTCAGTGGTTAACCATAGTAATTAAGTTATAATTGTAACTCCGTGGCATACAATGATACCAACTGCGCCCCACTGTTAGCAGACCTATTTTTTTAATTCATATGAATCGGAATTTATTCAAAAACTTGTACGTGAAAAAAGTAATTCACTCGCTGTGGCTTCAATTCAACATTCAGGTATATCGACGACGTATTATCAATTAAAAATTGTTACTTCCATACTTACGTCGACTCGATATATCCAAGTGAACTTGAAATAAAAGTTATCACAAAGTCTTTGTCATCTGTTTCATATTTGGATATTGATGGTAATTTAACCTAACAACAAAACTTTATGATAAACGTATAGTCAACTTTCCTTATATAGCAGTATACCTTCACCTGCATATGGAGTTTTTGTCTCTCAGTTTATTCGATACGCAAAAGCATGCTCTACGTATAACAGTTTCTAAGGCGAGGCAAGCTACTGACAAACAAATTGATAAAATAGGACTATCAACAGTCACCATTGAAGTAGTCTTTTCGTAAGTGCTATGGTCGATACAACGACCTTGTCAGCAAATACAATCTTACACTGGGTCGCATGCTGACTGATGTTTTTCATACTTATTGTTATACCATAATTAATCACATAATTGTCTACGGATTTTTTCCGTTTTCCCCGATTACGATAAAGAGCACATGGCAGGAGTGACCGGTCAGCAGAGGATGCTTACTTCTATATGGTACCTTATCCTACCTCTAATTTTTTTAGAGGCCCGTGTATGCTCTGCTCCTGTTTTGTATTTTTCCTTTGGACTTTGGATTTTGAACACTGTTCTTTATCACTACATGTCATGTATTTGAGTTACAATTGAACTCTGCGACATTTAGGGAGTAATTAGGGTATCGGTAACTTCTCGGTATTGAAGAATGGCAGTAAAACGTTGTGTAAAACAGTTTTCTTTATCGTTGGAAACCCACAGCCAGTCTCGCATTATCTCCCTGACCGTAGGCCAACTCACTGAACTTTTCATGTTTTATAAATAACTCGTGTTCTATTTCGTTTGACTTCTTCACACTTTTGTCGCGAAAATCTTACCAAACCTATTAAAGTTTAGGCATGCATCTATAAACAACAGCGTAATTTTTTTTTATAACTAAAAGTTTCGCATTCACATTGGTGAATTGAAAATAATAAATACAGTGTATTCATTAGAACGAGAAAAGTTCAGTGAGTTGGCCGACGGTCAGTAAACGTATGCAAGACATACTGACCGTGGGTTTGGGACGATGCTATTCTTAAACGATTCAATAAACCAAGTATTGGAAGTTACAAATTGAAATTCTTGCTATCTTTATTGCAGACAATTGTTTTGATGTGGACCCAATTTGTTCACAATTCCCATCAACACAACTATGCGTAGACAAAGACTGGGCCTTTGGCAGTTGCAGGAAAACATGCGGTCTTTGCACTGGTTAGTCAATCAGATAAGTGAACATCTTTGTTTTAACAGTTTCATGGCATTCTCTAAGTTTATATGCTTATCTTATATTCAGTGGTTTTCTCCCAAACGGTGGCAACCTAATTAGTCAGATAACTATTCCTTTTAAAGAAACAATCGGCATGTGATATTGTAAATATGCTGAGTCGGGCTCATTTTAATTTATTGGTTTTTGAAAACCTTTGAATAAATAATTTTACTCTTTGGTAAAGAAATGCTTCAGCATTGTAAAGAAAAATGCGTGAGTGTTATCATATGTAACTATCATTGCATGCATCTCAAGATAAATAAATCAAAATAATACCCCTTAGTGCTAAACATGTAATAGACATAAAAAACGTTATTCTAAGTTGTAAGCAAACTGTTCTTCCATCGTGTTTTCAATGCTGGGTTTTCCGCAATCATGCGCAGTGGCGTTATAAATGGCGGATCAAATATTCATCAGACGTGTAGCAAAGTTTAGATACAAATAATTTATTACAGAACATGTTTTATGGGCCTAGAGTCAGTGAAACGTCTAATTATAAGAAGCATGCTGTATATTTTTACTAAAACTCATTTCAAAAATTTTACTCAAAAACGCCACATACACCTTTAACTTTTTAAGTTTGAAAAATATAGAAACAATGCCTAAGCATACAACACAAAAACCTACGACAACTACGCCAAAGCCTACGACAACAACGCCAAAATCTACGACTACAACACCAAAACCTACAACTACAACACCAAAACCTACCACTACAACGCCAAAACCTACGACAACCACGCCGAAGCCTACGACAACAACGCCAAAACCTACAACCACAACACCAAAACCTACCACTACAACGCCAAAACCTACGACAACCACGCCGAAGCCTACGACAACAACGCCAAAGCCTACCACAACAACACCAAAACCAACAACTACAACCCCAAAACCTACAACTACAACACCAAAACCAACAACTACAACCCCAAAACCTACAACTACAACACCGAAACCAACAACTACAACCCCAAAACCTACAACTACAACACCGAAACCTACAACTACAACACCGAAACCAACAACTACAACCCCAAAACCTACAACTACAACTCCGAAACCAACAACTACAACCCCAAAACCTACAACTACAACCCCGAAACCAACAACTACAACCCCAAATCCTACAACTACAACACCGAAACCTACAACTACAACACCAAAACCTACCACTACAACTTCAAAGCCAACAACTACAACCCAAAAACCTACAACTACAACACCGAAACCTACAACTACAACACCAAAACCTACAACTACAACTCCGAAACCAACAACTACAACCCCAAAACCTACAACTACAACACCGAAACCTACAACTACAACACCAAAACCAACAACTACAACCCCAAAACCTACAACTACAACCCCGAAACCTACAACTACCACGCCAAAACCTACGACAACAACACCAAAACCTACGACAACACCAAAACCTACGACTACAATACCCAAATTAAGTATGAATTCTTTTATGTAAGAAGATTTGATACACTTATTTTCAATTCGTGATTTGTGAACAGAATAAGATACAGCAAAAATATTTATGACACGATTTTATCTGATTTCAGCTACCCATCGTCATTTCTTTACAATCAGGAGCATTATGAAAGGAAAAGAGGAAGGCAGTCTGCTATATTAACAATAAAAAAATCAAATAAACAAATAAAAATAACTGCATCTGATGTGAGCGATCATTGCAGAAAAAAATTACATGAGACGATAACGCGGGTTATATATTTTTCTACAATGTCGCCACCTTCATATCCCGCATGAATCACCAAAGAAAGCATTTTATTTCAAGCTGCTTGGCCCGATTTTATATCAGATTTTGTGGCCTCTTTTAAACGATGGTTATTCTAAGTATGTGTATAATAGAGTACATATGCAGTAGTTTTCCCGGTCAATTCAGTAAACTCATATTTTATTGAAAAAAGTGATGTACAAAATTTTTTTTAAAACAAACGACACAAAAGGATACCGCGTTATATTTCGCCTAATATTAAAATTCGCCCCTGGCGTCGAGGTGGCTATGATTGTATTACGACTTTGACGTCGCTATAAATAAAGGTAATAATGTTTTGGCAAATCAAAAATAAACCTGTGTACATTTTGTTCGCTAATATTTCTTAAGTTTGCTTGTTTACAATCTTTGTATAACATGCGGGTTGAATAAATCTAATCATTCGGGGTACGTAACCAATTAAATGGTTCCCTTTTCTAACATTCCCATGATGCAGTTTGGTTTGGGGTTTTTTAGGGGTTTTTTGTATGCCCATAAAGAAAATATTTTATTTACTTTAAATATTTCTAACTTTGAAACGAGACCTATTATGCTGGTGTAAATAGGCAAAATTCTATAACTTTCTAAGATAACTGGTTTGTATGGGAAATTATTAGATACTGTAATAGCCAAAAAATCGGACCATGCATATTTAATTATAAGGAATTATTTTTTTGAGTAACTATGGGGCGATAGTTTTGGTCGCCGGGGGGGGGGGGTCAAATCCAATAAGGATTTTATGATATATTTGACCACTCCCATACCGAAATTATCACCTCGTAATATTAAAAAATGATTCCTTATTACTTATATTTATATATTTTTTGGCAATTGTAAGATTAAATATTTGAATACAAATAAGCAAACTCCGCCCGCGCCCCAATTATACGTCATTTGAATTTATTGGACTGTATAGTACAAAATCGATACGTAGCGTTATCACAGGCAAAAAATGTAAATATAATTATATACAATGCAAATGACTGTATTTTGGACATTTTCAGGTATGAAAAAGTTTTTTTTAATTCGTAAGAAAGCCCATGCATCAATAGATTGATTATAATAAAAACACATTCGATCTACTCAGTACGTGAATTTTTGTTCAGAAACGGGGAGCTTTAAAAATTTACCATGTTTACACAACCACTTCAATTTCTATGTGAAACATATTTTTTTTTTTTTTTAGTTTTTGAGCAAGTTTTGCACCTCACGTTATTTTTCACGTGAAATGTTCATACCACGTGAACTGAAATGTTCACTCATGAATCTATACTTATTTCACACAAAGATTTTCTCTGTTTGATTAGGTTGGGGAATAGCTCGGTAGGATGTCACTCGGCTTTCTACTGGTTGCTAATGGAAAAGAGAAACAATTCCGTAAAATTAAAACAAGTTCTTTATTCTGTAAACGTCGGATGGAGAGTGAATAAAGTAAATTCACCCACCATCCGTCTTTATTCGGAATTGCTCTCATTGACCAATCAGGATGCTTGATTTAAATGTTCGGGGGCTAATTTCACAGAATTTCTTCTACGAGCTGACACTGATTACTAAAGGCCGAAAAGGTGATAAAGTCCATTAGATGAATTTCGATGTAGGTATGTTTACAAAGAAAAGATTAAGTAAAGCCGAAACAAGTAAATAAGTTTTCTGACGTAATGAAAATAGAATAATCTTCGCAAAATTGTTATAGATAGTTTTAAATTCTCAGAATTTTAAAACTTATTGAACCACTTATACATTAAGACATTTTGCCAATTAACTACAAAATGCCTGCACCAGAGTAACTGCTTACACCTTTGGTATTTCAACACTTGTGAGGTGATGTCCGTAAGCTATAATTAAATGTTAACTGAAAAGTAACTATTGTGAAATTAATTAAAAACCCACTTTCATTTTAGATAAACAAGCCCGAAATAGCAAGAAATGAGAGTTTGGTGGTGGACACTCTTTGGTGGATCCAAGTCATGCAGGTGTAGTTTGCATCAAAATATAATTTACTTGCAATGAATGATTATGTAGCGAGTGCATATTTTTACTGGGAACTTATTTAGAGTTACATAGAAGTTAAGATTTGACATATGTTGAATAAATAAAAGTAGTCAATTCGTTTTTAGCTCACCTGAACCGAAGGTTCAAGTGAGCTTTTCTGATCACCCGTTGTCCGTCGTCCGTCCGTCCGTCTGTCTGTCTGTCCGTCCGTCCGTCTGTAAACTTTTCACATTTTCAACTTCTTCTCAAGAACCACTGAGCCAATTTTAACCAAATTTGGTACAAAGCATCCTAATGGAAAGGGGATTATAAATTGTTAAAATAAAGGACACAGCCCTTTTTAAAAGGGAGATAATTGCGAAACAGTGAGTATAGGGTGTGTGTCTTTAAAAATCTTCTTCTCAAGAACCACTTCACCAGAAATGCCAATATTTACACTAAAGCTAGTGTATATAGTGAAGATTCTAAATTGTAAAAATCGTGACCCTCGGACCAAAACTGGGGCCCTGGGCGGGGTTCAAAGTTTAGCATAGAAATATACATAGAAACATGTTTACAAGATTTACAAGATTTTTGTTCCATTTATTCAACTAAATTGTGCACCAAAAAACCCAACTGTGTCTCCCTAAATATTAACAACTCATGGCATAAGTATATAAGTTTGTTTAATCAAGAAATGACGGATGAAGACGATAAGGTGTAAAAATTCACTAAACATTATTTTATTTTATCGCTTATAGTTTATTTGGAGACCGTGCCCGATAAAAATAAAAATTAATATGTAAATTTATTTGTTGTCGGGCACGGTCTCCAAAATGAATGTAAGCGATAAATGTATCTTGTGATTTTGTTGTATATTGGTTTAGCATTATAAATACGGCATAGACTGGTTCGCCAGCTTATAGGAAATAGCAGTGACGAGAAAAAATTAATTTTTAGGCCCACAAGTTATCTTCACACGCTTGCGATGGAATGCCGAAAAAATCTTTCGGAGAGTCAATAGATTTATTTTAAAAGTAAAACGACTTTAATAGTTATAAACAAAGAAAGAGAAACATCTTTCGATTAAGTAAAACCGCTACAAAGTGTTAGCCTGAAAAAATCTCTGGAAGCCAGGCAACTGTATATTTATTTTACCTACTGGTTATGGAAAGTCCTTAGCTTTACAAAAAAAAAAAACAATTTCTACACTGACACGATCCCACTCTCTAAGTTAATAACTCTATATTTTATAAACACATAAGATAATATGTACAGACCATGTGCTAATTGTGTGTAGCCTGTGTGCATTCAATTTATATGTTATCGGACCTTTACGAGAAAACGGAGCTAAATCAGATCGTTACCATCCTCAGCAGCCCCATAAATCAAGTTATAATGGGCATGGATTGGAATGCTACGAGTAGTCTAGTGCCAATTATAACTTACTCAACAATGTAAATATTTAACGTTATACATTTCCGATGTAAATTAATATTTACAATACCCACATAAACAATGTATTGTCAACGGTGTCAATTAATTTGTTCTTGTTAATTTGATATTTATTGTCAAATTCATGTTTAGTTCTTCTTAAACCTTCTTTCCTTGATCCGCCTCAATCTTCTTTCCGATTTATTTTAAGTGTGCGCATTTGCTGTGCGCGAAGCTGCAGTGAGTTTTCCCACTGTTTACCTGTCCTTGAATTTCCTAGCGGAGGCGTTTAGGATCAAGGGCAGGCTATCCAGTCTAAGATACGGCAGATCTACGCACGTGGTGTAGATTTATTTGTAAACAACACTACCATAGGTAATCTTGTTTCACACGGAAATTGAAATAAATAAAAGTATGTTTTATTATTATTAGGGAAACACTGTTAATGTGTTACACTCGTATACTAATGATGAACCCGTGAAATTTGTTCAAAGACTGCTTAAAGCAGAAACAGAAAGAAGTTAATTTATTTTTAAACTTTGAAATTTCTTCGATTTTTGTAACCATGATGAGTTACGATTCATTGTATTACAAATGCATCACTACGTATTTTATAAGGAAATATACTGAGTATACAATCACTTGGTATGTTAAAATTGCAAATAAAAATATACATGTAGTTGCATATGTGCGAATTTAGTTACACAAACCATGATAATATTTGATATACGACTATTGGTACAGAAAATTAAATTAATGATATCTATATTAAAGAAAATGTCAGCTCGACGCCTTTGTGGCCGTTCCGGCCGTTGATATGTATAGGGAAGATTCTAAATTGTAAAAATCGTGACCCTCGGACCAAAACTGGGGCCCCAGGCGGGGTTCAAAGTTTAACATAGAAATACATAGGAAAAATGTATAAAAATCTTCTTTTCAAGAACCATTGCACCAGAAATGCCAATATTTACAAAAAAGCTTGTATATATAATGAAGATTCTAAATTGTAAAAATTGTGAGCCCCGGACAAAAAGTGGGGCCCTGGGCGGGGTTCAAATTTTAACGTATATAGGAAAATGTTTAAAAATCTTCTTCTCAAGACCTATAATGCAACAGTTTGGAATATTACTATGCATACATCCTTAAATAATGTAGATTCTAATTTGTAAAAATCGTGACTCCCGGACTAATACTGGGGCACCAAGAGGGGTTCAAAATTTAACATTTTAAAAAATATATAGAAAATTTTTAAAATGTTCTTCTTGAGAACTACAATGTTACAGTTTGTGGAATTCCTATACATGCATCCCTGGCTTATGTAGATTCTTAATTGGTAAAATCGTGACCCCCGGACTAATACTGGGGCCCCAAGAGGGGTCAAAGTTTAATATAGAAATATATAGGTAACATGTTAAAAAATCTTCTTCTTGAGAACTACAATGCTACAAGTTGTGAAATTACTATGCATGCAACCTTAAATAATGTAGATTCGATAGTTTTAAATTAGTGACCCCTGAACTAATACTGGGGACCCAAGATGGGTTCAAAATTTAATGTAGAAGTATATGTGGAAAATGTTTAAAAACCTTTTTCAAGAGAACTACAATGCTTCAATTTGTCAGATTACTACGTAAGCATCCTTAAATAGTGTAGAAGCTGTGACCCTCAATCTAATACTGGGGCCCCAAGAGGGGTTCAAAGTTCAACATAGAAATATAGAGGGAAAATGTTTAAAAATCTTTTTCCAGAGAACTACAATGCTTCAACTTGTGAGATTACTATGCAAGCATCCTTGAATAATGTAGATGCTAAATTAATAAAGCTGTGACCACTGGACTAATACTGGGGCCACAAGAGGGGTTCAAAGTTTAACATAGAAATATATATGGGAAATGTTTTCAAAAAGTTTTTCTCGAGAACTATTATGTTACAGTTTGTGAGATTACTATGCAAGGATCCTCAAATAGTGTAAATTCTAAATTGTTAAAGTCAACCATAAACCTCGGACCAATACTGGGGCCCCAGAAGGGGGGTTCAAAGTTAGAAATAGCATATGCTACGAAATAGAATGTTACAAGAAACTGTTGTTCAGGTGAGCGATGTGGCCCATGGGCCTCTTGTTTGAAAGCGCGATTTTATTTTTGATGATAGAACTTTCCAGAACATGGTAAGAACTCGGGTTGACTAATTAATGTCATGGCGGAAAGCGTAGGACGAGTTCATCATGCATCGCAGGCAGATAAAATGAGCCAATTTGACCCACTGCCCCAATTGTTTTCCAAAAAGTTATAAATATCATATTGAAATTTACATAAAGAACAAATTTAGAAAAGAGATGCGACGCACATGCACCGACTCCCTATTTTAAAATAAAATTTTAAAAAAGTTCGTATATTTTTTATTATTTTTTCCAGTCAGCTGCAACAAATGAATTAGGCCACACACATGTATATAAGCATTTTCAGTTTTAATTAGATTTTCATTCCTGTCCGCTCCTTTAAACTCACGATGCTGTTCCTTTTTAAGGTGGAGTAACACATCATCACAAAATGGCTGACCTCTGATCGAAACGGCATTTTGTTTTATTAAAAGGAACTTCATCGACAGCAACATTTTTATTATTATTATTATAACATTTATATAGCGCTAAATATAATAAAATTACTCTAAAGCGCTTTACATTATAAGTTAAAACTACACAACGAGCATACACACATAAAATTGATTGAGTTATTATAGGCATATAAATCTATAAAAAGAGGTTTACATATAGAAAATAGGCTAAACAGTTTTTAAAATATTCATAAAACATTTAAAATATTCATAAAACATTTTCAGCACAGATTAAAGACTGAAGATCTAACTAAACTGATGAAAGGGTCAATTATAAAACGCTAATTTAAAAAGATGTGTCTTGAGTAACTTTTTAAAACTGGTCAGATTTTCTTCGAGTCTTAAAACTGCGGGAAGACTGTTCCAGAGTTCAGCTGCACTGACATCGAAACGCCGATTTCCATAAAATTTGGTACGTGCCTTGGGCTTAACCAGAAATCTCGAGTTCTCTGATCGAAGTGATCTTGATGGAAAATATACATCAACAAGGTTCTGAATGTATGCCGGTGACTTCTCTTGCAACGCCTTGAAAACAGTCAAAACTAGTTTGTATTGAATTCGAAATTCCACTGGCAACCAATGAAGAGCAATCAGCACCGGTGTGATATGATCATGCTTCTTGGTTCTTGTTATTATTCTGGCAGCTGTATTTTGAATTCTCTGTAGCTTTGACAAGGAGCTGGAGCTCAACCCATACAGCAATGCGTTTCCATAATCAAGCCTTGATGTGACAAGGGAGCACACTAACGTTTTGCAAGCATTTTCCGAAATGAGTTTACGAATTCGACCAATATTTCGAAGTTGGTAGAAACACTGTTTAGAAATAGAACTAATTTGGTCATCTAAAGTCAGCGTCCGGTCAAAGAGCACCCCAAGGTTTCTAACGCAGGAAGTTGCATCAATAATCTGACCGTCAAAGTTTATTTTGCAGTTTTCAAATGCACCAAGTCTGTTTTTAGGAGAAAATATAATAAGTTCTGTTTTGTCTTGATTTAATTTAAGCATATTGGTCTTCATCCAATCACTGATATCTGAAAGGCATGCCTGAAGAATCAAGAAGTTTCAACATGAAACTTACTTAGTGTCGTCGGAAGCAAATTAAAAGTGGGGGGGGGGGCTAGACTTATCAAAAATCCTGACAAGCAAAAAAAGGTCTTTGGTATGTATAAATTTGCAAAAAAAGTGAGGGGCTGAGCCCCCCCCCCCCTACACCCCCCCCCCCCCCAGTTCCAACGCCTATGTTACTCCATAGCTGAGTGGATAAGGTGCCGGGCTTGTGATCCATACATCCCGAGTTCGAATCTCGTAGGGGCTTTTGTTGTTACTTACTAAATTGAATTTTTTAAATATTCATATTTATCCCAAAACTGCAATTGTTTCGCTTATTTGACATTTGTACAGTTTCTTTCATAATGAAATAATTTGCTGTTAAAGGTTTTAGGTAGCCATTTTGGGTCACCTCTAGTCTGAAAATTCTGCATCACATATTATTTCTAGTAGTATATTTATATTTTACAATGCCAAATAATCTATATTGAATAAAATTGTTTTTAAAAAATTACATTTTTACAGAGTTTAGTAAGGGACTATATTTTGTGGCGGAAGGTTTTCAAGAAGGAAATGAACAGATTTTCATAACTCACTAGTTTTAGAGTACTGTTACTTTAGCTTCCTAATTTTCAGCGCAGATCAAACTTCTAGATAGTTTATGTATTACGATATATTCATAACGTTCTAAAAAACATATTTAAACAATATATTGATATTTCTATCGATATATTTTGGCATATTTAGCTTATATTTCATAGAAGTTAAGAAAAAATTAACTCCAATTTTGACTTAGAATTAGTTTAATATATTTCATGCTATATCTCAAATTTTTGAGATGTGACCCCTGCTTGTTTTACTTTTAAATGAGCCATTAAATATACGTCTATTTGTATGCAAAGTTTTGGAAAGATGACATTACTATATTTTTTTAATATGCGTTATAATTTGATTACCCCAATATTTTGTAACATCTGTTGTTGTGTTCATTATGTACTGGCCTTTGAAGCCACCAGTAAAGCAAGAATTTTTAAACTTTGACTTAGATTTTACTTTTATAGTCACTACATGTGTTCACCTTCATACTGTATTAAAATCATAACTAAATAATAGTTCAAACTATAAATATTTGTTTGATTTCTTCAAGTTATCAATTTCTATGTAAATTTTTAGCCAAAATTTCAGGAAAATTATCATTTCTGTTTGGGGCCCTATATTTAAAAAAAAATGGCATGTGACATGGATCACAAATAAAATAAATGAACATTATAGGTCCCCATCTTTATATCCAAGTGGTTTTCGGATGATTGACATTACCATTATTTCAGGTGCCAACCTCCTTAATTTGAGTGCCCTTTTTGTTAATCCACCTTAAAGTGTTAAAATTACCGCGCTTGCGCGGGATATCATCTGGTTTCATTAAAAAGAAAAAAATCGTTATTTTTAATTGAATGCTTATGGGGACAAGTCCCCAGAGAGAGAGAGAGAGAGAGAGAGAGAGAGAGAGAGAGAGAGAGAGATATTTTAAATAGTTTCGTAATTTTACTATTGGTATAATTTTGTCATATTTAACGTGTTATGTAAGATATTACTTCCAAACTTATTCGAAGTTTTTGTTTTAAAATAATTAATTTAGAATGTATCATTGTTTCGTCTCGTTTTGGTTTTTTTTTATTTTGATACGAAACAGTGGCTTTGACTTTAAAATGGAGAATCGAAGCGAAAGTGTTCCTTCATCAACTTCATCAAGCACGTTTCCTTCTAGTTTAGACAGCTCAAGTATTTATAGACAACACAGAAAAAGAAAACACAGCATCACGGACACAGACGAGATTTTAGGTGTCTATGACGTAAGAAATCAACAAAATTCAGGTAAACAGCCTGATGCCGAAATTGCAAATGTAAACAATACTCGTGATACTGGCACCATGGACGGAGGGGCTGAATTACGCTCTAGCAGTAACAGTGCTATCTTTGATGTGGAAATTCCAACCCAAACTAGCAACTGGAATTATACAGTGTTTCCAAAATTGCACATTGAGTCGATACCAGAGGTATTCCCACCTTATGTCGTTTTTTCGTCTTACGCAGACTTCTTAGAAAATCAGAAAATCAAAAGAAGTAAGATTATTGCAACAATGAATGACCACGTATCAGAGCAATGGGAGCTTCAAGACTGCTATACGTATGTAATTGAACATATTCTTGACCTTGATTATGAACATATTGACCATGTTCCTGTTGATAGAGTAAAGGAGTTGTATAAATACACACAGTCTCAAGCATTGGATGAGCCATCATTAGAAGACTGGCAAAAGTATTTTGCAGAAAGAAATCTAGAAGATGGTTCTAGTACCTCTAAACAAAAATGGCAAAGGTATATCTTTACTTTTTTATGTTAAGATTGTTATTATTGATAATGTCCTACAAACCTGGTCAAACGGATAAAATTTGGCCAATGCTCGTAACAAACAAAATGTAATTTTTAAAAACCTGTGAACTTTTTTTTTTTTTACCTCTGTTTCCTTTCTTTAAAGAAACAGATGAAATCTATTTAACATGAATAATTCACTTTTGAAATTGACTTGTTAGCCTTGTTTTTATAACATAATTGAAAATTATGTTGGTGTGTTTTTTACCAGCCATTGCACTTTTGAAAGATTTATAACAAAAAGGAATCTTTGTTCCACTGGTTTCATCAGAGAAATTTGAAAAAAAATGTGAAGAATAGTATCATATGAATTTCAGTTATTTTATCTCGTCAAAATATATCTAAGAGTATTAAAATTGATGACCTTTACATCTGCTTTTGTGACAGTCAGCCTTATTGCTGATATATGGGATTCTCATTTGGAGCCTAATCATAGTTTTAAGTAGAGAACCGGTACCTGAATATCTCTCACAGGCAAATGATTCTTACAGTTTGTCAAGGTACGAAGTGTTCTGTGAATGACAGAGCTTTACAATATAATAATATTGGATGACATTGATCAACTACAGGTCTTATTTAACTAACAATCAGTGCATACATTGTCCCTGGTTCATTTTTGAATTAATTTAAAAAAAATGCTGTTTGATCAACTACAGGTCTCATTTAACTAACAATCAGTGCATACATTGTCCCTGGTTCATTTCTGAATTAATTTTAAAAAAAATGCTGTTTGAAACGTCTGTTTGAAAGCACTAATAAAACATTTATCAATATCAGTATTATTGTGAACAAGTATTTCATTTTCTTTTAATATGGTCGTTTTGGCACTGATTTGTTATGATGGTTATTTTCTCTTCTATAGGATGCATGAAAAAATCAGTGACTTTCTGTGGCAGCTGCTGTATTTGGTGAACAAGAGACAGATCCCAAAAACTGAAGAACTAACAGAAGGAATGTTCCAAGATCTGTTTATCAGATTTGCTAGAATATTTGGTTTAAATTTAATGTAAGTTTCCAAAAACAAAGTTTTATAATGCAAGCAGGTTATGAGAGATTTTCAGCTCACCTTAGCCAAAGGCACAAGTGAGCATTTCTGACCCAAATTTTGCCTCTTGTCTGTAGCTGTTGTCATAAACTTTTACAATTTCATCTCCTTATCAATAACCACAATCCAAATTTCCCCAAGTAATCCTTAGGTGAAGACAACTTCCTTATGGTATCTTTATATATTTTTTCAAGAACACTGTCCTAGAAATGACAATATTTACAAAATTAAGAAATATTCAGTTGTTGCCGAGGTGAGCGATGTTGCCCATTGGCCTGTAGTTTAATTTAAATGGTCACAATTTTGGTCAAAATTATTTTTCCGATTTAAATGTTTATAATGCTTCAGTAAGGCATGTTTAATAGACAAACAAAATTTGAGTGTCATTCGTTGAGTTAAAAGCGAGTTACAGAGCTTACAATTCTTTGCTTTTGTTTACATTTTGAATGTTAAAGTGAAATTTCCAGTTTTAGACTTAAAATGAATGTGTTAAATGTTAGGAAATGTTTATTTACGTTTACAATGAATAAGAAGATAGACACATCAGCTTGAAAAAGATTTTTTACTGATATATTGAACCTATGTAAACAAAAACAGGGCACGAGCCTTGTTTACATGACAAAGAATTGTGAGCCCTGTATCTTGCTTATAACTCTTCTACTGACTCTCAAATTTCATTAATCATTAGAAATGCATTCCTAAAGCATTGTAAATAATATAAACAGAAAAATAGAATTTGACCAAAATCGTGACCATGCCCCTTTAATGAGATGTTATTATTCCATGATATTATCCACTTGACTATGGATGCTTGACATGTCTATTTCATTAATGTTCTTTTAATAAAATATTAACCTGCACCAGGCATCTCAGTTACATGTACGTCCTGCTGTTATGTTTCAGAGGTGTTCCCAGTGTTGGACAATACAGTTTTGATTTATACAATAGAGAAATTTCCTCGGTCCCTGATGCTGTGTTGATAGATCCTTTGAAGGGAAATTCAGTATTTGGCGTTGTTAAGGTATGTGCTTTTTTAGAAATAACTTATTTGGTCATACAAATTGTAAAAAAATCAATGCTTTTTAACATAATTTACAAGTACATCTTGCTCTATTAACCGTTCTTAATATAAGGTTGTACAAGTTTGGTCCCTTACATTTCAAAGTGAGGGTTTTTTTTTTTTATTAAAGCATTGTCGTTTTTTTGAGTCTTGCTGGATGATAAAAAAATATATAAAAAAAATTTTGTTGTTTAAAGTGAAATATTTTTTAAATTTTTTTTTACATTATAGAAGCGTATTTATCTCTATGGCAATAAAAATGCATTAAAAGTGAACTTGTCTGTGAAAACTTATTTGGGAAATACAGAGTTGAATTATTTATCAAATATATTTTATTTTTCCGTTATTGAAATTCAATGTTTATTATGCTCAACTTGGATATTTATAATGCTTAACCAAAGATTGAATGTCAGTTGTCAAGTAAATAAGATTTAGAGCTCACAATTCCTTTTTTATATAAATAAGGCTTATGTCATGTTTTAAGAGTTATCACACATCACAGAGAGATTGACAATGTTTATATTATTAAAAAATTATAAAATGTTAAATTACCCTAAGCATTTAAAAGTCATAAATTGATGAAGTAAATTCCTGGCTATCATTTCATTCATAGTATTGGTCTGGTTAAAACTTGAGATATTTTGGCAGTGGCTCTTTTTATATAAAAAATGAGTCTTATTTGATCATAAAGTTTTATACACTATTCTCCTTTAACCACAAGTATATTATATATATTATGAAATAAATATTTTGTTTTAGGTTAAAAAATATTATAGCAAAGAGAGTGATTCACAGACACAAAGAAACTTAGAAAGAGGGACAACTGCGCACAACCAAGACCATCGGGTGGACAGTCAGTGGAAGGGTCAGCTGGTCGGGGATATTCTGGCAGTGCTAAAGCAGTCTATGTTTGGTCCTACTGGAATCTTTGGTCTGATAGTTCAAGCTACCGAGGTGAGTAAATATGTAAATATGGAAAAAGGAAGAATTGAACCAGAATTGTTTGGTCTGCAACTTTATATTTGTCATTGTTCTACAAAGAGAGAAGAAAAGGCTACATAATAAAGACTGTTGAACTTTCTCAATGTGAACAAAGTCAATTAGTTCAGTACATTTAAACATTTTGTAACAACATTCTAACAGACCATTAATTTAAGAATGTCCACTTAATGTTTCAACAATTGTCCTTAATAAATAATTATGTGGGTTAAAGTCCCTATTGATTTTCAGGTTCAGATATCTATTGGAATTGTTCATTAGTATGGTTTTCCTTCCATGTGATGAGATGTTTACCAGTACTAATCAACCTGTTGAGAGAATTCATGTCCATTATAATCTCACTTTATATCAAGTAGTGACAAGTACATATATATGTACAATTGTAGTCATGATATTGCAAAAGTATCATTTACAAAGAAATGTCTTATGTAAACAAACTTTTAATGATTAAGGCATTAGGCAGTAAAACTCTTTTAAAAGGCACCTTGATTTAACAAATTCCAGCTTATAGCATAAAGTTTTTGTTCCTGGAAAACATTCGTAACATTACATTACATTGACATTACATGCACCTGTATCTGAAAAGCATGGATTTAACTTACCGGTCATGTAATGTTAATCAAAGCAATCTGCCAATGGGCAAGGCTTTAATTCAGTGATCTGTATACAGTTTCTGACGTTAATTAAGGAAAACAGTTTCTGGCATTTCTTTACAAGTTTCAAACCCACCCTAACCCCACAAATTGATTGAAATATTATAATGTATTCTTAAAATCAAAGCTAATACTAGTTAGCATGCAAAAATTAATTTTATTTATACTTTTATAGGTAACAATTGTTGCATTTGCAACAGAGGACAATTATTTGGAATGCTTAAAGAACGGCCAACTTCCTAACCGTGACTGTGCTACAGTGAAGTACAGTGAAAAGTGCAATATTCTGACAAAGAGAGGGAGGCTTGAACTTGTTAAAGCTTTTCTTGGCATGGCAGATTTAATGGAATGTTTGTAATTGTGAAAATGATGAATAGTTTTAGTATTTTCTATTGTCAAATTGTTCGAGATGTTGTCTGAGATGCAACATTTACGCATTATTTTGTATTGCCAAAGTATATTGTTTATATGTTTCATTTTGAATGTTGAGTTATTAATTAAAAAAAATAAAATTTTGATTTTAAACTTGAAGTGAGCTTGAATTTCTCTAGACATGTATATGTAAACATAAATGTAGACATTAAAAGCATATACGTGTATATTTTTATCGGAAATATTTGTATTAATCATGATAGAGTATGTACTTTGCGGCAACTTAAGGTTACTACAAGTTTCCGGCAGGTTTCAGCACGGAAACTTAAAGTTTCAACAAGGTTTCCATAAAGTTTCAGTTTTGCTAAAACTGGACTTTCATCTAGTTGATATGTTTGATAATTCTTTTAAAGAGGTATAGCGCCTTCTCACACTATTTCGCCTACACCTGTGTTTGGACGGAAAGTACCTATTACTAAAAATAGCTTCAGGTACCTAGCTGTCTCAATATGATTTTCGAAACCTAGATACACTGTACTGATTTTATAATGGTGTCTTTAACAACGGATTTGTCATAAATCCGGGAAACTCTGTATATAATATTAGTTGATATTCTGAACCGCGATAAGTTCAAGAAAAATGTATAGTGTTAATGAAGAGATCTGTTTATATTTTTTGTGCTCATACTCAGACTGAATTAAACATGATAATTTAAAAAAGAAGATTAGATACAGGTTACTTAATCTCTCTATTCTTTTCATGTTTCAATTAAGTGAAAAAAAATATTTACTTCTTGGTCGACCATAAAATCAAAAAGACCTACGCGTTACCACTTGGCCACGCATCTAACATTTTCTAAAGCTGTATTTTCATTATATATGGCTATAAACATGATTGTATTAGAAAAGAGACTAATTGAATTATTTGTCTTATTTTCAGTACGAAGACCACGTTAAACCAAAACTAATTCAATGCAAACGTGTACTACAATACATGTAAAACATAATTTTAATCGGATTTCTTTGGTTTAGAGTGGTTCAAATAGTCAAATATCCAATTTTTTATAGTATACTAACAACTTTCCTATATATCCCTAACAAGTTCAAGTTCAGTTTATTCGCTCAAACCAAATCATTTGGTACAAGAGGAACATATATATACAATACACATAAATATAAATCGTCAGAGGTACATACATAATGGTAAATTTTCATACAGGAAAAATATATGAAAAAAAAGACAAACTATATAAAGAATCACTACTTATTTAAGACTATGGTATAAAGGATAAAAATAGGAAAACAGCTAAGGGGAACAGACAGCATCGAAAATATTTGAAATAAACACACACAGTTTTCTTAGCGATTTACAGTTGCTGTTGGTCATGAGATCAGAGAACTTAAAAAAGTTTGGTCTTTTCCAATATTTTTTGTCTAGATATTTTTTCCTTATTTCTTCTAGGGCCGAACATTCTAAAATATAATGAAATTCATCGCCAATGAGACCTTTATTACACAAAAGACATAGCCTCTCATTCCGAGGAATGTTATACCATCTGCCTGTCTCTACAGGGAGGCGATGGTTTGATGTACGAAATTTAATTAGTTTTTTTCTTAGTTTTACAGGTAAAATATCGAGATACTTTTCGAAGCAAAAATTGGGTTTTAAAATTTTATACACCTCTGGAAGAACAATTTATATCGTTTGACCATATTTGCACAAATTGGTCTTTTAATCTTTGTTTTACAGTAGCAGTTAACCATTTTATATTGACAAAATTTTGGTTCTGCCAGACATATTGTAGCCCGCACATGTTCAAAATTCTTTGAATACAGTCTAACCATGGGCTTTTACAATCACCATTCAAATGTTGTGAAAATAAATATCTGTACACTGTATATACAATTTTGTTATCAGGGCTTATTAACATTTTTCCCCAATATGTAATTATTCTTGTATAGACATTGATATACAAAGGATAACGCCCTGTTTCACCATATATCATAAAATTCGGTGTTGTGCTTCTTAAATTAAGTACTGTTTTCAAAAATTTCAAATGTACACGTTCAATAATATCTAGATTTTCAAAACCCCAAATTTCACAGCCGTACAGTAAAACTGGTAAAACAACCTTATCAAACAAATCAAACTGACAATTTAATGGTAAATTAAAATTTCTAATTTTCCTTATAACCCCATACATGGCTTTTTGAGCCTGTTCACACAAATGCTTTTTTGCTTTAGAAAATGAACCAGTTCTTGACAACACAATACCCAGATACTTAAATTCTTTAACATTTTCAATAATTTCTCCTTTATAATAAAAAGTCTTTTTCCATGTTGCACCTTTGGAGAAAACCATTAACAAAACCTGAATATTTTAATGATGTTGTGTAAGATAATTAAGACTCTTTGAGCATGGTAATTGTGTAATTTGCATTTCTTTGAATATATTTATACTAATTATTGTATAATATTGAAAATGTCTGATGTTTGCAAAAGTGCTATATTTTAGGCCAAATCGTATATTAAGTGCCCTATACCTCTTTCTAAAGAAACATCAAATGTATTGTCAAATAGTAGAAAAGGTTAATATATATATTTAATTTTTTTTTCAAGACAATCATTGCACAGACACTGTCATAATAAATAAATACCCTATACCTAATAATATACGTGTATTATTAGGCATTATTAGATATACAATGTAGGTTATTTATTTTTATTATGACAAAAAATTATAACGTCAAGTACATGTACCTGTAAAACAGTGGTCTCACTTAGACCTCCAACATATTGAAATCAAACCTGGGAGCTGAATGTCATATCAATTAAACAATCAGTTCATTATCAAAGTTATTCAGTTGTTCAAATATACAGTTATTGTGCAGTCAACTTTAGAATAAAGTATACTGCACAAATTTATATTCGGTATGCATTAACCTTCAGTACCTGAAATCAGCATTAAATTCGTCCATGCAGTACCCAGTTTGCTATTAATGATAATGTCGTGCGACTTCGGTAATATATTTTGCGTTTGTACGTAATGAGTTTATTTTGAGCTCCTATTAAAGCTGCAAGCTTATGCGAGTTCTGATGCATGATCAACCGTTCCGGCGTTCGCTTCACATTTTGGACTTAATTTCAATTAAACTTGACACACGATGCAGTCCTACGTGAAGGGTGATTAAAATCATTAGATAAAGGGCCACATCTTTTAAAAAAAGATTTAAACAACTGTCATAGAAGGTCGAGTATCTTTAATAATCTTTTCCACAAGATCATCTGCATCAGTACGCCAATATCATTATTTGTGCAAATTCTGAAATCTTGAAACCTGGACCATTGAACAAAAAGGGCCCCAGGGGTGGGTGAGGGATTCAGAATTCCACATATACTGTAGATTTTGAATTGATAAAATCGTGACCGTACGACCAATAGTAAGCTCCAGATGTGGTGCAAAATAGACCACAAGATCGGGTAAATTATTAAAATCTAATTCTTATACTCAAACAATTCACTTATGAACCGTTACGCTGTTTGGGCCAAAAAAATACTAATAGAGAAACACTTGAGATTATTCTAAAATCATTACGCATTATACTGATCTCATTTTTAGATCACCGAGACGAAGTATACACTCGGCGTCGGCGTCCGGACCTGGTTAAAGTTTTTGTTGCAGGTCC
Organism: Magallana ariakensis; assembly: GCA_020458035.1. Taxonomy (NCBI): domain Eukaryota; kingdom Metazoa; phylum Mollusca; class Bivalvia; order Ostreida; family Ostreidae; genus Magallana; species Magallana ariakensis. The sequence continues at coordinate 9,162,596 of CM035815.1, forward strand.
TGTATCTAAGTTATTACTTGTTCTCTCTTCACCAAACTTGCATGGATGATGCATCTTGACCTACTTATGGACTTTAAAGACTTGGATGCTAAATCTGGGCCATGAATTTCAGATGCTGGAGGAGGTCAAGGTTTTTGGAGCAGGTTAAAGTTTTTGGTGCAGGTGCCCTTTGATAGCAATTTCTTAGTTACTACTGGTCCTAACTTCACCAAACTTGCATGGATGGTGCGTCTTATGATACTGATGCACCAGACAGGCTTGAATGCTGAATCTGAGCCATAGGTTTCGGATGCTGGATGAGGTTAAGGTTTTTAGAGCTGGTTAAAGTTTTTGGAGCAGGTGCCCTCTGATGATTATATCTGAGTTATAACTGGTCCTAACTTCACTAAACTTGCATGGACGATGCGTCTTACGATACTGATGCACCTGACAGGCTTGAATGCTGAATCTGAGCCATAGGTTTCGGATGCTGGATGAGGTTAAGTTTTTTGGAACAGGTCACATGTTTAATAGATAATAGTACTATTTCAATCGTGCATAGTTGATTTAACTATAATATACATGAATCGCAGAGGTAGCGTCAGATGCAAAACCTGACGTCCGTTATCAAGGATGTTAAAAAATATATCTTAGTTATTACTAATCCTAACTTCACCAAACTTGCATGGATGGTGCGTCTTATGATACTGATGCACCTGACAGGCATGAATGGTGAATCTGAGCCATAGGTTTCGGATGCTGGAGGAGGTTAAGGTTTTTATAGCTGGTTAAAGTTTTTGCAGCAGGTGCCCTCTGATGATTATATCTTAGTTATTACTGGTCCTAACTTCACCAAACTTACATGGATGATGCGTCTTATGATACTGATGCACCTGATAGGCTTAAATGGTGAGTCTGAGCCATAAGTTTCGGATTCTGGATGAGGTTTTGTTTTTTGGAACAGGTCATATGTTTTATAGATAATAGTACTATTTCAAACTTGCATTTTTGATTTAACAATAATATAAATAAATTGCAGAGGTAGCTTCAGATGCAGAGCCTGATGTCCATTATCAAGGATTCTTAAAAAAAATTCATACCTTACTCAAACTTGCTTTATAGATGTATTTGTTGTTAAATGATATAACATGACTCCTATGCTATGATACAGTATTGTTTTATATGATACAATATTATATCATATATAATACTGTAAAAGGTTATATGATATGATATGATATAATATTGTATCAATTTTTTGTACAATATGATATGATATTGTATTATGATATTGTTATGTATAGTATTGTATATTATGATACAATATTGTATAAAATGATATTGTATTATATATTATTTTATCACATTATATTGTTTCATATGATATTTTAATATATAATATCATATCATATGATACGATATTGTATAATATGATATTTTGGGTTATAAACTATATTATTAAATCACATGAAATTGTATTATATGCTATTGTTATATATAGTATTGTATCATATGATACGATATTGTATAATGTACTATTGTTATATATAATATATTACTATATCACATGATATTGTATCATATATTATGATACAATATTGTATCAAATTATGTTTATCATATGATACAATATCATATTATGTATCAAATATGTTACAATATCATACTATATTATACAATATAATATCATATGTTACAATATTGTGATGTATTATGTGATATGATATTGTATCATGAAATTCATATATTATATATATTGCCATTATGTGATCAAATACAATAATGTACATGTATAACAAGATACAATGTCATATCATATGTTACAATATCATATTGCATCATTATTTTTTACACTTTTATATTGTATTATATGATTTATATTGTAAGTATTATAGGATGCAATATCGTATTTTATATTATTGTATTGAAAAACATTGTATTTTATAATACCGTATGAAATGAAAATATGATTATCATGCAATTTTTTAACACATGATTTACGATATTGTGTCAAAACAGTATCCATGAATGTCCAAGATCATTAATATATTAACTATGATTTTCATATAATATGATAAAGGTGGTCTCATACAGGTGATGCCTCATAAAAGTGATGCCTCGTCTCGGTGAGCTTTGTAATCTGTGATTACTTACGTTTTATATGTGGCGCAATGGTTGATACACCGTTGAAATTTGAATAATAAAGTAAGAAGTATACTAGCATTTTTTCCGTTAGAAATTATTTTAAATACATGTATACAAAGAGCTACACGTATCCTGCGCACTGACTATCAACACCGAGACGGCTCTGCAAGCTGCACGGCGATTCGAGTTATACACATACCATGCACGTACTTCATCTTATGGCCATATATTTACATCTACCGAGTATTTAATCATCCATTTAATAAGAAAACAGAGTGTGATTAAACAATAAAATGCTTTATTTAGTGATTCATGCAAGATATGAAGGTAGCGATATTGCAAAAAAAAAATAATAATACATAACCCGCGTTAGCAAAACAAATTATTGAATTAATCATAAAAGTAGGTAAAATGAACTAAATTATTCTTAAAATACCTCACTACACCTATAATGGCACTTTTTAAGACACTACGTCACAAAATGGCGATTTTAATGTATCAATCAATTTGGTTGTATATCGTCACAGCTTGATTTAGTGGTTAAATTATCGGGCTGAAATATAATTGTTTATCCTTTTATCCGAAATTGCTCACTTTTTTGCCTATTTGATTAACTAGTATATACTTCTTATCCATCATGTTATCTATCATAATCAATTAATTTTCTGCTGATTTGAGAAACAATTTCAAGGTGTAGTGAGCCACCTTAATGTACATCAGTACGTTAGATAAAAGAAATAGCCATGTCTTCATATATGGGAATTTGAGTCTGGCATTGTCATGATTACTTCGTGCAGTCCTTGATTTTTCTTAGCTTGCTGAAGGTTTCGACCGATTAATGAACTGGTTAGAACTGGATCGTGTAGATTTCAGCTCTGTCAGTATTTACAGCGCTGTTAATTTCAATCGGTTTTCTTAAGAAATGGGGGAGAAAATACTTGGTAGATGTAAAAAATAAATATGATCAATAAACAATAATTTAGTTACTTTTACTTACTTTTTACGATTGATTCATTAATTTGTTAAAAGAAAGATGTAAAAATGAAAAATAAAATGCTTCTTTGATGATTTACGCGAGCCATTGAGGTAGCAATCATTGCAGAATAAATTATCGCGGGTTACATGTATGTATTTTTGTCGCTACCCTTATACCCGCATGAATCATCAAAGAAAGCATTAAATATGGAACAATAAATGAAACTATTGGTTAATGACCTGGAATTATTAAAAAAAAAATAATCGACCATGATTTAAATAATTCAAATTGAAATAGACAATTGAATTCGTGTTCGTGAATAAACGATTGGCATATGATTCAATAATGCATAATTGTAACCCTGGAACATTCATATTGTCTATGATGGTGTGAGGATACAATCCTAAAACCTTTTTTTTTAAGTATCACATTGTCAAATATCTATGGGGACCATGCGTGATTCTGAGGGAAGTGAAGTTACAAAAGCTTAAAACGTCTTCTGATATCTTTTGAAATTTGGCTGTTGCATGATCATATTAAGCAAATTGTAATAAATTTAAAGAGAACATTTTCCAAATCGGTCAAATATTTTGTACGAAGTGGATTTCCAATAATGGAACTGCATTTCATAATTTGACTACCAGGAGAGCTAATGTTTGGCAAACACGAGAATTGACCACATCATCAATTTGATCATCCGGCAGTTTATTTCTCAATAAAAGGTTTTTAATTTTATTGTCTTCTAACAAAATTGTAATCGATGTAACTTACAACAAACAAAACTGGTCATCTACACAACGAGAACAATTTTTTTCAACGAGTTCGTGTGTCGGTGTTACAATAATGTACACATTTTCATGACCATTTAGAAAATTTATACAAATCCATTCACAGACTGTGTTTATCTACCTCAGAGACCTACTGTATGTATAAACTTTCATCACTTTTTGTTCGGATAACCAAACGTTTCAATCCTAAATTCAATTCAATGTTAAATAGAGAGAGTGAGAGATATTACGAGTGGATAATAAAGATTGCAATACAGTTCTAACTTCTATTGATTTTTGCAAAACAGCGTCCTTAACTAGATTTTGCAGACACTGGTTTTAACGACAATTGCAATTATTGTATTTTGGGAATCCAACACGGGTAATGCTATTATCACTATAGACTTTAGGTTGCTTCGTTCTGAGAAATTACACTATTGGCACCTCTCCCTTCTCATTGTTACGAGAACAATTTTGGTGAATGAAGAACTTCCCTAAAAGGAAATAAATGCACATATAATGAAGGCAATATATTGATTTAATCGTTTTTATTTGCATTGGTCAGGATGTACATGTAAACTTTTGTGCAATCGCGTCATGATGTAAAACATCTCAATAAATTATACAGAAGCCACTAGATAAGTCGTTTTGGTTTAAGCTCCCGTGTCTTTTATTGACACTTTCTCTTTTTATGAGGCGATTCTTCAATCTGTATTTGAAGTCGAGTAGCCAATTACTACATAAACAATTGCGTCTTTACCACCAATAGTTTAAAAGAACGTGGTAGTTTACTCTACCATATAAGAGTTTTCTCTTTCCTTTGGTCTTTGTGTGACAGATGACATTGGCCTAGGTCTGACCACGTGGCTACTATATGGTTGAATACTACATGTAGTATATATTTGTATTATAATAATCAAGTATTTCATACTGATCTTCAAAGTTTAATAAAATTAGATTATTTCAATGCATGTAATTACAAATAGTAATTCCAGAGCATGCCTGTTTTTCGACCATTCATTCATTGCTCACTACCAACGTCGTTGATGTTTTAAAAGAAGTCAAACGCTGGAGTTAGAAACAAATATTTGCAGACACTCTCAAGACACTCTCAAGATTCGAAGATGTAAAACTCAGAATAATTTAAGTTATTGGCACGAATAACAATATTCCGGCAAATTATTATTTTTGTCACATCATCGATAAGCAATGCAACTCTCAAACAAGACTTTCTAAATACGCTTTTGGCATTTCACGTATGTGAACTGTTCGTCCTTTGCGCGGAGTCACGTGATGTCTCGGATTCGGTTCCCCTTGTTCATGCACAAAGTGTGCGACCCCATTAGTTTCTAGGTTTAACTGTCTCTTTTTGTAGACGTCGAAGAGTTCTTGAACAATATCTGTAACCATGACAGTATTACAATTAGATGTTATCAATTTAAGAAGAAAAATTCCGTCTTGGTGAAGATATTTGTCCACAAAATCTCTCGTGAGTTTCTGTGTGAATAAGTCTTTGTTTTCCCGGTCATAAGCATCAATGATTTTAAGGTATTTCTTGATGAAGCTTTTACGATTAAACGGGACCACTATCAGGAGAACAGTATATAGAACATTGAACAACGTCAGAACTGCGACTATCGTTATCCAAAACCAAAGGAAGATGAAAAACTTTTCGTTGTAGAGATTCACAGGAAGAACACATTGCAAAGTCCAACGTTGAACATTGTTCATTTGACGAAGGTCAAAGTCACACAAGGTCACTCTTGGGAAGCGGTGGGTCCTCGACCAGTCGTTCTCTGTCAGTATGGATTGAATGACCTCGTAGCCATAGATATAGAACTTATTACTCCCCAGGAATTCGTTCAGGAAGAACAGTTGTCCAACGGCATTTAGCAAAAATAAACACTTTGTAAACAAACAAAGAAACACCAGATAGTTTCCGTGGTGTCTCCCAATTCCTATTCCGAAATATCCAATTACCTTTGAACGTTGATTTGGGAAGCATCCACCCCTGTGGGGTGATATATTGGTCATCCATTGGTCCAAAAACATAGCTACTGTCTTTAGTTTCTTTTTTCTATCTTCTGTCGTATCACCTTGAGTCATTTTTACCAAATCTAACATTTTCTTCAAACCAATCCCAGAATGAGTGTATGCAAAATATTTCCATATATTTCTTGGTAGTTTGAATAGAAAAGCCATCAACAGAAGAATCAAAGGGACCCATTGATAATAAGTTATCTCGTCCGTTCTCCGGACCTCGTAATTAGCAGGAATCGGTTTGGAGAAAGGTATCTGGTAGGTGTTGGCCACCCAACACAAATAGTTCGTATAGTCTATCTCATTGTACGTGAACTCGGTCGGACAGAAGCAGTGGATTGGATCCCCGACATATTCATTGGTCACCACGGTGATTTGCATAAACAAAAGGAAGATAACCGTGTAGTAGTGGCTGAGGCGGTCTATGTAGTTGTCATCGTGTACGGTCCTCAGTCCTTCGTAAACCCCTACAGGTCCCAAAATGTGGTCCAATCTGGAAAGATAGAAATAGAATCCTTCTATGAATACTTTGTGTTGGGAACAGCTTTTGTCAACAACTAATCTCTCAACACCTTTTTATGAAAATCTCTCATAAGACATAACTATCTAAATCCTCTCATTAGTTTTTAGTCAATTTTCTCTCAATTGTTTTGTCAACTGGTCATTTAAACACTACCAATCTTACCACATTTAGGTTTTGAATCTAAATAAAAAACATACTATGTCTTGTCAATATTTTATCAAAAATTGTGTTTGATACGATTTTTTACAAAAACTCTGAAATTTCTTTCTTTTACATAAACATAGTCAGGACAACTGGCTGTCATTGTTGGGTAAAGAAAAATGGAGGACTGTATAAGGAACAAATAAAGTCTGGCGATTTTTTATGCACTTATAACTATTGATGTTGTGATTTTTTAAAATTAGTTTTGAGTACATTTTAACGATATGTATACATTACATCAAAGTGGGCCAGTGGGTTGTTTTGTCAAATTCTATCATATTTATGGTCCAAATTAAAAAAAAATGCTTTGTTGCATTGGTTTAATGTTAACACTCTCTATGAAGATCTAACGATGGTATAGACATGAAATAACACTACTATAAAATGACCAAAAACTTATGGATACAATATATAACTGAAATTTTATTAATTATGATTTACCCTTGTAAACAAGTATTTGTCGTAAAATCAAAGAATGTTTATAATACCCCCAAAAACATGAAGCTCAATAACCTTTCCGCGAAATGGCGGCAGTAGTGATAACAAAGTATTACAGAAATTGTAACCAGGAGTTGGGGTACATCAACAGATACAGTCTCGGTCAGAAACAACAGACAGACTACTTACAAAGTCACTCAGAAACAACAGACATACTACTTACAAAGTCACCAGTGGCATGGTTTAAACATGGAAAGTCTTCCATTTAAAACAATACAGGGAAATAGTCCTCATTTGTTTCCGTAAAGAAACCTAATCCATCGGCCAATGCTTATAGAAGTCGGCACCAGAGTTCGATCGCAGGGAACCTGCCATGTCGGGACCACTGTTGTTCACGGACGGATGAATTTTGGCTTTGAAGAACGGGGAGCAATGGCGATGCCACAGTGATTAATTGAACGATAAGCAATATACTACCCGATAAATGTATGGCTCATTCTGATTATCAACCATTAGGTTGTGGGATTAAAAGACAAAGGAACCTTGGTTCAGATTTAAAGTACCCGTTGTCTTGCTCTGTATGACTAGCAGCCCACGGTCTTCTCAAATTAATTAATATGTGCTAATGACTGACAAGTAAGATAGTTTTGTCAAATTTTATCCCACCTTCGGTTTGGGGAAATGATTTATGACATAGTTAAATGTTTATAGTTGACAAGTTTTTAATTTGTAAAGAAATTGCACCGTAATACAATTCTTCCACCCCAACAATTGATTAACAAAGACAAATGCAGTTTTATTGAATAAACGAGTGTTACCAATGGTTTCTAATTTTTATTTTTTGAAAATTTCCCCTACATACCAAATGTGTTGAGCTGTACTTATTGATTTTATACGAATGTTTTGTTATTAATATATTTAAGTCATTGAGTTGCTTCCCTTATTCCGGTGGTGACCGACCAAAGTACATTTTTAATTGCTTCCAAGTTCATAAGAGGATTAAAAGATTGAATTTTCAAACTTTGTACTTTAACATGTATTTTATGCTAATTCAAGCCAAATGAATACACAAGTACTTAAGTATTAATCTTTCAACTTGCCACACCAATTTTAAATCATCTCTAGAGTGATATTGATAAGTACACTACATGTATGTAAACATACATTGTTAGAACACATCTCTATTCGAAGAGTCATTTTACCTTAACAAGAGTAACCTGCTGTGCAAACTATATTTTACCAATCTTGATTGATATTGTTCGAAAACTTAAGTTATCACAATAATCTTATACAACTGTACTTGTTTATTAGAGAGCGTTTAGACAAGAAATAAATATCCAATAAATAAGAAAAAGATTATCTAATCATTCATATTCAACCATCACTTATATGTTAAATTTTTTTAATATGTTTTAGTCTGAATGATATTTGAGTGAAGTTTACCAATCCTGAATACTTAAACACCGACAAATATCAAAACACAATATCTTAAATAGGTGGATATATTTTTAAAAAAAGATTAGTGAATTTAAAAGACAATGAGCTACTCCTATTAACATAACGTAACGTAACGCATTATGACCGAAACTCGTGCTATTTGGAGACTAATATTCAATACATATATGTATTACGAGGCAACTGCTTGAAAAACTTATGTTTTACATGTTAAAAATATAAAAATATTAAACTTTACACTTATAATGTACTTTTAGTACCCTACATTAAAGAGGAACTTTGGACACATTTCTATAGTCATTGCCAATCGGAGCAGATTTAAAGGTCAAAATGCAATTGTTAATACGTATAATGCACCGGGGGCGAAGAACCTCACTAATTTTACCAAACTCCACATGTAAACATTATCATCATCTGTTATACATATTACACGTATAGAGGGCCAAGGACAAGAGGTAAGATATAATAATGATTTTTTTTAAAGCATACACGTCGAAAATATTTTAACCCAATTTACTGTAAATCAACTGTAACGCGCGAATTCCGATGATCCGGCGAGTAAACTTTAGAGTGATACGACGTTTCAAGTGTTGAATTCATTTGTTACTTAAGTGGGCACTTAAATCTATTCCATCAATATTTTATCTTGCGAATTGATATATCCCGTTTCTTAACAATTACAAAATGCCCGAAGATTGAATTCAATGTAAATGAGTAAATATGCAAAGCTAAGTACCAATACATTGATATTATAAAAAAAGCAGGAGAAACTTACATACACTCGTATGTGCATTGTATAACGAGTTTCTGTTTTTTCTGTCAATATCTTTGCCGTTTCACGTGATATTTTAAATTTTAATTTTGAACAAAATGTTAAAAGAGATCAAAACTACGAAAAGAACAATGAAATGTCAAAGAAGGCTTAAAATTGTCTAATGTTTAAACGTAAAAGCACGATTTTCCAAATCCCAAATAATTTTAAATTTATATCTAGGTGAATTTAAAGCCCTAACTTGTGAAGAGAGTGTTGCAGTTCCCATGCTATTTTTCCCTAAAGGAGTTGCAGATAAAATGGGAAAATCAAAGTTACAGAATTCGATCTAAATCTTTTTTGCATGCAGCGTTGTACAGTAAGCAATGTAGAATTTTATCTGGAAAGTTTGTACTAACTTTTTTAAGACCATGAAATAAATTTGAAAATGGTTACACAGATGTCATGTGGCAGATTTCACGTTTTATAAAAGCTGAATCCTCATTGTTGTGGAAAAACTGCCTCCTATATCAAATCCAATTAATTTTAATCTTAACGTTTAGAGTCAGATAATTTCTTGAAACTGTTATTTCCGATTTTTTTTCAAAGAGGCATATTTTTGAAAAATCTAATTTTGGAAAAAAATCATTTAAAATACCTTTGAAATTTAAGAACGCTGCGTTAAATTCCCTGATACAAGTCATATCTAGAGTCGAATGGTTACGCAGTTAAAATAGTTTGTAACCCTATTCGACTTTTTTAATTGGGTTCGAATCCCGGAAAAGTTGGATTTTTTAAATACATATTTCTTTTAATCGCACCGAAAAGTTATGTATATAGATAATTTATGAATGTCAGAAAGAAGTTATTAAAACACTTCTCAATGAAATATTACTTTTGCATGCGTGCTTAATTTTTTTTTCAACATTACTGTGTGAAGTCATCGTTTTTTATTAACTTGAAATATAAACATTTTCTTCTGAACAAGAGATTTCAAAACAAGAAAGTTGGGTTTTTTCCCTTTTTATGAAATAACCGGGTATGCCGTTTTCAAAGATACATATACAGGTTGTTAAAAGCAAAATACTCATTAAAAAAAGAATGAATCAGTGATGAAGCATTACGTATATAAAAATATGTACGGATAAATTTGTTTTACCTTTTCATCTGGACTATGCGTTTATTTAGATACTATAAAAATATTTACATTCATACAATGATTATAATTACAACTCTGGCGGTTTTGAAGGTCAGAATCAGATTTATCCATGTAGCTCCAAAGAATGATATTTTAAACATACTGGACAGTATAAATCAAATAAATATGTGTTAGCCTAAAACACCCAGAATATATGGTCATCTTCTTATCTGCATTTATGAAAATTAAATGGTGGTTACCGTGTTCGATAGAAATGAGCGTAAAATGTTAGTGTATTTTGCCTACATACGGAACATACCCGCTATGTAAATACAGTCGTCTACGTAATGTGTATATATTCAGATATGACTCTTCAAGCGATATGGATATTTAATAAAGGTCCTTTCATCGTTAGGTAATAATCCTGCTTTTGTGCAACACCCTCTTTCCTTGCTGCATATTTGTTTTCGAGTGTGGATGAGTAATTGAAGATTACAACTTGTTTTTTATAGATAATAATGGTTACAAGATAGACAAACTTGCAGAAGGATCCCCATAAACTCCAGATCTCCCACCCACGCCCACGCAACTTATACAACTAACTGAAAAAACTGACAGTGCCTCTTACTTTCAATGGTTTTGGTTTATAAAGCTTAAAGTCTTTGTAGCCAGCTGTTGAAAGCATTTGATACATGAGGAGACATAAATGAGCCGTACGGTGTACGGAGGGGTGGGGATCTGTACATATACGCACACAAAATCGTAAGAATGTGACATAGCTGATACTGACGAAAATACTTTCTCAACTTCTTGCGACACGTTATCACTGTAAAGATTTGTACATAGGATTCGCATCACACCCTTTGAACAGCGTTAGCTTTATGCAATATGTAGCGGGAAAATTAAACCATCAGGCATCTGGCAAATTATGTGAAACGCTGAAGGTATGATTCATGCACAATTCATTCATACAATGTTACAGAAAAGTGATGCATATATTATATTCACATTTACCACACATATCAAACAGAAAGCTTTGACGTTTAAACTCTGTGGTTCATTTAAGAAATAAACAGCAATTTAAAAAGTTCACCGGGATATGAAGTTGGTTGGTCACGTGATCAAATCCTGTGAAGCCCAAAGGGCTTCTCAGTAGATTTGATCACGTACCAACCAACTTCATATCCCGGTGAATTTTTTAACATTGCTGTTTATTACTTATATTTACGTTTGAAAAAGACAAATCGTTCAGAACTGTTAAAATAACCGAGATTTTATGTTTACAATAATCCGAGCGACAAGCGATAAGCACGTGCTATGATCATTATGATCAGGAAAAATAATCAGTTATAATTTTTTCTGCAATGATCGCATTCATCATATCTAGAATGAATTTCGAAGCAAACATTTTAGTATTCATTTTAAAATTCTTTAAATTTCTCTTTTTTATGTGTCATATACAAATATAAATCCCCTCCCCCCCCCCCTAAAAGAGTTATATCAGAAATTGATCAACTGTATCAGTCAATATTCTTTAATTAATAATGGGAAGTTTTGATAATAGAATCATATGTATGTAAAAAAAAAAAACCGCTTAGAATTTTTGGACAAGTTGACATCCCCCCCCCCAAAAAAAAAATGACGAAATTTTGACCAACAAAGGGAGGTCAGATTTCGTAAGCCCATCATTCCTTGAAGCGGAGAACGGTTTTACTAAAAGAAGATGGGTGAATAAGGCGTGTAAACTGCCTATATGAGGATAGATAAGATACCATAAAATTAAAATATCAACAAATCTCATAATTTCTTTCTAAATTATTGAAAACAATGCATATTTACCCTTACATCGATTTATAACCCTAAAATATATTTATTAATTGGAATAGGTTGATTTAAACTAGCGTATGCGTGTCAAAACCTCCAAATTAGTGTCATTTCTGTAACTTCAATGCCTTTTCTTTTATAGAGTGGGTCTGAGCTCCATATTTTTGTCATAGTCTATATAAGGTTTAAAGGAAATCAAACCGATTCCAATCAACGAAAACATGGAGAGATGACCCACTATACTTTAAAAATGTCATTTTGTATTGCAACAATTGAACGTTTTAGAAAAATATTACAAGTCCGTAAATTCGTGGTTGAAGTCACATATTAGCATTTAACGATGGAGATTGTTGTGACTGAAATGGCTCAGTGGTTAAAGCACCAGACAGTATGTAAAATTATAGAGCTAGGGGTTTTTAGGTTGTGGGTTCGATACCACCAAAACTTAAGAATTTTTTTTTTCTTATCGTTTGTTAAAATATTCAAAACTGAATATAGTTAGAAACTGTGCTTTTGTAAACTTGTATTATAACATTATCAAGTATATATTTAGTTAAAAAAAAAATTGAAATTGTATTTACGACTTAACCAAATGGGCATTTGCGCTATCTTGTTCCCCCATCTTCTTTGAACGGGTTGATCAAACCATTGACCAAACGTATTGACCATCAATGGGGTTGCCATGTACATGTAAATCGAAAATCCTATACAGTTCTTTCTTAGAACTATTATATAACAATTTTCCGAATCATGACAAAATTCTTCCATTCTGCACTCAACAATGTCATTGGTAATGTATTCCTAATTGAAAAAAAAATCCACATCGAAAACACCAAGCTTATATTTTTACGGAACGTTTATTGCTCTCTTCAGCTTTTCATGCAAGTTTGCAATCGCAACTTCTCGGGCCTTTCCGGCATGCTCGGAAAAACACCTCGAATGTATTACCTAGGCGTCCATGACAACCCCCATTTTTACAAAACTTGATATAAATTCAACATATTTTACGATCTGTTGAAATGTGAGTTAGACTTCATTAAAGCCAATGGTATACCCTAAAATATAACACAGAAGCGACATACAAGGCTGTCTAGCCGATACTTATTTTAGTGGGAAGCGACTCCATTTTGTATAAAATTCTAACATCCGGTGATGTTAATACATTCGAGGTGTTTTTCCGAGCTTGCCGGAAAGGCCCGAGAAGTTGCGATTAGACATTCTAGCATAGCAGAAACAGAAATTCATAACCCACATAAGCGTATTAAAAGAAAACATTTTACTGTTTATATTTACATCGTTTTCTGGGTCATTTAATTAAATATTCATCAAAGATAGGTGCCTTATATTTTTTTTTATTTTTTTTTTGTCAAACAAAATTTCATGTATACAAAAGGAACAGCCAATTTCCCCATGTATGTAAAGGTTACTAAAATTACTTAAAAGTGACACGACGGAATGACCCCAGACTTTTAAGTAATAATAATAACCAAAGTATTCAAAATAAAAATTAAATTGAAGTTTAATCTACAAATACATAGAGAATATCAAACTAAAAACTTTTCAGTTCTAAAAATCATATACTAGTATATTCATTAACTGAAAATAAGTTTTGAAATAATACATGTATTGTTAGCAAGGTAATTGATTGAAATCTGTCGATTATTTTCGCTAAAATTTGGTAGAATATTCTTTGCTTATATACCCATGAAAAATCTTTTATATTTCTTCAACGAAATGAAGAGTTATGTGCAATATTATTTCAGTATATACATGCATATCACTGATTGGTATTATCACTGATTGGTATTATCGAATTACGCAATGCGATATCCCTTCTTTAATTATCTATATTACTTACATATCTTGTTTAAACAATGAAAACGCCATTGTAAATCCAAGGGGTTATGACTACTTTAGAAACCGGTGAAACTTGGTCATACTGAAACACAGAAGATCTTTGGGAGTACGGGAGGGCACCCTCACGGTCCAATGCACCTCAAGGAGGCACCCAGCACTGATTTCATTTCACGTCACAATCCCAAAATGGGTACATGTACCACTCATTAACCAAATGACAGCGGGACAGACATGCAGCTTGTGCAGCGAGTCCACTCGAAAAGTGCAGCCTTTCTCTCCTTCTGTCTTGATAATGATGTAATACGACAATGGAAGAAGTACACCTGGTCATGAATGGCAATATAGGGTATGTACACTTATCATTTGACAGATATTGCTCTTGGGGAGAGCGTAAATGTGCGGTCTTGACAACTTGCATAATGTTCTATTCCTAAACGATTTAGAGAGGGTTTAGCGACAATGCAAAATGAATTAACCAAAAGGTGTTTATGGCCATAAATGGGGTTCTTCTGATCAGTTTGTATTGTGATCTCATCTTAATTGTCACGCTCTAAAGTGTCAACACGACCAATTCACGGCCCCTACCCCCTCTCATTGTCCCCTTCGTATACGAAGGCTGTCCTAAGAACACTACCAACAAAGGCCAAGAAACGTTGCCCGCCAAAATAAAAAAATAAATTATACTAATTGAATTTAATTTTTCAATAGTTGCTTTTATGATCATTATTTCATATTCAAGTAGACTTTTAAATTGAACATAAAAAGAAGAAAATGCATGTATAAGTTAGTTGTGTGCATGTCGATGCTAGTTATGCTAACGTCTGATGTCATTTACTGTGGCAAGATATGATGGATATTCTAGTGGAATTAACCAAAACAGACCCATAGTACGATAGTGTGACATTTAGGACTTGTGTCGTTTCTGATTTTGTATAAATAGTTTTAATTATTATTTCATATATTTTGGAACGAAATAGCACTTTATTTATATATGAGTTGTTAAGTACATGTATATATAACTCAGTGTTAATGAGCTTCCTACAAAAGTTGATTGACAAGCATTGGAAAATTATTTAAAAGCACAGAAAAAGTTATACAAGAGAAATGAAACCAAAACTTGTCTGAGAATGTTTCAGACAAGTTTTCAAATTGGTTGAGTTTCCCTATAAAAAAAAGGAACAATTTACACTCTCGAGTGGCTAAGTGGGAATGTACAGAGCAATTTGTTGACTGTTATGATTAACACCGATTCTAGATATCTACTTGAAAGAAAGAAAAAAAATCCATGCACAGAAAACGTAAAATACAAGACTGGTCACAACTAATAGGTCAACCAAGTTCCAAGACCATGAACTGAGGACCAAATTTAAAAAAAACAACAATTTTTTTCTTCAAAATTACAAAGGTTCATTAATTTTAAATGTGTAGCCCTTTATTTATGTTAACCACACTGTTCTTATTATAAGGGTTATTGATAATTAAAGCCAATATTCAGTTTATGGTCTTGGAGCCAGATCATGTTAAACGACGAGCAATATGATCAGAGTAAGCTAAAAGGTAAGGCCTTACGCTTTTGTTGGTTGTGTATAGTCAGCATTGATCAACGTATATGCAAATCAGAAATCAATGTATAATGAGATAACTGTATGTAAATGTATAATGGTTTAACATGTATGCAAATTCTTAAAACCCCACAGACACCCGTCTGCAGATGCTGGCAACTTTAAATGATGTTATGCTTCCCGTTTAGTTCGGCATATTATCATTAAATTAGATCAGTTCCTGGCGAACTAGAGCCTATGTTATAATTAAAAGAACTTAATATTTAATTTAATTATTGATAAGTTCACATGCACCGACTCTGCTCGTGTTATGTGATATGTATATATATATATATATATATATATATATATATATATATATATATATATATATATATATATATATATATATAAAGGCTAAGATTCACATCTACCTTAAAATCAACGAAAGATCAGTGTGTCCAGAAACTAAAACATACACCAATAGACAAGGTTGTGAAAGAGGGGGCAAATAGTTATCAAACTGCCAAACAAGGGTGAAATCAATAATTGCTCACTCTGGTTAAGAGTGGTTTGCATAGTTGATAAGTACTGGTAGCTTCATTCATGGTCGAGCTTTTGGATTGGCATTAAGGCTGAGGATTAATATCGACATTGTTTCAACTTAATATGTACATGTACCTTTTCCCAACTTTATAAACCTTGTAATTATATATGTTTATACTTTTGTACCTCTGACCCAATTTATATGTATATTTTTGTTATATTTGTCCTCATGTACCATATGTTTAAAATAGTTTTGAGTGAATAAATGAACTGAACTGAACTGTCATGTTGTAAATTTTGAATTTACCGGGTGGCAGTAATTTCAAAATTTGCGACGTGACAGTTCCTTGACATGCTCCTCATATGTTACTATCAAATACTAAGAGGCTATTATTTCTTTTAATCATCTATATAAAAATGTAACAAAACTGCTGAAAATCTGTAGACCATATCTAAAAACAATACATTTCTTGTTGTAGATGTAACGTCCAGAGTCTCAACACTTAAGGTTACACACCTGGTAGACTGACAAACACCAGGACATCATGTACCACTGGCCATCGGTAGCAACCACAAACAGGAACAACCGCCATCGGATAAAACAACTGATGAAATGACGAGGTACCGAGCACTGCTGAGGAATGTGTCATGTTGTAAATTTTGAATTTACTGGGTGGGTGTAAATACAAAATTTACAACATGACAACTGTTAATTTTGTATTTACACCCACCCAGTAAATTCAAAATTTACAACATGACAAATGGATATCCACAAAGACTTCCAATGAATAGTAAAATATTGGTGAACAATCCTAATCAATTATGTAAGAAACAACGCACTATTTATAAAAAAAAAAAGCTCTACAGGTTGTCATACACTTTTTAATGAGTTTACAATTGAAAGTAGTATTTAAAAACATTAAGGTGACACTGTTCCTCTCTTAAGAAGGACAACTCTATGAATAAGGAACAATCCCTTTACACAAAACACAATAACTAGTAAGTTAAAGTCGCCTATAAGTTCATGGAAATTAAGATATCAATTTATTTCAATAACTAGAGGTATAATCAAGCTTCCTGTTTAGGTTGACACGATGAAAAATTAAATTTCTGGACTTTGATATCTAAAAAAAACACTTATCACACAAGGTGTTTAATATATGTGACGACATTCAATACTAAGTGTCATTCAAAATCTACCTAACAGTTGATTTGACGATGATATACAAATTAATTTATTTATTCGCACAAATGCAAAGTGGTGTATTCAGTGATATTTTTTTCTTCGTTTCAGGAGATAAATCATACTGTAAATTTAGAATATAGTGAGTAGGTGTAAATAAAAATTATGACAACTTTGTATTTACATTTATTCAATAAATTCAATATTTTAAATATGACAGATGTCTTCACAACATTGTTCAACAAATGAATGTAGAGGTTTGTGTAATTACTTTATTAGTTTTAAATTAGCTATACATGTATATTTTCGTTATATTCCTGTGTAAAGTATGTGTATTACTTCCGTATGCCGTATGGGAGATATCCTACCGTCGGGTTTCTCTGAACCAGACAATGCTTAGTCCACATGCAATAAATATCGAGTGTCCAGGATGAGTTTTATCGCTCTAGTAAGCTAAGAGAAATTTACTATGTTTTTTAAGGGTTGTAAACTTCTTAATCTTAAAATCTTATGATAAAAAAGTTTTTGCAGAAAGAAAACGATATGCCAAATTTTATGATAATAGTCATCAAATAAAAGAAAGATGATGGAGCTGGCATGAAAGATGTTTTCTCATAAATAACTTAAGTCTGGATCAAGAAGAGGTGTAGTTCGCTGATCGATAACAGAGTCATGTCGGACGCTGCCGAAACCTACAGACATACTAGCTTCAAAACGTGTATTTGTAGATAATCTTAGCTTTGAATACTAGCAGGATATTCTAAATAAAAGCTTCAAATACCATAAGGAATTAATAACTTGATTATGACCACAGTTTTGTTAATTTCAAATGTCTAGGACTATTAATAGTAAAAAATGTTTAAATGAAAGATTAATAATTAAAAGTACTTTTAATCTCACCATCTAAAGTTTGGCTTTATTTTTATGTTAGATTATTCAAGAAATTTATTTAATGTTTTTATGTTTATGTTTTTACTTGATCATTTGACATCAGTTATTCTCCATATATCTACTTTATCCCCTACAACCGGTATTAACTGCATGTAGTATAGCAACACCGAGTAAATTTTTAATGTTTACATGCGTTTAAGATTTATTTCATATTTAATTTCGTCCTCAGCATTTATCTAAATAGTTTTTTAAATGTGTATTTGCATTTCAATTGTGCAGGATATAAAAGCACGGCGCGATGACAATTCATTGCATAACCTTTTGATTAGATTATGCAAGAACCACAACATGCAGTCAAAAAATACCAAAATTGTTGAGAAACACGCGACAGAATTTCAATACTTCGTTTTGAAGTATACAGCTTTACAAATGATTTTATTAACCGAAAGTACACGCTTTTATAAATTGGACAAAACCTGTCCATCAAAACGTGGCCCACTGGAATTAAAACCATATGTCAAACTAAATATATCACAACAACTCTTACATTTCCTTACACGTCGTAGTGCAAATCATCTAATAATTATTTACCAGTATAAGAATAAGTCACAAACGAATGTGCACTTCAAATCTCTCAATGGGTTTTAAAAAACATAGTTTGCCAGACACTTTTGATAAATTCAAAAGATTTACTTACATTTTGAACCGCAGCATATTAAGAGCTGGACATCACCCCAAAGTTCAATTCATCATCTACATGTGCAGTTGTTTCTTACAGGGATGATGTCTCTACTGAAGCGAACGCGACCCGAAGATCGCCGCCATTTTTCTCAGCAGAAATCTTGTTTGGCTGAAAGAAAGCTGCGTTATTAGCAGAGATATATCAAAGCAGACTGTGTAATGATGGGTTAATAGACAATACTCACGCACCTCTTACGGACTCCTCTAAAACAAATAATCTATACTAAAAACGGGGTCAACAACCTTACTTGCAATGGTCAATTTTCACCTGAAGATTTTTACGTCACAGTTCCACTTTTGTTTGGGTACATTAAATCCTTTAAGAAAACTTAAATGGCAAGATCAATTTTCTTTTCTCATTTCTTACGGGGAATCAGACACAATAATAAGTTTTTGACAACAATGAGCCATACAGCTTTTTAAATTTTGTCTTATTTGGTTTTTAATAACTGAAAACCCGTATTTTCAAAATCTGTTTAATCAGCGCATGACGGTAACAGTATGTATAGAAACAAGTATATATATGAGATGCATTATTGCTGCAGAGGTAATGGTGCTTACAAACACTTCTCGTTTGCTATTCTATAGAACGTCCGTAAGCAATATAACCCAAAGATTGGACTGTGCTGCTTCTTTAAAATTTCTGCATTATCCACCAAATATATATTTGTTCAGAGTGGTTTACTTTTTGTATATTGTTGATGGCGTCCTTGGCAACATCGGGTTTTTGTCTACCGGTTTTTAAAGCCGCAAAAGAACTCGGACAATTAAATACACCATTTCTGAATGCAAGTGATTATAAATTCCAGTCCTAAAGTATACATAGCTACTCTCTTGCACATATTCCACCCTTGACAAATCTTCGATAGAAATCTTTCAAGTGCGAAATGTTTGATCTGATTATATTACTGGCGTTAAAGGACCAAAGATTAGAAATTCTGAAGTGTACAAACAGGATATTTTCCTGTACATGCATGGTTCCTCCCCAAATGTCAAATGTTTTAAAATCTGTCAAAGATTTTGTTCAGTTATTTTTACAGAATCATGCCTTCGCTGTAAATGAGTTATATTTAAGATGTATATAAACAAGTTTGAATAAAAATCATTAATATTAATCTCCCTGTACAATAGATCAAGATATGATGGTGATTTTATTTTAATTCTGTAAAAAACCACAATTAAATATTTTAAATTGTTCTCGTGCTGAATCATTTCATTCCAGTTCTAACAATTGTAGAAAAAAGATATCTGTCAATTGTAATATTTATATATAAACGTATTTCTATGTAACTTAAAGCGTTTCAGGCTTGAAACTAAAAAAAAGAGTCATTTTTTAACTAACGCTCTGACACAAGAGAAAAAAGAAACAGTGAGAACACGTACCATATTTCAAAAGAGAATGTCTGCAGGTGTACACTAAAACCTACACAATAAATTGTCCTGCTGAAATATACACGATTGTTCAAATGGATTGCGTCTTTGACTTTTTTCCAGTTTCCAACCAATCGTCTAATACGAATATAAATGATGATTTGCCAAAAGAAGACCTCACGCGTTATGGCAAAAAAAACCCAACAACATTATCATTATGTTATGAAATATAAAACAGTTTTCTTTATTTATTATGTTTTTTTGAAAATTTTTGGAATGTTTATCTTTTGATAAACGAACTGAGAAGTTATACTGGAAGAAACGTGGCCACGACCGACGTTCAGATAGAGGACCAGCTTGATTCTCATCTAAACGAACACAGTGAGACGCAGTGTAATTCATGCCAATTTTATAGCAATAACAGTCTGTAAAATTTCCAAGATGTCAGTTCATGACCCACGCAATAATCAGTTCTATTGATACAGGTCATAATATCATGTAATGAGGATGGAGGAAGTGTTGGCTTTATGAACTCGAGTTTTGCCTTCAGATCAGGAAGATCAGACTCTTGAGATATCAAAGCAGCGGGTGTAGCAAACTAACAGATAGAGGCATTGAAACATCAAACACTTGAAGCTAAAAATACAAACTCGTTGTCTTGAAAACGGGAGCTTAAAAACATTCTAGGATTTGATAATTCGCAGTTGTTGCGTAATCTGGTTGTGCTGAACTTCTGTGAAACACCTTTGAAAAATGTTTAAGTAAGTCGTCGAATTAACGGTAAAGTTTCTGGTATAAATAGAACATGATTTATTTTGCTTCTATTGAGTAGCTCTCCTCGAACCTTTTTGTTGAGCTTTACCCATTTGATGAGCGATGGATCAAAGTCGTTCATTACAATAAAAAAGCTGTAGATAATGTCTTTTTACGAAATGCTACGGAATATTGAGAAATTAAAAAGTTGAACATCATGACTGAAATGTAGTGAATACAATATCCATGAAATAAAAAAATAAGATTACAGGTATTCATTTGGTTAATATTGCTGAAGCGTTCTGTCTTCTTAGGCGCTAATACCTAGTAGGCAGCTTATCTGCCACATGTATTTCCCTAAAAGGATCTTTTAAACAGTATAGTATTGCTATTTTACTACATTTGAACATTGTATATACTGGGACAAAAATCTTTCGAAACGATTGAATGCATAATCTAGAAAAAAAAATGTAAAGCTTTAGAAAAGAAGCATTTCAGAATTAGTTGATTCGATGTAGAAATGAGCGTTTAATGTAGAACTTTGAAATGATATATATGAGGATTTATAAAAATATGGAAATATTTTGAGGATCAGTTTATGCATAAAATATTAAGACTTAACTAAGTAATACCAGACATCTTTAATATAACCGGGTATGCAGTGTTGCGATGTTAACGCATCTCATTCAGTATAATAAAGGAAACTATTTGACAATACTTATAAAACTGAGCATTTTAAAGAATTATCTTCTCGATCTCTTTATTAATCTTCAGTGAAAAAAACCCTTATCCTAATCGACCTAATGTTAAAATAAGAATTTTATACATGATCATGTTTTAGGTATTGTATATTATATCCAAACATATTTTACCAGTACATTAAACATATAAGAAGACCGGCACATAGTTCAAAGCTTCTTGGAACTTAGTAATTAAATTACAAATCTGTGTGTTTATAATGTTACGGAAGGGAATTTAATAAAGGACAATAAAATATTTTACCTATTGTATTCATCTCTGCATCTACCTTTACATAGATATAAATGTGCTTTGTCATTCAGTCGTTCAGGTAACTCTTAGGTGTGAAGATATGATACCTGGCCAATGATTCATTGGTCATAAAAACCTACTCACCCAGAGATCTGAAACAAAGATGGACAGGTATGTGTCAGCAATGAGGGTCCGAGCCACGTCGTGGTAGCCACGCAAATTAACGTGCTGCGGATGATCTGCAAGAGCGTGATGTTGATTCGACGCATCTGTCAATACTTACCAGCTGGGCAGATCTTCAACACCAATAGACTCCAGTCTACATTGGTTTAGTACGGGTGACCTGAATCCTAACATGATAGCTGTGTATTATACAATCGAGGAACGCTTTGTGTCGAGGCATCCTTTTGATGCGTGTAATTACAACAGTACATCTTTTACTGACTTATTTTTTTTTGTCTCATAACTTTGATGAATGTTTAAGGGCAATGAATCATTGAAACTGACCAGTTCACGCAGACAATTGACCTATTGGTAGTTATTGGGTTTTATATGAACAAATACAAGATCTGTATAGTAGTACAATGCTCCTGTAGCTCGGACATTTGCTAAATGATTGATTTATAAGTCTAACTGTTTGATAAGTCATTGAGAGTTTCCTTTTTTTTCTGATTGACATTTACACTTCATAAAGCGCCCAGTCCTTCCATAAAAGATTCAAATTACTTGGTTGAGAAACTGATTGGAGACAGGATTAGCAACCAGGATCTTTCATTGAACGAGGAACTCAATGTTAAGTTCAATTTACCTGTGTCGTTATTGCAAATCCATTTACAGAAATCTATATATAAGATCTGCTGCTTTCACCTTACCTGCGGTGGAGAAATTTTAAACATCCACATTGCTAATTGTATAAAGCAGTTTGTATGAACATATATTTTCAAAACAATTTCGATGAAACAGTCAACTTCATGTGAATTGGATCTACTAAATAAAAGCTAGCACCTAATCCTGAATCTGTTTATTAGGACGTCTTGTTAATTCATAAGACTATGGAATCATTTAGTTTCAAAGTTGTAATCTAATAATTATATTTAATAAGGAACATTCGTCAAACTGTTTCTGATGTCTCGACTACTACAGTCTAGCCCCTCGTGTCATGCGATGTTGCATGTTCTATAAAATCCGGGTGTTTTATTTACGACCTTGACCTTTACAGACAGTACAGAACTTTAAGTTCTTGCACATTATTCACACGCTGTTTATATATTAAAAGATACATGTTTAAATACTACTATTAATCATAAAAGATCAGATGTGCACAACATAACTGAAGGTTTATTTTGTTATGAAAATTCTCAAATACCGTAATGTTTACATGTTTATATGCATGTAAATTCAAGTTTTATTGATAACTCCAGTGCCATCTCTGTTTAATAAAATTCTGATGTTTGTTTCATTTATACATGTATATATTTTCTAAATTTCATTCATTTGAATAGGACTTGAATGTCATTAAGACTGTTAAAGACTGTACATGTCAAAAACATATTCAACTATAAGATGCTTTGATATTTTCATTTTTATCAGAATGTCATAGTTTGAATGAAAAGTCAGTCTCCAAAAATTATATCATGATACTCAAGATTACATGTACATTATTTTTATTTATATAAAATTCATTTAGTCAATAGCCAATGGGATTTTATTTTTGCAAATCGATCTGTTGGTGACGTAAATGACATCATTAACTTCAAAATGAGAATATTTTGTTCCGTCCGTGTAAAATGACATTGACAGAGGGACAAGATGGTTAACGGTGGATTTTACCAAAACAAAGGCGACCAATTGTATTACCCCTTTATATCAATTGACAGGTTTTTGATGTGTCAGGGCCAATCGTCTTATAGATCTTTCTTATAATATTTCGTTGAAAACAGTGTACCTCATGCTGACTGAATCATTCAGAAAGATATGAGCTGTTTTTATTATTTCAAATATAAAATTACTAGATGATAACCCGCGCAAGCGCGGGAATTAACACTTTACACATTATTATGATATAATGCTAAATATGTTGAACCATATTTTTTTGTTCATTTTTGTACAGACTTTGTCCGATTTTTTCCTTATCTTATTTTCTAAAATTGAAGTAAAAAACAAACTGCTTTTTTATTGTATTTATTTCACACCAGTGAATGGGTATTGAAGGTATCTCTCTCTAAATTTGGTTCTTTAGGTCAATTTTCAATATAATTTCTATTACTGTCCCAAATAAGAATTTCAGACAAAAACAATCGGTTTAATGCATACATCATTTATCCATATAGACGTAGAATACAATAATCTGACAGGATCATTAATGTTTACAAATTAATGTCAAAGGTTTACAACCAATCTACCGTGGTATGGAAATGTATAAAATTAAAACACGCTAGGTTATGCATTATTATCAATTTGCATGCATATTTTAATCCAAAGATGTCAGATTCAAAGTATCTGCCCGATGGTTAACTCGCCCTACACTTTCGGCGATAATGTCAATCAGTCAACCCCCCTTTCTGGGTACCCCGCTCTAGAAAGTTCTTTCCATTAATACTAAAGTCGCAATAATTAACTTTTTGTATTAGTCGAAGTCCGATTCAAGGTATCTGCCCGCGATGCATGATGAGCTCGTCCTACACCTTTCGTTAATAAGTCAATCCGCGTTTCTGGAAAGTTCTATCCCATTATCTCACCAGAGGTCGTGCTTCGCAAGCGAATGAGTATCAAAACTAAAATCGCCCACTAAAGAAACGAATTGACTCATTTTATTTATTCAACATTTGTCTAATCTTAACTTCTATGTATTCTCTAAATAGGCTCACAGTAAATATATTCACTCTTTACCTAATCATTCAATATTATTTCATTGCAAGTATACATTTTGATGCAAACTATCCCTGACTTGGATCCGCCAAAGCGTGTCCACCACCTTACTCTCATTTTTGCTATGTCGGGCTTGTTTATCGAAAATGAAAGTAGGTTTTTGATTAATTTCACAATAATAACTTATCAGTTAAAATTCGTTATACCTTACGGACATCATCACACATGTGTTGCAATACCAAAAGTGTAAGCAAGTACTCTGGTGCAGGCATTTTGTAGTTTATTTGCAAAATGCCTTAATTTATAAGTATAGATATCAAAGGCTACTGTTTATACAAAAATATTAATTATGAGTTGCATTAAGAGTTTTATAAGCACCTCAATGTGGTATAATGTGAACTTTCATATCTAAAAATGAAATCATTATTATGGTTACACAATCTGGACTTTTGCCAAATGACAAAGCACTAGTGCCAATAAAGAAAGACAATATCTTCTTTTCAATCCAAGTTTCAGTTTTAATAAAAAGAATTTAGAGAAGGGTGGAAGGAGAATCATATTAACAGACAGCATTTCTTACTTCATGAACTTTTAACCAGACCTTGCTTTTCTACACTGACATTATCAAAGAGTTTGATCATATTTGTCAGAATTGTCGAGGAATCTAGTGCTAATATACCCAGATGCATTCTTCTAGAAAATTTGTAATAATAGAATTGTATTGTACAAATTTACTGATACAGTATTGTATTTTCCTAAATATGTTATGTATATTGTAATTTAACTGCAGGTCTGTACCTCCCGGTCTGAAAATATTCGATTGGACGACCTGAATTGTCCATCTGAATATTTTCATACCTGGGGCAACAGACCTGCAGCTACTGTAATTTTAGAATTTACTAGTAAGGGCAAATACAATAGTTTCGATTTCAATGAAGTTCATATTTAATAAAGGGAAATACTTACATTATTACAATAAATTATGATGTCAGAATTTTGAACAAATGATTTTGTAGCACTTAGATTATCTTAGTTCTAACACTCTAGTCTAAAGTATATACATTTTGTCATTCTTGGGAGGACAATCATACATGTCAGCCATATTATTAATATTGTTCAATTTATGCAAATTGTAGATGTGTAAATGCTTCTGTACCTTTGATGTTGTAATCAATAACATTTCCAGTAAATAAGAAAGACAACAGAAGTAGTTTTGTTGTACTTTTATATCCTCTCTTTGTATAAAAATAACACAACCTCATCATCATTTCCATCATAGTCATCGTCACATTTTGTTGGAGTTAAAATAAAAACACAGCCATGTCGCTTGTATTCATTAAAAACAAACACGAAATATTAGAATTATCATAATGAAAATGAATATTTGCGTATAAGTAAAAAAGCATGTATATATTGAATGAAACTTATTTACAACAATTTAGCGTGAACAAAAAGTTTGATTTTAAAGAAACAGATACTAAACCGCAACGTTTTTTTTTTTATTTTGTGTCATGTATTGATTTGAATCATTCGAAGACAGGACGCTATTTTCATAGAAAATATAGAAGATAAAACAATTCAAAAAATGTTGAAGGTTTGCGCTGGTCAAAAAATGTAACAGGAGCCTGGGCCTCCCAATAATGCACAAGTATTTCATCTTCTTGCCAATTATCTACGAAATCTTAAATTACAAATCAAAACCCAGAAGACAAAACACATTATGAGCAATTAAATGCCACCTAAACCCCACAGGGGGCGCGTATTAGCGTGACCATTCCCGGGTTAACCAGATTTTTGTCCAGTTCTAATCTTTTGTAAAGAAGCCCAAACTGGAGGAACAAAGGCATTTTAAATATCATTACATACAAAACACCCAATCTTCCACATGAATTGATTAAGGTCAGTACTTGACTCCAAGTTAAGATATTTAGGTGGTTTAATTAGAATTGCCCACTCCCTCTTACCGTTCTCTACTGCTAACTACAACATTAAATTATGCAAAACATTAACACACCGTGTGAAAGTAATGATTAAACTGTACGTAAAGTGAAGGAGAAAGTGAAAAAGAGAGAGGCGTTCTTTTGAGGAAAAAAATCTACATAATCTATATCGCAATATCACAGATATATATATTTCAAAGGTGACGGGTGACGTTAGAACTGGAATGAACCGGACAAAACAAACAAAAAGCAAACAAACTTTAACAAGTTAAACGAAAACTCAGAAAAACATAAAGAAAACATAAAAACATAAATTACTGCGGACAGAGAGATCATTTCTGTGTAACACCTTGGTGTTAAGCAGTGATATTCATTAGGTTTTCAATATCAGTATTAAAACAAATACGCTGAAAGACGTCGATTCACATCAAGTGCATACTCTCTCAGCATTTCGTATGCCCAGCCATTAGTTGCTCAGAGCAGCGGCGCAAGAAACGATAACCTATATAAGGTGCTGGCTATTTAGAGTCCTTTGGTAATGAATATTTTTGGCAACAAGCATGTTTCAGAATTAACATGTCTTTATTTTTGGTCATTTCTAGGTCTTCGTGTACTTATGACCTATTTTTGGCTATCCTCCATTAAACCATTCGTGTCCACGTCTTTGTTTTCCCTCTGCTCTTTCTCTTTTACATAGTCCTGATAAAGATATTTAATGATTTCAGATGTGATGACGTCATTAGCATTGTTACTGAACACTCGCAAGACATAGCATCCATCGTGTCGAAGGTAATTGTCCACAAATCGACGAACCATCTTCTTCTCTCTCTCACTTGCCGTCCTGCCTGTTTTATACAGTTTGTTGAGGAGAAGGTACTTGCGGATGTACGATTTACGGTGCTGCGGAAACATGAAAGCGTACGCGCTGACAACTAAACTAAACGCGCTGAGAAAGGCCAGCAAAACGTGCCAAAACCAAAGGAAGATGAAGATTTTCTCATTGAAGAGATTGATAGGCAAAACGCATTGAACTGTCCATCGTTGTAGATTTGTCATTTGGCGAATCTCAAAATCACACAATGTAACGCGAGGAAACCTCGGTGAGTAAGTCCAATCTTCGCCATTGTACAGTGACGTCAGAACCTCGATTCCATAGACACTGTAGTCAGTCCCGAGAAACGCATTCAGTATGTACAGTTGTGATATAGCGTTTATTAGGTACAGTAACTTTATGAAAAGAACGCACGTGACCAGATAGTTTCCGAAATGACGGCCGCAGAAGCAGCAGGCAAACTTGCTGGCGTTTTCTCGTAATTTTACGCACATTCCTGCTCGGTAGTGCTGCACACCACTCAACCATTGGTCAAGGTACTTCACGATGTGATTTAGCTTTTTCTCCCTGTCTTCTGGACTAATGTACTGAGTTTCTTTGGCCAGATTCCCAAGCTTATCCATACTGATCCCGCTGGAGGCCGAGAGAACTTTCCACACCATTCGAGGCATTTTGAAGAGTAAAGCAAGAATAAGGAGTATGATTGGGACCCACTGATAATATGTCAGTTCCTTCTGTCGACGGTTGTCAACGTTCACCGGAATTTGGTTCTGCATTGGGATGTAGTACGTGTTACTGACCCAGCACACGAAATTAGTATAGTCCACGCGGTTCTCCGTGAAGTCCGCGGGGCACCAGCATTCTATAGGGTCCCCCACGTACTGGTTTGTACTCACTATCACTGTGAATACTATTAATAGTATCACGGTATAGTAATGGTTGAGTCTGTCAATGAAATCGTCATCATATATTGTTCGTAGACCAACTTGTGCCTGAACAGTTCCTAGGACATGGTCCATCCTAAAATATACAGATATTTGAAGATATTGTATTAGAAATATTTTCTTCCATTCTACATCTATCAATAGATACATTAAGTGCATACATGGGAAAACATGATTCATAAATAATAAGAAAAAACTCTATGTAATAGATAACAATTGGTATTGCAGGTTTAAGTTTGTTTTTGAAAAAATAAAAACAAGTTCATGTGAAATTGAATTATTGCTTCTTTTTCTTTATTAGTTGTACAAGTCGCATTCAAAATTGTATTATCTCTAACAATTAGCTCAAATTCATTTAGGTATTATGCAAGCATTGTAAATATTTGATCACTAGAAAATCTAATTTATTTTAAAGAAATTGCGAACAAGAAGCCCTTCATCACCTTCTTGAAAAGCCTTTGTAAGGCTTAACAAAACGACTGCATCTATAATTGAAAAACAGTAAGCATCTGCAAGCAGTTAAAGCAAATCAAATCTGGCACATTAGTTTGTTATCCAAGAGTGCACCTACGATCTGCAAACATTGAATACATCTTCTCTTTGTGTTTAGAAGAAATTGAAGTGCGGGGTGAATATGAAAGCGCGGCGTTCTTATCCCACCAACTGCTTTACACTGAATACTGGGCCCATCAGTTGTCATTATGTTTGGAATTATCATTCTGCTTATCCCAAGAAATTTCTTCTCTTGCTGTGAAAGCGTCGACAATTTTAAGTTAATTATCTACACTAAACTCTTATATCATATTTTAAAAGCTCTATGACGTCATGGGGCGGTTTTATTGCAGTCAGTACAGAAGCCGCTACCGTACATAGGATGAAAAAATGTCTATTTAAAAAAACATGAAGGCGTTATGTAAAGTGAAACGATGCTGCTAATTGCTTTAGATAATAATCATCACCATAGATAAAAGTAAAAAAAAGTCTAGTCTAGTAATACAAACATTCAAATTAGTAATTAAGCATTTGGCTGTGAACCCGTGTGTCGACTTCTAAGGAAAAAGATAAATAGTGGAGTGACTAAAACTAAAAATCCAAATTATACACAACAAAAAAAAATTCTCCACATGTTTTCATACTTTGGCTGATTTGGGTCTTGTGGTGGTGGATCCGGGGGCGGATCTGGCGGGGGCGGTGGTGGCGGCTTCCGGCCGATAAATTTATCCAGAACTGAGGCCGCGGTTGACATGATTTACTCGGTATACCAACGCAAAAGTTCACAAGAAGTAGGATACCACAACACAGGCTAGAATCTCCTGGTGGAAAAGCATTCACAAGATTACGGTTAACGTTTGATCCGTCTGGCAGACAGGAAATATATAGATATAACAAATATAAAATTTCTTTCCATTCATCTTCATTTCAAGACTGCGTCAATATTATATACACTAGACGAAACTTCAAATCTTGGCCACTAAGAACAGTGCCTACCTGAAAACCTTATTGAACCTTTTGAAACTGTAATCACCTAGCATTGAACATAATAGAAACGTAAGTCACAGTGTAATCCGATATAACAACACATTTGTCGACAAATCCGTGACTGGTGTGAGAGGTTTTGGACGAGTATGTCGATCAAAAGGCTGAACGTTGTGAGTTTATGCCACCAAGCCGAAGACGAGATCCACAATAGTCCCCCAAAACTGACAGAACTTCGAGACTAGTTTGCACTGACATTTATGAACAAGACAAAAGGCTCGACAAGCGAAGAAGATGAATTTGACAAAATCTACAGCATTCAAGGCGATAAAGATCACTGTTTGATAATATAAATAAAGGTCGCAATAATCAGCGGTAGATAAAGAACAAGCTTCTATGCCACTTTATGCACAGGAACAACCCTGTAAGAGAGATCGCTATCTGAAGTGTCCATATTGAGTAAGCGTTTCTCAGCCTGATATTGATTGGGTCTTACTATACAACCAAAGAGAAATATGACAAAATAACCCACTGATATCCCCGTATCTTCACGTCTTATCCATGTGTCATAAGTACAACTAAAACATGTAACATGCCGTCGCAGACAACTAACTAACAACATGTAGCTTATTGATTGTGTACAAGGCAAAACAAATCATTGTCTTCCGCAGATAATCGGAGAGATGGTTCCACCATGTGATTTATTGCTTCAGCCATAGACCACCAAAGAAATATGTAAACCACTTCAAGACAACGGGTTAAAACATAAAGGTCATCGTTTGTGTTGATGAGTTAATGGGACAGTTTGTTTATGTTTAATAAGAACTTTCAACGTTTATGAGCAACTATCTGGACGCAAATCTTCATAGCTAGGTATGCTTGTCTTCATGGTTCTATCATATGGCACTTTTAACGCTCTCTTGCATATGGTGCCGAATACAAAATACACGTTTCTTTCATTGATCATAAGGGAAACCACATAATTCAAAGTCGAAGCAAACCCTAGGTTTTGGAAAAGAATTAGTAAATAAAAAGGTTACAAGTATATTGTACAGTCATGTTTTTCGATATTCTCTTGATTGATTCAGTGTACGTTATGCATGTAATTACATCGAAAACTATGATAACATATTATGGTTCTATTTACATTGAACTGACTGTTGGCTTCTCGTTCAGTTTTCTTCTTATTATGCAGTTTAGGTTTTTGTTTTTTTGTTTTGGATTGCATTTATGCAAATGAAGCGGTGGATTTGCATCAAAGCATCAGAATGAAGCGAATTTTGGCTTAATACCGTTCTGTCACGATGTGTTGTTTGGTCTGTTAGCCTCTAGAACGTATTAGCAAAATTTCTTTGTGCTTTAGAAATAGCTTTATGATTAAACAATGACTTTCGACAAATTGAGACAATGGCCAATAATCGTTTTAACTTTTAAAATCCACGTCTAAGTCCAAAATGTAATACAAGACCGTTTTATAGCTTAGTTATTACAAAAACCAAGACAAGGTCCTTGATCCCAAAGAAAAAACCCTTTTCTTTTCTTTATTTTTTGAAAATGTTTCTATAAATAAAGTGGCTCCTTGGGTAAACCATTAAATCTGTTGCGCATATTTAACGATCAGAAAGGAATGCCGTTCGAGTGGAAAAGAAATTCTATTGCAAAAACCCTAAGATCAACAAAGATTTATTCAAATAGATGTGTTATAATAAGAATTTAACGAACTTCATTAATTTGTTTGACTGGAATTGAGTACAAAAAATCTCAAATATAACAAATAAAGAGCAAGGTATCAAGATCCAAAGAAGGCTTAAACATTAAAGGACGTGTTTTGGGTATACCTAATTGTATATGCAATAAAACGACGAGGAATTAAAATTGAGGAATAAAAGAGCAAGATAAATCTGTATCTAATGACGATTCAAAATATCCGATGCCCAAAGTAACTGTACTGAAGGATTTTGGTTTATATTATTTGTATACTGTGTACAAGTGAATCACATCAAATGCGGGGCATATAATTTTATGATGATCATCCGAGCGTGAGAAAATAATATTGAAACATTCCAAACAAATTAGGAATATTATTTCTGAAGATTAATCACTGCTGTTGTTCGTTGCTTGGTTGAATTCCTCCACGCGACTTCTTGTTTCTGTTTTTACTGAATGAGAATGTACAACAGCTGTATGTACAAAAGAAAGTGCTCCATCATATGACTCCCAAGACAACGAATCAACCAATCACGCGTGATTTCACGGACAGACGTCCCGACAATTTCGAGGCAGAATCTTTGATTTGTATTGCTTTGCATCCTAAACGTCAGCTTTTCCAAACTTAGTACTGCATTACTCAGCAATCATAAGCTGTAGGACCGTGTCTAAACGCTTTGATTCAGTACATAAATATTGCACCTTCTTCTGTAACAGCAATAGCACTACCCAAATAACGTATGAATTCGTAACGGAAAATAATGGAATAAAATTCATTCCTAACCATTCAAATCGTTAAATTCAAGGTGGTTATAAAGGTTGTTCTTTTTCAACATATTAAATACAGCCTCTCGTTGACAAACTTTTTGATGAAATCTATGATATTGGTTTCTCTATCAACCATAGAATTTCATAACTCTCTATGTACTATTGTTTTTCTTTTAAAATAAAAAGTTTTCTTAAAATATTGAAGAAAAAAAATTCACTTGATTTTAACTAGTTATAAAAAAGAGATTCACTAACGAAGAAAAACGAACCAGGTTGGTATATGCAGGTGTGATATTTTTGGTATAGTCATGAAATTATTTTATATGTAGAGTATCAGAATTCGCATTGAGTCCTTGAAGGCTGACTGATGGCCTTTATCTGTTCGCATGGATACGATACGATAACGTTTATCTGATTTAAGAGGCAATATATCTCGTAACTTTGATGTTGACACCTGAAATTTTTGTTATTAATGTGTAAACAATCACCGACAGAAAACGTTGATAAATAGACAGAAAGCAATGGATGTCTATTGTATATAAAGCACAGGGACAAATAAATCAAAGGCTCTGAATGATAAACGATATTTAGCAAGTATTGGAACAGAGGCACACAAAACGGAAATCTATACCATCTTTTTGTCAGAATATTTAAATGTCCTGATAATTTTCAATGGCCAGAAAACATAATTTTGATGATATCTCTGCATATGAAGGCTCTATCGACAGCGGTTTGACAATGGTCGGATGACTCAAAAAGGGGGAGGGGGGTTGATGGGGTGGCAGGTCAAGACTTGTTTAGCTAACTCTAAGGCAATGTTTACAATACAATACATAGATGGGGGCTTCTTCTAATTACAATAGAGCACTCTGTAAGTACCCTATGTAAGAAGTCTTTCACGGTGAGAAGGATCGACAGGATTAATTATTACTGCAGCAGATATTGCTGAGCTCAACTTGGGTGTTGACTATATATCAATTATACGTATAGGTCTGTTTTCTTGTATAAAGTTCATAGAGTTCCAGGTTCTGATCTATCTAACGTACATTGATTTTTTGTTACATGTACCTTAATCCACAGAAAGCAACACTATCGCAATATCTTACACAATATCTTACGACGACTAAATTTGTTTTGGGGTGTAATGAATATTTAACAAATTGAGACTCATTGTTTTTGTAAAACCAGCATTATGTGAAACATGCATAGAATATACTATTACTAGGCTAAAGAAGTATTGACTTTCATGTGCATGTAATTCCCACCTTTTAAGATGAGCGTTTCTGGTTTCCTTTTTAAAGATGTAAAGAATTTCAAGATTTAAACATCCAGTGTAAGCGTTTTAAAATCAAGGTTAACTTGTTTCCAAAAAGAAAGAGACTTAATTAAGATTGTGCAGATGTGTACAACGATAAAGCCGCCTATAGGTCTACGCCACCTCAATATACACACTACACGTATATAACATGGAATATGTTTATTTATATTCTGACAAATTTATTTCTTTGGAAAGTATACCTCATAATCACTTTGTTTTTTACTATTTTGAAATCATGTATCTGCTCATCCATATTAATAAAATTAATATACATGTAAGATATGTAGATCGAAAACCTTATGATAAATACACGAAACTTAGGTAACTTAATATATTTATCAATCATACACACTCAAAAAATGGCGGGTTTTTTTTTTTCAGTGATCGGATTTTACAACTTCAACGAATCTATATAAAATTTGTTTGTGTAAACCATTGTCCTGTTTCCCAGATATTTATGTTTATTCAGTTTCGTGATCGTAATTGCTAAGGACACTACAAAGAACTCTAGTAAGCAAGTTAAAGCGGACCATTTTCTGCATATTTTCTTCTGGAAGTCTCATTTGCATAAAAGCATTAAACGGCTATATTTACGACACTGTCTTGGCCTTTGATTATCCGTAACTGATTCCGTGGGTGAGATTTTGGAAAGCATACCGTCCTGGCTCGGAAAATGCACACCATCTCAAAAATCGATTTAGTGTCTAGCTTCTCACTCAGGTCTGTACGGTTCATCAATTTACAAAAAAACCTTCTCAACTTCTCAATGATGTTTCCACGAAGATAATTAAGTTTTTATTGTTCAACAAAAGTTTTCATGTGGTACTTGAATTACTACCTTTCAAAACATTATAACATATTGCAGATAACGAGAACACCTATTACAATAGTAATCTAATTATTTTACTGTTTTACTTCTAAGAGAAAAAGCCTATCGAATTGTGCTTGAGAAAAAAAATGTTTAAGAGTTTTGCTCTCAAAATGAAATTGAACAGGCCAAAAATACATAACCATAAATAACGTTGAAGAGTAAACGAATGTCTGCGAGGTATTTGGTCAGAATCCACGTCAATTTACAGATCTCCGAATACAAAAAGCCATATGTGACCACAAACTAAAGAGCATACAAACGAACAAACACACATTCAAACAGTGAAAAACAAATAAGCACCATGCTTGCATTTTATCGTAATTACAGTCAGCTCCAAACCCACACAAGCTTGAGTTTTATATTCAATATAATGAAGCTGTTATGTGCCATGCCATTGTAAACACATTGCAAGAAAATGGTCAGTGATACCTACCAGTCAAAGACTGTCATGGAACTGCCCGTTTCTACACAGAGTCCGTTTCCCATGGTGGCTGAAACGTCTACTCACGAGGTCAAAGAAAAGTATCAACAACTCAACAGTATTAACACATATATAAAAGAAATTCACGAGTAAAATTCCTTATTCAAAAGTTGCCAGAATATAGAGCTATCCGGACTTGAATTTGTTGAAGTATTTCAGGAGAGATATAATATAACTTAGAGGCACTGTCAGTTCGGGGGACATGGTGGGAAATTCTCAGAGTAAAATCCAGAAGTCGGAAGATCACGGAGCTTCTCCTCACAGTCACAACTAACTTCGGTGAGTTCGAATAAAAAAAACACACGGCTCTCGTGTATCGTCGAAGCCGCTAATACGGCAGGATTTTCACGAGTCTATGAATGTAGATTTTTAAATTCTATTACATATGAATATGACAAATTTGGAATACACTGCTCTGCGCGGACTTAATACGCTGGCAAATCGCCACCGAGGGGTGCACGATTGTTCCTTCTTTGTTAATTTAAATTCTAAACACAATACGTATTTTCTTTACCGACTGCTTGCTGTTCAGAATGATCAGTTTTGCAAACATAAGAAAGAAAATCATCGAACTGAATAGATATACATTTAGATTTAATTGCTCGAAGTCTTTGAATCCGATTGAATTACATAGACCTATATTATTGGGTCCATTTAACCGTAACCTAAATCCTTACGATTAAATCCAGATATTATTCAATATTTCAACAGAAATGTTAAAAACATTATGCTGAATTAAAGATATTTGGATTTATACAAGTACATGATTGGCGATTTGATCTTCTTGATTTACTTCGGCGGTCAAATCACTGGTCCCCTTCGTTTATTACTCATGCCAAGCTTCTTGTGGTGAAATGCGTGGCACCCACTACAATTATTTCCAAAAGTCACTCAAATATTTTTCTTCTGATAATTAATCATCGTTTTAAATCCTTCAAAACAAGTATCCGCTTATTCCATTGCATTTGAAATTACAGCTTTCTGCAAACATGAATTGTCTTGAAGATATAACTCAT
Organism: Magallana ariakensis; assembly: GCA_020458035.1. Taxonomy (NCBI): domain Eukaryota; kingdom Metazoa; phylum Mollusca; class Bivalvia; order Ostreida; family Ostreidae; genus Magallana; species Magallana ariakensis. The sequence goes on from CM035815.1 coordinate 9,198,927, forward strand.
TAATCCAAACTTCTTGTGGAGTCCACATAAAATGTAAACAAATGTGAAGCACATTCATAAAGAAAACGTTACGGCATATAGTCAGACATGTGTCAAATTATTGTCTGCACGCGCTTTGCACGAGAGCCAGATGGCAGAACCTGACATAGATGTTTCAGCCAGATTCATAATTCCTCTGTGTTATCACTTCACCCCTAGTATAACACGTGTAGACTATAAACCCGCACGGTAGCGCTACTTAAAGAGATCAAAATATTTTCTTAATTGCCAGTACATGTAAACTAAAAATTAATTCAGATGTGCATTATTTCGTGATATAATTTGGTGGAATGTGCGACGATACGAAAGCCCTAATGGTGGATTCTTGCTAAGGAACATATATTGTTCAGTATTTTTTTTAGACCGATAAAAAAGATTGGGCTCGCAGTTCGAGTCATTACTTATTGAAGAGAGAACTCGTAATGTTTGAGAGATAAACGAAAATTTGATATTGAACGAAACCTTCCCCGAGGATTGAAGGGTGTTAAATAAGGAGAAGAGACAGAAGCGGCACATAAACTCACTGTGTGCACTGTGTCTAATCTCTTAAAGCAGAGAGAGAGAGAGAGAGAGAGAGAGAGAGAGAGAAAGAGAGAGTTTTAATTTTAACACCCAATAATCAGAAACTAATGTCATGTAATGGATTCTAATTTAAAAGAATGATATCCTAGCGACCATACGATGCACGTGGACTCAGAATCAGACTGACTTATCCTCACTACTGATGTGCAGACTGCAGGCACCTAATATCACTTTTTGGGACAATAGACAATTTTCTTAAATTTACATAGAGAAAATTGATTCTTAAATCAGCTGCTCTCTCTATAATTTTTTGGGAGCATTTTAAACATTTTAGGGGAAATAAATTTACATTCTTAGTTATTTTATAGATTTCTCCCACTACCCCCCCCCTCCCCCATTTTGAAAGATTGGTGAATAATGTTTTTTTTTATCTCAAGATTTTAGGTGAATGTGGCCCCCCTCCCGTAATATATCGGTTCGTGTCATAAATTGCAAATTTAAAAAAATGTCGGTTACTGTGTTTGTTTTTGTTAGCATATATAATTATACAGACTGTATCGGTGTTGTGTTGTCTCTTGCAAATGTAAAACTGATCTGGTTTGTGCTACTGTCTCCTTGTGACTGTATCGACTTAATTGTGTTTTTATTTACAAATATACAGAGTTTTAAGTTGGTGTTTGCAATTGTACAATCCGTATCTATAAGTATCGTTTTATTCAAATATACAGACTGTTTTGGTAAGATGCACAAACTATATCATAAGTGTGCTGTCACACACAAACTCTTTCGGATTGTATTATTGTGTACAATTATTGTGTACAAATCAATTGTATCTGTCTGTGTTGTTATGAACAATTGTACATACTGTAGTTGTTTTGTTATGAACAATTGTACATACTGTAGTTGTTTTGTTATAAACAAATGTACAATCTGGAATCTGTTGTTGATTCGGTTAAACAGTGTGTTACTGTCAAAATAGGATCATAATTTAACATGCAAGAGTTACAATATCCATTTGTGAGGTTGAACATTTATACAACTAAACATTTATATAGATTGTATCGGTTTGTGTTGTCATGTACAGTTTATCGGTTTTTGATGATATGCACAAATTTACAGACTTTATCGGTTTCTTTTGTTATGTACAAATGTACAGACTTCATCGGTTTGTTTTGTAATGTACAAATGTACAGACTTTATCGGTTTGTTTTGTAATGTACTAATAAGTGCACAGACTTTATCGGTTTGTTTTGTAATGTACAAATGTACAGACTTTATCGGTTTGTTTTGTTATGTCAAATGTACAAAGTGTACAGTTGTTATGTGTAACTGAACATACCGGATTTGTTCTGTTATGTTAATGTACAGACTTTATCAGTTTGTTTTGTTTTGTAAAAACTGTAACTTTGTATTTTTGTTTGCAAATGTACAATCCTTATTGGTTAGTGTTGTTTTATACAACGGTACTGACTCTATCGGTTTCGTTTGCAATTTGTTTTGAAGGGGGTTCTAATCTAATTCTTAAAGATTACTACGCTAGGGTTGATACCCTCATTCCTTGTTCAAAAGGAGGCAGATGGCCTTTTCCAATTTCTACTAATCACTTCCGGATAACAAAAGACTTGTAAAAAATTAACGAAGTTCTGTTCGGTGTACTTTTGTACAAGAAAAACAAAATAGCTTTTCTTTGAAATGGTACTATACAAATAAAATATTTACAAGTTATGTAATCAGCAGAGCAACTTTTGACTATATAACTAATTGTTACCATAGATTACTACAATGTACTTATAACTCGATGAGATCAATACTCTTGCATTAACTATACTAATTTCCAAAAATTAAATCTTTTATAGATTGCAAATGTAATTTTGAATAGAACACACTGAAAACAATTACATTTATGTACAACGAGACACACGTATAATTATTCCCAGTCAAGTGTTTCTGTATTTTCGGCCACCTGGTTTTTATGTGTATTTTGAAATACTTGTTGCATCTTCAAACTTCATTTCCTTGTGATTGGATGTTTCGTGATTCAATGATAAATGCCAAAAATGTATGAACGTTGTATTTATTGAATGACTGGATAGCCGTAACACGGTCGATTTGAACGAAATGTACTAGTTCAAAAGAAAGATAACTCTATGTACTAGTAGCATCAATATTGAGCAATTCAAAAATTGCAACAATATGATTTTTCATTTTTGTGTTCGTGTTAGTTCTGACTTTCATGGTTGTCTATACTTTAACTTACAATAGGCTATCCTTTAATTTCTTTTGATTTTTCCCTCGATATACACATATTTCATCATGTTAAGTAAAACCCATTTATATACCAAAGGTTCAGGGTTCAACATTGCAACTCAGGAGTCAGGACATGTGTGACCATAAGACATAAGGCAACATTAAAACATTATCCCAAAATTATTCCAAATGTTGAAATACAAGTGCATGCGAATTTCAATTTTAAGTTAATTCACCAACCGTTACACTTGTTCTTCTCTAATATTTTCATTCAATCCAAATGAAGTGAGGCGTTTATCATTTGGTGACAATATCAATGTTTTACGAATATACCTTCTAATTAAGTTTAAATGTTCTCTTTGCTGTACATTGTTGTACATTTAGAGGCGGGAAGATATAAATCGACGTATACTTTACGAGAAGTGTATTCCATAAACTTATCATTCTCAATTAAACAGATGAATTTAGATATGCACTGGATTTTGTCTAAGTAGCAGAATATTGATTATCATTGGACCAAGATGTGTTATACATGACCGGTATGTCACTTAAATATTGTATTTTTTAAATAACAATTTGAATTTTATGTTATTTGAGAGGCATCAATTTCAAAATAAATATTATAAGAGGCATTTATTTCAAACTATACATTATAGTACACGCTAAACAACATGTGTATTTGATCCAATTAACATTCATAATTCAGCCAATCAAATCGGCGTCTGTAAGTTGACCAGATAGGATTTCCTCTGCACGATTCCTTTAGACTGGCCATGCAAGTAGAGAACCTCCGCCAATATCTATTGAACAGAAAATAACACAGCATAACTACAATGGCCCTTATAAGTATATAAATCAATTTTCCACGTGAATCTGTGAAAAGTTATTTTTTTATTATCACAACAAAACCTAAGTAGGCTAGTGCATGTCAATTTCCGTTTGTCATTAGGTCAACAGATGAGATGTATTTAAAGAGTTTAAGACTTTTTTTCTATGATTTGTATTTTCATTGTGATACCTGTGTGCTAGTCTTGCAGACATGCCAAGCATGTAAAGGCTACTTAAGACTGTTCACAGCAGTTAATACATGTAACAACAAATTAAAATAAATGTGAATAAAAGTCAGGTTTTGGGTATAAGGTTACCTAAATAATTTAAAAATTCTTCTTTAGATCGTCAGTTTGACTCCTAGCATGTCTTGTCACCGGTATTTAAAGTTATATAGCATGCAAGAAGTTAAAGTGAAATATATATATATATAAAGTGTCACCGTATAGATTTGCAATTTAAAAAAATCCCAGTATTTACTTTGTGAAATTAATATATTTACATTCCGTGTATATTTCTACTTATGTTTGCATTGGAAATCTGCGACGTTCAATTTCCTGTGAATACACCTTTGCTAATTCATGCGCCATGAATTAGCAAAAATATAAACGTCACGACGTGTTTTGAGTATATTTATTTTTGTAATATTAAATGAAACGTTCAACCTTATATAACAAATTTGATATGTACTTTTGAAAAATAATCATTAAATTATATATACTCCTTAATTAAAAAGATTTTTCTCTACAAAGTTTATGGCACTATATTTTTAGTCGTGGAAGCGTACTAAATAACATGTTAATATGGCTGTTCCATGTACATGTATGTTTCATATTCCTGACTGAGAGCGTATATAATGGCTTTACAGCGACGATGCACATATATTTCATACAAAATAACATCAGTATGAATATAAAAATAAGCATTGAATGCTTAAATAATTATTCATATAAAATAATCAAGAACGTTATCCATTTAAAAATATATAAATACATTCCTCAGGAGAGACGCCTTAGATATCCATTAAATAGATCTAATGTTTTTGTGAAAGGATGAAATAAATTGTTCTAAAATTGTTCTAAAATTTAGACATTCACCCCACCTCCCGAAAATAATGAATTCATTGTGATGGTATAGTCATTTATTTGCGATATATAAAGAGCTCGATTATGCGTCTAAAACATTTTTTTAAATAAATTTTAACATCAAAAAGTTTCAGGATTATTGTTAAATCAAAATTTGTTATTACTTATCATAAAAGATAATAAAGAGAGATCTCTTTATCTAAATAGGTTTGTGGGTTGTCTTTTCTTACCCGCAAATGTCGGCCGAGAGCTGTTCAATAGGTACAGATGTCAGTTCATCAGTACAATACACGATACCCGAATAATCGCAACCAAAAGTCACTGTTAAAGAAGAAATCAAAATTCACATCAGAACACAAATACTGGGTAGTAATATTTAAACAATAAAATGCTTTCTTTGGTGATTCATGCGGGATATGAAGGTGGCGACATTGCAGAAAAAATACATAACCCGCGTTAGCGGGTTATGTAATTTTTTTCTGCAATGATCGCTACCTTTATGACCTGCATGAATCATCAAAGAAAGCATTTTATTGTTTATATTTACATCTTTCTTTTAACTAATTAATAAATTGATAATAAAAAGTAAGTTAAATTCACTAAATTACTGATAATGTACATAAGTACGTTAGCTAGCTAGCGTGTAGATTTCAGTGTGGCTGTTTCTATAGAGCTATTTATTAACTTTAAGCTTCCGTAAGAAATAGAGGAAATCATACTCAGTAGATGTAAATATAATATCATTATACTTTCAAGTTAAATACTGAAATCTGATTGGTTAAAACGAAGTTGGCAACGGGTAGCACAACGAATTGTTAGAATGCGCGTAAATTATGCTCCGCTTACCGTCGGTTGACATGGTTTTCTCGGGGTGTCAATTTCAACTCTTACCCTCCCAAACAGGCACTATATATTTATAAACTAACAACCACATTTCCGCACATGACAAGTTCATTTGAAGGCTCCCTTAATCTGCAAATTGATTTACGGTGCGAAGATATGTATATTGTGGAAATAGTACATAATATATCTTAATATTTTCAATATAGATATTCTACTTCACAACATATCTACGGTTATTTTTTTTTTAGATTAAAAGCAGATAGCAATCGAGGATATATAGTAATATAGACAATTAAAGAATTACAGAGGAAATAATACAGAAAAAACCAATTAGAATAAATAAGTGAAAAGCTTAAATATTAATGTATAGGATACCTTGACTGCAAAGTAGGACACAGAGCAAAACAACAACCTTCATCATGATGACAGCAAAAATAGGTTTACACTCAGGGCTCTAGTAAGTTCCCTTTTTGAATGGAGAAAAACATAAACGCGTGTGTGCGAAGTGCAGTGCTTAAAACTTTTGACCCACTAAGTGGATATCTTCATTCATGGTAGAGTTGTCGGTTTAATTAATTGGTACCAAAAGGTTATGTGCTCCTTAATTGGGTTCTTCAGAGGTTGCTCGTGGTTTTCGAGTGGATCTACCTCTTTTCTTACATAGTAAACAAATGTCAATGGGCGATATTGCTAGTAAACATACAATGTCTGATTTTGACTTGGATTCTGTGGGCTGGCCTTTGAGAGTGTTAACTCAAAAAGAGTAAATTTCATCATGCTTTCTATATCATATTTCTTCAGAAGCAGGCACATGATAATTTGAAAGTTACGCTTGCTTTATGATATGGTTTATCTTTAATGATATAAGCATCTTTAATTTATAATTCTCTGAATGAACATTGATATAATTTTTTTTTCATTCCGAGTCACAGTGTGCCAAGATTGCAATAGTCATCGAAGTTTGTTGAATTGCCCAGATGATAAAGCGGCTAGAGCGCTAAACATGTTGGTTCTAATAACATCTCATAAAAATTAACATACATTGTAAAAGAGTTTATGATATCGATTATCTAAAAAACAATAATTTTTTTTTATTAATTGATTAAGTCTAGCTGTCTAACATTGATGAAAGTATCTGTTTATCCTGGTACAATCTTAAATAACGTTAATCACTTTCCCCAAACTTCTCGATAGATTTTCCGAACGAAATTTTAAAAATACAACTAAGCTAAACTTTTGTAGAGGGTGCTCATACAGGTTAATCGAATGACTACATGGAATCTGACTGGATGTTGTTTGATGTTTTGAACCACGTAGCTGATGCAGACCATTAGATTAGCTACATAATGTTATCTTGGAGTTGGTCTTAATCAAAAGCTGAAAAATCAACATCAACAATGACAGCAAACTCTACACTGAAATTAGATCATATGTCATCTAGTAAAATCTTTCAAAAAAAGTTAGCAATAACAAGCTCTACAAATAAATAAGTATTTGGTTCAGGTAAGCTTAAAAATAGAAGGACTTAAAATGAAAAAGAATGACCTCTTTGGTGTCAATGACATACTGTGATGATGATGAATGGGCTTAAGTGTTAACGCTTTATTCTGAAGTTCTGTTTTGGTGAGTGTATTGGGACTAACGTGACGTTTACACTGCCGCTCGGATTTGACTTTTTATAGAAACTTGATTAGAACATGTGCTAAATTGCGCAATTTTATGCGTTGTGTTAATTTCTTGTTCTCCTATTGTTTTTATATTGTTCTATGCAATTTATTTGCTGTACTTTAGGCAGATTTGAAACTTAAATTTTATATTGTAGAAGTATGAACGTTTGTTAAAAGAAGTTGAATGTTTGCATGTAGCTATTGTATAAAGATGTTATTAAAAAAATACTAGTATCATAACGCAAAAATGATGAGTATATCATATGGTTATACATGTAATGTTTCTTAACAATATAGTTTCTCAAACTCGAAAACAAACTGAAGAAAAAAAATTATGATAAGAGCATATTCGTGCAAGATATTTTTGTTGGTATTTGGTATGCAGCCTCATCTAAAGGTAAAAATGTCTTTAACACCGCCATTATTTATTCATTTTCTATGTTTTCAAAGGATTTTCATTATATTGTCATGAAATGGCATATGTGTACCTTTAAGCTCACCTGAGTTGAAGGCCCAAATTACTTTAGCATATGAAAATACCTCACTTTATTTTATAATTTTGAAATTTGAACTTATTTATGCATAAAGTCGACTTCATAATGTATACTGTCAAGAATTTACTCTTATCTAAGTAAAAACTAGTAATTTTATACAGGTGACAGAAAAAGATGTCTGTCATAAGGAATTCATTTAATAGATAGAAAGTCAGGGGATGATAATTCTGAATAGGATTCTATATGAATAAAGTAATTATTTATTAAAACTTTACCATGTTTTAAACAATAATTACTTTTTATTTTGAATTTTAAACTTCATGCCATATTTAGGTGAAACACTACTAACGGCAGAGAACAAAGTTTTTTGGCAGGAATTTAAAAAAAATGAATTCAAACATGTTTCTTGATTTTATAAAGGAAAGTTAAGGGTTAAACTGGGTTATGTTTTATTCTTTCTTACATTGTAACATAAGCTGCTTTAACCCCCAAATTCATTTTCTTCTTTGATTCTAAACATATACATGTATGAAACACCTCTATGAGAAAAATAAATAAAAAATTGTTTCAATTTCATCTTCAATCATAATCGTTTTATTGGCCACAAATTGGTTTACATGTTTGAAATTATTCTGTATATTGGTTAACGCTTCTTAACGCCGCACATTGTAATCAAAAGCTCGACCGTTTCACGGCTTCTTCGCCAAGATGCCTTGTTTTCACATTGCGCTCTGTATGGTTGCGTACAGTCTTCAAATCTTTGGACTATTGGCCTTAATACGCTGTAAAACAAACGAAAAACTGAATTGTTAGGGGTAAAACACTGAACAATTTGGTGAATAAGTAATAAAAACTAAAACGTCGTGTTTAAATTAAAAGAGATTACTAATTTCGTAAAACAAATGTTGTCGTCCTTTGGACCAAATCTTACTTGCAATTCGCATTGTGTATGGTCTGCATGTTACTCTGAAACTGAAGATGACAGGCCTGAAGGTCTAAACTACACGCTACAGGGAAAGAAGAACAAACCATCTGTTGTAAAGTAAAATGTTAGTAAAAATTGCAATATACACTGAACCAAAGTTCTAAGTGTTGACCCAGTTTAATTTTTTACTATATGAAATGTTTTGCCGTCGGCGTGACTGATTTCCACTTAACTTTCAAGCAGTTAAGGTAGTACAAAACAGTATCCGAAAAACAAACACTTCGGAAATCCTCGCGCAAGTCAAACGTTTACGAGAAACAAATAAATGACGTACGTAACGTTCAAAGTGTCTTATTATGACGTCACGCCGTGCAAGAACTGTTCAAATAATACTTTGTAACTAGTGGGGAGGGACTGGTTTAAACTTCTTTTTAAAAATATCTACAATTTATATGATAGTTTTTCATGGAATTTGAATGATAGGAATTTAAATAAAAACGGTATTTAGTATGGCGAATAGCTCCAAAATAGGGCCTTCTTGCATATACTTTGAACTGATTTTATTGGTACAAAAAAATTATCAAAGTCAATGATTATTATTTTTTAACATTTAACGTGTCTTAGTCTCTTTGTTAATAGATATTTGCCCCAAAAAAAAAATTTGACAATTTTTTTTCTTTTTAATCATGTATTCTGATGAGCCTAGCCCTTTTCTAACAGGGTGTCGGAAGCCATAGTTGTGACCTAGATTACGAGAAAACTAATGGTGGAATTTTTTTAAAACTTTGTATATGTATACAGTTTAATATGATTAACATTTGGTGCAATTTTTAAAAAAAAATGAATTATGGGGAAAATTTTCGCTATCTGTTTTGTACTACCTTAAGAACGATGTATTGATCTTAATCTCTGCTTGCGACCCGAGACCTTGATCTTTGCTGAATATAACGAACACTTCCGGTTTGGTTAAATTTTGTCCAGAGCTTTTGGATTGTTTTAGGTTGCCGATGGAAATGACATTACACTTATAGAAGAGAAAAAATTATATTAAAATCACGTTTCCTTCTGATTGCTTAATATCTAAAACAATGTCGAGGACAAAATAAACAGCATTTGTAAAGTAAGTACAACCTGTTGTAGGAACAATCCAGACACCAACATTCCAACGCTCTGGCCCTTTTCTCAATGATTATTTTGGGAATTTTAAGTGTTTTTCTTTTGAAACTATCAATAAAGACTAATATCAATCACGAAAAGTTGCAAATCATATTAAGCACGCGCAGAAAAATACTAATTTAATGTTTTAACTTTTTGTAACGGGTGCAGTATTTGATTTCAATCGGTATTGTCTTATTTTATCTGTGCTGTTGATGAGAAGACATTACCAGATGTTGGAATTTCACATTATTAATCATGGTAAACACTTACAAGTTTTGTTAAGTGTATTTCAATATGAATATAATTGTGTAAATAACACATGCTAAGCACCAATGCACTGGTAATACAGTACATAGGAGATGCTTTTCTACTTTGATTAACGCATGATTATTTACATGTAACACTAACAGCAATCCTATCTAGATCTATTTCCATACCAAACAAATATTTAACAGTAAAGAACATTAATAATCTCAAAAGCAAACATTGCTGTTCTCAAAATTAAAAAAAACCCAGTACGTACATGTACACGTTGCTTTGGTAAGCAGACTCAAACACATCAACCAGTAAAAGGCGTTAACTGCTGCTCTCATCTTGACAACCGTCTCTGTTCAGTGATTGGTGGCCTTTAGATTTAGTGAGACTAACGGTGAGTCGTAATGATGTTTTCTGCATAAACAACATAGACCTCATTATTTTCATTATAGTTCGTTTAATATTGGATGTTTATTATTTTGGTTAATTGCTAATGTTGGCATCATTTGTTTTGTTATTTTGAAATCTATAAATGGTAATCAACTAGAAGCCAAACCATTAATTTTTACGAATTTCAAAGAAACATGAAAAACTTACCAAATAACCAAACTAGGTTCCTGCAGAGCAATCTATCGCTCCTCTTTGGTCTGAAGTATGATTGAGATAGGTAATTGGTTGATAATGGTCACGTGTAGAATGTATACATTCCATTTCTACAATAACCATAAACAAAATCGTGCAAATGACAAGAGTACAGTTTTGTTATTGTTTTAATACAAAACAATTTTATCTATGGATAAATTACATTGTTCAAGGATGAGAAGTCTTTGTTTCTGTCAAATACCATGTCATAATCACTAGAACCCTAACAAATACGTAAATATACACCAGTAAAACAGTTCTCACTTTAAATATGGAGTATACGGATATAAACAACGCAAAGGTTTTGCCGTTTATTGAGCAGTGAATGGTGAATTCATTGATTTAATATTACATATTATGCTTTCTTTAAACAATTGCACATACAAGCAAATTGACCAATCCGAGATTGTTATGCAATGTATACATTATGGCATGGTGACGTGTTCACACGACAAACTGAAACAAATTTCCATGATGAAAATCCCACATTTTGTGGCAGGAGCATATGCATGTTCAATATTTTTTTTGATGACTCACATACAATGTATTATTATACTTTTTACTTTGGGAAGAAGGGAAGGGTCTTAACTTTAACCAAAGTAGAAGCCAACTTTTTCTGCCTTTTGCATATCAAAAAACTACACTGGACTTGCAAACTTATGATTCAACTGAGTCGAAGTGTACCTGTTCATTTTTCGGTGAAGGATATCTAAAGTGACATTTAAACAAATTTGCAAAGCCAAATTTACATACATGTAATATATGACTCATGTATTGATCAACATATTGCAATTTGGTCAATTGCAATACATCATGTTTAATTACTGCATTCTTTGAAAACGAAACTACTACTAAAATATCTACAAAGCATCTACTAGTAACTCATTGATACGTCATCTGTGCAATTAAAAATTTACAATATGACATATATTCTTCTTGCAAACATGTGAATGTGTTGATTATTATGCATTGATAAACTTTAAATTACGGTATCCTTAAAGATGTAATTAATATTCCTGATATCTATTTTCAGTATTCGTAGTCAATATATACATAAAGCTGGAATGTCACTATAATGAAATATCATGATAACACTACATTGTGAATACACAGACCAACATTTTGAACATGCTGAGAATATATCCATTTTCTGATTGCAATTCACACAAAAGACCCCACTCAGCTTAAGTATTACATCGAACTTTTATTAATAAATAAACATACTTGAATTATATCTATATAAATTTTTAGTATACTAAAGAAATATGAAACATTCAATTGAATGACACCCAACACCCATAGACGACAGGTCCAAAAATATATCGCTCCCTCAAAGCTATTTAAAGGGTTCTTGTACTATTCACACATAAATATGTATTTGTAAATTTACCAGATGCAACCTATTTAAATGAAACCCTTCATGCTCCTGTATTTGAGTGATCCCATATTTTATTTTTCGTTATGACATATCAAATAGGCAATACGGAGATACTAAACACACTCGGCACAATTACAAATAGAAATAAATAGATAAATAATCTGTTTTGCAAGTTTGTTAAAAAAAACCCAGGCACGTAGCATCAGGGGAGCGGGCAGGGGGCCTGCCCCACCCCACCCTCCCACCCACTTTATCTCGCAGCAAACATTTTTCTTATTATAAATTGACTAAAAAAGAATTAACATGGAGTTGCCCCCTCCCCACTTTTTTGTAATGTAATGTAAAGATTTGAGTGAAAGGAAGGAAATTAACAGTAACATTGGAAATTGAAGTTATATGTACAGGTACAGTACGCTCTGCGCCCCCTCTTCCGGATTAGGATTTTCACGATTTTTGAAAAGTTGTAAATTTCCCTTTTTTGGGGGGGGGGGGCTTTTCAATATTCTTTTATGCATCTGCCCCCCCTCCCCACACACACACACTTTCCAAAACGATGCTACGTACCTGATCAATAAAAAAAGTCCAGATTCCCCAGAAATTGTGAGGATGAGAAGATACTACTCAGTTTATAATGAAATTTCAGGACAGCCTACAAGTTGTCGTCAGGTTAAATAAGTTTTGTCTGCAAAAAAAATAATTTCTACACGCCATTTTAATATACATGCATATGCTAATCTATTCTTCAACTGATATATTCTATTTTAAAGGAGAAATAAACCCTGTAATAAATGGTCCAAAATTTACGTTTTTGTCTTACAGAAGCGAACCATCCGGCTCAGTGCGAAAAAGAATAGGAGCAAACCATCTTTTGGCAAATCAGCATCCTTAACCTACCCTTTTTGTAATAAAATAAGACATTCGTCCTCAAAACGAATTTTTCGAATCATTGTATTATTTAAACTATTCAAAAAGCTCATTGGTGTTAATATTTGACATTTCTGAATGTTGTTATGCTTTCGGCCACTTGAAACGAATATTCTAAGAACGACTTCACAACTTGAAATGGCGGGTAAAAATTGAATATTTTTTTCCAGACGTGTTGCGACAAAGGCTGTCATGAAATTTCATTATGAACCCTCTAGACGTATCATAAAGATGTAGATGTAAGTAAATGGTTCTAAAGTTTCAATTTTATTGGGACCGTGAGCAGGTTATTTAAGTTAATAGTGTACCAAATATCAAGAATCGTAGCTTCATGGCTGTCGGTAGATTCGTTACAGTGTTTGTTTACTTTGTCAGCGTTGAATCATGTTGTGAGAAAATGAATAATTTGTTGTCATTTTGTCCCGACTTCAATCACATGTTTTGGGGACTGAATGCTCAACCCATAAGATCTAGCTGAAAATTTTAACCATAAACTGAGTATTATTAAAGAAAACATCCATACATTTTATTTTTAATTTTAAAATGTTGATGTTTTCTTTAACTTTATATGTTTCTTCTTCTTAGGGAGATTTATATAGTTTAAACATGGCCACGACTATCTAGCTCTCTTAAACTAATAGTTGAATGTCAGTGGTTATTATTAACGTGGTCAGTAAATTCCATATGGGGCGAGAGCGTATATGTAACTATAATATTACATGCCAGTAAATTCTCAAATATAACGTGCGAGTACCCATTATTGCCGAGTACCCATTATTGCCGATTGTATAAAAACAACAAGATTTCCTCTATATATTCGTTGTTTTAAGCTACAAACCAAAATAAATAAATAATACAATTTTTAAGACACTATAAGAGTTGGGAACGAAGAAAATTTATTTCAAACATCTCGGAACTCACCATAAGAAAGGTAAGCCTATGAAAACGTATCCCATTTGTATCCGTGCGATGACACATGCCACTGAATGTTTGACTTGTAATCCACTTTGATGATAGGACATATTTTGTTTAGGTCCAAATTCGAAGAATATTTACCTCCGTGTTATGATATTTGACAAAAATAAGCAAGATACCATTTCTTCTACACAATATTTAACGTAGTAAACCGAGCGTCTGCTTGCTTGTAAGACGCCATTTTGTCTTCAATCTGAGGCGGATCAAAGATTTATCCCCGCGCACCTGCGGTGTAACTTAGAAGCGTTGCTATTAAATTTCACACACATTATTTCTTTAACTGGACACACTAAGTTATTTTTAAAAAGCTTTTAATAAATATACAATTCATTTCATTATTTTTTTTTTAATAATTTGTCTCGAGACATGTAAAGCACATGTTCCTCTGTTTGTGTGCATGAGGCCGCAGGGACATCGAAAACAGTTTTGCTTATAATATGATTGAATAGCGTTTATGATATAATTTTTTATGTTGTATTCTTACATTTTATCTTATTTTGTTGGATTCTTTTAAAATTTTGACCTTTTACCGATTAATTACTGAAAAATGACGAAAAGATATAAGCGGTAATAATGGGTACTCGACTTGCTGTTAATCAAAGGTAATGGACAGGGTTTAATTTTAATCAGAAGTAAGTCGATATTGATGAGAATAAAATAAAAATTATTATTCAAATTAAATAAATGAACAATGCAGAGATTTGCATTGAAATTTTTACATGACAGCTTACATGAAAAGTGTAATAGAGAAAACTTGTGTATTTTTCGGCAATAATGGGTACTCGCACATTAATTAAATTAAGCACAGAAGCATTACAAAAATAATCAGTAAGAGCACAGTTAGTTTTATATACATGAAATGTTTTTAATCATATGAAACCAATCAAACCATAGACTTTGACATGTAAATGCTGCAATCATGCTGTTTTTCTTTCATGCTGATTGCATTTTTCTGACAAAACGATGCACTTGCAATGTGCAGCTTGCTTCAGTTTATTTTCAAAATATGTCAAAGAAGTGTAGAGAAATTCTGACATAAACTACAGGTTTGTTTATGTGGTATTTGACTTTGTATTACTTTTCCTTTAATAAAAAGAGTAACTGCTTGCTTGAATGACTAAATTTAAGTGTCAATGGTGAGTGAGGCATTGAATAGGATTTGTTGGCCCCAGACAAGTCATCTTATCAAAGTTAGGTTAGACTTTTTTCTTTAAACTTAGACTGAAATCTCAAGTTTTGGGTTTATGGTATATACCTCAACTGAAATAAAATTTGTTTGCAGTGTCTGATTATGCATCATTTCCAAAAAAAAACATGGCAAGTTTTTTATTTTAAAATTAATCATTTATAGAAGAGATTGTAAAAGGCAAGAATGGACCCAGGCTCGCCCTTGAAATTGCCTTCACCTATTTTACCAACTGAAAAAGACGAAGATGACGAAGAAAAGCTGGATCCTTCAATGGGTCTCCAAAGAGACTGTGTTCCTAGTCCAAAATATACACCCAAAATCTTGAACACTGGAGCCCATGGCAAAAAAATGGGATATGTTCATCCTCATATGTCCAGGTACTGTACAGCATCAAGTTCTTAAATCTGTCATATGGTAATTGGTCGTTGTTTTCTTCTATGCTTGTGATAAAAAAAAGAAACCCCATTTGATATATGCTTTAAAATGTGTGGAAAACATCATCCTACTAACTTCTTTACTTTTGTTTTTATAAAACCACAAATACAGGTACTGTACTGGTAGTCTGACCTTACTGCATCAAATATATTTAAAATTGACCGTTTATCAAAGAGTGAATCTGAAATCTCAATTTAACATGTATAAAATCACACATGTACAGCTATATAATAGCTAGAGTTTTATTAGAAATCATGCATTTTTAACTTTGGGGGTCTTCTTCAATCATTATTATTTAATTTTGACCTTTATATCTTTAAAAAATACATACATGTACACATTAGTATTACATGCTCTTTATGTATGATAGTTCATTAGAAGTATGTGCCTGAAAATGGATTTTTTCCCCTTTAGTCCAAGTCCAGGCCATAAACTGGCAGTTGGAGGGAGCAGAAATGAGCTGTTTATGCGGTCAGTGCTGTCTAGTCCCTACCATCCCCCCGACCCTAACTCCTACACCCCAATGTCTGCCACTCCGTCCGGAATCAGTCCCCGCCCTGTGTTCAAGACCCCTGTCACCAAAGACCAGGGATCCCCACTCACTCATAGGACCCCGCAAGGTAGGTCTAAATCGGGTCTTTAGTGGGTTGGGGGTATGAGAATAATAAGTAAAAAGAAATTAGAGGTGTAATTTTATATATCCTATCATAATCTTATTCAGAAAGCTACAGAAATGTTAAATGTAATTGTGCAGTGCAGAGGTAATGTCGATATGAATTCTTGGTATTATTTCAGGCACCCATCACCTTTTAATGCAAAAACAGAAGGTAGTTAACCCATTTGATGTTGCCCTTTTGGATCAGTTGCATGGGCCAGTGTTTATGAGTCCTGGGGTCTTTACAACACAATCTACACCATCCACAGATGAGAAAGTAAGATTCTGTGAATATTTTACATAAATGACACATCTTCGTATACTATAGAGTTCTCCATAAGGAGTTATACAATGGCAATGAATGCCATTGTTAAATTTGTGTGCACAGTGGTAAACAAGGTGGCCATGATCAAAACCAGAAATAGCATAAAATTTTAAATGTATTTTTGTGATGATGTTCACACTCAAATGAGCTGAATAGTAAATTGAGATGTTGAACATAATTTGAACAGGAATAGGTAGGTTGTTGCTTATGATCAAGATTTTCATAAAGTGAAACCTAGATTACTAGACGTGTATATCTATTTGCACTTCCACGGTAAAATTATATGTTTTTATCTGTCTCTGCATGAAAACAATGGTGTATTTTTAGGAAACTTTGTCTTGTAGAAACCTTTCCGTTGGTCAATAGAACACATAGCTGAACTCCATCCAGCAGACATTGACGAAATGCCAGTGTACCAGCAAATTACGTGTGTACATTGTACTCAGAAACACTATCAAAATTAAAACTTGGTAGAAACCTGCTGATCTCGCATAGAATTCAGATCTTATTTATACAGTATACAGGGGTACTTTGGCAGAATGCAAATTCAGGCTAATAATGAGGGTTGGTTGCCAAAATTGAAAGCATCAAACTTTACACTTGCTAAAGTAGTCATGAAAAGATTAAACATTAAGTTACTGCATCATATGAAGAAATAAAGTATAAGTAGGTGTATTAATTATTTCTTGATTCAGACCAGACAAAGAGGTCGAGGAGAGGGCACAAAAGGCTATAGACACCTTCTTCTCTACCAATCTTATCGCACCCTCTCCATGGAATTCTAATACAGATGCCTTGAGGAGCGCTCATCAAGTCGGTATGTTATACATACATGTATTTAAAAGGAAAAAAACAAATTTAACCCTGACAGTACTGTTGATATGAGTATTGTGTCACAAATCGTACGAACAAAAAGTTTTTATCTGGCTGTTCAAAATTTT
Organism: Magallana ariakensis; assembly: GCA_020458035.1. Lineage (NCBI taxonomy): Eukaryota > Metazoa > Mollusca > Bivalvia > Ostreida > Ostreidae > Magallana > Magallana ariakensis. The sequence continues at coordinate 9,216,454 of CM035815.1, forward strand.
TTTTTACAGAGATAAGATTTAAAACTGATAGGAATTAAGATTCATTTAAATATTCGAAAAGTACAATGTAATATACATGTAATAGGTATTTTCTAGAAACTCCCCTGAGAGCTCTTGAGCCAGACCTTCAAGGATCCATTCAGAAACAGCTACCATTTGCTAAAAAGATTCCTCTCACTCAGGATGGTATAGCCTCTAATATAATTCATGTTGACTCACTGGCTATTTTTTGTGTATTATACTCTAGAATAAGGCCAAAAAAGTTAATGTATTGATTTTATGGCTCTGTGCTCTAAGTTAAAATGCTTCTGCATCAATTAATTTTATTGCCATGGTGAAAAGGGGAATGTGGGTTGAAGGTACCATCATAACCACATTCCCCTTTTATTTTAATTTAGGTTTGAGTTTAAAACTAATGCATGTATTATTGATGTAAAAATTGTAACTACATGTACATGTATACGTGAAAAACACAAGGTGCAGTGCTTCCTCTCATGGGATCTAAATCTTACCCTTCTTTATAGCAAAGTACTGTAGATTCCTAATTGAACGCATGGAATTAATAACAGTGTAAAATAGTGCTGAAAGGAATGTTCGAATATTAGCGAATGAATTGTAAATTTCTAATATTCGAATGTATATTTGGCATTCGAATATTCGGTCACATGTTTAACACCCATACAAAGTGCTGTAAACTATGTAGCATCGCGTTATTTCGTTTACGATAGAAAAAAGAAGCTGTGTTTGGGAACATAAGAACAAAAGTAAAGACAAAGCCATTTGCAAATTCTGATCTATGACTGCCATACTTGTTTACATTGAAAGTAAAAGCAAAGTTTACATCGTACGGAGATGAACATTCTGGATTTGTCGATTCATATTAGACGATGAAGAAATGTGTTGAACGAGTGTGAGTTACGGAGTGTTGATATCTAAAGGTACATCAAAAGTTTTTTTAAAGATACTTCAATATAATTTTTTCTTTAATTTAAAATATGCAGGAAATTTCTGGAATTCAGGTTGTAATTGGCTTTTTAAATACTATAATCAAACATGGCAGAAATATTTGGAATGACTTACGAAGTTATGTATCGGTCTCATACAGGAGTCAGGACTGCAGTATATTCTTAAAGAAGTAATAAATCTTTTGATTGTAGTTGATGGAGATTTTTTTTAAAAATTAAATATAATTTGCATAAAAAATAAGTGTGCACCTAATTCAATGGATACTTACCGGTATACATTAACTGTCAACTTCGAGCTGACATGTTTAAGCAGTCTACAATATAATTTCTAATAATTTATATATATATTTATATAATTTATAGTTCAAGTACGAATCACATAGTAATATAAACTAACAAACATACTTAATACCTTATAGATGACATCAACAAATATTCAAGTACGAATCGAATAGCACTCATGAATATTGATTAATGTATTCGTTTCAGCACTAGTGTAAAATCGGGAGAAGCACCCCTCACTGATTTTAAAATCTCGCTTTTGTTTTCTGATAGTTGTGAACTACCGTATCTCAAATTAGAACAAAAGTTTGCTTATCGCTATTTAATGTTCTTGCGATCTGACACAAAACGACAGAAGCAATGAATTAAATATTTGCGTCAAATAGGAATCTATAACTGTGTGGCAAAAGTATCTAATATTATATTTACCTTGGTATTAAACTGTATTGCTGTCATCAAAGGCATGCGCGGATCTAGAGGGGGGGAGGGGGGTCCCGACCCCCCCTGGAAAATGAAAATTTATTAAATCTACATAGAAAAATTATCGCAAATATGCCTCGGACCCCCCCTGGAAAACACAATTACCATTCGGACCCCCCCTGGAAAAAAATTCTGGATCCGCACATGAAAGGTAACTAATCTTTTTCTTTTTACTCCTCAGCATCAGCCCAGACGATGCTGTCCCTTCCAGCAGGATTTGATATTAAAGAAATACTAGGTTGGTGCCGATGATTTATTAATGGCTTTTCAAGCAAAAATTGTTTGCTATTATAAAGCTCTTATATTCATGATTCTTAACCTTATTTACAGAATTTGCGAATAAATAAGGTTAATCAGTCTAAAACTAGCGCTCGTTTTTGTGTGCAATAAATACACTATTTTTTCAGTGGGTGGCACTGTAGCTCCCAGGTCGTCCATCCGAAATTTTTTCAGACTGGGAGCTACAGAACTGCAGCTACATAGTAAGGGTTTAAAATTTAAAATAGAAATGTATAGGAAATAGGTTAAAAATCAATTCTCAAAAAATACAATGCTACAATTTATGATACTAGTATTACTTTGCAAGCATCCTCATATAGTGTAGATTCTTAATTCTTCAAACCCTGACCCAAAGAGGGGTTAAGTTCAACATAGAATGTATAGTAAAATTAATGTTACAATAATCTTCTCAAAAACAACAATGCTACAATTTGTGATATATACCGGTAAGTATGCAAGCATCCTCATATCTTCATATCTACTTTTGGTATTTTACAATTATTTATTGTCAAATCTTTGATATGCCTTTGGTTATCAAACTTTTTACATGAAGTTGGTGTACCTTGCAACCTCATCATATCTGTATATTTTTTTCTCACTATTCATTTTCCAATTATATCATCTTTAATATATTGAGATTAAAGGATGATAAGATTGGTCTGTTGATACAACCTAATAGTTAGGATATGCTGTCCCAAAACTAGGTTTCAATGACCTTTTTATTATATTATGTTTTTATGTATTATCAAATCTAAAAATGTATGAGAATTTTTGCAAGTTTTACAATAAATTTAGAAGATTTTTATGTATTAAAAATTTAAAGTTTTAAGAACTGTTGTTCAGATGAGCAATGTTGCCCATGTGCCTCTTGTATTTTGTTAACATCTTTTTTTTTTATCTTTTTGTTAGGCGAATACATGATATGTGATGATGCAGAAAACCAGGACACCTCCCAGAAGAAGGAATCAAACCAGGATGCTTTGAGCACTTCCTCTTTGAGAAGGAAACTTTTTTCACATCCAGATAATAGCAGTTTTGCTCTAAGTCCAGTTAAGTAAGTATATGTTCACAGGATTTAATATTTGGCATTTAACATCTCGTTCAAGTAAGAAAGGTTTACTGGTTCTTTCATGAGAATTAATTATCTTATTGTTAAATACATCATAAAATTTAAGTTCTGTCAGAAAAATAGCGGAAGTTAAAAATTTTTGTGGATAGACATGTTTTGAAGACAAGCAGACTTTAACACAGCAAATACCCATGAAATTTTGATTTACCCTGGTATATTTCATAAGTTTATAAATTTGATAGTTATTAAAATTCTTGTTAATAGAACAGCCCCGGTGATGGAGGAGGAGGATGACTTCATTGGATGTGCTTCTCCTCGGGTTCTCTCGGCCAACAAAGTGGAGGTCCCCTTCCAACATGCCACACCTCTAAAGCCACCAAGCAGGGTATGTTGGGTTTTTCAACAAAAGTAAAGTCCTCCTGTGCAGAAAACTTTATTATATAAATAGGGCCTGTTTGGGAGGGTAAAAAAAGTTGAAATCGACACTCCAAGAAAACCATTGTTAACCAATATGTACAGGAGGTTGACAATGGTTTTCGAGGGGTGTCAATTTCAACTGTTACCCTCCCAAACAGGCACTTTTTATTTTTTTATACTTATTATCTTAATTTTAAGAAAAATTTACTGCTTTTAATTTTATTACTGTAAATTCCTTATTTTACGCAAGTACTTAATTCCGGGATTCCGCTGTTTTGCATCAAATCGCGAGAATATAAAATTGCGAGCATCAATTTTTGTTTTGATTTCATATAGCTCAAAACTGCCTGAAAAATACGAGCGAGATTTTAAAATCTGCAAAGACTGCTTCTCGTGATTTTTCATGGAAATTAATTCCTCACGTTTAATAAGTAATTAAAAGTATTTGTTTGAATTATTTTAAACGCATTACTGACTTCTTTAGGAATGACGTGAATTCTACGGCAAACTGTATGTGCATAATTTATGTGCATGTAACAATTTGTTCTGTTACCTGTTGACAAGTGTGTTGCTAATGCTTAGGGTAATAGAACAGATTATAAACTGCGTCTAAACTAATCAGATTTTAGTACATGTACTGAACATGAAAGTATAATAATTTATTATGGCACACAAAATATGCTCTTGTTTTATAAACCTTATTTCCCAGCATATTTTGTTGGGATTCAATAATAGAAATTGAGAACCACATTTTGTATCAAAAATTCTTTTCTAATACAACAAAAGGTTTCTCCTGTTTGATTACCATAGACAATGTACCAAGAATTTTTTCTATATATACTATTATGTACCGGTAATGATTTTGATTTTTACAGAGTCACTTTTCATCGAGTCCAATAAAGAATGTCAAAGGCTTGCAAACTCCTGATTGTTGTGATAAACAACAGCAAAGAGAATTCTTCAGCTCTCCAGCTTTGTCTCCCATTGGAATGGGGAGATTCTGTGAGTATAATAAAGAGGTCCGACAATTCATAAGGATATAAATGCATCAGAATTTGAACAAAAGTGCAAAAACTGGATGAAAAAAACAAAGGTTCTTAATTTTGTGTTCTAGCATCCAAGAGGACATCAGGTCTGTTCTCACCACATGAAAAAATATTTGGTGAACATGTAGTTCAAAAGAACATGAGTGCTGAATTTGCAGAATCCCTGAGTAGCCCAGAGGTGTCTCCTATTAAAGGGGGTTTAGGAATCACCCCACAAACAGAGCCAAGGCCAAAGATGTCTCTCCAGAGTCCTGGTTTCTCTCCTATATGTGCCAACCCAAGGGTTATTGAAGATGACCAGGGGTCATTTATTCAAGAGCCACTGCCAGGTAGTAAAATTGTGACAGCTCATTAGAATACATTTAGAATATTATACCATAGCAATTGGAAATGCCATTGTTATGTATCTAATATAAATACCTATATTGTTATTTGTTATTGCTTGATTCTTACTCAATATTAAGAAATGTTTTACATTGAAAAAGAAATCCCTTGGCATTGTTGCTCTCTTCTTGAGTGCTAGATTAGACAGAAAAATGAAAAAGGCTACATAACTGCAGCTATTTCCTTGTATTTATCAATATTAACATTTATGGAAAGCTTTTTAGAATGCACATCAAGTAATATTCTAGGATGTAATAATGAATGTTTGTAAATTTTATTACAGATTTTCCTTCAGACGACTCTGATGTAGAAATAAATACACCATTAGCATCTGATAACCATTCACAGAAAAGGTCGACCACAACTCGAAAAATATCACATTTGGCTCGAAGAAGCCAGCGGAACATTTTTCATGAATTTGAAGATACAGCAATGGACTTTGAACAAAATTTGGAATTTTCAAAGCATATCCGTTTTGCAGATGATATCAAGACATCAAGCCTTGTTCATACAAAAGACTTCTCCATGGGAGACATTGAAATGGATGATCATGGCATTGCTCCCAATTCTACCAATCAAGATACAGGATATCAAACTGCTAGTCTTCAATCAACCAATCCCGACACTGGATTGACATCAAGTCAGATCAATCCGTTTTCAGTGACATCGAACAGTGAAGTACCACTGTCAACGAACTTGACATCATTATTTAGCAAACTTCCACTAGATTCAGTCATACAAGATTCAAACTTGCAAATGGATTTTCCAGAATTCACTGCCAAAGATTATGAAACCAATGCATTTAATCAGTTACCTGTTCCTACTATTACTGCTTTGTTGTCTCCAAGACAAAAGCCCCTAATAGAACAAATTTTAGATGTGACAAATCCTGAACAGTATGGTCATGCTCCTTATACCAGAGAAGAAATCCTGGAGAGGGCCCGCCAAGTGTTAGACATGGTGAATAGGCTGTATCCAGAGGTGAAACCTGGGGGTGGTGATCCCGAGGAGGCGGATCAGACATCCATGATTTTCAATAAGACAGGCCTGTCTCTTCTACATGAATTAGAACCTATTGTGTCCTCCACCCCTCAGAAAGATGGCAAGGGAGATAACACAGTGGCTGCAAGTAAGGACACTTTATTTTGGTTTATGAAAACTCAAATATACTTGCTATTTATTCTATTTCACCCAATTTGTTGGCATGTGTGGACCCAGAAAAATTTCTTGGTAGGGGGTGGGGGGTGGTCTGGAACCTATTTTTAGTAACTTTGAAGTTCAGACCTCCTGATTCCCTCTCTATGTTTGGGCATCATTCTTTTGTATTAAACCAAGAATGATTTTTTATAAGAACGTCTCGGACAAATGTATGAAAATCATTTTAAAAGATTTGAGACTTGAATGGATTTTATATATGAATTTATTTTTCAGTAATTACTTTCCATTTATAGGTGAACGAGCACTAGCCATATTAAAAAAAGCTGGAGAAGACCTAGCCAAATTTGGACATATGCTCTCCTCTATCAAGACATCCATGGATAATAGCAGTATACCAAATATGACCTCTTGATAAATGTTCTAGAGGTTCACAATAATTTTCATCCCGAAAATTTAATTAACTCCAATATTTTGTCTCATTTTGTGTATTTGAAGTTGTATGACTCATCATGTGTTTGTGCGTTGCTCAACTGGTGAATTTACAATGTGTTTCCCTCAGTAGGTGTGGTAATACATGTACATGTAATTATTTTTTATTAGTAAATGTGTTATGCCAACATGTGCCAAACTTCAAATTCTTCTCAGGATGATAACATATATGCCCATTGATTTGAGTTGAATTTGTACTTCATGAAAAGAAAATTCTATTTTTGTAGTAAGAATGAATACTTTAAGTTGCATCAGAAAAAGACATTGGGTGACTTGTGTATAATCTACGTATATTATTTGTTGCTTTCTTTTTAAATTATGCTTGTATTGTCTCTGCAACAGAGTTGAAGTTACACCAGAATATGTCTTGAGTGACTTTTGTTTGAATTGCATGTATTTTTTTTTTCTTTTACATATTATATTAAGCTTGCACTGGCTCTAAGAAATTGAAAAGAAAAATATTCTTTTAAGTAGACTTATATTTTTATAATAGGCTTTTTGAAGTCGCAGTTCCCAATCAATTTACAATGTAAATGTAGTTTTATTGACACCTCCAATATATCGGAATATTTTCAATAGGAACAGATTATACAGGGACCCTTCAACTACTTTGCCGAGAACCCCATGGCCAATCTTGTGTATGTGTGATGGATATTTCTCATTCTAATGTGCACATGAATGAAATTGAAAAATGAAAGTATTGCACACAGAGAAGTTTCTACAATGTGTGTCTGATTTTAAATATTTCATAAGAAATGGGTAACTCTGCACTTGTACTTTAATACTAACGCATGAATGGTTTAGTACTAGACATTTGTCAGAAATTATTTGTTTTATTGGGTTTTTTAATATAACATTTCTTATTTTGATATGATGTGTTTTTGTGGTCTTTTCATACATGGGCTTAGGGTGCAGGTTAACTTTCCTGGTCAAAGTTTAGTGCCTGTTGTTGTGTAACGGCTCTTCAGTCTTAATATATTCATCTTCTCTACAGCCACTGGACCAAACTTGGTAAAAAGCATCCTAATGTGAATACCTTGTAAAACCATTCTAACAAGGATTTGCCCTCTTTATAGAAACAAAAAGCTGGAAAATAGGGTTGATGTTCTGAAGTTTTCTTGGGAGAACACATGTAATAGATATGCCAATATTTTGAAGAAAACCCTTTAAATCCTGTATGTGTAGGTTAAGTCCAACCCCATACCGTATGATATGCTTAAAGGGGCTGGAAATTAAAAAAGGTATCTTGAAAACTAAAACTCTGCAATATCTTTCTTTAGAGCAAACATTCGGATAAAATGAAGTTCTTTCCCTCGTTAATTCGTGACCTGTCAACAAATTAATTTTAATTGCATAAAACAAAAAAGTGCCAATTTATGTTTTTGAAGTTGAGAAGTACTAGTGCTAAATGATTTTCTGGAAAATAAATATTCTAAAACTATACCTAAAATGCTTTGTTTTAAGGATTAAGCCTGTGGCGGACGATATACATGTACCCTTGTGAAGAAAAAGAAACTGGACAAATCTTTTCCCATCCCCTTTTTAGCTCACCTGAGCTGAAAGCTCAAGTGAGCTTTTCTGATCACATTTTGTCTGTCGTCTGTCTGTCTGTTTGCCCCTATGTCTGTAAACTTTTCACATTTTCGACATCTTCTCCAGATATAATGGGCCAATTTCAACCAAAATTGGCACAAAGCACCCTAAGGTAAAGGGGATTGACAGTTGTGAAAATTAAGGACCACGCCCTCTTTAAAGGGGAGATAAATAGGATTTATTGAAATTTTTTGAGAAATTTTCAAAAATCTTCTCAAGAACCATTTGGCCAGGAAAGCTGAAACTTGTGTGAAAGCATCCTCAGCTAGTGTAGATTTAAAGTTGTAAAAATCATGATCTCCGGGGGTAGGGTGGGGCCACAATCGGGGATCAAACTTTTAAATAGGGATTATAAAGAAAATCTTTAAAAATCTTCTTCTTAGAAACTACTCAGCCAGGAAAGCTGAAATTTGTGTGGAAGCATCCTCAGTTAGTGCAGATTCAAGTTTGTTAACCATAATCCCCAGAGGGTAGTGTTGGGCCACAATGGGGTGGGGGTCAAATTTTTACATAGGAATATACAGAGAAAAATCTTTATAAATCTTATCAGAAACCAATTGGCCAGAAAGGTTGAAACTTGTGTGGAAACATCCTCAGGTAGGGTAGATTCAGGTTGGTTCAAATCATGATTCCCGGAGGTAGGATGGGGTCACAACGTGGTGGGGGGGGCAAAATTTACATATGAATTAAAGATAAAAAATCTTTTTCTAAAAACCATTTGCCTAGAAAAGCTGTAACTTTCCGAAAGCAACCTAGATTATGTAGATTCAAATTCTTTCAAATCAAAATCTTGAGTAGCCGGTTGGGCCACATTGGGGATCCAATTTTACAAAGGAAAATAATTTAATTATTCACAAAAACTGATATGTCATCATAATTATGGTTTTACTTATATGCAAGCCTTTTCACATATTGCTGATTCTTTAAAATTGGTTAGACTTTTGCCCTTGGACGATTTTTGGGCCTCACAAGGGTTTCAGAGTTTGATATAGGTTTATATTCCATACATATACACACTTGTTTAGGATCTTTTTGAAAACTGCAATGAATGCTCAACAGGTGATATGACAATAAAATAATCCTCTTAGAAAAGGGACTTGATTAAATTAAACATAAGAATATTCAGGGCAAAAAAATGGATTTTTATTTATACAGGATCTACTTGTATTATACTACATTGTCCAGATAGTTTGTATTATGACTCCATTAAGCAGATTTTATCATACCTATTGTTCCTCAAGTGAGCGATGTGGCCCATGGACCTCTTGTTTCAAGTGAATGTAACCTATCTAGTATTTCAGATTCAGTACTGATTTGCCGGACAGCCCACCTGTGTTCTGAATATTATGACACATGATGCACTCTAGTGGAACAAACCAGATTCGGAATTAATGCCATGGCTATAAAAAAAATTATATTTTTATTGTTCAGCCTTTTAATTGAATTGCAGTCACATTGTTTAACCTGTTCGTTTTAAGAAGCTAGAATAATTCTTTCTATGCCTTATCATTTTGCCATTAATGCGATTGTTTCTTTCTTTTGTTAAAAAGGTTTTAATGCATGTAACAATGTCATCCAGTGAGTAGTTCTACCAAAGTAAACTCCAATAAACCCAAATGAAACCGCAATCAACCGCAAAAATACTAAATGAATCCAACGGTCCTGATTAACCGTAAACATATATCTCGTTTTACAGCAATGAGCAAAACGATCTTTGTATACCCTCAATGAACCCCGTATGTCATTTAATGTATCCTAATGACGCCCATTACAGTACTATTAAAACAACAACACACTATTATCGGACTAACAGTATTTTATTACCAAATGCTGCTTTTCGTATCCTTATAATTATTACACCAAAATACAGAAAGTTTTGACAAAATATCAATCTGTAAAACGGGTTACACTCTTTTCACTTGTTGGTTCGTTTGATCTACGCATCGGTCATCTAGCCAGCCTGTAGGAACGATTCCATCATGTGTCCCACACACGGATACGTATTCTATAACGCACTCCCTCCAACGAAGATAAAAACTGGAAGTAAGAGAACATCAATGCTTGCTACAGTGATCATAGGCGTCGGAACCAGGGGATTAGCCCCCCCCCCCTTTTTTATGGTAAAGTTAGACATAACCATAACCATTATCCTTTTTAGCTCACCTGAGCTGAAGGCTCAAGTGAGCTTTTCTGATCACATTTTGTCTGTCGTCCGTCTGTCCGTAAACTTTTCATATTTTCAACATCTTCTCCAGAACCACTAGGTCAATTTCAACCAAACTTGGCACAAAGCACCCTTAGGCAAAGGGTATTCAAAGTTGTGGAAATTAAGGACCACGCCTTTTTTCAAAGGGAGATAATTAGGAATTATTGAGAAATGTTCAAAAATCTTCTTCTCAAGAACCATTATATTATTTTCGTCGCACTGAAAAATTTCAAAAGAACGAATTCCCCAAAACCCTTAGTTGCCTTTTTATTTGCATATTATTTGACGATTTTGTATGCATGGTTCAACCCTCTAAGATTTAAAAAAAAATGTTCGAACATTTGTTTAACTTTGCAGCCATTTCCGGTCAAGCGCCATCTACACATTATCGATTATACAGTCAATTTGTCTACAAAGTTGACAAATTTTTTTTCAAGCTTTGAAATAGAAAACACTCGATCATCAAAACACATATAGTGTATCTGCAACTCTCATACCAGAAACAATAGTCTCACCTGCACATATTCATCAAAATGTCTTGCAAGGAATGTTTTGCAACAATTTCTGCGCATGTGCCATACACTGATGTATCATCGCACTTATGTCCTGTTTTTGTTGAAATCAACGAAGCTTCTTGATATGAAAAAGAATTCAATGCATAAAACAAAAATGGAGGTAGGAATGGAAAATGTCAAGAACTGACATAGACTGTTACATGTACCTTCAGAGAGGCTGATGAGGAGTGTAACTGCAGCAATCACTGATATCCGTATATCCATGACTTCTTATACCTTAAATATTAAACCAGTGACCTATTTTTTATAATTTTATCAATTTTTGCGTTTTCAAAGTTTATCAATTGTGAATTAATCTTCATTTAATGAGTAAGACAATGTGAGTAATGTGTTATCACATTTATATATATATATATATATATATATATATATATATATATATATATATATATATATATATATATATATATATATATACACGTGTACGTTCGGACATTTTAATAACACCGAGTTTGACTCGTTAATACGAAGAGAAGTTTTACTGCATTTAATTTGATTTGTAATATTTCGATGGCTTAAAACGTTTAAAGTGTTGGCTTGTTTGTTGACATTTTTACAATTGGTTTAGATACATGTTCAGTTAATTAATGATACATGTAGTACATGTAATTTAATATCCTAAAACTGAGAAACATGAAAAGAAGCGTTTGTACATTGATAATAATTAGTTTAGTCCTTATTTTTAAAAAATACAATATCGACTACTCACCGATATACTCTCTATCTCTCTATAGTACCTGGTCCGCTGGTCGAGATGGCTTAATCTGACAGACAATATGCCCCTGTGCAGGGGGGCACGGCCGCTACCCCCTCCGAGTGGATGTCCCCAAAACCTCGCACCTGTTGTTTATACCGAGACACACGAACTTGACATTCTATATTTGGTACTGATTTCCAAAACAGTTACAATGTTGTAATATTTTTTTGACATTTGACAGCAGTATTTAATATTTAAAATATTAAAAACGTTGCTAATTAAAAAATGAATTAAAATATTTAGAGAAGCCAACGCTGGACACAAAGAGTCTTCTTTATTGTTGTGGCAAGGAAAACAGTTACATCACAATATAACTATAACAAGAGAACATAATAAATAGACTAACAACTATTTTAGTTAAAACAACTTAAAGATATGGTTGACCAATATCACATTTCATATAATGGGTATATCAGTCAAATTATGACGACCAATCATTCTTCTATTGACGTTACTGAATATCATATCATATACATATATGTATCAGTCATGCTATAATGGCCGATAAAACCGGGTTGTTTAATCTTAAAATTTCCAACTTTAAAGTTGGAATTTCCAACTTTAAAGTTGCATGGATTTTCAGCTTAAGTCTTGGAATTTTCATCTTTACTGTTGATTTTTCCAACTTTTCAGCTTAAGTCTTGAAATTTTCATTTTTAACGTTGATTTTTCCAACTTTTAAGTTGAATTTCCAACATTAATCTTGGAATTTCCAACTTCAATCTTCTGTTGTTATTACCATCAATGTCAGACGAATTTCTTTTAATAAGTGATCTTTATTAATGCCATGTTGATAAAGGCACGATCAAAATATGCAAATTCAAAGGCTTTGCGTTGATCTTAATTTTCTCTTATAACATTTATTTGATTCACAATAATTCGATATTTGATATCTGATACTGTATACATTCATAGTCTGTGAAAGAAGTGCAATTAAATTCGATGAAAGGGAAATTTTCCAAGATATCTTCCTTGACACATTATCATTTTTCACAAAAAAAAAATCACAAGATCGAAAATAAATTTCTTACTGAGATTTATAATGGGGAATGTTTGCATCTTTTCTCCATTCGGAATCACTCTATATACCTCGCGCAATTTTTCAACGTTATCATCCTGGCTTACTGCAATTCAAAATCCCTGTAGAGATCACATTTTTTAGCCTTGTATTGAAACCTGATAAACTAACGGGGGCGTTTCAACTGAGAAATCTTGGAAATTGTTCATACTTTTGAATGAACATCGTTTAAACCCTGAGGTATTTATAAATATCGAGTAATTAAGCAAAATGTGAATAGAGGATATCTTGGGACAGAGTATAAACGTATTGATCTTGTATATTTATATGAAAACTTCTAGTTTAGACATGCACAACTATAAGTTTATGCACAATTTGTCTGTGATATAATTTATACAGTTAAATCTAATATCCATACATTTATATTTGATTCAAAATATTTTCGATATTTGATATCTGATATTGAATACATTTTTAAAACGTTTTAATCTTATTTATTTATATATTTACATTCAGTGTATATTTCCCCTTATGTTTGCGATGGAAATTTGCGACGTTCAATTTCTATATTATTAAGATCTACCGAGTATAATTTTCTCTATTTCTTACGGAAAATTTAGCTCTATTATAATAGAAACTAACAGGACTGATATCGACACACCCCGTTTATCGATTGGTCAAAACCTACAGCGACTGAAATTGACAGAACTGATATTTACACGCCCAGTTTATCGATTGGTCGAAACTTACAACAACTTAAAGACCCATTTCATGACCGTACGGTTACTGAACAACGTAGGCGGGCCTAATTAAAACAGGTGTCATTTACCTGGAGTGACCAGGGTCCGTCGAGGTGCTAACACGGGTTATTTTATTTATTTATTTATTTTTTTTACAATGTCGCCACCTTCATATCCCACATGAATCACCAAATAAAGCATTTTATTGTTTAAACGAATACACTTTGCTAATTCATGCGCCATGAGCACAAATATAAACGTCTTCACGTGTTTTGCGTATATTTATTTTTGTAAGATTACATGAAACGTTCAATCTTACATAACCAATTTGGTATGTACTTTTGAAAAATAATCATGAAATTATATCTCCTCTTTAATAAAAAAGATTTCTCTCAACAAAGTTTCTGGCACTATATTTTTAGTCGCGGAGGCAAACTAAATAACATGTTAATATGGCTGTTCCATGTGTTTCATCTCCCTGACTGAGAGCGTATATAATGGCTTTACAGCGACAATACACTTATATTTCAACTATCGGTTTATGCCCAGTTTGCCTGTGATATAATGTATACTGTTCTATTTACAAGAATATTAAATTAATTCAAACAAAAAAGTTGGAAATTCTAAGATTAAAGATGGAAATTCCAACTTTAAAGTTGGAAATTCCAATTTAAAAGTTAGAAAAATCATTTTGAAAGTTGGAAATTCCAAGATTTAAATTGAAGCTGAAAGTTGGAATTTTAAAGGAAAAAAATTACAACGTGGTACTAATACGCTTCCGTAATATTTTACTAGCATGCGTAAAGAACATGAAAAGTGTTCAAATTTTGAAGCTAAATCATATTATTTACATTTTTCAGTGTCTTTGCCTGTGATAACACTACATATCATTTTTGTACTGTACAGTCCAATAAATTCAAAGCGGGGTTTGCTTATTTATATCAAGATATTTAATCGTACAATTGCTGAAAATTATATAAATATAAGTAATAAGGAATCATTCTTTGAATATTATGAGGTAATATTTACATTTTCCAGTGCCTTTGCCTGTGATAACACTACGTATCGATTTTGTACTATATAACCCATAACTTCAAATGACGCTAAATTGAGGCGCTAACGGGGTTTGCTTATTTATATTTAAATATTTAATCGTACGATGGCTTAAATTATATAAATATAAGTAATAAGGAATCATTCTTTGAATATTATGAGGTGATAATTTCGGTCGGAGCGTGATCAAATCTATCATAAAGCCCTTCGGGCTTTATTGGATTTGATCACGCCCCGACCGAAATTATCACCTCATAATACTCAAAGAATGATTCCTTATTTCTTAAATAATTACGGTCGGGGCGTGATCAAATCTATCATAAAGCCCTTCGGGCTTTATTGGATTTGATCACACCCCGACCAAAATTATCACCCCATAATACTCAAAGAATGATTCCTTATTCCTTAATTATCTAAATAATAGTAAATAATATCTAATACAGCAATTCAAGGTACATTTCGTTGAATAACCGATCGTTATACTAGCACCAGAAAACTAATTAAATTAATATTAATTTGTCTATATAAATGGCAGACTTATGATACGAATAAAAAAGTTTCCGATAATTTAGTTATCGAATATGGCCGAGGATCGAAGATAGTTAAATAATCAACATATGCATGGTCTCGAAAATAAGCAGACCAGCTTTTCTCGGGGAAGACTTTATTTGCGAATAAACAGCGAACAAATTTTATTTTCCATTATTAATTTTAGCAGGAAATACTCTCCACAGCGGGGCTCTTGTCTTTCGCGCAAAATATTCTCATACGCTAATAGAAATCGGTGAACATATTCAAAGTGTCTTACTATGGAGTGATTGAGATTCACAACCACCCAAGCCACGGGTTTTCAGTCCACTCCAATTCCCAATAAAAGGAGAGCAGAGTAAACTGAAAAACCATTGGCTTGCGAAGATGTGATTCACGGATGCCATTTTCCATGGTTATTTTTATAAGTTTGTCAGAGGCTTTCTTTGTGGATTCCCTTGTATGAAACATTGGAAAACTCCTGTGGTTCGTAAATTTCAATTCTAAACTGAAGGATTCTACAAATCTTTACAATGTTGACTAATTATCCATAAAATTATTACACTTAGTTCGATGATGATCATAGACATTTTTTTCTACACAGTTTACAAGGCACTGTAATATGTGACATACTTGCTGCCTCAAATCAGCTTCAACTTGATAAAAACTTTTGTACTCTATTTGACACAAGAAAAGGAGAAAAGTTCCATATGTTTCACATACACTTTTTAATCAATATTTTCTAACAAACATCACGTTTTGAATGTTGTGTGGTATTTTTAATGTCACTATAGAAAAGTTTCAATGTTCAATTTGCTTTCGCTCTCTCAGCATCCATTTTTTTAATGTCCTCTTCTGTAAACATTTCAGTATCTCCGTAAGCACCGGGGATTTTATAGCCACCCCAGCATCTACGGCCGATCACCTCACCAACAACGAAAAAGACGGCAACATCTGCTACCAGGATTGATTTACAAAAGGCTTCCTGGCAAAAAAAAAAACAAAACAAAACAATGAATTAACTTAGTTAAATTATACTGGTTCATGTATTATCATGATTATACTTGTAAATTGTAACACTCATTACTAAGTTATTGTTCATGTATAATACATATACTGAGGGGAAATATATTTACAGAAAATGTAATGTGTTATTTTAATAAGCATTTACCGTAAATTGCATATAATTAAAATCACACAATGTCTAAATACATGTTATGCCAATGGATGTGCCCAGGTGGTTCAAGTCAATGAAAACTTTCTTTGTTATACCACACGACATCACTTTTCATTTCTCATTATGAACCATCAAATCGGATTACTTCTATGAAAATGTTGGCAAAGTATATGACTGCTAAAATGTACATGTGCAATTCTAGGAAACCTGCTAATTAAGTTTCGCTTACATTTGTTTGAAACTACATGTATAATGTTGCTATAATCACATGATTTAAATCAAATACTATCTAAATATATTATCTAGCATGACCCATCAGCAGCAGTTTTAAAATGAAGTGATCTTATCTGGCATAGACCAATATAAATTGTTCAGGATAAAGAAGTAGTTTCACATGTTAATATGACAACATTTATTATCAGCTAGTTACAATTGCTTGCACTTATATGTATACTTGTAGCACCAGACCCACATGTGCATGATGTGTTGACTTTCTAAACATGGAGGCTGTCAGTGTAGACAAATCATCAGTGTAGACAAATCATGTCAGAGTCCATTCAAAGGATGACTGCACTTCATGACATGCGATATTTGCGAGAAAATAAACTTTTAAAAGAAGAATTTTTCTTTCAATTGCAGAAATGGTCAACATCTCAACTGCAACTTTACGTAATTGCGTTAAATAAAAGTATGTTGTTACCAAGTACGAATTTGTTTGCATAGGCGGAGGTCATCACGATTTCTTGAATCTCCAAATGATAATGAGGACTCCCACTTTTATACTGACTTCATACATAGTCAGCGCATGTTTGTCTATTGTTCTCCGTTTAACAGTAGTTGTTTATTTGCATTATCAAAGCTATGTCAAAGGGAGATTAATAGACAAACATGTGCTCATGGTTTAAATGAGAAAAAACTGCTTCTTCTTACTTTGGCTTTCCCTGTTGTAACCAAGGGTTGATGCATGTTGAATATTATAATTCACCACATGATTCCTCACCTCAGGTAACTTTGTGAACACAAAATTCTATCGTGATGTGTAAGATAGCATGTTATGTGCTAACTAGGACAATGTTTTCGAACACGTTAAGTTGTCAAGCATTGATTAAAGTCTTCTGTACTAACATGGGTGTGGTCTAATTGTTGAAACCATAGTAAATAGTATACAGTAAAACACGCTTATAACGAAGTCCCAGGGACGGGCAATTTTACTTCGTTATAAGCATAATTCGTTATATCCATCAGGTTTACAATATGTAATAAAGTCACGGAGAATGAAAATCACTTCGCTGTAAGCGTCAATTCATTATAAGCGTGTTCGCTATAACCGTGTTTTACTGTACAGAGAGCGATCACATAAATTTTTATATGTGGCATTATTATTTATGCTACCATTCTGATAATGTCAGCTCCACCTCTCAGGCATATTAATATCAATCGTATGTTTGTTCAAGGGCAGATAAGCGAACATTTCCCCTTTTTTCGAAAGTTGTAAGAAGAAAAACATAGAATAAGCGGCAATAAAGCTTATTGCATCACAGTCTAAAATCTTAATTCATGTTGGAAATTGACAAGACTCTTTAAAAAAATTAACAAAACTGATATTAGGTAAAGAAAGAAACGCAACAGAAGCAACCGAAAAGGGCCCAAAACCCGGCGCTAAGTGCAGTCATCCTTTACATCTTAGTGAAAGAAAGATCCATTAAATAAATGTTCAAGGATCCTTTCTTGAACATTGGCCATAATCAAAAAAACATCTCATTAATCAAGCAACCATTTCAACAGCAGTTCAATGGGATTTCAGATATTAATAATATCTGTTGCCAAGGGGGTATACTTGATGTAGAAAAAACCATTGCCTATTCTCTGTCCCAAAATGTCCTCAGATTACATTTTGCTGAGTATTTGATATTCATAAATACCCCTGGGTCAAAAGATTCACTGCAATGAAAAATTCCAAAATTAAAATGTCCAACCTTTATATTTTCCAGTTGAAGAAAGAGGCTAAATATAAAAGATTTATGAAGATTTTGAAATGCAAACAACATTAAAATATAAAACTGTTTGAAAAGGGTCAAGTTATTCCGAGACATCCATGTGGAAAAAAGACATCAGCTTTTTGCATAAAAATCTAAAATCTGTGTAAAAATACTTCATTCTTGTCAATCCTCGTGGTGAAAATAGATTACATGTCAATGACCAACAAAATCTTGGGTTTTTCTCCCTCAATTAGTTTTCAGTTGTGCACTGTATAAAGTTTAAATAGAAAATTTATTAACTTAAAAAATAGATAACCATTGAAAGATGAAATAATTTTTTTGGGAATCATGTACTTTTCTTCGGCTATTTCCGAAGACACAACTTTTTACGTTTTACATAAGAAACTTTACGTCATAATGTAGACTGAGCATGCGACGTTTAGTTTAACTTGAATTACTTCGCTTATGATTTAAGTTGGCAGGTGGATCTTACCGTCTGCATTTCAAAGCATAAAAATCTGCGCTTGGCTCAACAGTCACATCGTTTACATATTAAATATAAATAGTAAAAAAAAGTGACAAAAACAGTTAATTGGAACAGAGAATAGTGAGATACTGGTTTCATGGTAGGCCTAATTAAAAATAAAATTATTACAAAACTTTCCCTTACTTTGACATTCATGTTAGCAATTTTTTGGGCGCTCATTTTAAATGGAAGGTCCAAGAACTTGGCGATGCTTTCTTTAGCCTCTATTGGGTTTGGTGGAGCAAGCTCTGTTTTGAAGTAAAGGGCAAACATCTGCATGCGGCTCATGGTCTGCCCATTGGCTTGACAAACCGCAACTACGTTTAAAGGAAAAATTTGCATTAAAAAATCGGACACAACAAAGCTGTTACTACTGAAACATTGGGATAACATATAATACAGAGACATAAATGACATGAAATGGTGTGTGTGTAGGTAAGCATGTTTATTCTCATTCCTGAACGTGAAGACACTAAACTTTAGTGTTTATTATTCATTATATGGACATTTCTGAATATCTCCCTCATTTACATTAGTTATTTCTGATTTATTACCTTTGTTGATGTGGTCTCTCCATGCTATTGTAGCATACTTTTTAACAAAATCGCCACTTCTTTGCAGAAAACCCGTCAACCGAGCCGCCATGTTTGACCTTCAGTGAGTCAACCTTAAGCAAGTCGTTCATAGAAATGTCGAGCACTATGTACGAGTTATTTAATTTTAAGTTGCGAAATCATTTCCACATCCTTTGGTTTGTTTGTAGTGATAGTGAATGCTGTTAATATTTAGTTCTTTTTAGTAGTTTTCGAGTATTTTAAAGGGTAAAGTAAACCTTTTTAACCTTAAAAAAATATATCCAATCAGTCTAAGGTGTCAAACTCAGTCAGCGTAGTTACGGTGAATAGGTAAGTGCATACAAGAACAGTTTAGGGATGACAAGATGATGATGATGGTATGATAGACCTTATTTCTTTTTATAATTTAATAATGTAACTGGCTTGTTTGAAATCAAAATTGTCTATACTTTTGTGCTATTCCAAAGTTGGATTTCACTTTAGAATTCTGCGAATACTTTTTTGCTGAATGATGTAAGAAGCAAAGTCCACATCAGTGGAGTTATAGTGTGAAATATCTGACGTTTTCCTAGCTTTTTTAACGATTTTGATATTTTACATGCCCGGAAACGTCAGAACCGGCGCCATTATGAAAACTGGAAATTCACCGCCTCCATCAGGAAGCGGCATTCTAGGCTCGATTTTAAAAAGATATATATTTAAACTCAATAATACAGCCTGAAATATAATTTCACTGCAAATTTTGATAATCACACTGATAAATAATTGTGTTGTTGACCTATTTTTCTCACGAGATTTCAAAAATGCAGGAAATCAAAACAAATCTCAACAGTTCGATAGAATGTGTTCAGCCTGTTTATGTGATGTAAGGACCCATAAAAGCGATATTAGTGAGCAGTAAAATCATCGTTCTATTAATTAGTTGCGAGTGAAACATTTGATTCAACTCGTAAATATTTAAAATCAAACCGAGAATGCCGCCCGCAGTTGGAGGTGGCGAATTACTAGTTTTTGTGATGGCGCCGGTTCTGACATTTTCCTGGCATGTAAAATATCAAAATCGTTAAAGAGCCAGGAAAACGTCAGATATTTCGGACTACATTCAGAATGATGGATGGCATAGTTTGATACCCACAGGGCACAGAGTATCTCATCATTAAAATAACTTAATTCTTGAATTGTGTTTATTGTAAACATTTCATATAATTAATTTGTGATACTGTTTATACATGTAAGTAAACAAATTGCATTTGAATTTTCTAATTAAAGTTTTAAACACATGTTATTACATTTGTTCATTTTACATGTTAGTTGTAAATTAGTTAATAAATCTATTTTAGAATGATAAATTAACAATACAGAATTTATAATAAGTTTTTCCACTTTTACCCAGAATGGACATAGTGCTGGGCTATGCTGACAGGTTTGCCCTGACCCCATATGTTTACCCCTCTACATGGACAGAGGATGACCCTCTCCGACAGATTCTCAGTCTCCTGCTGATCACAAACATTGGGGGATATATCCTGTATTTCATGACGGCCACCATCAACTATTTCACTATATTTGATTCCCGATTGATGAAACACCCGTTATTTTTAAAGGTATATGATTGAAAATCATGTACATACATGTATATATATTTGAAAAATGTATGATGCTGATTCATTTTAATTTTTTAAAGTTTGTAGTTTAATAATTATAAAGTTCTTGTTTTCTTAATCACTGCCAATTGAACAGATCGCCAGTTCAAAATTCATACACTATTGACCAGCAACTCAACACTGTGAACAGATTGTTATTAATTATGTTACCTAAAATAAAATAGTTCAGACAAATGAAAAGACACACAGATTAAGAATAGACAAAAAAACTAAATACTTGATAAAACAATTAAACTTGTGTTGTGTTATCTTTCAGGACCAAGTGAGACTGGAAATATTATACACAGTTAAATCTGTGCCCCTCATGTCCATCCCCACCGTGGCCTTATTCTTCATTGAGGTCAGAGGTTACAGTAAATTGTATGATGCAGTGCCCAGCTCCTTGGGTGGTAAGAACTCTCTAATCAAAACTAATTATGTTCAATAAATTAAATTCATCGTTCAATTGCTTTAATAGAATGATGAGAAATTGAATTGCATTTCTACAATTTTTAGACAAAATAATTAGAAATAAGATTTTGATCTGTTTCTTATCTAAAGAAAGATTTTATTATATACATTGCTCTTTGTTTAAATAGTTATAAAAATATGTGTTAATGTCATATTTATATTACAGCAATAATATTTCTAAGGTTTTTTTGAGTGAATGTGACAAGTTTTTGTTTTTCAGACTGGTGTAACATCCTGTTCAGTGTTGTGAGTTTCATTGTGTTCACTGATGCCTGTATTTACTGGATCCACCGCTTCCTCCACCACAAACTTATATACAAATACATTCACAAAGACCACCACCGCTGGAAGGTTCCCACACCATTCGCTTCCCATGCTTTTCACCCCCTGGATGGATTTCTCCAAAGCTGTCCCTACCACATCTATCCGTTTCTGTTCCCACTACACAAATGGACCTACCTGTGTCTGTTTGTGTTTGTGAACATTTGGACAGTGTCTATCCATGATGGTGACTACAGAGTGCCACTCCCCCTGGAGCCATTCATCAATGGCTCTGCCCACCACACCGATCACCACCTGTTCTACAACTACAACTATGGCCAGTTTTTCACCCTGTGGGACAGAATTGGGGGCTCCTTTAGGCACCCCAGTTCACTGGAGGGCTGTGGTCCCATTCAAGATATACTCAAGAAAGAGAACTCCAATGGGGCAACATCTAATGGCAAGTTGAAAAAAGAGGAATGAAAGAAAAGGTACACTTTAAATGTTCTTATAAAGATGTGGAATGAATGTAGGGAAATAAGTTTGATATTTTCTAATTGATTTTGTTGTGTTACTTTTGTAATTTTGTTGTTGTTTCAAGGAATGAAAGAATTATTTTTGATTTATGGAGACTTGAAAAAATTTATGTATAAAAACAGATGTTCCACACCTATTTTTGATGTTTTCTACTGAAACCATAGTTAAGATAGAAATATGAGTATTTATAAGATTTAATAGATATGGTGATTGTGTAAGTGCAATGTATCCTTACTCTGATTTATTTAGAAGTCAAACAAATTGAAAATTCTCAGTAGATGTCTTATTCCTGTGTTTTTAATGAAGAACTGCGGTTGCAATGTTCACTTCTAAGATTTTTGACATACATGTAGTTTATTTCATATACATTGTATACCCAAGCAATAATGAAAGGTAGTGCATAAGCTGTACACTTTGATATGAAATTACTTGATTTTTATATCAGTCAGAAAACACATACCATATATTTGTATATATTTGAGTTAACCTTTATACATTTGTTTTACTTAAACTTTAATACTTGAAAGGTTTCTACAACAAATTTTGTTGCCTTTTTCCACTTATCTATTTTTAATAATTTTTTTTTTTTCATTGTGCCATAGACGGTTTGAATGGTAACATCTTGGTTATACATGTAGTATAAAGTAATAAACAAACAAAAAGGCAGTGATACAAGTATACACATTACATTTTATTAAATGACTATATAGATATATTTTCAAGACTTAAAAATGTTCTTGGCTTAGAGGTAATTTGAAACCTAGACTTAACCTCAGGGCTGCATATTTTCATCTGTGTCTGTTATTTATTGTTTATTAATTAATCTGAAAATCAACAGTATTTCAACATGTGAAATCCTAGATATGATTCATATCATACAAGTATCGTGTTATGCTATTTATACAAATTCAAGTTTGTTAAAGAGTTTTGATGATATAAAGAATTATGAATGTCTCTATTGGCATTGCCTGCACCACTCAGTCAGTGTTCAAACAAACTGTGTACATTTATTTTAACACTACTTATTTACCAACATGGGTAGACTTATTTATTGATATTCTTTTATATTATTGTAGTAAACTATTTGTTCATTTTCAGTCATCCAAGTCTTAATACAGTAAAACAGGGTTATAACGAGCGCCAGGAATGGGCAATTTTACTTCGTTATGTGCCTAATTCGTTATATCCGTCAAGTTTACAATATGTAATAAAGTCACGGGAATGAAAATCGCTTCGCTGTAAGCGTCAATTCATTATAAGCGTGTTCGCTATAACTGTGTTTTACTGTAGATTGTTGTGAAAAGGATGACTGCACTTAGCGCCGGGTTTTGGGCCCTTTTCGGTCACTTCTGTTGCGTTTATTTCTTAACCTAATATCACTTTTGTTAATTTTTTAAAGAGTCTAGTCTATTTCCAACATGAATTAAGATTTTAGACTGTGATACAATAAGCTCATTCTATGTTTTTCTCCTTACAACTTTCGAAAAAAGGAGAATTTTTGCTTGTCTGCCCTTGACCAAACATTAGATCTATATTAATATGCATGAGAGGTGGAGCTGACATTATCAGAATGGTACTAAAATTACCGGTAGACTAGCATGAATAACAATGCTATGTATTAAAGTTTATGTGATCACTCTTTCATCATAACCCTATCTATTCTATATGGTACAAGTATATTATTTACTATGGTTTCAACAATTTGACCACGCTCAGGAAAAGAAAGGAGTCTTTAAATCAATGCTTGACAACTTAACGTGTTCGAAAACATTGTCCTAGTTAGCACATAACACGCTACCTTACACGCCACGTGATAGAAGTTTGTATTCACAAAGTTACCTGAGGTGAGAAATCACGTGGTGAATTATAATATTCAACATGCATCAAACCTTGGTTACAACAGGCAAAGCGAAAGTAAGAAGAAGCAGTTTTTTTCTCATTTTAACCATGAGCGCATGTTTGTCTATTAATCTCCTATTGACATAGCTTTGATAATGCAAATATACAACTACTGTTAAACGGAGAACAATAGACAAACATGCGCTGACTTTGTACGAAGTCAGTATAAAAGTGGGCGTCCTCATTATCGTATGGAGATTCAAGAAATCGTGATGACCCCCGCCTATGAAAACAAATTCGTACTTAGTAACAACATGCTTTTATTTGACGCAATTACGTAAAGTTGCAGTTTAGATGTGGACCATTTCTGCAATTGAAAGAAAAATCCTTCTTTTAAAAGTTAATTTTCTCGCAAATACCGCATGTCCTTAAGTGTAGTCATCCTTTATCTACTGGTTTTACAAAGCTGTTATTAATTATTTAAAATTTAGTCATTTAATTAATATTGTAAAATAGAGCAGTATTTCACAGGGTACTGTTTATATTTGGGTCTTTGTTGCAATAACTGACTGAACTCAACTAATCCAGGTTAGCAGTAATGTACTCACTCGGATTATACGTAAAACAATGACTTGTTTTTGTATGTTTGTTTTTTGTCATTGGCATAATGGCAGGATTATCTTAAGTAAAGATATTCTATCAATTACATTGTCATTAACTTCAATGTAAACAAGTTGATTTATTTATAGAATTTATTTCTCTACTTAATGTTGCTTTTATTGTTATTTTTGATTTTACATTCCGTATATATATATATTTTAAACCTATCAATGTACTTTAGTGTTTTGAAAAGTGTGAATAATGGTTTTAGTTTTTGAGTTGATTTTGTTTGTTTGAGTGCTTATTTTATCGTGTATGTTTTTTTTAAATTCTGTTAGTTAAATTATTTGTGTATTTGTGCCTCTTTTCATTGCAACCATTGTAGAAAAATAATTATATTTAAGACCAGTGGTAATAAGACCAAGATTATTTGTTGAAGAGACAGAGATTATCTGTTGATGTGACTAAGATTACGGTATTTGTTAAAGAGACATAGATTATCTGTTGATGTGACAAAGATTATCTGTTGATTTGACAAAGATTATCTGTTGATGTGACAAAAATTATCTGTTGCGACATTTTCATATGTTTTTCTGTGATATGATTCAATAATAAATCCTAGAAGCGATGAGAACTGTTTTCTTATTGTGATAATAATATCTTTTCCAGCTACATGTATACGCGTATATAAAACAAAACCATAAAAAGGTGATGAAGAAATAATGACATATTTTAATCAGTGTTTGCATCTGGAGGGACCAATAGCTAACTTCTAAAGGGAATAAAGAAAACAGTGAAGCATGTGTAATGTTATGTTTGTAGAAATGAGACCAACATCTTGGTAATGCATGGTTATTTGACAATATTTAGGATATTTGAGATTGATGCATACTGGGAAGCAATTATTTATGTGCTTGCATAAAAGTTTTGTTAGACTGTCCTGCTAAATAAAAAGAAACGCCTATAACCCAACATCTAATAATTGTAAAAAGAATTAAATCGTTATAAATAAACAAAATCACTAACTCAGAAAAAATTGTTCAGTTTTTTAATCTGATAACGAAATCTATAAAATTTGATCAACTAGTATCGCTTGTAGATGTTAAAGGTATACATGACTGTGTTAATTGTCACATCGACATTTTTGGTTGATACACTTCCATTCCGTGGTACAGGTATAAGAATGGCGGTCACAATCTCCTTTATCCAAACAATCTACAACAAATCAAAGTCATTGCAAAAAATCAGAACAATATATACAGAACCAGTACTATTTGAACAACCGAGCATAATAATGATTATTATACCTTCATGTTAAATACTGAAATCTGGTTTAGACGCAGTTGATAATCCGTTCTATTACCCTCAGCGTTAGCAACACACTTGGCAACGGTCGACACTATATAAATAGTGCCTGTTTGGGAGGGTAACCGTTGAAATTGACACCCCGAGAAACCATTGTCAACCGACGCGAAGCGGAGGTTGACAATGGTTTTCGAGGTTACCCTCCCAAACAGGCACTATTTATTTTATTATACTGAATGTCGTAATTTTAGAGAAAATTTTACTGCCTT
Organism: Magallana ariakensis; assembly: GCA_020458035.1. NCBI lineage: Eukaryota > Metazoa > Mollusca > Bivalvia > Ostreida > Ostreidae > Magallana > Magallana ariakensis. The sequence goes on from CM035815.1 coordinate 9,242,675, forward strand.
TATATAGAAATGACGTGAATTTAACGGCGAACCGTAAGCACATAATTTACGCGCATGTAACAATTCGTTCTATTGGCCTGTTGCCAAGCGTGTTGCTAACGATGAGGGTAAGAGAACGGATTGTCAACTGCGTCTAAACCAATCAGATTTCAGTATTTAACATGAAAGTATAATAAAACGAATTGTGACATGCGCGTACATTATGCGCCTACGGTTCGCCGTAGAATTCACGTCATTTTTCTATATCAAAGCAGTAAATTTTCTCTAAAATAAAGACATTCAGTATAATAAAATAAATAGTGTCTGTTTGGGAGGGAAACAGTTGAATTTGATACCCCTCGAAAACCATTGTCAACCTCCGCTTCGCGTCGGTTGACAATGGTTTTCGAGGGGTGTCAACTTCAACTGTCACCCTTCCGTACATGCACTATTTATATAGGCCTAATGGTCACTTGATTGAATGCATGTTGTATCACGTTCCTTTCGAGAACATTGTTTTCAAAATTTAGACGTCAGTTCCGGTGCCGGTCAGAGTCTATACGGATTTTATCGTGCCAGAACCCCTGAATAAGCTAGGGAAGTAGCAAACCACGGCCAATATGTACGATCCTCTCCCATCTGAGGGAGCTATGCAGACTCCGGATCATGGCTTGAGATGATGCGCACACGAAGTTATAATTGGGGGATTTTGACTAAAGAGGAATAATTAAGATGAGCATGTCTAAATGTTTACAAAACAAGTCATATTACTTAAACAATAAAATGATTTCTTTGGTGATTCATATGGAGGTGGCAACATTGCAGAAAAAATACATAACCCGCGTTAGCGGGTTATGTAATTTTTTCTGTAATGATCGCTACCTTCAAAACCCGCATGAATCATCAATTTGTTTATATTTACATCTTTCTTTAAACAAATTAATAAATTGATTGTAAAAAGGTAAGTAAAATTAACTAAATTACGGTTAATGTTCATCAGTACGTTAGCTAAAAGAAACAGCCAAATCGTCTCCTTTGACATCATCATGATTGTTTCGTGCAGTCCGTGATTTTTCTCAGGTCGCTGTAGGTTTCGACCAATCATAGAGCTATGAATTACAATAAGTTTCCGTGAGAAATAGAGGGAATAATTCCCGGTAGATGTAAATATTTAATTTTTAAACACTCGAGCGTTTAATTTTAATATCATTTTAATAAACCCACTTGACTAACAATGAAAATGAATACTTTGCTCAGATGCATAATTTTGTACACATATTAATACGCTTTCAAATCTGGTAGCACTTGCTGACAAAGCCTGTCCTAGAACTTTAACCATTATAACTTAATCATGAAGCGTCAGGTCCAAATACCAATGTAGTCAGGTAGATACGTTGCAATATTGCTCCATTTTTGGAGCAAAAGATCCAAATTTAGACAAAATTTAACACCTGTGTTGCAAATGAGGGCATTTTCTCATACAAAACAGCGGGATACGACCGCCTTTGAAGACATGCTTTAAAAATGTTACTCAAAAGCAAACGTTTAAGACCCAACGAACCCGAACCTTAAAAAAAAAGCATTACGTTGCTTGGCCTTGCAATACTAGGACGGTCCGACGTCCTCTCTGAGTTTATCACATCGAAACCGATAGATTTGCATTTTAACAATGCCAACAGTGTCTTGTGCATATAATTGAATTAGTTAAGGACTCTAGATTAGAAAGGGCATGGTGAGGATGGCGAATGTGAAAGCATCTAGCTATTATATTTTGGAAAATACTATACACAATCAACAGAATTCCCTCCCCCATCCCCCACCACGCACACACAATTTAGCCTACACCCCTGGGGTGAAGGTCATGAGGATCATAATTTCAGTTACCTTCTTCCAACTAAACAACATTTCGTCCTGATTTGCTCAGTAGTATTCAATAAGAACATTTTTATATTTTACACTGACAATGTAATTTACTCACGAATATCGTAGGGTGGGAGCGAGCAGGTACAGATGCCGTGGACACACTCCAGGTTGGTGTGGTGGTTACAGACAGTGTCTATACAGCCACTGACCACCGTGCAGTCCTCGGCTCTCAGCGCACCTGTCAAATATAAAACGTTTATTGTTGGCGAAACATTATGTAAAATATCAACTTTGTTCGGAAATATTTCATTTCTCCGTGGAAAGTTGTCCTGTAATTGTTTAGAACTACGAAGTCAATTTTACAAAAGCCAACAAAACAAACCGTTTCAAAGTACATTTAATGTACAATCCCCCATAACAATGTGAACTATACAAAGACAAATAAAGAAGATATAAACATGTAAATACGTAATTTACCAAAGAATCAGAATACTTTACCAATAAATGCAGCAACAACAAAAGTACACAAAAGGATGGTCTTCATTTTTCTGGAGAGAATTCTGTAAAAAAGTTTTTGTTGAACAATTAATTTTGATATTTTTTTTTACATGCCATCAATTCTAAATCCTGTAGATAAAGGAACACCAAAGACCGTCGATTACGTACCGTCTGTGTAATGTCCCAAAATGTACTGCTTCAGAACTGGAGCAATGACCAGGGATTAATTGGTTTCTAGGTAGGTCGGTGGTCTGGTTGGGAGAAAGGTCGAGTTAACTTGATAAGGGGATACCATTCCGTGCTTTTCAGTATTTGAACTTTTGCTGTACCTAGTTACGCCGGCCATGGGAATATTAAAAGTTATTCTTTTTGTCTCACTTTTCGGTACGTATACATGTATTTTCCTATTCCAGTTCTCATGTTAGGGATTTTTTTGGGGTTTGAGTGTTTTCTTTTCAAACTATAGCATAATTTAAGGTGGCTCACCACACCCATATATCTGGTGTTTTTTATAAACTTTTGCTAGATAAATGTTTGATTCATTCAGTAAAATCCATGCCACAGTTTGTTAAAAAATATTTAAAACTTATAAAAATAAAACCTCTCTGCTCTCTCTCTCTCTCTCTCTCTCTCTCTCTCTCTCTCTCTCTCTCTCTCTCTCTCTCTCATGAACGGAATGATTTATTTGTGTAGGCCTCTTTGCCGGAGAATCCTGTGTCAGCAAGTATGACTGCATTGATGTTGGTTGTGTCCATCATACAACAGTGACGTGTGATAACAACCTGTGTACCTGCACACCGATAACCGATGTTTACAGTAAGTATATGTATCTCTAGATATTTACCTTTGTACAATATCTGGGTGTGTCCACTGACCAGTGTGTTGTATGTTAACAACCACTACTGCATTATATTGGGTTGATCAATCTCATAGACGACTCGGCTTCACCTGGCCGTTTGTGAGGTTGATCAACCAGATATATTTTCGTAGTCAGTCAGTAACGAACCTAATAAGTAATAGTGTACTTGTACACCAATAACCGATGTTTATAGTAAGTGTACAGCATCAGAGATATGTACCTTTTGCACAATACCTGGATGTGTCCAGTGCGTTGTGTGATAACAACCTGTGTCTGTACACCGATAACCGATGTTTACAGTAAGTATATAGCAACAGAAATGACCGATGTTTACAGTAAGTATATAGCGACAGAAATGACCGACGTTTACAGTTAAAAAATAATGCATAAGATATATTTACCTGTGCACCAATAACTCGGTGTGTTCATCACACAACAGTGACGTGTGATAACAACACGTGTACCTGTTCACCGATGTTTACAGTAAGTATACAACATCAGGTATGACCGATGTAAGTATATACCATTAGCTATAGTTTTGTGTACCGATACATGGGTGTGTCCATTAGACTACAGTGACGTGTGATAACAACCTGTGTACCTATATACCTGTGTACCTGCTCACCGATAACTGATATCTGCAGTGAGTATACAAGATCAGATTAGTGTACTTGTATACCATTGACTGATATATTTACAACACGTATACAAGAATAGATAAGTATATGTGTATCATTGACCGAATTTTACAGTAAGTATGCAAACAACAGATAATTGTATTTGTATGTAAATAACAAGTGAATATAAAGCATACGACATGTATAGACATGGTTACATTGTGTTTCAACAATAAATATACACGTAGAACCTGTACACCAATAACCCATGTTTACAGATACATGTACCAGCCTATATGTGAACGATGTTTACAGTGAATTTAAGCAATAGATATGTATACAACTACACTGATAGCCGAGGTACATTGTATTCACAGCGACATCTTTATACATATTTAAACACTTATATAACTGAAGTGTACAGTTATATACAGCAATGAAATAACAAATGTATGTACCTGTACGCAAAAAAAACAAAACAAAACGAAGAGTACAGTCATAATTTATCAATGTACACGTCTATATCTACGTTATATCAATGTTTACGTAAAGTATAAACTAAATGAACGGAAATGTTCATCTGTATACTAATTACCTTTACAGCATGTATACAACAAAGTATATATTTATTAATTTTTTATTAATTACAGTAACTTATGTTATCACTTTTGTATAGTGTTTTTTTTTAATAGTAATTTTACAACAGCACTTCTACAAACCTTTATACCAAAAACATAATATAGCTAGCTTTAACACTGAAATACATAGTCTGATTTACAGCGATTATGCCATTGTGTATATATCAAACTGAAGGATGTTTTGGGTCTTAATTAAATGCCTTGTGGATTTTTCTTTACTCAGCCTACATGTAGTTTTAAGGCTCAAGTCAAAGTTTTTATTGTATAAATATTGGGACCAGATTTTGGATGGTATTGGATAGTCAACTTTGTAAAGGTTCGCGATGATGCATACAGAAAATATAGTATTTGCGTAAATACACTCAATTTTGACTTAAAATTTCTTTGTAAATCTACAAAGTACCTTTTTATATTTTAGGATGTCTGACCCCATCTGATTGTAAAAGGCACATCCACGTGTGTTCTACTGCCTGGGAATGCATACAGCAGCAATGCCGCTGTAAATGAGTGTTTGTCTGTGACTGTAAACCCTATATATTATGTAATGTTTTCATCTTGAATTGATTATTAAAGTAATTAAATGTTTTTGATTTGATATTTTAACACTTTGTTCAGACGTTTAACTTTTGATGGCTAGAAGTTTCATTATGAAGTTCTACATCCTACCCAATGACGTCTTGATTAGACCAAAAAAATATTGAATGTACTAAAAACGGAAGTAAAACAACGCAAAAACCTTAATAAGCTCACGATGAATAAGTCAAAATTTCTAGTACTTCTAGTGCATTGTGATATACGTATTTAGCTCATTAATATATAAACTTAACTTCATAATCTTTAAAATTGGTAACACGTTATAATGGCCATATTTAGATTATCGTCCTATCGCATTGCTTATCAATCACCTGCTGGCTAAAGCGCAGGTATAAAAAAATTTACACAGATTTAGATAATGCAGTGCTTTCTGACACGTCAGCAATCACTTATCTTAGTCTTTTTTAAACATCACCATGCTAGTATGCGTAAAATATCCATAATAATTAATTTAATTTTAAAATTAAAGAAGTGTAGGGGTCATACAACGAGTTTATTTGCGGCATAGTGTCAGAGTTTCGAGACAGTTTATAGAATTCGGAATTATTGCAATGCTACGTTCCATCCAAATCAAAATATTCAAGAAATGTGAATGATACATTTGATACACAAGTGTATTCTTCTTTTGTTTTTTATAATTCGTAATATATTAAATAATTTTTTAAAAGTTAGCTTTCTGTGTCTGAAAGGCAACATTTTCAAAAATCCTAGTAATAGCAATATCGAAAAAAAGATATTATAAAAAATCACTGACTCATGTGGTGACCTAAAATATTATGTTTTAAAGGAAGAACATATTAAAATGCGCATTGCATGTTAGACTCTCGATGCACATAGCAACACAATAATGTCTTTAATTTTCCCTTCCAATATATAAACTGCCTCGTGGTAGAGGGTCCCTCTACCCAAACCTCACCTCGACTGTCTGGATGTGCTTAACTTCCATCAAAGGTAAGGCGCATCTCACACTCTTATCAAATTTGATTTGTTATGTTGGGGATGTAATAAAGAAATTGATGAAGGACAAATAGAAAAAAAACCACCAGAAAATAATATTATTTAAGAGCTGAAGATCTTCTTTTCATTTGCCGATAAAAGCGGTGTTAAAAATATATGTAATATAAAAGTGGTCGGCTTATCATTGCAAAAAGCAAATTATAGTTATCTGCACATAAATGAAAATACATGAAAATATCAGAGAAAAAAATTATGCTCTTTTCACATATTCCTTCAAGAATGCGTATAATTCATCTGATAAGTTTAAAGAAAATTGAGACTATAAAGTATAAGTAGCAATTCATTAATATCCACAGCGAAGTTGTTGCAAACTAAAGACCAAAGACATTACTTGTGTTATAGGATATACATGTAGATATATTTGCTTGTAGTCAAACATACTTTAAACATTTTAAAGGTCTTGCTATCAGTTATGGCTATAGGAAGTTATACCCCAACACTACATTCCTCGTAAATGCAAATTACTGGTATCGGAACTGATTACCCTTATCTTTTAATAGATGAGACTAGCCTTGACCAGTTGTGTTGTATTAGTAATTCTTGGTGGAGTTACCGGGTTTGAATGCGACCAAAACGCAACGATATGCAGAACTTCTTTGGAAATCACTGAGAAACTGACCATGTTTCACGAAACTGAAAAAGCCGTCTACGCGAAAAACGGTTCTTTATATAGATATGACGTAACAGACATCAACCTTGCCACACCAGTGAACACTAGCGAAGTCATCACGGGAGATGGGTGGGAAAAGCAAAGAATGGTGGTTGTTGCCAATGGTACCTTACCAGGACCCCCTATCATTGCATACAAAGGTCAGGTTCTAGTAATTCGCGTCAAGAACCTGCTTCCATCTGATACCGTTTCTGTGCATTGGTACGGAATAGAGCAAAAAGGTACCCCTTATATGGACGGAGTCAGCTTCATCACCCAATGCCCCATCAATCCCGGCCAAACCTTTACGTACACCTTTAGAGTTGATGAAAGTGGTACTTACTGGTACCATTCCAGCGCAGGCGCACAGAGAGGTAAAGGATTGTATGGGGCTTTGATAGTTCTCGATCGAGAGCCTTCGGCTCATTTAGATAAAGTCGACGAAGAGTTCGTTCTACAGATACAGGATTGGAATCATGATTACGATGCTGGACAAGGTTACCTGCTTTCTAAAGATGGGGTCTATCAGAACAGGAGCCAAATCATGACAACAAGATTGCCAAAAGGACGAAACAATTCTCTTTGGAACGCTCATTCGTCTTTGATCAATGGTAACGGACGGTATTATGACCCTCAAACCGGGGAACACAACGAAGCACCTCTGCGGGTTTTCGAGGTTCAGGAAGGAAAAAGCTACAGATTTCGCGTTATAAACGCAGCCTCTGTTTACTCATACAGAGTTTCAGTGGACAATCACAATATAACTGTGATTGCCTCTGACGGAAAGATGGTCGTACCTGTTGAAGTGGAATCTTTTTGGGTTCATCCCGGAGAGAGATTCGACTTTTTATTACATGCCACTGCAAGAAAAGGAAAATACATGATTCGTGGAGTTGCAGAAGACTCCATCAACCCGATACCCGCCGAAGCTGTTTTGCATTATCTCGGAGCAGAACCAGATGTTGGTATAAACTCTGAAAGGTCTCAGTGTAACGAGACAGAGCCATGTACAGTTTTAAATTGTCCATTTCAGTTTTATCTAAATAATCCAAAACTTCGATGTCTTGCTATTGAGGAATTAGTATCTGATATAACAAATGCAATTCCTGAGTACCAAGAAGGGGGCTTTCAAGAGTTCTTTTTGAATTTTGCTATACATGGAGCAGAAGCCTATCCCGCCACCGTTAATAACATTCAGTTTTTACAACCAACTGTTTCGGCTCTATCTCAGTCTAATGAAATCATAAAGCCTTGCTCTAAAAGTGTCTGTAAAGGGAACAAAACATGTACGTGTACAAATATCCTAGATGTGATCCATAACAACACGGTTCAATTCGTGTTTATGAACATGGGTAAAAGACAATCGTGGCATACTATCAGCATGCACGGGCATTCCTTCTATGTTTTGAAAATGGGATTTGCAAATTATAACAAAACAACTGGCGAGTTTATTTCACAGAATGAAGATATAACATGCGGAGGAAATGCTACCGAGGATGAAACCTTTTGCAACGAGCCATCATGGAGTAATCCCGAATGGCGCAACGGAAACGTCTCGGGTTTGAATCTGGCTGACCCCCCGCGGAAGGATACAGTGGTAGTCCCGTACGGGGGTTATGTTGTGCTGCGTATCAAGGCCGACAACCCTGGGTTTTGGATGATGAAAAGTAATTCTCTCCCCGAGTCACTGAACGGAATGGCCGTACTCATGAACGAATCTTTCTCGTTTTTGCCGGATGTTCCGAAAAATTTCCCAACCTGCAGGAACTTTGAAGGCATAGAACCAGGTATATGGATGTTCAAATAAACTGTTCTATTGTTATTTTGTTTTGTTTTATCGTAATTTGATTTTTGTGAAGTATAAGTTCAATAACCTGATCATCAATGTTGACAGATGTTCTTTTGACTACACCTGTACCTGTGACGACCACGGCCATTCCTACAACCACCGAGCCACCCAGTAAGTACACGTATATTAACGCTCACCATAAAAGAGTCAGCTTATCACATATAGCCAATCCTTTGATAGGTATTTGCAAAATGATTCCAAAACCCTACAGTATTATAATGATTATAAATCTCCTGACAAAACAATCTCATATTTGCTGACCACTTCCTTGTGTCTAAATAAAGTAAATGTCTACGTCTGCAATTTATGTACAAGACTTAGATGTTTATTGAAAACGATGTCAAAATAAAATGAAGCATACTTTTGAATTACTCTGAATTATATAAGAGTAGTACACATCGGAAGGTATTCTTTTCGCTTAGAGATAGTTTCCTTTTTAGAAGCGAGCATGTAGGTATTATGCAAATGATGCGTATGTAATAAAAGTAATTAAATATATATATTTTTTCATTTTCATAGCTTGTGTGACTTCTGGAGACTGCCATCGTCACACCTGGAATAACGACTGTCTACACAAGTGGGACTGCATAAACGGAATCTGTCACTGTAATTCTAGTACATAAGTCCTCTATGTTAAGTCACGGTACTTTTGTGGAATGCCGTGTTAAGAAACTTGAAAGTACTTTGCTTTTTTTTACCTTCATGAATTATGTAAATGTAGCATTTAACATTTCAACGGATTTGAACAATTATATGATTTGATTTTTGTTGTTTTTATTTCAAGAATTTATAATGATCACCGTAAGACTAACAAATGCCGGATTTATAAACTAAGTGAAACAACGCAGCTTGTATACAGTAAAGATGGCATTCTCCCTCACTATGTTCGTCCGAATATAAAACAGTAAAGTGCTAAATGAACAAGAGGCCAAATGGCCTTAACGGTCACCTGAGTAGCATAACCCATACACAAACTTGTCAAGGAGTCTCATATATGCATATTTAGTTAAGTTTTATTCTGGAATAGAAACAATTTTAATTTGTAATGACGACCACCTCCCTGCCTGAAGTCTTTCAAAAAGGACTATTAAACCTATAATTTTAGCGAAAAACTTAAAAGATCATAAAAGAGTGCATGACCTGATATTGAAAAGGTGCAAGACTCTGATAGAAAATAATTTAATAATAATAACAAGGTGGCTATTATTCATGTTTTATCTAAAACAACCTCCCATCCCCCATCGCCCCGGGGCAGACAGAAACTCTCCCTATGGGCATTTAAACAAACGAAAAAAAACCCAGCTTTATCGATAAAAGCCATCATGAGTTACTCACTTCTCCTGTTCCAGTTTTTGAATATTCAACATTCGTTGAGAATCACCATCTGGCATATATACCAAAATCATTTTACCTTTATATATCAGTGATTTTAGTTAGCCAATTATTACTTTACTATTAACATAAACAAGGAGCAAGAATATATATGGTTTAGGGGTGGGGATATTAACCGTTTTCAAGATATTCAGGCACTACCTGTTTGAGAGGGGTCAGGACCACCCCAAGGGCCCATGACCTACATACCATATGATGCCCCTTGACACAAGGAACAAGAATATATATAGTTTAGGGGTGGGGATCTCAACCGTTTTCAAGTTATTTGTGCACTTCCTGTTTGAGGGGGGTCAGGACCATCCCCGGCGCCCATGACCTACATACAATATGATGCCCCTTGACACAAGGAACAAGAATATATATGGTTTAGGGGTGGGGATATCAACCGTTTTCAAGATATTTGGGCACTACCTGTTTGAGGGGGGTCAGGACCATCCCTGGGGCCCATGACCTACATACCATATGAAGCCCCTTGACACAAGGAACAAGAATATATATGGTTTAGGGGTGGGGATATCAACCGTTTTCAAGATATTTGGGCACTACCTGTTTGAGGGGGGTCAGGACCATCCCTGGGGCCCATGACCTACATACCATATGAAGCCCCTTGACACAAGGAACAAGAATATATATGGTTTAGGGGTGGGGATCTCAACCGTTTTCAAGATATTTGTGCACTTCCTGTTTGAGGGGGGTCAGGACCATTCCCAGGGCCCATGACCTACATACCATATGATGCCCCTTGACACATGGAACAAGAATATATATGGTTTAGGGGTGAGGTTCTTAACCGTTTTCAAGATATTTGGGCTCTTCCTGTTTGAGGGGGGTCAGGAACCACCCTTGAGGCCCATGACCTACATACCATTTGATGGCCCTTAACACAAGGAACAAGAATATATATGGTTTAGGGGTGGGGATTTTAACCGTTTTCAAGATATTTGGGCCCTTCCTGTGCCATATTGGCCCCACCCTAGTGCCTAAACACCTGTCCCAGGGGTAATAAATTTCACAATTTAGGTAGAAGACTTCATGTACATCATATCCAGGCCTTTAGTTTTTCACAAATATATATGGGAGTAGAGAAGAAGATTTTCTAAAATTTAATACATTTTTACTATATGGCCATTTCGGCCCCACCCTTGAGCCTGAACCCCTGACCCAGGGACCATAAATTTCACAATTTCGGTAGAGGGCTTCATGGACATCATATCCATGCATTTAGTTTTAAACAAATATCTATGGGAGTAGAGAAGAAGATTTTCTAAGATTTAATACATTTTTACTATATGGCCATATTGGCCCCACCCTAGAGCCTGAACCCCTGACCCAGAGACCATAAATTTCACAATTTTGGTAGAGGGCTTCATGGACATCATAACCATGCAATCAGTTTTTTCCTCACATGTGTGGGAGTAGAGAAGAAGATTTTTGAAAATTTGGCTGTTTTTTGCATATTTGGCCCCACCTGTGGCACCCTGGTGGTGGTAGAGCCACCAATTTCACAATTTACATTCCTCTTACCATAAAGATGCTTCACACTAAAAAAGGGAACAATTGGCCTTGTAGTTTTTAAGAAGAAGTTAAAAATGTAAATTGTTAACGCACGACGCACGACGCACGACGACGGACGAAAACAGATAGCAATAGGTCACCTGAGTTTACTCAGGTGACCTAATAAAAAAAACAAACAAATATTACATAGGTACGCATCTCGCTAGCGTTTATTTTGTTTTACACAAAAACACATATTAACAACCATCTGTCAGCCCTAAATCATCGCATTCCATATCATCTGCCATTTAAGGTCTAGCGAGCGAGCTTAGAGTGCCACGCCACCGAATGGTCTTACTATTTACATTACCTGATCACGTGACCTGAAACCTATTCGAGTACGTACGAAAACCCATCACGCACATAATTTTAATTATCAAAATATCAATTTGATTCAATTATGAATAAAACTTGTTTATAGGTTGAATATCGGTATATATTCTTAAAGAGACTTAGAAATTTTTTAATTTTATTTTTCCATTTTTAAAGGTATATGTGGCGTATTTTTGGTGAATAACAATAATAAGATCTGATTATTTGCTTCATTTATTTACTTAAAGATAGGACTTTCACACAAATTACGCTTTATAAGTCAATCGCATAACAAAGATACAAGAAATCAAAAACATATTTTTTATTTTTTACCGGCACGGTAAAAAATACAAAAGATTTGAATAACCCCGCCTTAAATGGGTCACGTGACATTCATCTTGGTCTATCAACAAGAATGGCGACGACGAGAATGATAGGTATACCGTTAAAGTTTGACAGATTTGGCAATGAAAGAAAAAAGAGACAGACTGACAAGGATAGGAACAAAGGGAAGATTGTCATCGGAGACCATGTAGATTGATGGAACAGGAATTAAAGCCAAATTAAACTTAAGTTTCCATGATGAAGTTGTAGGGGTTTTGCTATAGTCAGGTTCGTGCTCCATGTGTTCCGTGTCTTTACTTTATAAGTTTTAAACCACAAGTGGATTTTCGTTTAGAGGAATTTTTGAATAAAGAATAAATAAACACTCTCAGTACTTCACTACATGCATCCCTCAGGGAGAGGTACATGTATTTACTCCGTTTACCGTGTCGATGATGCTAAAATCGTGTTTCGTCTTTATTTCACGTAATTAACAATTTATATCGTTCTACATTAATGAATATCGGAATAATAATGCTTCGAGTATCATCTGATATAAGAATTATCTAATTTAAGACATGAAAAACGTGATTCTAATTTGTAAACAAACTCTTCTTCCATCGTGTTTTCAATGCTAGGTTTTCCCGCACTCATGCGCAGTGGCGTTATAAATGGCGAATAACATTAATATTCATCAGACGTATAGCAAAGTTTAGAGACAAATAACTAAAGACAGAACATGTTTTATGGGCCTAGAGTTTGTGAAACGTCTAATTATAAGAAGCATAATGTATATTTTTACTCAAACTCATGTCAAAAATTTTACTCCAAATACGCCACATATACCTTTAATGTTAAGAATGGTTAATATAGGTATATTTAATGTCTTGTCAAGAGAAAGTCAAATATTGAATTACAAGCGAGATACAGCTTGAGTTTGTAATTCTTTGTTTTTTAAACAAAGCTCGTCTTGTTAATGGTTACAAATGTGTTGTACCGCTATAAATGTCACCCAAAATGTTGCCTTTTTCTGTTGATAATATTATTCATGAACACATTGAATCAGTTTATAATGTTTGTCACGAGTCAATTTGTCATTTTGTCAAAGAAATGGTAATTCCTTACTTATCTTTATTTGTAAACAAATATAAGACTCGAGCTTTGTTTACATAACAATGAATTCTGACCTCTGAATATCTCTTATAACTTGACTACTAACATTCCAATGGTCAACCATTCAAAATGCGCATGTAAACCAGTTTATTCATCAAAAATAAAACTTTGAACTCAAATCGTGTCCAAGTCCCTTTAAATACTGAATAATTGAAAAACTGAAGAAAACATATTAGGTCATCTCATAGTCCAGCTAACACATCATTTTTCCATGTCATCTTCGTTCAATTTTATGTGAATAAGTTGTTTCAACGTCATGGTATTTCAAAGTTTTTGACCTTCAAGTACTATCTGTAAACCTTTATCTGTACAAGGAAGGAACCAAGAGAAATTGCATCCAATAATAATGTAAATACAAAGAGAAAAACCTAATTTTATTCACAAATAAAGATTTATTTGTTTCATGTTTAACGTCTTCCATTAAGTATACTTTTCAGCAGACCCTGGTACTCCCAGTCCGGGTCCCCCGGGGGTCGGTACACTCTTTGTCCATGGACCCAGTCAGGGTCAGTCGGGGGTCTGTAGATTGATCTACTTTGTCGTGATTTGTCCTCTCGCTTCTGGGTGTGGGTTTCTGTACCATCTGGGGGAGGAAGGTACTGTCTGGTCTGTAAGCCATGATGAGGACTATAGCACGGAGGGTCATAACAAATTATACCATCATGGACGGCATAACTGACGCTTATGGCGGTCGTTAAAACCAGAATGTTCAATATGATGGAAGCTCTGCTCATCTTATAGCCTGAAATATTTAAAATGCGTACCGCTAAATCTCTCCCGCAATGGTCTGCTCTCTTTGTTTCATTATCACCCCTGCGAATGTGTTCGGAATGTTTTCTTTATCGTTGCTAAGTATGTAATAAATCCAGAGGTGCTCGAATGAAAGTTCACGAGACGTCCCCAAGATTTGTTCAGTTTCTATGAAATTTCGAGCGGAAGTATGTGTTCGGATAATATTCTCAAAATATGTAAGTACTGTTCGTTTTTCAAATCATATCCTACTTTGATTAATGTTAAAACATAAAAATTATTAAAATATATGTCTTATTTCATCATCTAGCTGTTATTAAACTAAACGATGATATTCAGAACTGAGTTATCGTTCGTGTTCAACCACTCTACACGAGGTTGAAGATATAAACATTGGGTTGCTTGATAAAATCATAGCCATGTTTGATGCTTTTGGTGTGCAATACCATGCTTTTTGAAAAAAGAATGGGTGTCTGTTTTGTATAAAAACTTAGTATATCGAGCTATTAATATCAAGGAACATTCTGCATAAAATAGTACAGTCTGTTTTAATATTGGTGCTATTACTAGATCAGGCGCGGATCGAAAATTAATCCTTATGAAGAATCGCTACTAAGCATGTTGATTGTTGCAACAGCAGAAAAAAACCTATATTTTCTATTTTCATATTTATTTCTAGAACTCATTTTATCCGCCAATTAATGAAAATAAATATTATAAATTAATAAATATCTAAATTTTATATTTGACTACAAGTACCTAGATATTAGGAAATGGACTATAAACACGAGGCACGAGTTTTACTGCTAAACTGAAATGGTAAAATAAAACCACGTGGTCTAAATTTAAATGACAATAACATTCGCAGGGGTGATTATCATTTCTTCAATTTTGAAACTTAAGAGAGCCATGATGCTTCGAAATCCTTTCCTACTGTCTATCACTGTCCTTTTTTATGTCAGTATGTCCAACTTGACTTTGAGAATCAATTTTGGGATTTTACTGACAAATTAAACAACAATTTTAAAGAAGATGGGTGAATAAGGCGCGTAAAATGCCCATATGAGAAAAGATAAGATACTGTAAAATTAAAGTATCAACAAATCTGATAATTTCTTTTTAAAATTATTAAAAACAATTTATATTAAACGCAAAATCGATTTGTAACCCTTAAATATGTTATAAACTTAGAATATGTTGATCTTAACTAGCCTATGCGTATTAAAACCTCCAAATAGTGTCATTTTTTAGAGCTTCAATGCGTTTTCTTTTATAGAGTGGGTCTGAGCTCCATATTTTTGTCACAGCCTAAATATGGTTTAATGGAAATCAAACCAATTTCAATCAACAAAAACGTGGAGAGATGACCCACTATATTTCAAAAATGTCATTTTGTATATCGACACTTGAACATTTTAGAAAAATAATACAAGTCCGTAAATTCGTGGCCGAAGTCACATTTAGCATTTAAACACCGCACTTTGTTGTGACTGCAATGGCTCAGTGGTTAGGGTAGCAGACATAGGGTAACCTTATAGAGTTAGGGTTTTTTAGATTGTGGGTTCGATACCACCAAAACTTTAGAGTTTTTTTTTGTCTTATCATTTTTGCAATATTAAAACTAAATATAATAGTAAGAAATTGTCCTTTTGTAAACTTGTATTATAACAATATCTAATATATTTAAGTGGAAAAAAATTAATTTGAAATTGTATTTTACGACTATATACCAAATGGGCATTTGCGCTATCTTATTCCCCCATCTTCTTTCAACAAATTTTAAAAATGTGTTTAAGTGTGTAGGTAAACCCTTTTTCCATGATCAGTCCCGAGTTACAACAATTTATTTTCTCCCTCGTTTCACTCCTCCGAAAATAAATCTTTTTTTTTTGGTCTAATTTAATACACAACAACGAATAAGATAAGGTTAGGTGCGTTCGTTACAAGATTGCATTTAATTTCGTTGTATACATCATGTCACGGAACAAATTTTTACATAACGTAATCATATAACAAATAAACATGTATAAACATACATGTAAATTATGCAGTACAGTGTATAGAGCGGGCAGGGAAGAGCTACTATCAACTCCTATCAATTTTGTAACGAAACGTCGCAATGACCAAAAACGACACCTACAAAAATTATTTATACTACGCGCCAAGTCACTCGTACATTACGAAACTACTAAAAATAGAATGAGAATGTCGTAAAGTCATTTACGTTAAAAAATTCATGTATACTGGATAAATTCGCCCATGTCATTTTCACTCGATGGCATTTAAACAACGGTTTTTTTTAAGTAGTAACTTCTGCTCAATTTCAAGTTTACTGTTTTTAAGATGCATTTTAATTTTGCCCATTTTTGGGCGGTGTCATGTTGTAAATTTTGAATTTACAATTGTATTTACTGCCACCCGGTAAATTCAAAATTTACATGACAGCGGTATATAATTAGCGAAAATAAACACGTGTACAGTGATCGTTCTGATCGGGAGAATGTTGTCATGTAAAGAACCATCCAGCTTGATTTAAAATCCTGATACTGTTTAATTTTGCTTCAGAAGATTTATATTTCAAATATAGCATTACTTCGAGCATTTCTTTTCAAATTTTTTTAAACATGCAATAATTATCATAATCTGCACCTTTGTTAATGACTTACCTGCCATGGGTCTTGCAACGGACTTTTAGTTTTGTTGCAAGCAATCGCTTTTTATTCTAATTTGAGGTTTTTGTCGAGGATTTAAGGGTCTTGAGCCATATGTTTTCATCCATTGCTGATAGTACTTGAATGTCAAATTGCATGTTACTAATAGAGAAACATGTTCTTCAAAAGAAGGATTAATCACTTCTTTAGAAGTTGTTTCATTGGAAACGCAAATATGCGGACGTTTTTCTCAATGGGCAATTCATCTTTATGTCGATTTATCCCTAGCCTTGCTACATTAAATTGTTCATTTAAAAGACAATGAGCTGTACACGTGTTAAAAAGACGGAAGTGAAGGCTGAGTCCGTTTACTATCCCCCTTATACGGCTAAAAAACGGAAATATCTTGTTTAACTTTTAATGGTTAAAAACCTTATCACATAATACATTAATACAACTGTCAACTGCGTAATATTATAGGTCCCCCATATTATAAGGGTTGAAACTCAAAATTTAGTAACTTATTTCTTTTGAATTTATCAAGACATAATATTGATTCTCCCCATACTATTCCAGATATCGCTATCCTAGAACCTCACACAAATTAAAACAAACAGATATTGAGATATGGAGATATGAAGAATACAAATTATTATACAGATTTGAAAAATATGAACACTGACGCTGGGCAATACGGTCCTAGTCTAAGATCTCGTGTAACATACATACACAACCACCTCAATCTTGCATCTACGAGTATGCCAAAGCCAAATGTCCACAACGGCAGCTACTACGAATGATCGAAATTCGTTGCAAGTTACCCATTCTGATGATTGTCACAAAAGTGGTTCATAATATTATAAACAACAGTTGCGGACTCTTTTGGACATGCTTTCACCAAGTCCTACTTTGATATTTTGTTCACTTTTCTCTTGTACGTTCTTCTGCTGCAACAGTTGGGATCCTTAAATAAAAATGCTATCATAATGAATAAATCCATAATAAAGATACATAAGGTGTGTTAGAATTTCAAATTTTAAAAAACTTTACTCATTCCAGTTCTAATGGATACTGTACCTAGTTCAAAGAATATTTCTTCAACATTGGTGCCCCTTTTTGCTGACGTTTCGGTAAACAGCATTCCATGCTTGTGTGCATACCCCTGGCCTTTCTATGAACAAAAATGGAAAGACGTAAATGTTTGAATTTTTATCATTTTTGGTAAAAAAAAAGAAAGAAATAGTTAAAGAATGCTCAATGCTCCGTGACATACAATCTGTGCAAATCAGTGAGTCACAATATTTTAATTTTTTTTTTATTATTATTAGGTTGCTTCGCGTTTTAGTTCAGTGGTTTTTGTCGCCAGAATTTTAGGGGGTTTTACTCGATTGAGAGTTCATACCAAATTTTTCTGACACAGAGCTTAAATTTCGACTTCTACTAGTGCATGTAATTGATTATAATCCTATTTTTTTTAAACTCTAAATAGTTTATTTTCAATTTGTAATTGCATATCCTGGTCTTTGATTTGCTGTCAATGAATTTACGGGGATCAAATGCTTCTAAGGTGAATAAAGCATGAAAAATAAAACTTATTAGAGCAATTTTTTATTTACTTTTTTTTAAAACATTCCTTTGTAAATAGAAATAATGACGACGTTATGATCTATAAAAGCGGTTACCGGTAAAAAGCTTGTTAGTAATGATTTGTTCTAGTCATTTTAGTATTCACCGAATTTTCTAATGGAAATGGAATTACATGTAAATATTATTGAAATAGTGACAATCTCTAATTAGAGCCCCTATTTTAGTTAAGCACTTGTGAATTAAAGGGATTTCTGCTTTGACCTTAACCTTTTGACCTTTATATAGTTTAAGGTCACTGCACATACTTTACCCACTGGCACTCTTTGCTACAGGCACTATTTGGATAACTTATGTGCCAAACGAGGTCAAAAGGAGATTAATATATGCTTTACATAAGACATTAACACAAATCTGCTCTGACCTAGAAACAGGGTTGCGGTCAATTAGTTTGAAATGTAATTAAATACTTTTAAATACATTGCTAATTTGATCAATTACTTGCAATTACAATTACATGGATTTTTTCAAATGTAACTAATTACTCTCAATTACTTTGACAAATGTAATTAAATACATTTCAATTACGTTAGTTTTATTTATTTTTAAAATCTTGAACACAGATACACGTATAAACAGCACCAGGATATACACAGAGCTTTATGTACGGTATTTGTTGATAAAAGTTAGTGTTCAGTTAAATAACCATTTATAGATTTTGCTTTAAAGGGACTTAGACACGATTTGAGCTCAATTTTTTCAAAATTTATTTTTTCATTTTTAATGTCTAGAATGGTCAATATGGATGTTTTTGATGCTTTGTTAAAATATGAAAGTCAAATATCAAGTTACAAGTAAGTTACAGAGGTTAAAATTCTTTGTTTTGTAAACAAAGCTCGAGTCCTGTTATTGTTTACATATGTCTTGTATTGGTAAAAGTTTCAATCTAATGTTAATTTTTGATGTTGATAAAATTATTTGTGAACACATTGAATCAGTTTATCTTGTTTCCACAAGTCAGTTTGTCAAAAAAATGGTAATTTCTTTCCTTTATATTATTTGTTAACAAATATAAGACTCGAGCTTTGTTTACATATCAATGACTTCTTTCCTCTGTGTTTCACTTGTAACATGACTTCTAACATTCAGACTTTGGTAAATCATTCAAAATACACAAGGAAACTATTTCATGCATAAAATAGATATTTCATGCATAAAATGAAAATAAAATTTTCATCTGAAATCGTGTCTAGGTCCCTTTAAATGTCTATAAAAAAATTTCATTGACGTTAATTTCATCCAGTATCATTCATTGAGTTCATGTTTGGTTCTGAACAAGATTTTCTCTATAATGAGTTTTTATCTGCATAAATAGGTTCATTCAGTAAGTACAACTTTTGGGCAGTACAGCCTATTAGTATATAAAATAAAAAAGTCTATAATTCACAAGAGTGTGATTAATTTAGACTCCCTAGATTCTAAGATAGGGGAGTTTTTTGGTATGAGAGGAGTTCACACCTGAACAAAAGACCTCTACCTATTACCCTGGGCAGTGTGTCATGCTGTTTTAACATACTAAACACTAAAGGACTAATTATTGTATAAACAAAAGCCCATGCCAAACAGGTATACAAACTAAACATCATTATAAGACACCTTTTTAAATTTTAAACTTGAAAAAAAAAATATTTGAAATGTAATTGAAAAGTTATTGAAAATACATGATAATTTTGAAATGTATTTAAATACATTCAAATACTTGTAATTGAATGCAGACTCAATTACAAATTACTTCAAATTACTTTGAAAAATGTAATTAATTATGCTCAATTACAAATACTTTTTTCAATTACCCCATCCCTGCTTAGAAACTTGGTTTAAGTAATAATTACACTTTCTACCTATAAAACCATTCTGTGAAGAAGGGTAATAAGTCCAAGACAATGATTTTTATTCAGAGAAGTGTTTTGACCTATGATCTATGACCTACTAGAATATGACAAAGAATCTTGGTCACTGGACACACGCGGGGAATTCACGGCTCTGGACACTACTTACCCTAACCTCCACTTTTCTGTAGTCCTTCAGATCCGATTTGTTTCCTATAACAGCCACGGTAACTTCCGGTTCCGCTGTAAGGAGGTCAGATTGCCATGCTTCAAGGTTCAAAAACGATACCTGCAAAATGTTACGGTATCTTAGAATATAAAAAAGATCAGTTTATTTGTTTCATATTTATATGAAGGAATCCTTACAACAGACATAAGCTGCCCTAAAACACACTAACTTTCGGCACGAGTTATTTTGCCTACCATTGATGTAATATCATACACCAAGAGTGCAATTTTTGCGTCTCTCAGAAACATAGGAACGAGGGATCTGAAGTTTTCCTGGCCAGCGGTGTCCCATATTTGGAAATACACCTTTCTGTCTTCTATTTCCAAGTGTTTCACAAAATAACCAGCTACAAAGCAATATTACAAAGCGTGAATTAAAGAGTAATTTTTGAAGGGGTGATACAGATTAAGAACACCCAAATGTTTTAGTTGACATAAAATATAATACTGTAAACAACATGTCCATCTAGCATCAAAGCGTAATAACAGGACCGAAATATGATTATATTCGGGAAGGTACAAAATGTACTTGAAACAATTTACCATGTACATTGATGATAAAGTTACATGTATGACTAAACTTTGATCTCGAACTTTTGAATTATAAGATGATTGAGAACAGTTCAGCATTTTGTTGACACTAACCGCCAACCGAGCTGGCAGTGTTTTCGGAGAAAGAGTCTTGAGCAAATCTCTGTGCTATGGATGTCTTGCCCACGCCGCTGTCTCCAATGATGACGACTTTTACACAGAACTTGTCATCTTGTGGCCCAGGGCGGCTCATTGCCTCATTTCATTGAAGACGAAGATTGCTGGAAAATACAGCATTGTTGGAAAAACTATTATATCCCTCATTTCAATTATCTGATAAAGTATATCGGACTTTTTGGCATATAAGAGATGTTGACTCTTTGGTGGACGAAAATAAAATTGTTAAAATTTAAATTAACAAATTTTAAGTAGTGAAAAGACCAAAAAACATTGGTTCAAATATTACTCAATATAGAGGGGTTATGTCATCTAATGCAAGGATACAAGACGATTTGACCCAAACCCATTTTCGACCCAAATATAATTGTGTTGGTCAACATGGATGAGATTTTGTGCTCTTACATTCCATTGTACATGATGCAGAATCTGCTATATTTAAAGTTCTATCAAACAAATAATACATGTACAGCTTAATTTGGGTTTAATAAAGAGTCGTGCTAGCGCAATTTTCATGTTTATGTGGCTGATAAATACTAGAAGCACATAATGTGCACAAACTAAATACTAGTATGCATAAAATTTCAAATTTTGTTAATGTTCATTTCATGATTGCTGTGCAATTTTGGCATGAGAAATAAATAATCCTGTTTGCTGTGTTTCTTTTTACCTGACCTTTATATAAATAGTGCCTGTTTGGGAGGGTAACCGTTGAAATTGACACCCCTCGAAAACCATTGTCAACCGACGCGAAGCGGAGGTTGACAATGGTTTTCGAGGGGTGTCAGTTTCAACGGTTACCCTCCCAAACATGCACTATTTTTTTTATTATACTGAAAGTCTTAATCTTAGAGAAAATTTTACTGCTTTTATATAGAAATGACGTGAAGTTAACGGCGAACCATACGCGCATAATTTACGCGCATGTAACAATCTATCGGCCCGTTGCCAAGCGTGTTGCTTACGCTGAGGGTAAGGGAACGGATTGTCAACTGCGTCTAAGCCAATCAGATTTCAGTATTTAACATGAAAGTATAATAATATAATTTGTTCTCATGTTATTATTAACTTCAGAGGAATCATGATCCAGGGAAAGAAATATTCTTGTTTTTGAACTATCGAATATCATTTTAGAGGTCTAATTTGAGATCTTTTACATTCAGTCGATTTGTCTTTCCTTAACATTAAAAGAAGACAAAACCCTACATTACATTAATATCACTAGATTTAAATAAGTGCACTAAGATGGCCTCTTGTCATTGCTGTCGATATATGCTTTTGTGCATGTGAATTATTTTCCAACCACTTAGCTTACATTCGCGTCGCACTGTTATGCGTATGAGTCATTTTGTGTTTATGATCGCAGATTAGTTTTATTTATTTGTCACTGCTCAATGGAGAGTAATTTTAGAAGGAATCTTCCATGTAAAATCTGTGTCGAAATAACACATGGTTTCAGCAAAGTTGAGGGGGAAAGAGGGGGGGGGGTGGACTTTGCCTTGCAATGGAGTTTCCACTATAAACATTTATACATGTATAACTACATGTATATATCACTATAAGCTCGAACCTTACTCGATAAGCTGTGGTCTTGAGAGTTGTGTATCTTTTGTTGACAAAAGATAACAACACAAGTGTAGGAATTTAAAGGAAACAAAATCGTCTCTTCGTTTTGAATCTTTTTTTTTCATTTGAACAACATTGAACATTTCTAATACGTAAACGAAACGACATGGTTGGACGACATCAAAATGGCATGATTCATGGTTTCAGTTTTGATTTCAACATTTAGTTCTCATTGTCATGATTATTGAGAGTAAGATAGTGTAGAAATCAAAGATCCTCATTTTATTTCCCACTTCTATGTACATGTATAATAGATACAGGTGACCCAGTTTCATTTTGATAAACATAACATTGAGTCACACTGCAGACATAAAGTGAAATATCACTTCTTCAACTCTTTGTATCAACATCAAAATAAACTTTTACTAAGCAGCATTAGAAATATTGTTTCTTTTGTTGCACTTATGTTCAGTAAAATGTAAACAATATCTTATTAAAACGATTTAGTTTTTAAAAAACACCTACCTGCAACGAAAATAAACCAGAATATAGGCAGGTCACATATCAAATCCCGAGAATTTACGACCATCTAAAAGCATTTAAATATCCATTCATGACTAGTTTTGGTCTTGATACAAGAAAAACCCAGACTGGGGAATCTTTCAAAATACACTGCGACCGAAGAAATAAAGTCCCTGTGTTTTTACTTCCTCCATCAGTCGGTGGCAAGTGTGCACAGAGAGAAAGTGTTGTCTTTGCAGGCTGTTCTCAATAGGCTTTCAATGTTATTTACCAAAGGTGGTCACTTTAACAAACAGGTGATACCAAAAAACACTAGTGGGGTGCATGGCCAATATACCTGTTTGTCAACATAACAGTTCTGGCATTAAAAAAAAAATAATTTTCTGATTCATTACCTTAGTATCACTTCCATGCCTATTCTCCGAGAACTCTAGAATATTCGTGAAGCGAACAGGAAAGGATTAATATCACAACTAAAGAACCGACAACGAGAGGAAACGCTGAACAAAACGTGTTGGTACTGTATGGAAGGATGCCAAACCCTGTATGTAAGCAGTCTAACTTTTAATGATTTCACGACAATTCTGTTCCATGATATATTTCTGGTTAACATTAGGAATACTTAAAAGCTGTATTCCCATTGACTTGGTGCAACTGTAAAGTATCTACTTGCAACCTTACCTTGTCCAGTCATAAAACATCATACCCTGTCGGAGGCCAGCTCAATACAAAATCTGAATGGAAAGTTTATTGGAATCCGACGGGCACCTGCTGAGGAGGTTTATCAACGATATACTATGGAGCAGACAGTACGACACAGCAACGTAGATCAACAAGAACAATTGGACGTTTCAAACACCTAACACTTTTTGACACATCTGGGAAACCTCATATTTGAAAACCCCTAAAGTAAACCGTCCTTCTTTGGATGGAAACCTTACCAAAGAATACTTTTTATGTTCTGCACTTTGTCCTGAGCACAATGGCGATAATCATTCTGAAATAGGAAATCAGGGTCTTAATGCAAACAGGGAGTTGCATGTTTAAGCGTTGCATAGGCCTACGTGTATTTCAACAGACACATCAGTGAAAAGTACCGTAATACAAGCAAAATGGACGTAAAACCTTTACATGTTTTGGATATTTTTGCATTTATGTGGATTAAAGGTTTGTGATTTCATATCCTTCACGCTGACCACAACTTGCTCTTGAAATACTTTGAATGTACTCAGAAAATGTACATATTTCTGATTTTCAGTAAATACACTAAAGGGTTACATAAACTTATTGAATTAGCATCGCAAAATGGAGATGTCAATAAAGATAAATGAAAACTGATAACAGTTGATAATGGCTTTGCACATTTTGCTACATGTACTGCGATAAAATTGGGGAAGTACATTTTAAAATCAAATAAAGATATCAAAAATTTATAGCGCAGTCTTGAATGACAAATTGTCCTGTCGGTGTGTCTTTGTGACATTTTCTGATTGTATCAATAGTGATTGATTATTGATTATTAAAAAATTGATTATGGACTATACAGTCCTAATATAGACAAAGTGGTTGAAGTATAGGTCGAACACTTTAAGAATAACCGACACTTGTATCCTATTCACATATTTATTTCTTATGCATAATGTGGTATCTCTGCGGTGAACATGCAACAAAATCATTTTATTGTATGTAAATAAAAAAAAACATTATTCCAGTCCAGAAGACCGGTTTGCTCTTCACACACGTTCATAGATTTAAGATAGCGACTTATTTATCTTTAACAGAGACAAAAAAAAAAGACGTAAGTGATCATTTTCTTGCAAAGCATAAATAAAAACAAATAATTTATGATCATTTTTCTTTTAAAAAAATTGAAACAATAATTATGCAATACTACTGTACAATCGCTACCTGACAACCATTGTGAACAAAAACTAGTAGATAAAGACATGAATTGGTACATATAAAACATGATGCTAATGATGTTTCAGCAGACAAGAAATGAATTGCTGCAACAATGCACCGACTCAATGTGACGTCATAGCGTTTGCTGTTCAGTTTGCGTCAACATCGTCAAAACAATAGAGCAATCTAACTCACATTCCGCAAAACAAATGCACAATGTTCAACAAAAATAACACAGATAAATCACAGACACCTTTTCTAAGTACAGCAGGAATTTTGAGGGGGTTGATTTGCATTCGGTGGAATATATACATTGGGTACTTTTTTGTACTTTTCTGGCACCTTTATGCTTGCATCCAGACATCCCCCAAGTTCAGGGTTAGCCATTCGTAAGCCTGCAAAAGATAAACACAACTTATTGAAGGAAGCAACAACAAATAGAAAATCAGAACAACTCATGACTTAGATATTTAGACTGAAATAATACCAGGTACATCAAACTGTATTTAAGTTTTGTGCGCGCAGCACTCATGTTAATTTGTTAAACCACAAAACCCCACATTTACTAAGTACGACAACAGCCATACGACTACTGAGTGTAAGTACGAAGGGTACTACGTGTTATCATTGTAGACTGTATTCCTCGGCTTTCGCGTTTACATGTACTTGCCCAAATCGTAGAACAGCTCCTCCACGTTTGTCCCTAGTTTGGCCGAGGTCTCTGTATACAGCATCCTGTGTTTGACGGCGTACGCCCGGCCGGTCTACAAGATAGAAAATCGCTAATTAAACATGTATAGGGGAAATAATCATACTGCATGACTTCTTTATATCTAACTCTACCGAGTATGCTTCTCTATTTCTTACGGAAACTTATAGTTTATTCATAGCTCTAAAGAGCAGTTGTAGAAACTGGCAGGACTGAAATCTACGCGCCCCGTTTATCGATTGGACGAAACCTACAGCGACCTTAAAAAAATCGCGGATCATGATGATGTCAGACTCAAATTTCCATAGGAGACGATTTGGCTGTTTCTTTTAGATAACGTACTAATGTATATTAACAGTAATTTAGTGAATTCTACTTGTTTTTTACAATCAATTTTTTAATTTGTTAATAAAAAGATGTAAATATAAACAATAAAATGTTTTCTTTGATGATTCATGTGGGATATGAAGGTGGCAATCATTGCAGAAAAAATTACATAACCGCGTAATGAAGGTGGCGATCATTGCAGAAAAAAGTTGTTTTTTTAATCCAAAATTGCATATTTTTGGCCGTTTGACTTTTATACACAATCAATAATTTTCTGGCTGATTTAAGAAGTAGTGAGCCACCTTAAATAAGAAAGCATTTCCAAAGGGAGTTTGAAAACTGTATGTCATTGTAATTATTAAGTATACACATAAACATTCATAATAATGTAACTAGTTATCATATACATTTCCTTTATAATAGATGTGCAATCTAAAGATATCTTTTTATTATATGTAAATGACAAACGTGTTCATTGATATATTTAATCTAAATTGAAAACCTTATTAAATTAAGCATATCTGCTCGGATAATATGAATACGAACTGTGGACTCAATTTGTCTTTTGGTCCCGAGATCCGATTTGTTGCCCACCACTGCCGTTGTCACGTGACATGGCGCACTTGTTAAAAGTTCTGTTCTCCACAACTCTAAGCTGTGAAAAGTTTCCTTGAAACAGAAAAGTTAGATTGACTTCACATACATACTGCATATATTAAACTGTTCTTAGTATATCAGCCTCTACTTGAACACGGTATTATAGCAAAAGGGTTAAATATACTTATGTCTAGCATATACATATATTTAAGGAATATTAAGGAATCATTCATTGAGTATTATGAGGTGATAATTTTGGTTTGATCACGCCCCGACCGAAATATCACCTCGTAATATTCAAAAAATGATTCCTTATTCCTTATATTTATATATTATTTTAGCAATTGTACGATTAAATATTTGAATATAAATAACCAAACCCCACTTGGGCCCCAATTATACGGCATTTGAAGTTATTGGATTGTATAATACAAATTCGATACGAAGTGTTTTCACAGGCAAAGACACTGACAAATGTAAATATTAGGAAAAAAGAAATCGTTCGATGATGAACATCAAATCCCCCCCCCCCCCCTTGTATATTAAGTTCAGGAACTTTAAATAATAATTTATATAGAGTTTTTTCCCTTGTGATTTCATAATAAATTAATAACGGTGAAAATTTAAAACAATAATCATTTGACCTACCTGTGACGTAATATCATACACTAGCAAGGCTATGTCTGCGTCCCGAAGGTACATGGGAACGAGGCTCCGGAATCTCTCCTGGCCAGCGGTGTCCCAAATCTGAAACAGGATTGTCCTTCCTTCTATCTCCATGGATCGTATGTAATAGCTGGCTAGTAAAACCGTTCAAATATGATTTGTGAATATTATTTACGTGCATTCATTTAAAAATAAAGTCGTGTATCGTTAGAAATTGAAAAAACTGGTTGAAGCTGACATTGAAAAAAAAATCGACATAATTTTTTATATACATTTCATTTTTCACATATTACATGTTTTAAACTCTTGTAATGTTGATATGTTACTATATGTAAGCAAACAAAAAAAAAAAAAAAAAAAAAAACCAAACAAACAAACAAAAAACAAATAATGATTTTTTAAAAATGTAATTGCAAGGCGAATGTATGTGATTTTCAGAAGATTTTAGATGAGATACGGTATGCTTGTCATATGAAGTATCTACTTTATAATCTCTGCATTTATTTAAAAGCATGTACATGTATATCATAGTACTTGAATACTAAGGGTTGGTCAATACCAATAAAAAATAGTCTTAAGTTTAAAAAACATATTGCATTCTGTCGATTAGATATGTCATAGTTTGAAATAATGTGATCATACATATTTTTTATCTACAAGTATATGGAGTTAATAATAACGTTCAGTCATTCCCACCCCGTCCTTATAAGCAACTGAGTACAGGCATTGACAAGCAAAAAGCGCTAGCCTAAGCAAATTCATTATCAAAATCACGAGGTCATTTTCGCATCCGTTTATTTACTAGTACTCCATCAATGGGAGAGTGAAACACTTTAGCTTTAGGGGGTTTGCAAACAAAGATCATGTTATGAAGATATTTGGTACTTGCATACGTAAGCATTTATCGCACGCGATTAGTAGGATTGTCTCCCCAAAATTGCGAATGAACCAATCAGAATAGGGCATGCATTATTCATGAGAACGAGAAAAATTATGTAACCTTTCTATATTCAGTAAACGAATGCGAGAATGTTCATGGGTTTCCGAAACATCTGTCAATTGAACTGGAATTTTCACCTTAAAGAACCCTTTTATCTTTAGTTAACTTTAATTTAAACTATTTTCCCAGTCCAACTATGTTAGCCGGTAGATCGAGTTTATCGATAACTTGTATTTTTATTTTTATTAGTACGTGTTTCCGGTTCACATCACTGTACTTTAATACATAAATCGGCCATAGCATTTCGTTCCCATGTTAGAGAGTTTAATTAAATAGATTCCTGATATTATGTGTTAATTGACAATTTCATAGTCACGCACTTATATATCAATTTGAAGCGCAACACAAAGATCCATTAATATAGGTCATAAAGAGGAAAAAATAAATGATCTCATCAGCATAATGAGAAATGGTCTTTCAAAATGTTTTGCTACTTCAAGTAACCTCCAAGTAAACGTCGAAGATAACGATAAGCTCATTTTTTTCTTTTCAAAGAAGAGATTAGAGCATTGCTAATTTTCATAATTGGTTTGAAAAGATAAGTATATCCAAGTTATTATTACACCCGCATGAATACATGTACATGTATGATAACAAGAGAAAAGCTGTCAAGCTGTCAATGTGACACAAACGGGGTTTTCTTTTGTGTGAAAAGTATCCACAATCCATTTGTCGACTCTAAATTGATAAACACTACCTATCCAGAGAAATGACGTACTCTACGTGCAACATTTGGTAAAATAAATGACTACGTTCAACAGCTGGTATTTTTGCATAAATTTATATCAAAATTCAATTAATGTGCACATGTCTGATATATGTACAATTGATCTGCAAAACTAAAAACTTCCCGATCTCTAAAACTGTAGGAGGAGTTGTCCGTACAATAGGGGTACCCTTTGGCAGCCGCCCGACCGCTATTTTGACCGTTTCAATAACCGGATTTTTCCTTCGGTAAACGCTCTTAAAAAGTGTTAAATCAAAGTTTATATTTTAAGGTTGCTAATGGGCTGGTAAAGAGACAAACCTCCTACGGTATGTGGTAGCTTCTCTTCGAATGCATTCTTGGTGAATCGATGCGCAATGGCGGTTTTTCCAACACACATGTCTCCTATGACAACAACCTTGACCCGAACAGGGTCCTGAAACTTCTGCTCATTGAGGCTCATTTTTGGTTGTCATTGTGAGTTTCTTGATAAAATTCCCACTGAAAAATAATGTTTCAACTGTGGTAATGGAGAAAAAGTTAAGCTACCACAAGAGCAAGAGCAAGACCATTCATTTCTTGGAATTCTAATAAGGAAAACAAATTGAACCCAAAATGGTATATGTTTCCGGATTTAGTTGAAACATTTGATGATTGCACAAAGTGTTTGGTAAACTGATAAAACAGAAAAATCTTGTCTGGTGTTTCCTTGTGGGAACAACATCAAGCAATGGTAATCTATCTTAAATCTCTCGACAGGAAGCATGGATTCCATTGGAAGTCCATATCAAGTTATACGTAAATATTTACATTTTCAACTATGTCTGTGATTACATTATAAATCAATTTTGAAACCTATAGCCCAATAATTTCATAAAATATATGCGACACAAAATGGGCGTGTCTTATACATGTAGCATAACCGAAAAATCGGTACTGTCTGCGCCGCGTAAGTAATACATAGCATGTGCTACATAAAAAGTGGTTTTAAAATGTTGTTTTAAAAAAGTGTAGAAATTGAAAATAATAAAAATATAAATAATAAGAAATCATTCTTTGAATATTATGAGGTGATAATTTCGGTCGGAGCGTGGTCAAATCTATCATAAAACCCTTAGGGTTTTATTGGATTTGACCACCATAATACTCAAAGAATGAATATTTTTGGCTTTCACAAAAGACGGTTAGGGAATTTATTTCTTTTTCATTGTCTTTTAAATGTGCAATACGAGTGGTAACAAATTAACATTCGCTTTGTTAGACGTTTCGTTGGAAAGAAATATAGAGAGGAATATTTACGCAAGTTAAACATGTTTTGTGCACAGGCATCTGACGTTAAAAACATTTCTTTTAAGTCAAAATATCCCCGCACTATGAAATAAATAATGCAGGAAATTATATACATATGTCTATAAAAAGAAATGTTTTCCTGTGATTTTTAAAAAAAACTTTTATATAGTTTTCATTTGCTAAAAATAAATTCAAACCGGAAAAGAAAAAAATTTTAAAATAGGAATTTATTTTCAAAACTGAGTTTTATATTTTTGTCATAGATGGAGTTTTCATCGAAAACATACTCAAGTGTTTAAAAAAAATCAATCGACACACTTTTTTCCTGTTCACGTTTTCTGATAATTATGAATTACGGCGTAATATGGCTAATGTAACATGTTCGTCTACGAGATAATTTCAATTAATAGCATTTTCCGACTGACACTCTTTTTATGTATCAATGGATATTCGCATTTTTTTAAGGTTGTTACTTTAGAGAAACGAATCTGTTTTATAATCGTTAATACATAATTTTATGTTATATGTGACAATGTGATCTACTAGAAATAGAGCAAAAAAATGTGTGTGTCCATTCAAGATTTTAGCTCCAGAATAAAATTGCAGAGATGTGCATAGGTAACTGTGTGGCATTCAATTTTGAAACAAATTTTCTTACTAACTTTTCTGTTCACTCGACCCATCCACTGGATAAATACAACATTCATTTCTTATTTAATCTTGAGGATTAGAGAAATGTAAAAATTAATGGGCACGGGTGACACGGAACATAACGAAAGTGTGTTAAAAATTTAGGACCTACCTGCCTAAACCAGTACACATACACATATATTTACTCACCTTAAATGAAACTGACACAGTTTTGACTAATGTCCAGGTTCCTGTCAATATCAGGGACTACATTTTACTTCTTCTAACGATCGTCTACTCTAAAAGTCCATGGTCGTTGACTAAAACACAACATCAAGTTGGTAACGTTGTAATGACAGTTCCTTGTGTCACGACTTAAAGGCGGAAATCCCAGCTTGTTTTCAAATATCTGAACTTTTGCATATTTACTTCCGCTTTGAGATAAGTTTATTCACTTACCCCCTGTGTTTAGCGGTTATTCTTGACTTTAAAGCCCTACTCAGCCCTTATAATACATCTACATAAAGCATCTACTTAACGTAACTATACAATAAGATATGTCTAACATAAATATGTTGTCAGCTTATTCAGATATGATGTACTGTACATGTGGCTGACGTGCTAATATTGTTTCGGATTTTAATTGATGTACATGTACATGTATTTTTAATCATGCCATTTCATTGTAGTTGTTTTTAAATAGCATGACAATATTATGTACAGAATCATGATAATGAAAACATCTCTCTCTCTCTCTTTCTCTCTCTCTCATCCATCCATCCATCCATCACTTTTTGACAAAAATGATATTCATAAAATATTAATTAAAATAATCAAAAATAAACTATATAAAGTATTATGATTTTAAAAATTAGCATATTAAAAGCGTTAAATTTCGTTAACAATAAATATTTATAAGCGGTGTATGCCAATTTTGGGGGGAGAAAAAAAATCAGCTTTGATATACATGTACTGTATACAGGGTAATTTTCGCCCCGTGTTATGTTCGCCCCCTTTTTTTACTTGCAAACGAATTCACCCCGTCTTGAATTCGCCCAGACAAAGTTGTGAATAAAGGGGCGAAAATAAAACGTGGCGAATATTTCCCTGAATACAGTAATCCATGGATCAAACCGCCACGATGTAAACATTTTTTATCAAATTTCACCATTTAGTGCCATTTTACAATGGAAAAACCCGCTAGTAGGGCAGAAATACAAAAAATATGGTGAAAACGCAAAAATCTAGAGCTTTTTCAACAAATTCCTATAGTAAAAAGTGCTAACTTTCGAGATGATCCCCCTATAAAATCGGGGTGATAAATAAACTATATTTTATTATCTTGAAATAATTGAGATACATGATGTATAATAGGCCTAGTGGTAAAACTATATATGCAAGTTTCTAGGGTAGAATTTAAATATTATTATACTTTTATGTCAAATACTGAAATCTGATTGGTTTAGACGCAGTTGATAATCTGTTCTATTACCCTCAGCGTTAGCAACACACTTGGCAACGGGTAACACTATATAAATAGTGCTTGTTTGGGAGGGTACCAGTTGAAATTGACACCCCTCGAAAACCATTGTCGACGCGAAGCGGAGGTTGACAATGGTTTTCGAGGGGTGTCAATTTCAACTGGTACCCTCCCAAACAGGCACTATTTATTTTATTATACTGAATGTCTTAATTTTATAGCAAATTTTACTGCTTTTATATAGAAAAGACGTGAGTTCTACGGCGAACCGTACGCGCATAATTTACGCGCATGTAACATTTTGTTCTATCGGCCCGTTGCCAAGTGTGTTGCTAACGCTGAGAGTATGAGAACGGATTGTCAACTTCGTCTAAACCAATCATATTTCAGTATTTAACATGAAAGTATAATAAAACGAATTATTACATGCGCTTAAATTATGCGCGTACGGTTCGCTGTAGAATTCATGTCATTTCAATATAAAAGCTGTAAAACTTTCTTTAAATTAAGACATTCAGTATAATAAAAAAAATATAGTGCCTGTTTATATATTGTATAGACTCGGCCTTGTTATAAATACAATGTGGTCTATGTTAAGTTTCACTATGGTTATTTTTCGTGCCAAAAAGGGACAGTCCGTTCAAAAGTTCAAAATTCAGTACGTTAAAAAATCGGCTTCTTCAAATTAGGGAGAAGTCCCAACCCACCACCCTAAAGGCCCTGTCACACCAAGTTGCGTTCCCACGGCGTGTTCACGGCGTTGTAAAATTCATGGAATCGCCGTAGGATCGCAAGAAAAATTCGGAAAAAATGTACAATTTTATTTAAAAGTTTTACAAGTGGAGATGTCACGGCGTCCTGAGGGCGACCGAGGCGTTCTTACGGAGCTTGCACGACGTGTAACTGCGTTTCCAAAGAGTTCTACTTGGCGATTGACCGCCCTCTTTGATATGGAATATTAGCAAATGTTACTTTTTACAAAGTCATCCACATCCAGTTTGATAATTACTACATCGCTTGCTATTGTACAACATCCATTGTTTGAGTTTTTGTGGTCTGGAAGACAACGCACTAGAAACACCGTGGGAGCGCGGTACAAACGCTAATAAACGCAGAAGAAACGTCAAGAGAGCGCGATGAACGCAGCAACAGCTCTTTGGGGTCGCTGTGTGAACGCAGCCAAATAAAAAACGACTTGTTCAAACGCTGTGGATGCGCAGTGAGAGCGCGATAGAGACGCAGTGAGATCCCAAAGGACTCCAAGAGGTCTCCGTGCAAGCGCAATTGACTTATCACTGCGTCTACACTGCGATAAGCTGCGTTCCTTGAGCCCGCTAACGGAGCTCTCGTGGCGCTGTTGGAGACCTTACGGCGCTGTCACGGCGACCTCACTCCGCTTCTACGGCGTGTTTATCAGAACGCCGAGCCACGGCGCGTACTTTGTGCATGTTCAAAGTGCGCGCCGTCGCATGGCGTTCTAAAATGTTCAAGGCGATCCCACCGCGACGAACGAAGATGCCGTTGCGTTGTTACGGCGCTGTAGGAGACTCTTCTGCGTTTCCATTGGCGTTTTACATTATTTAAGGACGCAGCGGGATCGCCGTGAAGACGCAGCTCCGGTGTGACAGGGGTTTAAGGTAGCAAGGGACAGTTTTGGATAAAGTACCCGCAATATTTTTGTAAAATTGAGAGTTGCTGTACTTGAAGGCTTATGAGTGTTGCTAAAATTCATGAAATTATTTTTAATGATTATCATTAGTTTGAGGGATGTCTCTTGTTGAAATTAACATGCAATATATGTAGGCCCCATATGTTAGGTACAATATGAGAATCAGAAATAAAATGCGAAACCGCGGCTTTGACTGTTGTGTTGACTTTACACAGTGAAATTGCAAGTGACAGACGGGAGGTAAAATAACACGAAAAGTAGGTGGATGTGTAAACTATACACCGGTAAGTTACTGTCATGTGATGGTGCAACGTGCACACGGTACGGAAGGTCAAATTAGCTGGGGGAGGTCTAAAAAGCTGAAAAATCATGAAAAATTAGCAAAATATGAAAGGGTCAAAATCTCATAAATTCCAGTTTGTAGAAAATTTTACAGGTTTTGACTAGTAATTTTCTTCAGAAATTAGTGATTGACCATATAACAAGTGAATTAAAGGTATTTGTGCTCAATGGGAACTGAGGAAATTCTAGTTACAGAGTTCCGAAGACACACATCCCCTGGCTACAATGAATTGTATCAAAAAAACTGTCCCGTGCCACCTAACATTAACGACAGTTTCTCACTGAGCAAATCATACTTCCCGCAAAACTTGCAAGTCGCCCGAGGACTTCCGAGAGAAGCAGGAATTGAATGACTGAGTCTCGCGGCCTTTGTATTTACAAACACTAGGCCTGTGCTTACGATGTTTCCGTGTAAGAAAAGATAGTACGCCAACTCTTGTCTAATGTGCCGGTTCAATTACTGAACATGGCACTGAAAGACACAATCATTCTGTGGAATGACGGTGTTAATCTATATCTTGAAGAGGAATTTGAAGAAGCTATTTCGAAATTTAAACAAATCGAGAATCCGAACGCTCGTATTTTATACAACATCGCCTTTTCTTACCTCCAATTGGACAGACTAGATGATGCATTAAAGGTAAGGTTAAGTCAAATTAGTTAATTGGTTAAACAGGGGAGAAAGTCTCAATCTCATACCTCCTGCATGCACATATCTTTTCAGAGACATAGGCCTAATTATTTATGTATCTGATCTGTCAACTAAAAAAAAAGATTATGGTTACAGTTATGCCTAATAATTTGCCAAAAAAGGTGTGTGTGTGTGTGTGAATTTTGACGCCTATGACATGTACATCTACAATGCCATCTTGACTTTCAAAAAAAAGACCATACATACATAATTACTAAGCATTATAATGATTACAAAATCTGTTTCTTTACAATAAAAGTGTCTAAAATTTGGAAAGTGATGCAAGCCCGGGGTTTTGATGATAGGAATAAGTAACTTTTCTCCAATGATATAAATATGGATAACTTACAGTAAGAACATCATTGTATACATATTTGTACCTATATGGTATCATTCACCTATTTATGCTTATCTGCATCTTTGTTATCGGTGAATAGCAAGTACATGTACATGTCACATTTCATCCAGTTATTGAATGACAGTATATACTTAATATACATGTGCAAGTACTTGCAAATTGCATACATACAATGTTGTGGAATATAGATTAAGCTCTATAGTAATGAAGTTGTTAATTTTCAGTTTTGAATTGAGTAATATTATAAAGCTTAGAATTGTTTTTTAAGTACAAGATCTCTCACGATCCAGTGAACAACACTTCTAGTTACACCAGGAAATTTTTAAATATAAAGGTTGTGTAAAGTTAATATAGATAATTATACACATTGACACGAGATGAAAGATACAGTATTTGCCATTAGGGCATACAGTATTTTTAGAAGCTAATTAGATCTTGTTTTTCAGTTTCTTTACTACTGCGCAAATACATGCATTACCCAACAATAATGTATTGGTGTTTAAGAGAAAAAAAAACCATAATCACACTCACAATCATATATTCCATATTTTAGATGTACATTATTAAATTTACCAGGACTTGTGTATATGTCCATTTCCTTAATGGACTAAAGTTCAAAGTGTATTTACATGCATTAAAAATTATATCTAACATTATTTTTTTCAATATTAACCTGTATCAATGATTTTCCTTATAAATCAAAACTATTATTTGTAAGTGAATGTCGCATGTACCCGGGTGATATATAAATGATATTGATAAAGGATTCAGTGTATAGTGAATTAAGCATTCTAGTGTCTACTGTCTGACTTCATCATAGTGTATATAGCCGCTGTATCCTGATTGACATAATGAATCTTCCTATATAGGTTTAGTTAACATTGTTAATCATCATATACTTCCCTTTTTTATCACGAATACCGGTACAATGAACCTAATTTTCTACATGTATATAGCTACAATAAAACTTCCAAAACATCCTTTTTTATAAAAGCTAGGTTTTAACAGGTATCCTCTATAATCATTTATTAGTTTTATATGATATAAAATGGTTTGGGGCAGTTTACGCTTTATAAACCGCTTTGCAGTTTATGAAAACTGTACCAATACCATTTTATATTGTATTAACTATTGAATTCATTCCGTTTAATTTTTTGCTATTAAATGAAGATAAAAACAGTCAATTGACCCTTGATCAACATTAAATCGTACAAAATTCAAACGTAACATCTGGCAGATTGATACATTTTTGACGTAGGCAACATTCTTTATACAATATAAAATAATTTTATAGCCAATCAAAAAGCGCGTTACAACCAGAATTAAATTATTAAGTTGAATAAAATCTAAGAGAAAGTACTGCCCCTTCTTTTATCATTTTTATGGCATATATACATAATTGAAAGGTTGCTTTTATTTAAAGTTTGCAGTATGCAAAACTGCAAATGCCAAAATCAGAAACATTGAGATAAAAGATGATTCTTTATTTCTTTTAGTTATATTATTAATAAGGAAGTCTTTCAGGGCAATGATCATGCAATTAAATAACTAAAAAATTTTCAATTAAATAAACTGTTGTGAAACCCAACCCCCCAAAAAAGTAGAAAGAGGTGTGGGAAAGCTTTCAGGGCATACAGAATTATATAATCCAATAAAATGTAGAAATATAAAAGTTTTAATGAACTTGCTGAGATTTTTTGATTCTGTAGAATCTGAAGGAAACAGTACAGAAGGATCAGCACCTTGCCATTGCCCATTTCTGTTCAGGGCTTGTAGAGGCCAAGCTTCACAGGTAGGAATATACCTAATTTAGTACAATGAATATTTATTAATGATTTTGAAAAGAAATTACTGTACAAAGAAATGACTTAAGGAATAAGGAATCATTCTTTGAGTATTATGAGGTGATAATTTCGGTCGGGGCGTGGTCAAATCCAATAAAGTCCGAAGGGCTTTATGATAGATTTGACCACATTCTGACCGAAATTATCACCTCATAATATTCAAAGAATGATTCGTTATTACTTATATTTATATTATTTCTAATTTGTACACTTTAAAACAACATTATTTTAAAACCACTATTTTTTTATGTAGCACGTGCTATGTATTACTGCGCGGCGCAGCCAATACCGTTTCTCGGTTATGCTATAAGACACGCCCATTTTGTGTCACTCATGTTTTATAAAGTTATTGGGTTTTAGGGTTCAAAATTGATTCGTAATGTTATCACAGACAAAGACAGTTGAAAATGTAAATATTGTGATATAAAGTTTTTTTTTATTAAAAAAAATATAAACATATAAATGTACGACCATATTTGATGAGTTCCATAGCAGTAAGGTGTATTGGTGTTTTTCTTGTTCCAGGTACAGAGAGGCCATATCTGATTTTGACAAAGCCGTGGAGAAATTACGGTCAGCGACCTTCATTGACTACACCCAGCTGGGGATGGGATATAAACTGATGCTCTCAGAGGTAACCATGACCTTGTACTATTAAAGCGAAAGGTCAAGGACATTGTCAGCATAGAATCACAATGTCTTGGCAGAGTAAATTATTTTCAACAAAAGATTAGGATTGAACAAATTATTATAGATAATTATGAAGTAATTGTAAATCTTTAACTCAGTTTACTTTTAATTATAACAAAATGTACTGTAACACGTCACAAAACATACCATATTTATGGTTTGAACATTAATATTTTAAAAAACAAGAATAATGCTGTAAAATTAAAGTTTCAGGCATTCAAATACATTGATCTTGATGAAAATAAATAGATAGATCAATATTAAATGTAAGTCAGTGATATTTGATCTAAATTCTGTTAGATATGGGTTGCCAAGGCCACTGCAATGACAATGATGGGGCGGGGAGAGGATGCTGAGGAGTTCCTGATCGCTGCTAGTCAACAGGAAGATGATGAAACGACCAGAAAGAACTGCATTCAGGGTCTACAAAAACTACAGGTTTGTAGGAAGTGGTCTCACCATTGTACATACATTGTAACTAGTTCAGGCTTTGTCTTTGTTTTCTTCAAATAGGAGGATGATAATTAAAACAAAAGTACAGTTCAACTCATTTTGTTGGCTCAACCTTAATTTATATAGCAATATCACTGATATAGCAATATTTAAGTTATATTTCCATGTAAAGTTTTACACTTTAGAATAAATTTTGATGAAATAATTAAATATATGGATCGATGTAACAATTTATTGATTTTTGTAGATTATATTTTATAGTGTTTAATTTTGTTAAATGTTTCTATTTCTGAAGCTTTTTTTTCCAAAGATCCTCTTAAGGATAATTAAATTCCTTTTAGTAATTTTAAATAATTTTAGTTTCTACATTAGATTTTGTATTTAACAGCTGTTTAATACTTCATTGAGCAAATATTTAATTGTCACAAGATGGAAAACCTGTATTCTGTGAATTTGCTATAATTATTATCCAACTTGATATACTGATATAACTGATCATGGGTGTGTGGCGTAGCAAAGAAGAAGGTACAGTTTCCTTCAATATTTGCCCTAAAATTCAAAAGTTGTTTAAATCTCATAAAAATACACGTAGTCACATATGCCATCTTGAACATGTGTGTATATTAAGTACCAAATTATACACTTTTATCTTGTTTCAAAAAATAATTATGACTTCAATACTTTGGCATATTTCTAAGATTTGGTTAAAATTGATGAAAAATGGCACATTTTCTCATAGTTTTTTGAAGAGGAAAATGTGTCCACAGCCGTCGCCCACAACGAAATTAATATATTTTATGTGATGTCACATGATAAAGTTATAATGTGAGTTTCATCGTGGGCGATGGCTGCGGACATATTTTTCTATTCAAAAAACTACTAAGGAATTGGTGTCTTCTGCTCATTTTTATGAAAATTATGGGAAAATGCACTGTTTGTGACGTCACAATTAACCTTGTGAAAGTCTAATCAGGTAGCTATACAATGTACATGTATATAGATTCTTAATTTATGGGTATTCTTGTGTAAATAAACGTTACGTTTCAATTTTCTGTGATACTTTAAAAAATCACCATAAAACAGGGCCAAATATGACTGAAACTGTACCTTATTCTTTACAGATTCTATGTATTTGCTTTAAGCAAGTTTATTGTACAGTATTTATCAGAATGTAGATATTTTTTTGTGGGGGATGGGGTTTTCTTTCTTCACTTATGGACTTACATCGCTTACAAATTAAAAAAAAACTGCATTAATATTGACTCAAGATATGAGTTTATGTTTGTTTTTAATTCCTTTTCTTTTAAAGTATCTAATTTCATGTCTTTAACCAGGAAAGGAAGTCAGATGTTACAGCATTAAAGAGACGACTCTCTCTAAAAAGTCAGAATTGGTTTCATGGTCAGTTATCCAGGCAGGAGGCAGAAGCCTTGCTGCACAATCAAGGGGACTTCCTGGTCAGAGAGAGCCTGAGGAAAAAGACCAACGAAATCCAGTATGTTTTGTCAGTTCTATGGCAGAACAATAGGCACATTCTTATTGTACAAGATCAGGAGGTAAGACTTTCCGATTGAATTAAATATTTTTTTACTTAAATATGTGCCATCCTCCCTTTCACACTCAGTTGAATGCCACTGATGTGATGTTTTGGTCAATCACAATTTTCAGATCATGAGGTCAAAGGTCAAACTATTCTAGACATATCATCTGCTAACTTTGGAACCATTTGCTCGTCTACTCAAAACATTGTGAAATAATTTGATTGAATTTCAGTTGCCACATGGAGGGCAAAAAGTTTGTTTTTTTAA
Organism: Magallana ariakensis; assembly: GCA_020458035.1. NCBI lineage: Eukaryota > Metazoa > Mollusca > Bivalvia > Ostreida > Ostreidae > Magallana > Magallana ariakensis. The sequence goes on from CM035815.1 coordinate 9,283,053, forward strand.
ACATATACTGGTAATTATCTTGTTTCATCACCATTCCACTTATACTAGTAATGAGAAACATGTGATAAATGCAGCCTGGGTTAATTAATTTAAAAGTACAGATACATTGTATGTACTTACGATAAATTTTGCACTTCATTATATATAGCCATAAACCTGATAACATTATCTCCCTGCTTAATAATTCCCATATAAGCTGTGTATTTTGTAAATTCTGACCTAGCAACCACACTTTTTACAGAAATACATAGTTTTAATACTTGCTGAGTACCGTAAAGTAAATGGGAAATAAACTACATTTATCAAAATGAACTACAATACAGGGGGTATACACATATACATACATGGAGTAGGTTCCTGAGATTTTTAAGTACTGTAGAATCTATGTATACATATGTAACAATAATTGTTGAAGTATTGTATGTATTCATGTGACCCACATATTATGTCTTTTTTATTTAAGCTCCATGCTATCTTAATTGGACAGGGTTACTGGGTTACTGGAAGTTTGAGGCCTTCTCTTTCCCTACCATTCAAGTCTTCAAGAACTTGTAGAATATCTTGCCCCACTTATTATTATGTCTCTTGATCTTTTATTTGAGCTACCTGCTATCTTGGACAGGGTTACTGGAAGTTTGAGGGCTTCTCTTTCCCTACCATTCAAGAACTTGTAGAATATCAACACAGCAGTGGTAAACCAGTGACAAGGCGGTCCGGAGCTCTTCTCAAAACCCCCATCAGCCAATCAAGACAACCAAAGATGGCAGAGGTTGGTACAGAAAGATGCATTCCATTCATAAATGAAGGTTAAAGTGTTTTGTGGGAGCAATTTAAATGTACATGTACTTGCTAAAGTGCATATATAAAAGATAAAATATTTAATCTAAAGCTCATAGACAACACAAGTGTTGTTGAACTAATTGCCTAGATCTGAAATACATATGTTAAGATGTGTTCCGTGACTTTTTTTAATATCGGGTATCTTCTGCAAACAAAATTTAGGGGTATGTTGGAGTAACCATTTTCATTTATCTGTTTTCCTGTCAATTGACTTGATTTTTTTTTTCAGACACGTTTTAAAAAAATGTTTGAAAGTATTTTAGGGAAATCAGCACTCATGAAATCCCTTCTATCATAAAATTTATAATAATTCACTGCTGTATGTTGCTTCATGGCTTAGAGAAATAGAACACAAGAAAATCCCAAGAGTTATATATTCAATATCAATTATATATTTACAAATACATATCAGCATTCAAACATTACTGAGCTGCATGCAAGTTATGGAGTCAGAAATGATGCACAATTTTTAAACATCATCAATGACTCTGCATGTAGCATTTAGCATTACATGTATATGTTTGGACAATGATCACCGTATTGCTTGTGTCTTGTAGCAAGCACCAGAACTGTACGAGTTGCCAGACTCCTGTGTATTTCATCCATCAAAAGACCTGCTGAAAAATGTAGATAAAAGAAACTATCTTGGAAAGGCTAAGGTATTTCTCTTAATTAATTAAACATACAAGTAAATTTTGTTTACATTTTAGAGTTTTGATTTTTCTGTTCAGATTTGCAATGATGAAATTAGAATTGTATTTATAAATAATCATAAGGATATGAAGCATAAAAACTACACTCTCAAGAGAAATGTGTTAATCAACATCTTTTACATTTAATTAAGAAAATAAATGTTGCTAATTAGGGAAGTTTTTATAATAATTGCCAATTTTACCAGGTGATATCCTCATTGGGTCAAACTGTAAGGAGGAAAAAGAAAGCTTATGGAAGACCAGAGAATGCAGAGGAGGAAAATTTTGAAAGACCTGATCAGGACAATCCTCAGGGATCCAGGGACTCACTCCCAAAACCAAGGCCAAACAGGAAACCCCCAAAGTCTCCCCTCCCAACCCCCAAACGGGAGTCTGAAGTCTCCAATGTGTCATCCACCAGTCAGAACTCCACAGACTCTGTAGGAACGTTTTACTCGCGCAGACCACCCCCAGCTCTGCCTAGAACTATAAGTAGGTCAATGGAGAATCTGAGCATTCAGGATGAATTTGCAGAATATGAAGAGGAACCCTTCACCAAATCTAGACCAGTCATTCCTCCAAGGGGCAGGATGTCTGCAGACTTAGAACACATGTATGTTAACACAATGCAAACTGGGAAATCTCCAGATGCCAGCAAATTGACAGGCATTGCATTCAACAATGAATTATCTAGTGCTTTAAATAGAAGACTAAAGAATGGCAGCTCTAGTAGCTCTGGTGGTTCACCTCCACGCCGTCCAGCTGCCCCGACCAGACCCCCACCCCCAAGGAGAAACTGAAAGTAGGAGTGTTAACTTTAACTCCAGCAATGCAGCAATTATGTCTCTATGTCCATGTTTATTTAAGTCTAAATTGGTTGCCAGTGTTAAGGTAATTAGATGCATAATTTGTTCAGATTTTCACTTATACTTTATAATTATTGTCTCTGTTATTTGGTTAAGTTTATACACCTACAGTATGTATTGTACAAAAGTCTTGAAATAGGACGTGGTTATATTTTGTTATGTTATGGATTTGAAATTCATATATGCACTTTGTTTTGTACTATGTACCTTGTATGTTCAAAGAGCTTTAAAAATTAGAAAGAAAGATGATTGATTATTAATGATTGTTTGATTTTTTATGAATATATTCGATTTTTTAAATTAAGCCATGTCACCCGTTTTTTATGTCACTTGTATACCCTAAATTATTACTAATATATACTCATTGACATCCAATCTACAACACTCAAGCTCTACAATTTTTTATGAACTTTATATTGTTTTTCCCACTGGCAATTACATCTACACATTTTTTTGTTGGAGTTTAATAGCTTTTAAATTTATATGTCAGTTTTTATTCATTATATATAGAATATTCATGTATTCTTCTAGTCTGGGATTGCACATTTTTATTGATATTATGGACATGTAAGTGAGGTAAAAGACTTTTTTAGCTTTTTAAGCTCACCTGAGCTGAAAGCTCAAGTGAGCTTTTCTGATCAAAATTTGTCCGTTGTTTGTCAGCGTTGGCGTTGTTGGCGTTGTAAACTTTTCACATTTTCATCTTCTTCTCCAGAACCACTGGGCAGATTTCAACCAAACTTGGCACAAAGCATCACTGGGTGAAGAGGATTCAAGTTTGTTCAAATGAAGGGCCACACCCTCTTTAAAGGGGAGATAATTTAGAATTATTGAAAATTTGTAGGTATTTTTCAAAAATCTTCTTCTCAAAAACTATTAGGCCAGAAAAGCTGAAACTTGTATGGAAGCATCCTCAGGTAGTGTAGATTCAAGTTTGTTCAAATCGTGGTCCCCGGGGGTAGGGTGGGGCCACAATAGGGGGATGAATTTTTACATAGGAATATATAGAGAAAATCTTTAAAAATCTTCTTCTTAAAAACTATTAGGCCAGGAAAGCTAAAATTTGAGTGGAAGCATCCTCAGATAGTGTAGATTCAAGTTTGTTTAAATCATGGTCCCCGGGGGTAGGGTGGGGCCACAATAGGGGGATGAATTTTTATATAGGAATATATATATAGAGAAAATCTTTAAAAATCTTCTTCTCAAAAACTGTTAGGCCAGCAAAGCTTAAATTGGAGTGGAAGCATCCTCAGATAGTGTAGATTCAAGTTTGTTTAAATCATGGTCCCCGGGGGTAGGGTGGGGCCACAATAGGGGGATGAATTTTTACATAGGAATATATAGAGAAAATCTTTTAAAATCTTCTTCTCAAAAACTATTAAGCCAGAAAAGCTTAAATTGGAGTGGAAGCATCCTCAGATAGTGTAGATTCAAGTTTGTGTAAATCATGGTCCCCGGAGGTAGGGTGGGGCCACAGTGGGGGATGAATTTTTACATAGGAATATATAGAGAAAATCTTTAAAAATCTTCTTCTCAAAAAATATTAGGCAAGAAATGCTCCAATTTGAGCGAAAGCATCCTCAGATAGTGTAGATTCAAGTTTGTTTAAATCATGGTCCCCGGGGGTAGGGTGGGGCCACAATGGAGGATGAATTTTTACGTAGGAATAAATAGAGAAAATCTTTAAAAAATTTCTCAAAAACTATTAGGCCAGAAAAGCTCAAATGTGGAAGCATCCACAGATAGTGGAGATTCAAGCTTGTTTAAATCATGGTCCCCGGGGGTAGGGTGGGTCCACAATGGGGGGATGAATTTTTACATAGGAATATATAGAGAAAATCTTTAAATATATTCTCAGAAAGTTTTCAGTCCAAAAAGCAGTAACTTGTGTGAAATCACGGGTTGTGCAGATTAAAGTTTGATCAAACCATGATTCCCTAGAGAAAAGTGGGGCCACAAAGTAGGGGGGGTATATAGGAATACAGACAAATCTTCTTACAGGTACAACAACAAAAGGGGCTTGGTATTTACCATAAAAATATGTGGATAAAAATTAGCAGATATTTTAAATTTTTTGAGCAATATCTACTGTACTTAGTTGTCAAGATATTGATTTTGATACTGTAATGCTAATTTGATCCGAGTTAAGGCTATTGTTCCTCAGGTGAGCGATGTGGCCCCTGGGCCTCTTGTTTTAAATTGTTGCTGTTGGATATTATCAAAAATTTTATATATAGGGCTTCCGTTTTGACAAGAAGGTGCCCATTTAATCAATATATCATGTTTCTTTTGTGGTATGCTTTAAAAAAGAATGAAATGTGTACATGGTCTAAAAGTAAAGTACAAATATTTATAAAGAAATTCTCCTTGTTTCTTTATGGTCTCCAGAGTTCTTCAGATGACCTATTGTTATTATACCCCTGCTCCGAAGGAGAGGGGGTATACTGTTTTACCCTTGTGTGTCTGTCTGTCTGTCTGTCCGTCCGTCTGTCTGTCCGTCCGTAACAAAAATTTCTGTCGCATTTATCTCAGCAACTATTTATCGCAGATGCTTGAAATTTTTACACAGTGTTTGTTAGAGCATGCCATATTGTGGGATATATTTTTGTACCAATTGGACATCAACTTCCTGTTAAATGACGACTTTGCTTATTTTTTAACCAAAATTTTCAAACAAATTTTCGTCAAAGATTTCTCAGCAACTATTTATCGCAGATGCTTGAAATTTTTACACAGTATTTGTATAGGCATGCCATATCGTGGGATATATTTTTGTACCAATCGGACGTCAACTTCCTGTTAAATGACAACTTTGCTTATTTTTTAACCAAAATTTTCAAACAAATTTTCGTCAAAGATTTCTCAGCAACTATTTATCGCAGATGCTTGAAATTTTTACACAGTATTTGTATAGGCATGCCATATCGTGGGATATATTTTTGTACCAATCGGACGTCAACTTCCTGTTAAATGACGACTTTGTTTATTTTTAGCCAAAATTTTCAAACAAATTTCCGTCAAAGATTTCTCAGCAACTATTTATCGCAGATGCTTGAAATTTTAACACACTATTTGTATAGGCATGCTTTATCGTGGGATATATTTTTGTACCAATCGGACGTCAACTTCCTGTTAAATGAGTACTCTGTTTATTTTTAGCCAAAATTTTCAAACAAATTTTCCTCAAAGATTTCTCAGCAGCTATTTATCGCAGATGCTTGAAATTTTAACACACTATTTGTTTAGGCATGCCATATTGTGGGATATATTTCTGTACCAATCGGATGCCAGCTTTCTGTTAAATGTCGACTTTGCTTATTTTGCATATTCACATCAGAGCGGGGGTATCACTAGTGAGCATTGGCTCACAGATATCTTGTTTGCTTTTGTCCATCATTATCCACCCATCATAAACTTTTTATTATTTTCCTCTTATAAACTACTTCAGTAAAAACAAAATTGATTGTGAACATCTGTAAAGAAGAGAATATCAAATTGACTAATATACACTTTTATGCCATCAATGTTAAAAATAGGTTTAAAATATGATTTACAGGGATTTTTTTTTTTTACCCAGAAGTGAATTTCATGGGTGTGAAGATTAGGGGGCATTGGAGGGGGTGTTATTGAGAAAAAAATCAAAAAATAATTATAAAGTGTTTTATTAAGTATCCATGTAAAGAGACATTGATTGAGGCTGAGTGCATGGTTAGGATGAGGAAAAAGACCCAGCTCCACCATATTGTGATTTTATTTTGCCCCTTGGATTTTGTTGATATAGAAGACATTTATATTGCTCATACAGTGAAAATGCATTTATTATACTAAAATATTCCCCCACCTTTGATTCAGGTTGATAAGGAAACTGGTTGGTGCCAGCTGAGAAAAAATATTTCATCTGGCGGTTGCAAAACAACAGGCGCTAAATGGTGGCCATCATATACAATTTATTTTATTATACTTTCATGTTAAAAACTGAAATCTGATTGGTTTAGACGCAGTTGACAATCTGTTCCCATACCCTCAGCGTTAGCAACACACTTGGCAACGGGCCGATAGAACGAATTGTTACATGCGCGTAAATTATGCGCGTACGGTTCGCCGTAGAACTCGCGTATTTTCTATATTAAAGCAGTAAAATTTGCTATAAAATTAAGACATTCAGTATAATAAAATAAATAGTGCCTGTTTGGGAGGGTACCAGTTGAAATTAACACCCCTCGAAAACCATTGTCAACCTCCGCTTCGCGTCGGTTGACAATGGTTTTCTCGGGGTGTCAATTTCAACTGGTACCCTCCCAAGCAGGCACTATTTATATAATGTTATCTTACTCATCATAATGAACCCTGAGGTATTTAAGCTTCGAACAATTAAGAAAAATGTAATGCATCACTGCATTGATATCTTGTAAAATACACGATTTATGGATGGCACTTGGCATTGAAGGGGGGGGGTGTTGCCCCCTCCCTTGTTTCTTGCAGCAAACCAAATATTTTTATTAAATTTAAATGTAGCAAATTGAATTATGACGGATTGCCCCTCCCCTTTTAAAAAAAAGATGCTATGTGCCTGTATGGAATCAAGGCCAGACGATAGTATCCTACCGACCACAGTGACATGTTCTGGTGAGCATTGTGGTTCCTGAGCCTCATACTTCATTGAGTTATCTCTCTTTTTGAGAGCTGTTGTTATGGTTTAGCGTCAAATGGCGGAACAGGTGCTTGATCGAATGCCAGTAAATAATATTAATAACACGTAAAGGTGAACAGGTCACTTCATTGTAGATAGATTAGATGTCTCACGCTTCGTAAGATCTACAACAACATGTTTTTAAACGTCTATGCAAGAGCAGTCTATAAATAGATATTGCGCCATATGAAAAACTGAAGAAACAGCTTATAGTTGTATGGTAACGTGAATCTGTAGAGATGAGCAGCCCAAGACGAGAGCGCACGAGGTTTATGAAGAGACATGTATCCAAACACGCCGTGACAATTGACACGTCAAAAGCCAAGTCCAACGCCGATGTGGTCAAGCTGTGTGTAAAAGAGCTGGGACTGGTCGAGGTACGTATTATTCAACTGTATAACGTTTTCTTAAACTGGTAAATTGGTAAAAGGAACGAAGGTTCACTTTAATTGTAATCTTAAATTAGTACTGATTGATTTGAAGATCTTTAAAAAAAATTGTCTTCTTTACAGCCACTTCCAAGTACTAAGTTGTGCGCATCCTTAAGATATTTTATTTTTCCTTGAATTGACATTTTACTTTTAAATTAGTTTCCTTGACTTTTCAGTTTCCCTTTGGAAGGAAAGAGTTGGGTTGTGACATATACTGGAACGAGTTTCACTACAATAATAACCATGCAGCAGTGGGGGGAAAAGTCAACAAATTCCCAGGTTTTTATTAATTTACATCTTCGCTGGCCAGGATCTCTTGGCTCGAAGTGAAGATGATTAATATGGAGCGCCGTTTTAATATTTTTGTATGGGGCGCCCTTTTAATATTTTTGATGTATTTTCTGATATCAGAAAATGATTTTTTGATATCAAGAATTCGAATTTCTGATATCAGAAAATGATTTTTTGATATCAAGAATTCGAATTCTTGATATCAGAAAATACGATCCATTTTTTGATATCAAAAAATCGATTTTGTGATATCAAAAAATCATTTTCTGATATCAGAAATTCGATTTTTTGATATCAGAAAATGAATTTTTGATATCAGAAATTCAAACTGATTTTTTGATATCAAGAATTATATTTTCTGATATCAGAAATTCAAATAAAATGGCGAATAAATTTCACGTATTTAATGAATACTCCCTTTACCCAAAATTATATTGCTGAACTACAGAGCCCGATTTGCATCTTAATATTTGTTTTTTTTTATTTGAATATTTATTTAATGTAAAAATTTATTAAGTGCTTTTGATAATTTTGGTCTTATGTATGGAAAGCGTTAACTGTACGCCAGTATAATTCCTTTATATTATGCGACGCCATCATGTTTTAAAGAATTCCATTCAATATTCACAGCGAATCGCAAAGAAAGCAGTGCTAATCATTGTATATGTGTATATACCCTTGCCAAAATGAAATCGGGTTTAGAATTAGGCATAGATTATTATTCTTAACATGCATCTACAGGTTTGAAAAACAATTTCTTACAAATTACAAAAGTTGCATCACAGGGAGCATTCATTAAGCTGATAGTAATGTTATGTAGGTCTTATTTTCTGATATCAAAAAATCGATTTTCTGATATCAGAAAATACAAATGATTTTTTGATATCAAAAAATGATTTTCTGATATCAAGAATTCGATTTTATGATATCAAAAAATGATTTTCTGATATCAAGAATTCGATTTTTTGATATCAAAAAATCAACTTTAATTCTGATATCAAAAAATCTATTTTGTGATATCAGAAATTCATTTTTTGATATCAAGAATTCGAATTTGTGATATCAAAAAATGATTTTCTGATATCACAAAATAGATTTTTTGATATCAAGAATTATTTTTTGATATCAAGAATTATTTTTTGATATCAATAATTCGAATTATTGATATCAAATATTTATTTTTTGATATCAGAAAATACCTCAAAAATATTAAAACGGCGCCTCATATTTTTGAGGTATTTTCTGATATCAGAAAATGAGTTTTTGATATCAAGAATTCGAATTTCTGATATCAGGAAATGATTTTTTGATATCATAAAATGATTTTCTGATATCACAAAATAGATTTTTTGATTTCAAGAATTATTTTTTGATATCAAAAATTCGAATTATTGATATCAACTAGACACGATCTCGTTACAAGTAACGAGTAGGTCTTCCGTTCGATTTTTTAAAATGATACGATGATTTATCGATAAAACTTATAAAAATGACTGAATATTTTAGGGGCCACCCCTATAGATTTAAATGGGGACATATATTGGTGTTTTAATTAGTTAAATGCAGACAATTTCTTTTCTACAATGCTTAAAAAAATATGTCTCCTTTAGACATATTGCATCAAAAGTTAAGGACGTTGGCCCCTAATAACGGCACAAATGGGCGTGGCAATGAGTTTTTCAAACAGATATTGTTGCGATCAACAACTTTGCTTCTATAATGCATCACAAAATCTTTATCGTTTTTAAGTTATTTGTAATAGACTTTACGTGGGTCTTGGCCCCTAATTAAAGGGGCCAGCCCCTTTTTGTTCATTTCATACAAAAGATCTTACAAATACTAACATGTTTTGTTCTTACACCTTTCTTGAACTGTTGTTCATTTTTGAGATACAAATGATTGAATATTTTAGGGGCCAGCGCTGTAGATCCTTAATGGGAACAGACATTGGCGTTGAAAATAATGGAATCGATTATAGTTATCAATACAAGCATTTTCTCTTCTACAATGCTTAACAAAAATATGTCTCGTTCTCTAGATATATTGTGTCTAAATTTGAGAACTTTGGGCCCTAAAAATCCCTAATTACGTCATAAATGGGCGTGGCAATGAGCTTTTCAAATATATATTGTTACGATCAACAACTTTGCTTCTATAATGCATTACAAAATCTTTATTGTTTTTAAGTTATCTGTAATAGACTTTACGAGTCTATTGGCCTCTAGTTAAAGGGGCCAGCCCCTTTTTCTTGATTTCATACAAAAGATCTCTCAAATACTAACAGTTTTTGTTCTTACACCCATCTCAAATTGTTGTTCATTTTTGAAATACAAATGATTGAATATATTAGGGGCCAGCCCTGTAGATCCTTAATGGGGACAGACATTGGTATTTCAAATATTGGAATCGATTATAGTTATCAATACAAGCATTTTCTCTATTACAATGCTTAACAAAATATGTCTTGTTCTCTAGATATATTGTGTCAATGTTTGAGAACTTTGGGCCCTAAAAATCCCTAACTACGTCATAAATGGGCGTGGCAATGAGTTTTTCAAATAGATATTGTTACGATCAACAACTTTGCTTCTAAAATGCATTACAAAATCTTTATCGTTTTTAAGTTATTTCTAATAGACATTACGGGTCTATTGGCCCCGAATTAAAGGGGCCAGCCCCTTTTTCTTGATTTTGTTGGAAAGAACTTTTGATACTCTACCACTTTTGTAATATATGTCTTAACAAAATATCAACTGATAAAAAGATATAGATCAAAATGTGTGAAAATTTTTATATGAAATTCGTACCCAATTTTCGAGCCCTAGCGAGCTCCAAGAAATGGCGCCACTTGCGTAAAACGAAAACAATAGGCACAACTTCAAACTATGGACTACCTATCCTGAAAGTTTCATATTCATATCTCTGATAGTTTCTGAGATCAACTGCTCACAAAATGGGTCGTAAAAGTTTTCAAAATTAGCAATAAATCGGTACCGGAAGTGACGACGGCAAAAATTTTAAAAACCAAAATAAATTCAGACCACTTGTAATCATCTGTGAAAAAATGGTTGAGATCGGTCAAATAGTTCTCGAGAAAATGCTTGCACAAAATTTGTGGAAAAAAAAAAAATAATAATAATAACTAGATCGTTCTCGTTGCGAGCAACGAGTGGGTCTTCCGTCCGATTTTTTAATAAATGAGATAAAAGTCATCGTTTTAAAGATAAAATGTTGAGTCTACGCAAAAAAAACGAAAAAAAAATTTTCGGCACTCGGGGCTTGAACCCGGGTCGCCTGGGCACTGTCCACGACCATAACGACTGAGCTACTCGGGCTCTCGCTTCAGGACTTTGACGCTTAATATCTCAAGAATGCGTCGATCGATTTTAAAACAAATTACATATTCTGAATCAGTAAAAGGGTCTCTATCAGCTACAAAAATATAAAAGAAAAATATAAAAAAATAAAAAAGTTCAAAAATTTGAATTTTTGAATTTCTGTCTGGTGACGACCGGAAGTGACGGCGGACATTTTCTTGACCCAGGTGCAAGACAAAAACGCTAGGTCTAGCATCCCTTAAACTTTCAGTCCTCTATCTTTATTCGTTTTCTAGATCTCTAGCCGACAAAATTGACTTTTAAAAATCGTAAACGGACGATAACTTCCGACCGGAAGTGAATTTTTAAAAATCGATCAGAAAACATCAACTTCAGATAAATGTGCGTATATCTTGAAAATTTGAACGAGATCGATGCAGTAATCTCCGAGAAATCGTCTGCACAAAATCGGTAAGAAAAAAAAGAATAATAATAATAATAATAAGAAAAGTGAAAAAGAAACAATAGAATAATAGTAGGGTCTTCCGCTGAAGACGGAAGACCCTAATAAGAAACTGTACGAAAACTATAAGGTCTTCCGTTGGAAACGGAAGACCTTAAATATTTATTTTTTGATATCAGAAAATACCTCAAAAATATTAAAACGGCGCCTCATAGATTAATTCAATACATGTATATTTTACTAGAAATTAAGTAATGGGGAAAAAATTAAAGCACATTATTTAATTATTTACTGACCATTGGTGTACATGTTCATTTGTAACAATGAATTTGGGGATTTTAGGTATGGAGGAGGTCTGCTCTAAGATGACATTGTCAAGATGTCTGGACATCATGAGAGACCTGTACCCCTCAGATTATGACTTCTATCCTCGCACCTGGTACCTACCCGCCCAATATGAAGATTTCTGTAGAGAGGCTGAAGAAAAAAAAGCAAAGAAAAGGAAATTCAAACAAACATACATTGTTAAACCATACGGAGGGTCAAGCGGGGAAGGCATCTTTCTGCTTAAAGAACCCAAGGATTACATATCCTCCTACCCCTCCAAAAGGGGCACTTGTCATGTGGCTCAAGAATATGTGTCCAATGTTTATCTTATTGATGACTTTAAGTTTGATTTCCGAATCTATGTTGTTTTGAAAAGTTTGGAACCATTAGAATTTCACATCTGCAAAGAGGGACTGGCGAGATTTTCAACAGTTCCATATAAACGTCCAACAAAGAAAAATATTCACGAGTCTTTCATGCATTTGACCAACTATTCACTGAATAAAAGAAGCAAAGACTTTTGCCACTCAGAGGAAGAAAATGAAGGGAGCAAAAGGACTCTTAGCAGTGTAATGAGAAGGATAGACATGGATGGCCAGGACAGCAGAAAGGTGTGGGAGAATATTGAACTAGTAGTGTGCAAAACCATCATGGCCATTGTGCCGGAAGTGAAAGTGGCCGTGCATAAAACAGTCACACCTGGAAAAACCGCACCATCTTATTTTCAGGTTTGTATTATAGCGATAACTGCTTTAATTATACAGGGTGTTTCATAATACCTGGTATACTAAATCAACAGGGTTATGAAGTTCGCTGTCAGTTAAAAAAATAGTAAAAAAGATGGTTAAATATACAATTATATGTCTCTTTGTCCTATTTGAAACATTTTCTTCATAGAAGTTCAATATTAAAGTTCGAGCTTCTTTTGTCAGATCCTTGGCTTTGATATCCTCCTCATGGATGATCTGAAGCCTGTCCTTCTGGAGGTCAATAGTAGCCCCAGCCTCTTTATGGACAGTGAGCAAGAGGTCAGCCCGGGAGTCACAAAATACGCACGGAGCCCCAAGGACGAGGAAGTGAAGTTCCCCCTTGTCAGAGATACCATTCTGCTGGTGCTGTCCCCTCACAAACGCAAACACTGGTATGTGTGATATGTATAAACTATTTAAAAGGAACAGTGTTTGTATATGAATAATTTAAAAAGTCGTAGTCTCCATTTGAAAACAAATGTGTATTTGTAAGTTTTCTCAATGTTTAATCTAAACATTAATTAATATTAGTGAATTCTTTACTATTTTAATACCCTTCTATGTATTTCACAATTATAATAATAAAAGTGTGATTTAATTTTCCTCTTGGCTGCTTATAAATGAATTGGCTACATGTATAAGCATCTTATTTTCCATAACAAGACCCTTCAGTTGCCGTGTATATGACGTAAGTTGTCTAACAGTTAATGACTCTTATTCATATACAGAAAATAACATAGCTCTTGAGAGTTTCATGATTCCAATGGAAATTTGACAGGAAGATAACATTATTATTCACTCCACAGTGAAAAAAAGAGAAGAAAGAGGCTGATGCATCTGAAGAGGTTGATGTCTTGCAATGAGTCTGTGCTGTCTCAGACATCATCTGATATCACCACCTGTATCCAGATGTACGATGATGGAGGCGAGGAGAATATTGAGGATGAGGATGAGGAGGTCAATCAACAGATGTCAGAGTTACATGTACACATGGATTTAGATTGCGCAACCAATGAAATGGGTTTGTATTGCATTTAAAAGCCATTTTCTTAGGACACGGACGTTCCATATAAGAGTTAATTTTATTCTGTTGCATTTTTTGATAATAATGATGATTTTGAAAATGTAATGTTATCGAAATGCTATAAACTGGTCCAAACATGTTTATTATTTGCTGGTATTCCCTTACTGATTGTTATGTTACTAATATATTATTGCCTCTCTGTAATAAAAAAAAAATATGAATATCACGATTGAATATATGGTCAATTGTAAGAGACTTGAACGTACCTGTACTACAAGTGAAGAAAGAGGAGGGGAAGCAATAGCTTCAGTGGTTATTTTCCTTATATATAAATAAAAAAAAACTTATTTTCATGCACAGAAGAAGAGAAATTTGAAACTGTTCCTCCAGATAGTGACCACAAACTCCAGATCCGGGAGGAGGATCTTCACGATCTGGATGGTGATCATGAGGAAGCTCATCTGGAGGAGAGTTGTCTAAAGCAGCTGTATCCAGACCCATATCATGAGGAGTGTGACCAGTTCCATATTCTGGGGAGAGTGGCCAAGCTGTACATGAGCAATCTGGGGGTCAGGAAGTCCGCAGGCATGAGTTCCGCCTCCTTCAGGACTTTCATTAGGTCAGCATCACTGACATAGAAAACCAAATGTTTATCATGCTATGGTGAAGTTTGACATTGAACCATATTTATCCTATATCAGTTTATATGATAAACTGAAGGATTCTTATACCTACACTTAACCATCAGCCTTGGTGATTCCTTATTGATTTTGTCAAGTAACATAGCAAAGATATCGAACTATATGTTTTTGCTACCTATTCCCTCACATTTTACCTTTCATGAAAATTGAAAATAGGATAAACTCCTATCAACCAAATGGACCAACAAGATGTAGATTGCCTCTATATCTTTGTTTACATTTTATTTGAAATTAAATATTTTTTTGTAAATTGTGTAATAACTGTAATATTTTTTTTAATGACTATTACATATATCTCTTGCTCTTACTGATTTTTGTGAATAGGAAATGTGAGCTTGGCAAGAAAGGCTTGACCAGTGCTTCAGTGGACATTATGTACTTAGATCTACAGCGACGCTGGGACAACATGAACCCAGACCTGTCTGGATTAAGTAGGTTCTCATATTTGTATTACATAATATATTAACATATGTGAAATTAAGTATTATCAATAGCCATTATTTGAAATATACAGATGCACTGCTGAGTTATAGGAAAAAGATAACTTGATCTAAGGTTCAGTTGGACTTTGCACATTGTGTATGGTCTGATTAAAAGTCAATGATGTACATGTATCTTTAATTAATTTGAGTTTTAAATGTATACAGATTAAAAGAGCTGTACATGTATGTTTTCATTACTATGTATATTGTCAGATCACTAAGATTTATTCAATTTATTCATGCATTTTATAGCCCTATCTTTCCAAGCCTTCCTTGATGCTTGCTTTGAAGTAGCAAAGATCTGTTTTCCTGCTGCGACTAAGCTGGAAATGTTCGAGAACTTTCTGGGTCACTGCGAGTCCCATCTTTGTCCGAGAGAGAATGAGACCTAGAGGAACTGCATGCACAGAGACAATATTTGTTACCGTAATTAGAGCAACTCACCAATAAACCTCAAGATATTTGCTTTTGAAAAATTGTGATATTTACAAACTTTTAAGGTTATATGAGTTCTCTCTCTCTCTGTCTCTCTCTCTCTCTCTCTCTCAGCTGCATAACTATAACATTGTGAAACTTTTGGGCTGTGTGTTGGTATGTGTATAAGTGCTATACACTGTAGTTTGGCAGCTTTCTCTCACACTGACTGTCTCTGTATCTCTATTTTTGTTTTGTTTATGTTTTGTTATTTAATTAAATAATTTGAAAAAGAAACAATTTTTGTTACATGTTTGTCTTGCACAAAAATATAACTGAATTAATGGAGGAGAGTTGTAGAATATATGGCTTAATTTTAAAACTACATGTATATATCATGACAAACACCAGTAACAGACTGTTGACAGTCACAAAACTAAACTTTTCGCTGTTGTGATATTTTGGAATCTTACTCTTTATTGCTAAAAGACAACATTTTGGAGGAATGATAAAAAAAAATAATAAAAAGGTAATTAATTAAGTTCCTACATTTTAACTAAAATCTTAAACAGTAATTGAAATAATATAAACGCTAAGTACCAGTAGATGTCAGTAATTACGTTAATGACTTGTATTGATTAAGGATTACATATTTACACATCCTAGTTAGGGTTGCAAAATCAAGTTAGTCTCACTCATCACGAAGTAGTCATTGGGGAAAAAAGGGGAGGGGAGACTTTTTCGTAGTTTTTTTGCAGTGCAAACTTTAATAGGTAATATTTACACTGAATTACATTACTTTTTATTACTCAAAAGGAAATTATTGGTTTGCTTTGATTAATGAAAACTGTTAATAGAGGACGAATTCAGCCAACTGCATGGATACCAAAAGGAAAGGACATGGTTTTAATTTATTTTTAAGACAGTTTATTAAACGCAAGTATTTCACCCAATCAATGATTAATGCAAACCGCATCCATACCGGCGCTACGCTACACGGGATCTTTCCGTGTATGCGTATCGTAAACGTCTAATTTTAATTTAAGATTATTAGTTAGTTGATGGTATGGTCTCGCTAATACTTTCTCCGTACATTATATGCTGTTTAACATCCAATCAAGAATATATTAAACTATTTTTCAGACATGATACGTACAATTTATGTGATACATTATAGGTCATATCAAATGTACATGTGCATCTGTACATGTTTGTTGCCATATTGTATACATTGTAGATCTTTGCACTGTTAATTTCAAAATTTCACAAAATAACAAAAGGCTCTACATGATCAATTCAAACTTTCCTGTATATCCTTATATGATCAAGTCTGTCGACTCGTTGATCCACAAATGGTAAATATTGAGAAAGGAGGGGGTTGTTTCTAAAGAGAATTATTTCAGATGAATGTGGGTATAGGCTGAATAAATTGTTTTTTAGAGAATAGAGATAGATTTTTTGGTGCAGAAAAAAGTGGAACAGTGTATAGTGTATAGTGCCGTCATGTGTTTCCGATAGTCTTTTTTGGTCGCGTGAGTTTTCTCCAAAATGACGTCATTTTTTAAATTACTTACGACAGTGGACGTACGGAGTCTCCTTTCGATTTTATTAATCTGCACTACCCTAGTTATGCTGCTTGCAATGATTAAAATCACACAATTACTGAAGAGACTAATAAAATAGTATGTTTTACTATTACTTTAATAAAAGTAATTAAAATTGCTTAAAATCTTAATTAGAATATCACAATATTTAAACTTGCTGAACGTTTGGTAAAATATACTTCTGATGCCGTATTTTCATTCTAAAATTATTACGTGACTTTGTAAAGTTTTTCTTATAATCGAATCCGAAGAGCGCTATAAATTAAGCTTCGTCTTGAAGTAAAACGTAACGTATAATCATACAAATAATGGTAAGTAAGTAAGTAAGTAAGTAAATAATTTATTATAGTGACATGTGTTATAACAAATTACAAATATGTAATACAAAAATAAATAATGAAACACCCGGCCCATTGGGCCTATATGTCACTGCAAATGCAATTATAACATATATACACGTATTACGCATTGCGTTTTTTATACAATAATGATTGTCTGTAAAGGTAAGCTTCAAGTAAATATTTAGAGGTTTGTCTCGGAAAATTTGACAGCAGAAGAGTAATACAGTCTAAATTAGACATTATTAATGTTGGATTATATCCGGTATTTTTAAATAATTCCCTTCTAAAATCAGAATACACTGTACAATTCAGAAGAAAATGACTCTCGTCTTCTATTTCATTTAATACACAAAAATTACATATTCTTTCATCGAGAGATTCCCCCTTATATCGCCCCGTTTCAATTCTAATTGGGAGTATCCCACATCTGAATTGTGCAATAATAGATCTTTGAGATTTTGAAATGTTCATTTCAAGGTAATTTTCAGTTTTAAAATTTGTTTTAATGCTTTTATACAATCGCAATTTTGGTAGTTGATTTATCTTTCCTAACCATTCATTTTCATAGGTAAGAAACAGCTTGTTTTCAAATTCATTAACATCACAGACTAGTAAATTATCATAAATATGTAACAAATTCATAGATTCAAATAGTGATTTAATGCGTGATGTCCATCTAGATATACCCGTTTGATTAAAGTCCCACAAGAAAACACGCTTTGTTGTCCGATCGTCCTCCATTGTCAGCAATCGATTCCATAATCGCACGGCGTTAATACAGTGTCTATGATAAGAGAGTTTCCATCCAAATTCCCCGTGTAGCGCTGGTAAAGGTGTGAATCTGTGAACGCCTAAGTAAAAACGTAGGGCTCGATTCTGTACCATTTCAATACAATGATAATTCTGGAGGCCCCACACTTCACTACAATAATCCAAAACTGGTGCTACACAATTTAAAAACAATTTTTCAAAAGTTGAAATTCCTATTTCTTTATATGGACGAATTTTGGAAATCATGCCTCCGAGAGCGCGTCCACCAGCTTTTGATAAAGTATCGGCGTTGTTTTGGAAATTCAGCTTTTCATGAAATATTACACCAAGATATTTATAATCTGTATTGTACTGGAGAATATTGCTGTTAATTTTGAACTGAAAATCGCTTCGAGATCCTTTTTTCCGAAAATGTATAATTGCTGACTTTTTCATATTTATTTTAAGACGCCATTTTGCACACCAGTAAGACACAGTATCCAATATCTCTTGCAAATTTTCTTTTGAGTCGGATAAAAGAGCAATGTCATCAGCATACAATAAAATACTTAAATTGATTTCTCCCACCGTTATACCTTTCCTCAGTTCTTTAATTTCTTTTGCGAGATCGTTGATGAATAGAGCAAAAAGAGTTGGTGATAAATTGTCTCCTTGTCGTACCCCAGCTGAAGTAAAGAACCAGTCAGTACACAACTCACTAACTCTTACACACGATACTGTGTTTCTATAAATAGATTTTATTGAATTGTAAAAATCCCCGTCGATTCCATTTTGTAAGAGAGAGAATTTTAAAAGGTCACGGTCCACTGTATCGAAAGCTTTTTGTAGATCGATGAACGCCACGAATGTTTCTTTTCTATTCTGTACAATACTGTTAAGTGTAAATACGTGATCAGCGCAAGAGCGTTCACGTCGAAATCCATTTTGCTCATCAACAAGCAGGCTGTTATCTTCTAAATATAATACCAATCTATTGTTTAAAATGGAACTGTACATTTTATAAATAGTTGATAATAGACTGATTCCTCGATAGTTAAGCGGTACTCTTGGATCACTGTTAGAATCTTTTAAAATGGGACATATAATAGCTTGGCGCCAAACAGAGGGAAT
Organism: Magallana ariakensis; assembly: GCA_020458035.1. Classification (NCBI taxonomy): domain Eukaryota; kingdom Metazoa; phylum Mollusca; class Bivalvia; order Ostreida; family Ostreidae; genus Magallana; species Magallana ariakensis. Next base: position 9,302,166 of record CM035815.1, read on the forward strand.
TATATGGGACTCAAAACATAACATGAAGAGGCGATGAATAACTTCTATTACACAATCGTATTTAAGCACTTCATATGGAATTTCATCAACACCAGAGGATTTTCCATTTTTAGATTTCATTATAACATTTTTCACTTCACAAAGTTCTATAGGTCTGTTAAGATAAGGATTATGTTCTCTAAGGGGGTCCAGCATATTATTTTCCATGAAGTTCACCGATTCTTTTACACGTTGGAGAAAGGCGTCATTGCTGGCTACATCTGTGGAGGGATTATATAAGTTACTGAATTCCGATTTCCAAACGTTTTGCACATAAGTGGGGTCACTAGATATAGACCCGTCATTGTCATCAGTATAACACTCTGTCGGTACTTTATTTTTCCTTCTTGGTCCGAGAGATTTAAGTTCTTCCCAAAACTTTTTGGGATTATTTGAAGAGAAATGATCAATGTTTATAGCTAGATCTACGTTGTATTTTCGACGATAAAACCGCATCCGTTTGTCGAGTTCCTGTTGAGCCTTTTTGTATTTACTGAAAGAGTTTTGTTTTAATGCGCTATTTTCTTTTTTGTGTTTTAGGAATGTTTTCTCCTTTTCCCGCATGACTCGCCATAGCTCAGTGAGCTCATTGGTATTGTAGAACGTTTAAGTGATGAAATGTAGTTATGGGGTAAATTAAGTAACTGAACGATTTAATATTTTACATAACGTTACAACTTTAATGTTTATTTATTTATTATACTGTACTGGTATAGTCTTTTTTTAACAACTGTAACTTTGATAATATTTTATTGCTTCTTATTAATTTTTTTAAAACGAAAATCATTTAACTAATCAAGCTAATGCGCTAAGAATTGGTGTGAATCTGCAAGCGTTTGTTCATTGTTCATCTACTTCATTCGGAATATTGAACTCCTACCGAGTTGATTAAGAGTTTACTCGCTGAGCGGAAGCCCAAATCGTTGTCATGTGAGGGCGTCCAATGGCGGACGAGATTAGCAAGTGCGTCATGCTCGCACTTTATTGACAAAAGTCTCTCTCGGTATTTAAACCATGTAGAAACACACAAAAACTGAAAAGGATGATAAATAGAAGCTACTGAAATTATGTTTAACGAGAAGAGAGTGTTTACTTTGAAAGAAAATGGATGATTATCTTTATTAAAACATCCGAAGCGTGCGTAATTTTTTTTTTAGCAGTTTAGACGATTAAACAATTATGTGACTGGATTTATTAATTTAAGAAAGTGTCATCATCTTACGAGTCGATAAAATGGCTGCATCCAAATCATTTTTGGATAGTTTGAAGAAACCAGAACCGACGAGTTTTAAAATGACCGATTTCCGTCGGGAACTACATTTGAGACATAAACGGGACGAACATGCGAAGAAGGAACGCATGAAGGCTCTACAAGAATCTAAGTTAATATCTAAGTATGCCATCACCATTGACACCTCAAGAGCTAGGTCTAACTGTGATGTGCTGAGAATGTGCATCAAAGAATTGGGATTTAAAGAGGTAATTACGTATAAGTATATACATGTATACTATAAAATAATTAAAAATCAAATTAACTCTTTTAAAAACACAAAAAATTGTATTTATCTGACGTAAGAGTTTAAAAAAAATATTGCTCACAAGTGAAGTCCTTTGATGAAATATTGCTTAAGACATAAATATATGATTCCATATTTTTTGAAGAAGTAAAAAAAGGGGGCAACAGATATAAATAAATTAAAAAATAAGGTTGTTTTTTTTATACATGTATAAAGCAACTTCAAGATTAATGTTTAGTGTTGCATATTAATTAGGTAATATAAATGTCGAAAATTGGTTAAACTGGTTAAGTCATACAAAGTTCAGGGTTGTTTCCTATAGATATGATGTCTGTCCTTTACTTTGCATCAATATTTCATTAAGGATGCAAATAATGAACTCCATATATTATTATATTAATAAAAGTTCCATTATTTCAGTACCCGTTTGGCCGTAAAGATAATTGCTGTGATGTTCATTGGCATGCTTGTCACTTTGAAGACAACCCAGAAGTGTATGGAGGAAAAGTCAATAAATTTCCAGGTGAAGTGTTCATAAAAATTGCATAGGGGGTAGAAATGAAGAGACAATTAAGGCATTGTACTGTAGAAGAGAATCGCACAAGTCTGTGACTGTTCAGCACAGCAACCTCCTTTGATCGATCAGAAAGACCACAGAAGATGTATTGTTTTATCAAAAATTGATTAATGCCACAGGAAGTACCTGTGTACAATGTCCCAAAGAATAAACACTTTAGCATAAGAGTTCATGATTTTTTAAGAAATGTTAAAGCTGGATACTGCCAACTGATTTATATTATATCTGTCAGGTATTTGATCATTCAGATATTTAAAAAAAAGTAAATCAGTAATATATGGCAATAGGGTAAATTTCAATATCTTGGCTGTTATATTGACATTGTAATTACCAAATAGGTTCAAAAACTGATCCATATACCGGTATTTCATATTCATGTAGAAGTATTTTCATTACGACAATCTAGTTGTGCTTTCTCTAAAATATAGATTTTGAAATTTGAGACCAGTTATGAAATGTTAATATACTTTCATTGTTTGAACAGGAATGGGAGAGATTTGCAGTAAGATGACTCTATTCAGGTGTCTAGACATCATGAGAGATTTATTTCCAACAGACTATGACTTTTATCCAAGAACTTGGTATCTTCCTGCTCAGTTTCATGAATTTTCATGTGAAATAAGGAAAATGCATGAGAGACGAGTGAAACCCAAACCTACCTTCATTATAAAACCTGACACTGGGGCTCAAGGAGATGGAATCTATCTCTTAAGGGAGCCCAATGAATACTCATCCTTCAATGGCAAGTGCCATGTTGCACAAGAATACATGTCCAATGTATATTTGATTGACAAGTTCAAATTTGATTTCAGAATATATGTTTTATTGAAAAGTTTAGAACCATTAGAGTTTTACATTTGCCAAGAAGGACTTGCCAGATTTTCAACTCTTCCATACGAAAACCCAACCAACAAAAACATTCACGAGTCATTTATGCATTTGACTAACTACTCGCTGAATAAGAGGAGCTCCACATTTAATCGGTCGGATCGTGAGGATGAAGGAAGTAAGAGAACATTGACAAGTGTTTTACGTAGAATCGCCATGAACGGACATGATAGTAACAAAGTGTGGAAGTCTATAGAACGGATTGTATGCAAAACCATTGTAGCCATTGTTCCTGAAATGAAAGTGGAGTATCAGGCAGCTGTACCCCCCGGAAAGACGGGTCCGTCATGTTTTCAGGTTTGTTTATGATTGGACTATATTTCTCATTAACTTGAATGTCTTGAAGCATGTTTTCTTTGTCACCAAGAGAAACAAATGCTTTCTAATTAACTTTCTCTCATCTAAATGTCCCAAGAGAGAGAGGGATGGGGACTGTGGACTCAACCCTGAGGGTAGTTATAATGAAGAGAGACAAGTGATTTATGTTATCAGATGTTGACCAAATAGTTCAATGCTCTTAAATTTATTAAGATATGAAGATCTATGAGGATAACAAAATAAATTAGTTGAAGAATTGAAATTGAACATCTCTCTTCTCTCTTTTCTCTCTTCTCTCTCTCTCTCTCTCTCTCTCTCTGACAAAAAAATTTGATTGTTTCTTATAATTATTTTGAATAAATCATTATCAGCATCATAACATATTTGAAAAAGTTCCAGTTTTTATTGGTGTATAGGCAAAACTAGCCAGAAAAGCTTTGCAGGTGCATATATTTTTATCAAGTGCATATCAATTAAAAGATTTTAAAATTTTGACTTGTTTGGCACATTCATCACAGCATGGGATTTAAAAATAAAACGGGCAGTAAAGGTTTCACTATAGGTGTTCTTTTTGTGACAACCTCATGAACACTAGCTATATCTAGGCAAGTGGATAAATTAATTTGTCTTTATCTCCCAAGGAATTTTGTTTTCTGTTTAACATTCTATGTAAACAGTCTTATAAACTTGCATAAGTAAATCAAATAATCAATGCTTGCCAATTTTTAAGAAGGTGTTAAGCAATAAATGTTTATTATTCCACTTCAACCACACCCTTGATTGCCAAATGTTTCTGCGCTATGGTGCATTAGAAAAATATGTCTGTTCCTCTCCCTCTCTTTGTTGGACTTTGGTCTCACATAAAAATTAAAATATCTGAGAATGGGAAATGAGATTTTCTGGTGCATTTCCAATTAAGAAGCAGTAGTCGTAATTCACTGCTGTGCTATTTAATTGAGCTGTGCATTTAATCTCTTCTGACTATTAATTTCAATCCTTTCACAATTCAATAGGCCTGACAAAATTCAAGTACATGATAATTACAAGCAAGCTTAACTAGTACAAAGAAAAGTAAAGATGTAGAAAAATTATGGTAATGCAAATTAGAGAGAATAAACTGTTTTAATTAGTACAAGACTGAATAAAATGGGGTTTTGCATAGATTTATGATGCAACTAAGGCCTATATGTGTAATTGATGTTAGCTAGGGAAAGTAAACACACTTTCCTTTTTGCCAGAATAACAGTAAAATTAATGTTTGATGTGGTTAAAAAATAAAGGCTTGATAATAACTCAGAAAAAAAATTTAAACAAAAGATTTGAATACATTTTAGCTATATATGTTGATATATCAATATCAAATCATGTTGAACTTTATAATTGCCTCTCTGTGTATGAAAACTGTTTGCCTAGCAATCTCTGACTTGTTTTTATTGGATATTCGCTTGGCACTTCAACTCAGATAATTCTCTTCTATGTAAATTTGATACCAGAAACATGGAATTGTTATGTTAAGGTATTAATTTACCTTTTCTGTCAAGACTGTTCAAATTTTGCGCAAACCCACACATTTCTTCATTTGGGTCACCCAGAAAGTATAATATTTTTTTTACAGCTTGTACATTTTAGCAATATAGACATATAATCTTCTTTACCAGATGTGGTTTAAATCTTGACTCATTCAAACCTTCAAAACCTTATCAAACCTTATAAACTTTATCAGTGCCTTTACATCTTGGTAACAGATTAGTAAAATTACGTAATGTTAAACTCATAAAATGTGAATTATGAAATATAAATATTCTGTATTGGTATTATTGTACATGGATTATTTTTTGTAATTCCATATAATCCCATGCTGTTTAATTCTGAGGTAACACAATGTAGTTGGAATATTAGGTTCAAAACAAAGAATTATAACACTTTTATATACTGCCTTTTATAGTCTCGATCAGTATGTGCATGTATTTATAGGTATAGAAATCCAGACCTTTCAAATATCACCTTGTGTAACCCATTCATATTTTAAAATCTTTTATTCCTGAAGAATATTATATCAGCTAGATCATGACAGAAGTAACAAAGTTCTCGCAGTGTCCTCTTTGTTTAAAATCAGTTAAAGTGGTCTTTACTTAAGAAGTTGCCATTCATTTTGTACACAAACCTTGATCGATAAATTATGTTTAAAACCTATTGAAACAGACAGAAATGGGTTATCAATGGGTTGATCACTAGTCAAGATATTGGTCTAACAATTTGAAACTTGATAATCTCAACTTAACCAATAACTTTGATAGAGTATTGCTTGTTTTAATTGTTGAATTGTGCTGTATTATAAATCAGGAACAAATTGAAAAGATTAATTATTAAGAGAGAGAGAGAGAGAGAGAGAGAGAGAGAGAGAGAGAGAGAGAGAGCTCAACTTTACATAGTTTTTGTTGAAAAAAAAAATTATTCAGCAAAGCTAGAGCAATCAAATATACCAGTACTTTTTAATCACCTCGTAACTTAAACTCCTACGAAATATTATAAGTACCAATCTTTCAAGTTAGTTTCAACCCTGCTAATATTTGATACTTTTATCCCTGTAGGTGCTAGGTTTTGATATTCTCCTCCTCCACAACTTGAAGCCTATCCTTCTGGAGATCAACGCTAGTCCCAGCCTGAGTCTGGACAGTGAACAGGAAGTCTCGCCCGGAGTGTTCGAATATGTCATTAGTCCGAAGGATGAAGAAGTCAAGTACCCCCTCATCAGGGATACACTGCTACATGTGGTGCCGATAGATAAGCTCAAATATTTGTAAGTCTTTGCACAGGTCTAGCTGTCAGTTCAATACTAATCAATTAGATTCCAGTCTCATTACCATCCTAAAACCATAATTTAATAATGGTTTTATTTTTGACCTATTATATTTAATCACATTAAGTTTATTGAAATAAAAAAAATTCTGAATAGTACTAGTAAAACTTAGTTAGGCTATATAGGATTTACTTCTCTTTATTATATATATGCGCAACGAATTTGAAAATACGGGGAGTATTGAAATTGCAATAAACATTGTAATTAATGTATTGAGACATGACTTCTGAATATGCTCATTGTACTATTTATAAAACCTACCTTGAAGAACTAAGAATATATGTTTATTTTTTTTTTACTTCCCATATATCTAGAAAATTAAAATATTCTATATTTTTTCTAGCCGGAAAAGAAAGAAGCGAAGACTTCTTAAGAAACTTAAGGCCAGTTCTTCCCAAAAGATGAAGCGCCCAGAACCTCTGGTAAAACAGAGGACATCGATAGTCATCATTAAAGCAGATGAGTCTGATGAAGAAAAGAGGGAAGTCAATGTCACTCAACAGATGTCAGAAATGCACATGGACATCGACAGTTCTGCCAGTCATGGTGAGGCTATGCAGCTTGGGTGTGTTTGGGATTAATTATATTTTGACTTCCTCTTCCTGCACATCATTAAACTTAAAATTGGCATAAATATTTAAAGATGGATATTAACTATAATTAATGTTATTCCTACATTTAATATTATTATACTTTCATGTTAAATACTGAAATCTGATTGGTTTAGACGAAGTTGACAATCCGTTCTAATACCCTCAGCGTTAGCAACCCACTTGGCAACGGGCCGATAGAACAAATTGTTACATGCGCGTAAATTATGCGCGTACGGTTCGCCGTAGAACTCACGTCTTTTCTATATAAAAGCAGAAAAATTTGCCATAAAATTTAGACATTCAGTATAATAAAATAAATAGTGCCTGTTTGGGAGGGTACCAGTTGAAATTGACACCCCTCGAAAACCATTGTCAACCTCCGCTTCGCGTCGGTTGACAATGGTTTTCTCGGGGTGTCAATTTCAACTGGTACCCTCCCAAACAGGCACTATTTATATACTGTATATCAGTTTTTTTCCGCGTCATGTTTTTTCCGTGAATCAGAACCTAGAACGGTATATAAAATTTACGCGAATCAAATTTTCACTATTTCAAAGTCATAGTGAAATTATAATTCATGATTGTTTAAACCTGTGAAGTTAGAGTGGAAAAGTATCTTAATTGTCGCTGTTTATGAAACCATTTACACGATTTCCTTAATGTGAAATAATTACTGATAATTATTTTCAGAGACGCAAACAGTCATAGATAAAAAGATCATGTACCGTTACATATACCAGTAGCTCAGGTATAATTAGACATTGGTTTACGCAAGGAAAGCGACCATTTTAATTAGCTTGTCAATGGGTTATTAAATAAACAACGAGGCTTACATACCTGTTATCTGGCACTTGTCGTCCGATCCCGCAATTTCTACCTGTCACTAAACTAACTGAACACAGTTCATCATACTTTTACTTACCTGTTTACTTCATAAGGAAAGAGAGAACAAAACTTTGTATCAAATTTACGCTGATTTATTTTCCGCGATTTGGTCGCGCACAAAGTGGAAATTGGATACACGCAGAAAAAATCTGATATACGGTACATTGAAATAATATACATTGTTAGGAAAAGGAATCTGTTCAATACATTCTTTTAGTTTATAAGGATATCAATACAAGTTGATCACACAAATAAATCCGACCCAAAGGGCTTAATGGTAAATTTGATCATATACCCATCACTCGTATTTATGCCTCCATTAAATTGGAATTTGAATTCCATAGTGCTGATTTAGAATGAATAGTTACAAGCTGAAGTGCAGATTCTTCTGAGGTGTATACCGTTACTCCCCCGCTTCATGGGGTTGATGAATTGTATAACATAATATAATTCAGCTGTATTGTTACATATGGAGGAATCAGAAATTCATTAGGTGTGGTTCATTGATTTACAAATGGAGCTACAGAATTAGACAAAGAGGTTTATCAATAACCAATTCTGCCAAAGACAGTCACAATAGACTGTTAACAGCTGAAAATTGATCATATTTCTAATGGCAGATATAGCCATGGCCATTCTCTCTATAAATGCCTTCTTTTATAATATCTATAGCCCTTTTTGCTATAAACAAGAATGTGATACTTGTATTCTGTATTGATTTATCCATTTCAGTGAATATCAAAGTAATGATGAATGATAGACTTAGGTTTTATGAGAGACTCTACAAGACTGTAATATTCTAGAGTTCATGGAAAGCCCATCTAAGAAGCCAAATTGGTTTTTGATATTTTTTATTAAACCCATTTAATATCTAATGCTATAGACTGGAAATGTTTTTATCATTGTCACTAAAAAAGCTATAGATTAAAATAGGATTAAAAAATATCTTACATTTTTACATACGGTACATGTATACTCATATATCTTTGCTACAGGTGAGAGTACAGCTCGAGATGCAAATTCAGATGATGAGCGCGAGTCTAATTTGAAGTCGGACACAGAACTAGACGAGGAAGTGGACAATTACTTTGAGACCAAGCTGAGGGAGAGCTGTCTAAAGCAGCTGTACCCGGCCATCTACGATGAGGAGTGCGAGCGATACAGGATCCTGGAGAGGGTGGCCGGCCTCTTTATCTACTTCCTGGGGATAAGGGGATCCCTCAGAATTGGCCCCACTGGATTTAGAACCTTTGCAAGGTTAATAATACAGTCTACTTTATTGAGCTACATGTATAAACAAAGAAGAAAAAAATTGTGTTGTAACCATTTGGTGTGTAAAAATGTAAATACTTGTAATGAGTTTATTTTTTTATTACATGTATTTCATTTTAGAAAAAAAATATTACTTGTCATTATCATATTATTTCAAATGCTGTGATATCAAATTCTTTACTAACTGGTAAACCCTGTTTTGGAGTTGTTTGGGGGTTTTTTCATGATGTATTTAATGTGAATTACTTAATTAGAAGTACTACACACCCTTTTAAGGTTTTATTTTCCCTGGGCCAATAGATATATATTGACATTTTAAAGCTGCATGGTCCGATTTTTTCGTTGTTACTGTATCAAATAATTTTCCATACAAACCAATTATCTTAGAAAGTTATAGACTTTCGACTATTTACACCAGCAGAATCAGTCTCCTTTCAAAGTTAGGAATACTCAAAGTAAATAAAATAATTTCTGTATGGGCATACAAAAAAACATTTCAAACTTCTTCATGGGAATGTTTAGAAAAGGGAACCGTTTGGTTTTGTCCCCTGAATGATTTGGTTTTTCAACTAACATGTTTTGTATCGATTGTAAACAAAGCAAACTTCAGAAATATTAGTGAACAAAATGTACACAGGTTTATTTTTGATTTGCCAAAACATTATTACCTTTATTTATAGCGATGTCAAAGTCGTAATACAATCAGAGCCGCCTCGACGTCAGGGTCGAATTTTAATATGAGACGAATTAACGCGATACCCTTTTGTGTCGTTTGTTTTTAAACCAAATTTTGTACATCGATCATTTTTTCATTGAAATATGGCTTAATTGACCGGGAAAACTACTGCAATGTCTTTTATTATACACATACTAAGTAGCATAACCATCGTTTAAAAGCTATCACAAAATTTGATGCAAAATCAGACCAAGCAGCTTTAATTAAGATAAGTACAATATACAAACAATGTAATGTTTCCTTACAGAAAATGTCGGTTGAACAGGAAGGGCATGACCAATGCATCAGTAGACATCATGTACATAGATCTACAGAGGAGGTGGGACCATATGAACCCTGAGAGAACCTCCGGTAAATATCACAAACACGTATATTGTACTGCTTGATTAGTCTAAAACCAGACCTCTCTCAGGTATACATTTAAATAAAAAATATCCATTGATTTTTAAATGCATGAATTTATAAAACTATTTGTTTTTTGATTTTTTGCTTATGAATATAGTTCTATTATATTTTTTTCTTATTAAAAACTCAAATGTAATAAATCAATAAAAAATCTTTTAAATGGTTTAATTATACACCATTCTTTGGGTCTTGTAACTTTTTTTGCTTGTTTATAAGCTATGAAATTGGATGCTTATAGAAAGTACAGCATAAGTTTACAAAAGTCATTTCAATTAAAATAATGATACCTTATTAATATACCTTATTTGTTATAAATTATAATTTTACCTAATAAAAGCAATAAGTGATTACATTGGAAGCCTGCTTTCAAACACCAGGGCCTTACTGAAAGTTTCCATAAAGTACAAACTGATTAAATAAACACATATTTTGTACTATCATGGTTACTTAGATAAATTTTTAACTTTAATATCTGAAGTTTCAAGTAAAATCTACAATAAATTGATTGACTATAAGATGTAGCAAGAAAGATTTTCCAATATGTAGGACAACACAGTACATTTCCGCAATGCATAAAGATATATTCCATAAACTGTACCATTGAGTTAAGACATGTAAAAGTCATGTTCATGTTTGTTGCTTTTTGTATAACTTTGTGTTTTTTTATTTTGATTTGAAATACTAATAATAGTCCCACAGGCACATGAAAGTAAGCAATAGCAATTAACCAACAAAAAAGAGAAACCACTTCTTCATAAAGTTCAAAAACATGTATTACATGTACATATTTTTAAAAAATGTGAAATGGTGCTTGTTTTAAGGTTCTGGTATTAAAAGTATTGGTAGGTATTTCCAGAGTGTACTGCTATCAGCCTTTACAAGTATATCAGAATTTCCAGCTATTATTTATTTTAATGCTTTTAAATAAATGTATAATCTTATTAATATTTTTACAGCTATCACTTGTAAGTTTTAATGCAAATCACGTTTAAATATAGGAATACTACATCTATCTCTGCTTGTCAGACAGCATATGGAATGGCTTCACCACTTGTTTCTAATAACTTACTGTAAAGAGTACTTTCTTAAATTGATCTAAGCAATTTTGATATGTTACTTGAATTTCAGTGACATTTTTGTCTGATAAGAAGAGAAAAATAATACAAAGCACCATATATTTCTAGCCTATATACATCAAGATTAACACTGGAACACAACCTTTGGTTATTTCTTTATTTTACCAGGAAAGAAAGGCAACGGTGGGTCCATAGTCAGTAACACTGGTATCTATCTGTCTCCTTTATGTGTAGTTTGTGTTACGGTGTTGATCCATACATCAGCTAATGGAGCCCCCCTCACTGGGCGTGTCCTTGAGTAATCTTAGTGACACATAATGCTCACGTGACCAGCACTGCGTTTGTAGTCTGATTGGCACTGTGATTCTAGTATTGCTTTTAGATCAGGGTTCTGGCTACAGAGCTTTGGTATTTCAGTCAGTCGGTTAACTACATGTAGTAATAGTTTGAATTTGATAATTTTGATTTGTTTAAAAATAGATGTGTTTAGCTGTATCATGTATAATTTGAACTTTTGGAGCGTAGTTTTTTCAGTATAGGGCATGCGCGGATCTAGAGGGGGGTAGGGGTCCGGACAACCCCCAGTAAAATTCAAATTTCTTTAAATTACACTATGACATTACCAAAAATATGCATCGGACCCTCCCCTGGCAAACTCAAATAACCGTCGGACACCCCCCCGGAAAAATTTTCTGGATCCGCGCATGTAGGGAATATACGTACATTATATGTACACAAAGTAGATGGATGTCGACGGCGTGTGTATCTTTCTCTGAAATGGTAGTTTGTACTTAGTTTAGTAAAAATAACCCATTGTATATTAATTTTTAAAAGTTAGAAATACTTAGCAATTTCCAAAAATGTCTCTTGCAGTAAAATGCTCGTTTCTATTACTGAAATTATTTACTATGGTCTAATGTAGACAATGGGAAAATAGTGTCTATCTATGTTAGGACTTGATTGTTCACAATACTTGCAGACTGAGTTTTCCACTTTATTTGGGTACTTTATAAAAAATGAACAGAAAATCAAGGATAAATTAGCGTCTATTGTTACAGGAGCACAAATGGTGAATGAATTTTTTCTCCTCATTAACGGTCATACACTTTTTTCTGCCAAATCTCACTTCACAAATCACTGGTGGTGATCCCGTTTTGTCGTTTAGTTTAGAATTTTCAATTTTGTAAAGATTCCGGAACATTTTACTTTTTACTTACATGTAACACATACCAAATCATGTTGCAATTGAAGGCCGAAGAAATAAAGGCATTTTTATCAAATACCATTCCCCTGTTTTATTCAATAAGATACTGAGTTTATAATGTGAAAATCATCTTTTTCTCATAGGACTTTGCTATCAAGGTTTTCTTGATGCATGTATAGAGATCGCCCGACGAAAATTCTATGCTCCATCCAAAATAGAAATGCTAGAAAACCTTGTCGACCACTGTGAACTGAGTCTAAATCTGAAAGACAATGACTTAGCCAACAATCTGCCTCGGCTTCACTTCCGGCGCCTAGGACTGCAATACCGCCAGGGGTCGCTGTACGCCATGCCACGGCGGATAATGGAACAGATGACGGAGGAGACGACGATAGAGGACCTCCTGAAGGCCCACGAGAAGAAGTTACGTCAGCCCTCCAAAGAGGACATCGAGTCATTCCTCAGACGAAGCAGGAGGACGATATACCAACCCTCCTCTACCACCGCGGTCCTCAGCGCACACAGGTCGCCGGACTCCGAGTGAACGCTCATTGTTTTTGAAGACTGTGGCATTATATGTTTTTAGTTATATATATTATTATGTACTCGTGTGTATAAGGAAAACTGATATTTTTTCGGAACAGAAAACAGCGCAAGATTCGAAGTAAAAAAATCACAACGGTTACAGTACAGTGTTAAGGCTTTGTGTGTATATTTAGACAATATATAATTACACGAAGTGTGGAAATTATGCTCAACGACATTAACTTTCAGTTATTTTCCTCCAAAGGAGAAATTAACTTTCAAATTTTAGATGCATGCACTTTGTTTTGTGTGAAATACATTATGTGTCTTCTATGAAAATACGTGATATGTATTTCAGTCACGATGATAATTTTATATTTAATCAATTTTACATTACTGATTTTCATTGATCATATAAGGAAAAAACTTACTTGAACAAAGACGATATTAAATGTGTTTAGGTATGAATAAAGAAATCAGCAACATTTTTGTAATTTTCATAAAATGTGTAATTGACGTGTGTAATGTGTAATTGATTTTTTTAAGATTCAATTATTTTTTAATGTTTAATCAGATGAACACCTCTCATGGAAATGGAAAATGGAAATTCATTAAATTGTTTTTTGTAGACGATATAAAGTTTGTTAAAAAAGTTAAATTGATGTATTTTATGGAACTTGAACAAAGAATAACATATGCAAAAGTTGCATGTTGTTTTATTTGAAACATTTAAAATGACGTACCAGTTTTTTAATACACTGAATGGTTCTCTAATTTACTTTTGACAAGTATGAAAATGAAATTTCTCAAAATATCACTAACATACGAGGTCCATACGAGGTATGTTGTTGTGATTGACATTCTTCATGTTAATTTTATTGTTACCGTGATCCAAATACCATTGCACCAACTGTTTTGTTTATTATGATCCGATATCCGATGATATGTTGATTTAAAAAAAAGAAGAAATGTTTGTTTTGTCGTTTTAAACATTTTTTCTAAATTATTGAATGCACATTTTGCTAATACTGAATATACATAATCAGAAGAAATAATTCATGATGTAATTCAGTGCAATAAATCTTATGCATCAATGAGATAATCAGAGGCATTAATCCAGATTCTGACTGTGACAGTGATGCTGTACGCTACGGTGCCATAGTGAGGAGAGCTACATGTATATAGGGACCATGACAAGCGTGAAGTATTACTGGAAGGCATAATGGAAACATACTATACACACGGTTTACGTAATACCCCACTCCAAAAGAACTTACGACAAAGTCGTAAATATTTTCAGTCTTGTAGAATGATCTTAAATGAACAAAATTTATATAAAACCATTTGTTTACAATTATTTTAATTCCCATAATTATATTTTACGGACATAAGTATAAAACATTGATTAATTTGTGATTAATTAGCATTCATTAATTTGATCGTAAGTCGTAAGTTCTTTTGTAAAACGCTGTAGTATGTATTGTGATGACGTATTGGTTACAACTGATATCCTGGTACTATATTGTTTAAATTTTTTGATAAAATGAATGTATTGTTCATGTATTCATTTTGTAATAATCAACTCTGACTCTTTGAAGATATTGCGCTAATTATGTATTAAAAATAAAAAAGATTCCATTAAAACCAAAGATTTTTTCTTTTATATTCGATACATATAGGCCTAATTTTCTTTTTTGAACTATATAAAGAACATATATAACAAGGAAATATACAATACATATTCAAAGTATCATGTCTGGTTCTTATTTAAGAAGTTATTTTCATTCATGTTTGATTCATGTTGTCTCATATGAAAATGTCTCCACATCCCTATAAGTTAACATTTTTTTTTCGGGGGGAGGGGGGGGGGTCGTGTATTTTGGAAATTTTGGATATATTGCCTATCAATGCATTGCAAAACCCTGCTCGTTCCCTCCTTCAACACAATACAGTTGAAACTTTCCTTCATTACCACACCTTGTTAAGCGATTTGTAAAAATAAATCAGGGACCTGCGCTGCTTTATTAACGGAAAATATATAAATAATACCAATACCGTCGTCTGTGTTTTTTCCTGTTTGTGATAGAAGAATTAATCTACAAATGCGACTTTATTTTCGGACAAACCACCTTTAATATTAGTATTAACGTTAAGTTTAGTTAACCTTAACACTAATCCTAGTTTGCAGTTTAGTAGGGAATTAGATCACATTTAGTGCCCGAGAGTCCAAAATGTTCTTTTTAAAAAGACTGAATCCAAAGAGTATTACATATGTGCGAACTTGGCATTCATCTGGTCAAACTGGTATGTATTATGGCCCACAACAAAGAACGGATACGAGTTGTGTTGACAAAGCGCATTTGTATTAAATAGACGCTATTAAAGCTATATAAATAATTCACAAAGGAATTGAAAATGGACAAATCAATTCAGAATTGGAAAGAGAAGTGCATATTTCTTTTGGAATTTCTGTGTGTATACTTTGCAGCTATGATAGTTCTGACAATAATATTGCAGCCATTTTTGAAATGCGAACACTCTTCTCATCTAACCAATACGGTAAGATCAATCGAAGAATTTAGAGGGCCATTTATCTGATGACGAATTCTTTCAAATTTCATTTGTATTGATCTAATCCGAAGAAACAAGGAAAGAGATAGATATCATGGATATAAGAAACATTTAGCGATGCAGAGGTATAGAATAAGATGCACACGAAAACACATTGTGCTGCTCGTGATCGTCTGCCTGGTCTTTGTTGGACTAGTAATGAACACGCACCTTGTTCAGCGCGTTCACTGTGTTGGAGTTTTGGGGGACCGATACATTTCGTACGTGAAGGAAACAGGAATCATCTTCCCCACAGAGACAGAATTGATGGAATATGATTACAAAACACTTGATTGTCTGTATGAAATGTACACAAGAACGCTGCAGTACCATTGCAGAAGAGTACGAAGGTTTGGAGAAATTCCCAGAAGAGGATGGTACTTGTGTCTGGACTTTCTGAAAACATCACCCCTCAACTGTACCGTTGTTTCGGCAAATTCTGCTTTCGACGAGCATTCTTTTGTAAAACACATTCAGAAATATTGTAATGCTAATTACCAAATATTAAATAACATAGTCTTTGGTAAAACCACGTTGATTCAAGAAATCGACGTTTTAACATTTTCCATTACAAAAGCAGGTGATATTGTTAAGTTGAAGAAAACTTTGGATACATATGATAACAATGTACGCCAGTTATCACTGGAAATTCGTCCATGGGATAGACAATCCCCTTCCGAGGTAAGGAACCTCCTATCCAGTCTACAGGACCTGTCGAGGAGAGACTTTAAGCTGGTTTGGTTCGATATACCTTATAACTGTGTACCTTTCTTTCATAACCGCGAATCAAACTGCATCAGTCTCAGTTATGTGCGGGTAAATAGTAAATTGGGCCAATTTCTAGTGAAAACTGACACAAGGTCCTTAGTTTTGCCATCGCCCGAAGTCTGGATGGAATTTTCGCGGATCGAAGCGGTGCGTTCTTTGTACCATGAATACCTTTCCACTGTCCAATTCCACTGCCAGCACGTGGTTAGAATGGGTAAAGTAAGTGACGGTGGGTGGGATGTCTGCCATGATTACATGTTCATGCCAGCACCCACGTTCCCCTGTATAGTATACTCTTTCGGAATACAAAACGATTTTTCATTTGATAACGACATTTCGAACACGTACGGATGTTACGTTTTTTCGTTTGATCCTAGCATGGGTGTAAGTGACCACCGACATTCAGAGAAGGTTTACTTCTATAACAAGGGACTGTATAACAAAGAGACAGTTGTGAATAGGCGAAACACATACTGGCATATGGATTCATTGGACGGGATACGGAAACAACTCAATCATGTACAGACTCCAATCAAAATTCTTAAAATGGATATAGAACATTCCGAATGGATTTCTTTAAAGCAAATCATTGACACTGGCCAACTAAAAGACGTGGAACAATTACTGATAGAATTCCATGGTGATGGGAATAAAACAAAACTGATGATTCTTAAACGACTATATGATATAGGTTTCCGAATATTTTGGCATCACAAGAATCCGTACGCAGCATTTTATGATGATCAAGTAGCAAGAAGCAGAGCGAACGAAATAGCTTTTATCAATGTTGAATTCATGAGACAGCAAGGAATGCTTGGAGGAATACACTCCTTAGTTTATAATTAAATTAAAGCATACCAAGTTTATCAAAAGACAATCTAGTCTATCGATATATGTATTTATAAATAAGATTGAGATGGTACACTTTTTTTCACAATATATAGAAAAACATCGACATCCTTCTAGAACCATTTTAACAGGAGCAGGTAGTTGTGTCAAACAGCAATGTGACGTAGGCCCGTCGATTTCATTGTTTGCCACTCTTTTGATGAATTTTTGTCATTTGAATGCTGCAGACGTTTTTGAAATTTTTTTTTATTACCAGTACAAGTTCTACAGATATAAGTATAATTGTAAAAATTTGTTCATTTATATCAACAACAGTTTGTACTGAAAGTATGGAATTTAATACAGAAAACAAAGTTATTTAATTCTTTTAATTTAAAAAACTATTGTTGAACAAACAATGAGATCTATATTATACCATTATTGCGTAATGCTCTAATGCACCACTTTTTAGCTCTATTGAGCTGAAAGCTCAAGTGAGCTTTTCTGATCACATTTTGTCTGTCGTCCGTCTGTCTGTCTGTTAACTTTTCATATTTTCAAAATTAACATCTTCTCAAGAACCACTGGGCCAATTTTAACCAAACTTAGCACAAAGCACCCTTAGACAAAGAGGATTTAAAGTTGTGAAATTAAGGACAATGCCCTTTTACAAGGTGAGATAAATAGGAATTATTGATATTTTTTGAATAATTTTCAAAAATCTTCTTCTCAAGAACCATTTTACAAGAAAAGCTGAAACTTATGTGGAAGCATTCTCAGGTAGTGCATATTCAAAGTTGTGAAAATCATGACCCCCGGGGTAGAGTGGGGCAACAATGGGGGATCGAATTTGTACATAGGAATATAAAGAGTAATTTTTAAAAAATCATCTCAGAAACCAATCAGCCAGAAAAGCTGAAACGTGTGTGGAAGCATCCCCAGAAGGTGTAGATTCAAAGTTGTGAAAAATCATAACACCCTAGGGTAGGGTGGGGCCACAATGGGGTGTCGAATTTTTAGCTAGTAATAAATAGAGAAAAATATTTTAAAGTCTTCTTCTCAGAAATCAATCAGCCTGGAAAGCTGAAACGCGTGTGGAAGCATCCTCTGGTAGTGTAAATTCAAAGTTATGAAAATGATGACCCCCGGGGGTAGCGTGGGACACAGTGGGGGGTTGAATTTTTACAATAGGAATATATTGAGTAAATCTTAAAAAATCTTCTTCTCAGAAACCAATCAGCCAGGAAAGCTGAACTAATGTGGAAGCATCCTCAGGTAGTGTAGATTTAAAGTTGTGAAAATCATGACCCCCAGGGGTAGGTTGGGGCAACAATGGGGAGTCAAATTTTTACATAGGAATATATAGAGTAAATCTTTAAAAATCTTCTTCTCAGTAACAAAATAGCCAGGAAAGCTGATACTTGTGTGGAATCATCCTCAGGTAATGTAAATTCAAAGTTGCGAAAATCATGACCCTCAGGGGTAGAGTGGGGCACCAACAGGGAGTCAAATTTTTACATAGGAATATATGGAGTAAATCTTTAAAAATCTTCTCAGAAACCAATCAGTCAGAAAAACTGAAACTTGTGTTGAAGCATCTTCAGGTAGTGTATATTCAATGTTATGAAAATCATGACCCCCAGGGGTAGGGTAAGGCTAAAATGGAGAGTCGAATTTTTACATAGGAATATATAGAGTGAAAAAAATGACAATAACAAACCGTCAACCATCTCAAAAATCCAGAAAACGAAATACAAGTTCAAAACGGAGCAACACGGACCTCCAAGATATAGATAGGATCAGGTGCCATGGAGGAGTGAGCATCCTCTGCTGACCGGTCACACCCGCCGTGTGCTCTTTGTCGTAATCGGGGAAATAAAAACCGCAAAAGTCCGTAGACAATTAGGTAAATAATTATGGTCTAACAATTAGTATATATGAAAAACGTCAGTCAGCATGCGACTCAGTGGAACATTGTATTTGCTGACAATGTCGTTGTATCGACCATAGAACTTACGAAAAGATGACTTTAAACGTCCTGTTTTATCAACTTGTTTGTCAGTAGCTTGCCTCGTCTTAGAAACTGTTCATACGAAGAGCATGCCCTTGCGTATCGAATTAACTGAGAGACAAAAACACCATATGCAGGTGATGAAGGTATATTGCTACATAAGTAAAAAAAAATTGACTATAGAAGAATTGAAGTCATCGCGTTTATCATAAAGTTTTGTTGTTAGGTTACCATCAATGTCCATTTCCAGTAAAATATCCAAATATGAAACGGATGACGCTGACTCTGTGGTATCTTTTATTTCAAGTTCACTGGGATATATCGAGTCGACGTAAGTATGGAAATAACAATTGTTAATTGATAATACGTCGTCGATATACCTAAATGTTGAGTTGAAGGCCACAGCGAGTGATTTATTTTTTTCACGTACAAGTGTTTGAATAAATTCTGCTTCATAAGAATACAAAAATAGGTCTGCTAACAATGGGGCACAATTGGTACCCATGGGAATTCCAACAGATTGTTGGAAGACTTGATTTCCAAAAACTACATAGATGTTGTCTATCAGAAATTCAAGCATCTTTTTAATGTCAACTTCAGAGTACTTGTGTGTGCAATCAGAATGGTTTTTCACAAAATAGTTTTTTAGATTTCCAATGACAAGGTAAGCATTTTTACGACTTCCATTTTTATTGAAGAAACAACTGTCGATGATATCAAAAAGTCTAGATTTTAATTTGAGTAAATCTTTAAAAATCTTCTCAGAAACCAATCAGCCAGGAAAGCTGAAACTTGTGTGGAAGCATCCTCCGGTAGTGTAAATTCAAAGTTGTGAAAATCATGACCCCCAGGGGTCGGGTAGGGCCACAATGGGGAGTCGAATTTTGACATAGGAATTTAAAAAATAAATTTTCAAAATCTTCTCAGAAACCAATCGGCTAAGAAGGATGAAAATTGTGTGTAAGCATCATCCAAGTTTGTTAAAACCTAATCCTCGGGGTAGGGTGGGTCCACAATGGGGAGTAGAATTTTTAGCTAGTAATGAATAGAGAAAAGTCATAAAAAATCTTCTTCTCAGAAACCAATTGGCATAGGTAGGGTAAATTCAAGCTTGTTCAAACCATGACCCCGGGGGTACGATAGGGTCACAGCAGGGAGGTGGACAAATTTTTACATAGGAATATATAGAGAAAAATCTTTAAAAATCTTCTTAAAAAACCATTTGCCCCAAAAAACTGTAACTTTAGTGAAAGCAACTTCAGATAGTGTAAATTCAAATTAGTTAAAATCTAAATCTTGAGGGGTAGGGTATGGCCACAAAGGAAACCATTTTAATTATTCACAAGAACTGAAAAGTTATCATACATGTCTATGGTTTTACTTATATGCAAGCATTTTGACATATTGCTGATTCTTTAAATTGTTTAGACTCTGGCCCCTGGAGGATGTAGGTTTATATCTCATATATAAACAAATGTTTAGGATTTTTTTTTAGAACTGCAATGCTCAACATGTGATATGACTATAAAATCATCTTGTTAGAAAAGGGACTTGATTATAAACATAAGAATATTCAGGGGGAAAAATATATTTTTATTTATACAGGATCTACATAATATTCCATTGTCCAGATATTTTGTATAATGACTCCATTAAGCTGATTTTATCGCTGTTAATGTGAGCGATGTGGCCCATGGGCCTCTTGTGTAATATACATTGTCTAAATTCTTTATTATAATGCGATCTGATTAGCCACGGTTTTAAATAATTACTCAAGCTAGACTAAGTTATTTAGTTGCGGTGGATATGCACATTAATATTTCTTATATTGTTGATTACACCTGGTGCTTGGCACTACTCATCAAAAGAACAAACCAAATTGGAAAATAATTTTCTTTATCAATCATTTTTGTTCGAGAAACTTCTTCCTTTACAAGATTGCAATATCATTTGCACCAATAGGAATGTAA
The DNA here is from genome assembly GCA_020458035.1 of Magallana ariakensis. Lineage (NCBI taxonomy): Eukaryota > Metazoa > Mollusca > Bivalvia > Ostreida > Ostreidae > Magallana > Magallana ariakensis. Next base: position 9,323,248 of record CM035815.1, read on the forward strand.
AACACCTGATGTTGATTAATGACATTTGATGAAAGACAAGACAAAAGTCTTTTTGTATTAAGATGCCCGCATCTTTTCTTTTATAATAACTATCAAACGATATAAATTGGTAGGGAATCAAAAACATTTATAATACAGAAATCGATAAACATCGTAAAACAAAATAAATAATAATAAAACTGACAAAAGCCTCGTTCAGATCATAACATAAACTATTATGTGTACATAAAGCACATGTACAAGGTGAAAGGACTATCACAATTCAGGAAGTTGGGATGTCGCATGTTGTACATATGTTCATGCACTTTTGTAGATAGTCGGTGAAAAGTTGAAGCAGTAAAACTTACTATATTAATTTAATACAGGCGAAAATGGTTCAACTCTTGTGTTAAGGCGCTATTTGATTAGCTGAAAAGTTTTGCGCAAGTCGACATCAAGGTTTGTCTTGGTATAACTTGCTACACAGCAAAAAAGATATGGTTAAATTATGTTTCTTTTAGAAAAATATCAAATATATGACTGGAATTTTATCTTAGCACATGGTATCTGTTTTAATTTTTAAAATTCCAAACAATACCTTTCAAAGAGATCACATTTTACCGCAACTTCGAATGCTTATTGAATTAATGAAGGTTAAATTCATGTATAGGATCGATAGATGTACAAGTATTTCACTCATTTTATGTAATACCCTCGATTATTACAGAAACCTTTCTTTCAGGCAAGAAACTCAACACAGGTCCAACAACACTCGCATTACTGTATAACACTGCTGGGGGGGGGGGGGGGGCTGGGTTAGCAAATTGTATCTCATCAGCTTCAAAATGAAAAATGTATAAACCTATAATATACAAAACCAACAACACAAAACACACTTATTAGTTGATATTATGGGTTATCACAATGGACACTGGAGGGAAACAGACATCGATCTACATGATGTTATGGGTTATCACAATGGACACTGGAGGGAAACATACATCATTCTACACAAAGAAAGGCCTACATTGAGTTCCTTCTGAAGGAAAAAAACACAATCTTTTTCAAACAACTAAATCATGTCATTCAAGTATGCACAACTTTCTATTTGCCGTTTTGATCTATTGAATTTTCATCACTTTTACTAATATCTTCTGCTATATCTCCAGCTGTGCTTTCATTCTCGTTTTCCATTAAATCATTCCCGGCATAATGTTCGTCTGCAGACGATGCGCTATCAATCGACCAATAGGAACTGTCGAACAGTTTGGATCGTCTGCTAGGGGTGATCGGTTCTGGTTCCTCTGGAAGGTCCTCTAAAACATCCGGGTTCATTTTTTGAAGAACCTTCCTTTGTTGTTGAATGAGGAAATCCAATTTTGTCTCTAGTTTTTGCACTTTTATCTCAACAAATTTTATGTGTCTTTTCTTTTGTTGCAGTTGGTTTAGAATTTCGTAGCGGAAGCTTGATATGTCTTGTTTTAATTCATCAAGTTCGCCTGGAATGGTGAGAACACATGAAAATGTCAGAACTATTTTAAACATTTTATTTTTGAGAAAATTGTTAAAACCACTAGAAATCGGGATAATTTTAAATTAAATCAAATGACTAACCGTCTCTATTTTCTACATCTCTTTCCATGTCGAAAACAAAGCGTTTAACAATCCTTTTCATCACTTTCTGTATTTGAAAAGAAAGAACTTCAACATAAAAATTTGCAAGTGTATACAGTGTTAATTTCGCCCCATGTTTCTTTCACCTTTATATCCTTGCAAAGGGAGGGTTTTAAGCGTCTTGAGGTCGCCCTGTAGATACTCTTAAGCATTTAATGTTTATTAAAGGAATAATGAATCATTCTTTTAGTATTATGAGGTTATAGTTTTGGTCGGGGCGTGGTAAAATCCAATAAAGCCCGAAGGGCTTTATGATAGATTTGACAACGCTCCGACCGAAATTGTCACCTCATAATATTCAACGAATGATTTCTTATTACTTATATTTATATTATTTCCATTTTCTACAGTTTAAAACAGCATTTAAAAATCACTATTTTTTTTTACATGTAGCACATGCCAATACTGTGTTTTGGTTATGATGTAAGACACGCCCATTTTTTGTCGCTCAGCTATTTATGAAATTATTGGGTTATAGGCTTCAGAATTGATTCGTAGTGTTATCACAGACAAAGACAGTAAAAATGTAAATATTTTTTAATACCGTTGGTCCTATAACCAACAGGCCGTGCAGACAAATTGAATACCAAGTTACAAACTTGGTTATGAAAGTTTGAAATATACATAATTCTTTTTAAAAAACGCGATGACTTGTGCCCATACGCCGTGATCATGTTTGGCGTGTTATTGAAAATTGAACATCATAGATTTCCAAGCAAACAGAATGGGAGAAATACACTGAGTGTAAATATTTTTTTAACACTTATTTAAAAATTGTGTTGAATTCGCCCAGTCTTAAATTCTCCCGCTGACAATGAGGGCGAAAGGGGCGAAAATAAAATGGGTGCGAATATTTCCCTTTAAACAGTATTTATTTGAACAAATCTGACACTAATTTTTCACATAGATGTAGTATTGTATGACACTTTCTTAATTCACTTTAATATCTTAATGAAAACCTATCTATGCATAAATAATGCAATAATTGCAGGAGAAAATCCTTTTTTATATTCCCAATATATGTTGCTTTTTGAGGAGAGCTAAGTATTCTACCTTATATGTCAGTTTTCCACCTTCTTGAAGCCCTCGGTTGGAATCATTTCGCATGTAGCCATTTGTTAACTTCTGCTCAAGTTGTTTCCCAGGGGGCTATCGGGAAACAGAAAGATAATCATTTTTACATGTGGTGAATAACGCATGCACATACATGAATTTCATTCTATGATTATGAATAAGATACATGTACCTTTAATTCAAACTTCTTGTTGTAGCATAAAATGTATATATTATCACAAAACAGTCGTGTGAGTTTTATCTATTCATATATCAGTTATTCACCCATTACTCTGCTCTCAGAATAAAAGTTTAAACATTTTTGTACATCTGTTTGTTTTATGTTTACACAAAATTATAGCTTGAACGCAATTAACTTTTTATTCAACAATCTCTTTTTTCAAAAGACCTCGTGGAACTGTAAAATTACTTGCATTCTGTGATAACATTGATTTAACTTCTTATCGTATGTAGTTATAATTCATCAAAGTTAGAAACTCTCTTATCTTATTGAATTTAAACGTTTTCTTCTAATATATTCAGTTGTTTTGTTTTTACCCGAATGATTGTTATTGTTGCTAAATCGAATTCCAAATCAATAATACTTGCTGCAGAAGATTGTCTAACTACGTTTAATTATTTGTTGAAGATTTGTTGAGTGTAGCACGGTTTATATAATGATGAAATATCATTTTTTGATTGTCTCCCTAATTTTAAATTCCAACTCCAAGGCCGTCTGAACCGAATATCGGATACATTACCAATGGCAAAAAGCAACAAATTTCCCAATTTCAAGCTAAAACTTCCCAAATTTATTTATAATTTACTACTAGCTTTCATGACAGCACTGATTTATGAAACATATTATTGCATATACGGGGAAAATCACATATCTGTTATTGTTAGGAGATACCGCTTCAAAACATTTTAATACAAGAATACCAGTTATTACAAGAAATTATGACTGATGGTTGGAGAGACTAACGGAGAGACAGACGTAGACATTATATAGCATATAAAAGGTAATATATCATAGGTAAAATGATCCGATAAACGTATGATATGTCAACAAACCCTAGCATCCTCTACGTCATCATAATCTTGCGTTGTTGCACTTTCTTCCTTTTTACAACAGCAGGAAGTGAATAATCTACAAATGGACCTAGGGGTTGGAAAGATGTTGAAAGGAACGGGGAGTTCGCCATTGTTTTTTATGAACTCCATATAAATCTTGCTTCTAGCAAACTTCCACTCGGTATCGGCTTCTTCCTGTAACACAAAAGCGTTTAACTTGACAGGAATCGATTCTAATTGATCAAGTAAGAACACAAAATCGCCGTTAACGGTCGAAATAGTGCTTAAAATATTTCAAAACCCTATCAAATATTACAATACAGAGTGAAATACATGAACAAAGAATTGGCTAACATTTTTAAAATAAAGAGCTTGGTTATTGACAGGCAATTATGAAGCAAAAATTATACTGATTGATCTCAAAATATAAATTAAATTTAAAATATAATTTCTTTTTAGCATTCCTGGAGGTATCGTCTACGTTACCTGTATTTTCTCGAAGGATCGAGACATCATGGCAATCAGCATGTTCAGCAACACGATCACCGTGGCTATGTTGTACGCACCAAAGATCCAGTACCCTACGTTCTGTGTGAAATAGTGATTGAAATCGCCGAGTTCCACAGCGGTGGGCTCACCCAGAGAAAACAAGGACCAGAACACTGTGTGAAACGTGGTTGGACTGTAAAGAGATACAGCTTCATTATGGTAGGGTTTCATTATTTTCTTTCTAAATATATGTGAGTTAATGTTTTATTTTTCGTTTTAGTTCAAATTTTATTTTTTTATAAAAATAAAATGAAGTTATTATATGTATGTGTGTTTGATTTCGAGTAAAAATTGTGTTTTAATTTCAGTTTAAATGCCATTTGTACGAAAAAGTTAAATGATCTCTTCCATCTAACAGTAGAACAAAATAACAATGTTAAGAGTATGGAAAAAAATTAAGCTAAAACCACAATACTTACAATCCAAAAGCTTTCTCTGCTGATGTAGTAACATTGTTGGGGGTGAATTCAATAAATTTTCTGGTTTCTTTAGGATAGTACCAGTAGAGGTTGTGTAAACCAACCAGGAATGCCACAAACACCACCAGGAAGATGACGGCAAACTTCAGGATGTCCTGCAACCACAAAACACCAAGCCTTTACTAAACGTGTAATCAAGAGATTTCATTGATTCAATCATGATTTTCGACTTAATCTCATTTCTGGTAAACGTAACTCATACGTTATGATGTTACACCACTTATCAGTCGAAAGTTTTACATCAAGTCAATAAGATTATTTAAAGTTGTAATGCAGCACACATACAATTTCATAGGCAGGGCATATGATAAGCAAAACTAAGAAGATAATTTACAGGAGTAAAAGCTAAAATGTTACAAAACCTTACTCCAATCATTCGTGTCAAAGATATCTGCATCGGCCCAAAGAGTTCATACGCATGTAACACGTGCGTCACACGACAAAAACTGATGACGTTTGCCATGGCGAACATTCCGTCTGCTACGTTATGAGGGTCAATTGAGTCCCAGTAGAAGCGATCTAAAATTCAAATCAAGTCTTTTTCCATAGCCAAGAATAGCCTTCAAATTATGACCACATACTTATTAATATACAGTTAAATATCACTATAATAGCCAAACACTTTTGGCAAATAAAAATTGACACAATTTTCCAGACTACCAAGTGGGGTTTTTTTTGGTCCAAAATAAATGAAATTTCAATAAAATGTAAATTTTTCTTCCTAATATGATTTTACTGAGTCATTAATACACGCCCCTCACTTCTTTTGAATAACATTCTCATTGCGTAGAATTTCGTCATATTGTTAAAGGTATATGTGGCGTATTTTTAGTGAATAACAATAATAAGATCTAATTATTTGCTTCATTTCTTTACTTAAAGATAGGACTTTCACACAAATTACGCTTTATAAGTCAATCGCATAACAAAGATACAAGAAATCAAAAAAATATTTTTTATTTTTTACCGGCACGGTAAAAAATACAAAAGATTTGAATAATCCCGCCTTAAATAGGTCACGTGACATCCATCTTGGTCTATCAACAAGAATGGCGACGACGAGAATGCTAGGTATACCGTTAAGTTTGACAGATTTGGCAATGAAAGAAAAAAGAGACAGACTGACAAGGATAGGAACAAAGGGAAGATTGTCATCGGAGACCATGTAGATTGATGGAACAGGAATTAAAGCCGAATTAAACTTAAGTTTCCATGATGAAGTTGTAGGGGTTTTGCTATTCAGGTTCGTGCTCCATGTGTCCCGTGTCTTTACTTTATAAGTTTTAAACCACAAGTGGATTTTCGTTTAGAGGAATTTTTGAATAAAGAATAAATAAACACTCTCAGTACATGCATCCCTCATGGAGAGGGGTATTAACTCCGTTTACCGTGTCGATGATGCTAAAATCGTGCTTCGTCTTTATTACACTTAATAAACAATTTATATCGTTCTACATTAATGAATATCGGAATAATAATGCTTCGAGTATCATCTGATATAAGAATTATTTAATTTAAGACATGAAAAACGTGATTCTTAATTTGTAAACAAACTCTTCTTCCATCGTGTTTTCAATGCTAGGTTTTCCCGCACTCATGCGCAGTGGCGTTGTGAATGGCGGAGTACATTAATATTCATCAGACGTGTAGCAAAGTTTAGAGACAAATAACTAAAGACAGAACATGTTTTATGGGCCTAGAGTTTGTGAAACGTCTAATTATAAGAAGTATGATGTATATTTTTACTCAAACTCATGTCAAAAATTTTACTCCAAATACGCCACATATACCTTTAATATTGTTATTATTATAATTAAACAATATACCAAGTCTAAAACAATGAGCAGACAAACTAGAACTCTTTAATCCAACTCTTAATACCAGATCGACTTGACTATGTTAACTATTGTAGCATTAAAACAAGTTTCAGAGCTTATGCCCCTATACACTTATCTATAAAAGCTTAAGGTTTTATTCGCCTTTCCTTATTTTCCATAATACTATCAAACTAATAAAAAGGCTATTTAATGCAAAGTACCGTTTCAAAATATGCTTCGAAAGCATATTTCATAATGGCTCATATTTCCAACAAGCATGAAATTGTCAACTAAGGCCCAATAATGCACAGTAGAGAAAAAAAAACCCAGATTAATAAAACGTTATTAATCTTAAGACTACGATAAAAGCTGACATTTTCCCAATAACTGAATAATAATAATAATAATAATAATTTTTTATTGATTGCAAGGGCTGTATGTTACTAATTAGACAAACATTACAAGCAAATATGAGCAGAATATGAAACATTATCACGTTTATAAGTTCGTTGATCCGTTCTTTCAATCAGGTAAGGTAAGGTACATTACTTCATTACAGAGCCTCAATAATAACTGCAATAAAGGGCTCATAAGTGCCTCTCATCAGGTAAACAAATAAAGATGGAAGTATCACTTCATTATAAAATACACAAATTTACAATATTCCTTCGAAGAAAAAAAGCATCGAATATATGAGAAACTGTCTACATATTTAAAGGGCTTCTGAAAAGATTTGATTTTGGTAAGAGAAAGATACACTGGTTCAGCATCACAAACCTTTTTGGATGGATCATTTGGAGAATCACATTCAACATTGGCACCAATAAATAAAACATTTGCCACTAATAATAATAAAAATCTATTATTGATGTCAGTGTAACATGACACTTCTTTCAATAGTTCAGCAGGTGCGCCTCTGGTCAGATAACGAAAAATTTAACGATATCTTAAGTTATTTTCTAATTTAAGGATGACATTTACTCAGAATGAAAAAAAATTCCACTGATGATAATGAAAAATGTTATAGACCTTTGATTGTAGTGTTAATTTTCACTTTCAAAAAGGTAGACCAATGACCTACTTTTTAGGTAACGGCCATTGAATATTTTTTGATAAATAAAGAAAAATCACTTAAAATTTTACCCTACGGTTGAGATTTTTTAAATTGTGAAAATACTACAAATAATTAAACTATTTAAAAAAATGAAATGCAGTTTATGAATGGCAGTGGTAATAAATAGATACAAAACATTAAGGTTTAGCGACAATTTTTAAAAATATTCCAGTCCGAATTTCCTCTACCAGTTTTCAAATTCCTACCCATTTTTGATTCAATTTAACGAAAAATTGAATGATGATAACACAAAAACATTTATAGTATTAAACTATTTATATTGACCTTATTCTGCTGGCATAAAATGTATATGAGGTCAATGATCAAAAAATGATTGAGATATTGTGTTTTTTATCGTTTTTAAGCATTTTTCATTATTTTTGCATTGCGTGCCATATAATTATCTTAATGATTAAGTGAGATAAAATCAACAGAAAATATGCAAAATGATATTGATTAATATATCAATGCTTGAATTTTAATATTACAGTACTGCCAAATATTTTTTAGCTGAAAACAAAATCTGCAAAATTTAGTTCGAATTTCCTCTGTTTTGCTATAAGTCTATTTTTGTTTGAGCCTAATTCCATTATAAAATAAAAATATGGAAAGTTATGTAAATAATAATTCATTTTATTAATACTTTTTGTGTTTAGAACAAATTTTACTCGTGATATTGAACTTTATAACAATCCGATTTTGACAACTCAAACCCTGAGTAAACAACGTCCTTAAGCATTGAATGCTTATTTTTGGATGTCGTCGGTCCTGTAACACACCAAGTGGTGCAGAGAAATTGAATGATATGATATGAATGATATGATATGAATGGTATGATAATTTGTCTGAAATATATTTCTATGAAATATATGTGTATTGTCGCTGTAAACCAATTATATACGCTCTCAGTTAGGGATATGAAACATACATGGAACAGCCATATTAACATGTTATTTAGTTGGCTTCCGCGACTAAAAATACAGTGCCAGGAACTTTGTAGAGAAAAACCATTTTTATTAAGGAGTAGATAAAATTTAATTATTAATTTTCAAAAGTACATATCAAATTGAAAAATAAATATACTCAAAACACGTGAAGACGTTTATATTTGTGCTCATGGTGCATGAATTAGCAAAGTGTACATGTATTCATAGAAAATTGAACATCGCAGATTTCCAATGCAAACTTAAGGGGAAATATACACTAAATGTAAATATAAAAGTTTAAATCAGTGCGACATACTGAATTTTAAAAAAAATAAAAATAACTATTTACCTGCAATTACCCAGTAAAGTTGCTTCCCCGCTTCCTGGCTACCGTAAAGAAGCTCTCTCCAAGACGAACAGTTCTCAAAATACGTTAGAGCCGTTCTAGTCTGAATTAAAATCACAGCATATTTTACTATTCAGATCCTAATGTTATCGAGTATTATACTTATTATTTTTATATTTTTTGAAAATGTGCAATTTTCAACATTTAGAGAAAAACTATAAAGGATTTGTTTACCTTCATGATGCTGAGATACTTGAGAGTAAATGAAGTGATATAGAGAGTGAGGACAGACACGTCCATGTAGTTATACAGCGAGTCGAAATAGTTCGTGATTCCCTCACAGTATACCTGCTTCATTTCTTGTAACAGCATTCCTACAAAGGCACCGATACACGAAATCTATTATCATTCTGTCCCTTGATGTGAATTTATTTGTAATTATTTTGAACTGCAGCTTTTCTTATTATATTGAACCTTTTCATCATATCAAGCATTATCGATCATACAACTCTCTAGACTCGCAGGCTCGATAGCTCAATATCGGGTTAAATGTTTAGCACGACTCACAGTGACCTTAACATGTAAGAATAAAAAAAGATATACCGGTATATCTTATTAACAACAAGAAAGACATGTTGCAAATCTAACCGATCATTGCCAAATCTTAAACCATCAGAAAAAGTATTTGAAAATTGTGCCGAAGTTACACGTAGGTATGAAACTACGGTAATTGAACGTCTACACGACGTTAAAACATTCTTTTTATATACATGTATATGAGCATAAATCTCTTTTAAATATTTTTCTTAGAAGCTTTGTGATCTTTAAAAATATAACATATACATGTAAATTCTAGAAATAAAACAAAATTTGGTAAGTTTACATCAGATGAGCAAATGGAGTGAATAGGTGTGCTGTATTTACCGAAGATCCAAAGAGACAGGAGAAAAGTTATAATGTCTGGACTGTAGACTCGAATGGCAAAATCTTTAGGTAATGGCTGGGAGCTTTGATTTCTGTACCAACTATACTTCTCGTGTACAGTAAGAAAAAACGAGAGTTTGTTCGTGTCTGTCACTCCTTCCGCCAGGGTAGATATCAGTATAAGCGTCAGGAACATGAGGAAGGAGATTGTATGACCGATAAAACGGATACAGGGGGTCTCTATCCATTTCCCAGCCTGCGAGAGATATATGACATGTACAACACAGATTGCAAAGAAGTATGTATGGATCCTTATACAATTTGTGTGAATCGTTATACCCTCATGCATGTATTGTACAATTAATTGTGTTTTAATGCCGTCTTCCCTGTAAGCATTCTCTTTGGAATTAGGTAAACGGAATTGAAATACATGTAATCTACAAACACCGGACTTTGCACTTCTCCTATTGTTATGGAAGAAATTGTATGAAGCTAAAACTGTTTTTTATTTCATCGACTGAAATACAAGATCATATATCCCGGTGATCTAATTTACGAGCGATTTATCGTTTTAAAATTTTTCTGACTAAAAAAAACCCACCACCAACAAAACTAAATCAAAATTTGAATTTCTGTTGCAAACATACTTAAATACTAAATGCTTTAACTGACGCCATTATATCACGGTTTTCTGTGATGTATCAGAAATACAAACGTGACTGTCATCAAACACTCACAGAATAACACAAATATGATCTGGAAACACATTTGGACTTGACAAAAAAACCTGCGAAATATAATCAATACGAATAAGCTGAACTGAAGATGTAAAAACCTATATGTAATACTTGATTCAAATACGTGGAAGGATTCAAATTATTGGAATACCTGGTAGCAAGCAAAATTAGGACGCTTACCACTGTGTATTCAAAGAAAAATTCGCTTTGTTTAATTTTGGTATAAATTATTGGAATTTGAGAATTGTATAATGAAAAGTATTTCTCAAGATATGTTTGAAAGGGCTGAAAAATATCCATGTGTGAAATACAACTGGCTACTTAATGTAAAAAAATTGTTATTTTCATTGGGATTTGGTGAAGTTTGGTATTGTCAAAATGTTACAAACAAAAGATTGTTCTTAGATATTTTTAAACAAAGACTACAAGACTGTTTTCAACAAGATTTTAATGCATTTTTTTTTCAACATCATCAAAATGTGTTTTGTATAGATATTTAACAAACAAGTTGTGTCTACAGTCTTATTTATAAAAACCAATTTCAGTCAAGTATATTCAGTTAATTACAAGATACAGATTGAGTGCACAAACATTAATGATAGAGAATGGAAGATTTACTCAGTAACCTAAAGAGCAAAGATTATGTATTTTTTGTCACCCGGATGTTGAAGATGAGTATCACTTTATTTTTAAATGTTCGGTGTATCATGAATATAGAAAACTGTACATCAAAAATACTATTGGTATAAACCAAGTATGTATATAAACTGTTACAATTATTGTCAACTGAAAATACTACTGAATTAAGTAATTTAGGAAAATATCTACAGAGAGCAGAAACACTAAAAAATTTGTTTGTATAGATAAATAGATAAAACTTTGATACATTTAATACGTGTATTGCTACATATTACTTCTTATATTGTATATATATTATGTATTCTTTGTATCTGATGAGCCATTTGGCTTAAGGAATAAACTAAACTTAACTAAACTAAACTAAACTAAGCATTGTACAACTGTTATTAATTTCGCTTTATTATTATAATTGCCGTATGATTGACATACCTTTGTACCTGGAGCCAACAAATAAAATAGCGACATGAACGGGAACAACAGAGACACACCCACCACGATGAAAATCCTAACCAACCAATGGGATCGCTCTATGACACGGAAATCGTTGTACCAAATACTAACGAGCTTTTGCTGACAACTCGGATGAGCCACAAACTAAACAAATTGGTAAAAAGAATTAAACACTCTCTTTCCAATTTCATTACGTCATCAGACCCATTATATAAAAAATAAAATCTGGAAAGAATGCTTACAAATGGTTACCTGCTGGTCTGTAGCTCCTGGTCTGAAAAAAATTGGATGGATTACCTGGGAGCTACAGTGCCTACCATAGTAAAAAACGGCAATTTACGGCGCACAAAAAATTGCGCTAGTTTTGAAATGATTAATCTTATTTTCACACAAATTCTGTGAAAACAAGTAGTACCATTAAAATCTTCAGGCAATTTACTACTGATATCGTTACTTTACTTGCCTCAGACTTTCTCTTAAACATGACAACCGATCTCGGTAATGAAGTATATTATCTAAGGTCGCCATTTTTACATGTAAACAAACTGCCGCTCTTCACTATACGGGGCTGGTGATGGTGTTTAATAAAATGTCCAAGGATTTTTTAAAATCAAATATTTGTACAGAATGTGTTCGAAAATGAGATTAATCAGTCCAAAACTAGCGCAATTTTTTGTGCGCCGTAAATTGCAGTTTTTATTTTACTATGGGAGGCACTGTAGCTCCCAGGTCGTCCATCCGAACATTTTCAGACTGGCGCTACAGACCTGCAGCTAACAAATGGTATCTTGACAAATGCATAATTTCTCGTCGAATTTTCAAGACTGTTGAATTAGTTCTTGTGTAATTCTAAGATTTAAAAAAACCCGATCACCTTTTTCTCGTTACATTGAATGGCCATTTGTAGTCTAGCCAACAGATCATAAGACTCATCCCGAGGGTCCCGGCGCTTCTTGTTGATGAGTTTCTCGAGCTCATCGTGACCTCTGACCTTGTCCAACAGTTTGACCACGTAATCACTTAACTGGTCCGCCAGTGCTAGATATTCTGTCTATATTAATATATTAATTGAAGAACAGCAAACCAATTAAAGCCAATTAAATTGTATTCACCAAAGCAAAATCTAAGCCAGAATGTAGACTTTATTTCAATTCTGTCGTGTTTTTACTTGTTGTTCACATGACTAACGAATACTTCGACATACATACCTTAAAGCTTTTTTCAATAGTTGAAACATAGCGAAGTTCTCTGGCCAGTTCAAATGCCGTCAATACCGGGTCTTCGCTGGTTAGCGAAATGTATGTACAGCTTGCTAAACCTTTGTAAGCGTTTAAGCGGGTTTTCGCTAAGCGAAGCTCATCAAACTCCAGCTTGTTGCTGCATTCTTGACAGTTACAATAATAATGATGAGGTTTATTAATTTTCTCTCCTCTAAGAAGAAGTAATTGTACTATCTGAATCTGGTTTCTTTCTGCTGCCAATATGAGCGGGGTTATGTCAGGAGAAAATGGCGAATCTTCTTTTGTCTGGTTGAAGAAGTGGTCGGTCTCTCCAATTCTCTTGTTTTTTGGCTTTATTTCTATATACCTTGGATGCTTTAAGATAGATTCTGCAATGTGCTCATGACCTTTGCTGATGGCATGCAGCAGAGCTTCGTGTATGTTTGATATATTTGAATGGCCGAGAAGCAGTTCTACAACCTGAAAGAATAATAGAAATATCCATATCTTATCAACCGAATGTCACTTTCTGTTCACATGTTGCAAATTTTAGCGAAAAGTAAGCACATTTTTTTATGATCTCTTTTCGACGAAGTCGGGTTTTTGCGATTTTTAGTTTTTTTTATGAAACGCTTTAAAATGACCGGGAACCAGTGAAAATTGGATTCTCGCGCAGAAATAGATGTACTGTGTTTGAGATTTAATATAAGATAATAGTACTTTCACTTATTTTTAAAATTCAGAATGCTTTCCCCTAAACTGTCATTATTTTAACCTAAACTCGCCCCCCCCCCCCCCAAAAAAAAGAAAAAAAAAACTTACATTAAAATCGGAAGTCATCAATTAGGATATATCTGTCCTACGCACATATAACCTCTGAGTAAGGAAGTCACTTATAAAGGGTATTCTCACGAGTACATTTGTATATAGTCATGATAAGAAAAATAAAACGATATGATCAATAAAACACGTCTTCAAAACGCACTGCATCTATCAAGTTAACACGTATACAGGTCCAGCACACTGTAAACTTTATTCAACACACAACCGTCGATGGCATGGCACCATAAATTATTCCTTTTTCATTAAATGAATTTCCCTTTGGAGTGTTTTGATTTACAACTGCATGAAAACCAAATAGAATTCATGGAATCATTGAGGAATAACGTCTGATAGGAAGTTAATTATTGATTTTGATGCTGTTTGTTTGCCTTCTACTGTTTCATATCCGATTGCTACTTATTTCAACATACCTGTCATGTTGTAAATTTTGAATTTACTGGGTGGGTGTAAATACAAAATTTACAACATGACAACAGTTGTCATGTTGTAAATTTTGTATTTACACCCACCCAGTAAATTCAAAATTTACAACATGACATACCAATGTAAAACAGTTATCAACGCTATTGACCAAATCAGTCTTATGTTCCTTTTTTTTCCTCTTTATTTCTTTCAAGAAATTTTTAACGTATGTGTAAAATCTAGTACCGAGCTATTCTGAAAGAGTTTTTAGATGTGTTTGAAATGTTTGAATTTCAAAATATGCCTTCATTTTGAAAATTGCACCACGTGATAATAGTTATTATTTAAGCTCTTTGAATGACTTAATTGATCTTTCTTAAATATATGACGATTTACAAACATTTTGAGACCAGTGACAAATACATATGTAGATAAAATTAATTCTTTGACAAATTCGGTTTGCTATGCATTTATTTACAGTCTCAATGACTTTTCTATGGAATCATGGGAAATGAAAGTGAACGTATTCACATTTATATTTAAATAAAGGAGTTAAATGATTTTTGTTGAATAGACAAAAGAATTTAAGTATGCAGATGCAACTGTTCGCTTCATCTATCTCCACCAACATCACGCTGATTAACCTTATCAGTCAAGAACAGACAACAAAAATATTCAACAAAATTTATAAACCTTTCTTTATTTTTTTTTCGATGATAATTAAATCATACTGAGAATATTTCAACTTGGGTTGTAACCTATTACACAATAAAATTGTTTCTTATGTTAAAACATTAAACAATTTGCCTGAAAGGGTACCGGGTGTTGTCAGCTTCAACAGTACATATCAGATGCGTGATATTAACACTCGGTTTTCCTCTGCATGTTGTTAAACCAGATAATGCTCACTTACACGGCATTTTGTCAATTTTATTCATTCGGTGAGATGTATATGTGTTCCTGCGCTTTCATATAATATCTTTGATGGCAATTAAGTTGCCTTCAGAAAAAACCATTTATTTATGATAAACAAGGTCATTAGACCTGATGTTTATCAACCTGCAATTTGAAATTGTCTTGACTTTCCTTGTTTGGTCGTTGCTGTCAGAGGCTTCGATTTTCTCTGAATCCATGATTGTGTAATGAAAGAAAAAGTGAGCAAGCTCACATACCCTACGCTCTCCCATTACTTGACAATGATACACATAATGAATGGCAAAGTATGAATTAAACACACAACATAATGATTCGGGATCGGAATTCAACAATGTGAGGCACGTGAAAATTTAGAGCTAGTCCAAAAGGTGAAAATTGTGAAATTTATTTCGTTATCAGGTATTTATTGTGGATAATCTATGTTAGAACACACCGATGACAATTCATAAACGCAAACGTAAGAACTAACTCCCAACCTCAAAAAGTCGTAAGAGTGAGATACAACCCAAGAGGTCCTACGAACTCTACCAAAATGGCGGGCAAATTGAATGGTAATGTTGACGTCAAGTCAGATAAGAAAGATGAGAAAACTACAAATAGCCCCGTTGCTGCAAGTTCCCTGTCCACTTCAATCCCAACAAGTACTCCAACTTCCTCAACATCATCGTTGACTATGTGTCCGTCAGTTTCTGAAAGTAAGCATATCCATACAGATTCCCAGGCCGAATTTCCTCCACTGCGCTCAAGCCAATCACCAAAATTACATGAACAAGACCGACACTTTCAAACATGGCCGTCCACTTCAACGCACCTCACACCTCAGGCTTTTCAATCAACTCAAATGCACAATATCAAAGCTCAACAACACCCAGTATGGATGGAGGCGCCTCCATTTATTAACTTTAACCCAATGGCCAGCAGCAGAACGCCTTTACCGGCACACAGTGGCATGCAGATCCCTGCACCGTGGTTATCTGACATAACAAATCGCCTCATCATCATAGACGAGAAACTTGATAAGATAGACAATTTAGAACAAAGCGTTAAATATCTGCACACAAGTTTAGCAGACCTGGAGAAGCGAGTCAAAACCATTGAAACTGTTAAGGAAGATCAACAGACAGCATCTGTTGTGAATCCCCCAAAGATAATCAGTGAAGTTGAGCGATTGAATAAGATGAATAAAGATCTTGTTGAACAGATGTCTGATTTAAAACTCAGGAACATGAGGGACAACTTGTTGTTCTTTGGACTGAAGGAACCAAGTGATACTACAAACGAAGACTGCATTTCCAAGATAGTACAGTTCTGTGAAAATGAGCTTGGTATTTGCAATGTTGATGAAAGAATTGACAGAGCACATAGACTTGGTAAACGGAACCAAGGGTCAAGTAAAGTTCGGCCCATTGTTGTCAAATTTAATAACTATCAAACAAGGGAATCCATTCGCCGAAAAGGATATACGCTCAAAAACACCCCATTTGGTATTGGTGAACAATATCCCAGAGACGTGTTGGAAAAAAGAAAGAAACTTATCCCAATAATGGAAGCAGCAAGAAAAGATGGGAAGCGAGCAAAGCTTGTCAAGGACAAATTAATTATAGATGGAGTATTGTACAATCCACCCCCTACATGCCCTGACACATAGGAACGCGAGGAGAATAACATTAGTGGAAACACACTCAAAGTTATATTCTGGAATATTAATGGTGGCTTTTTAAGAAAATTTCAAGAAAAATCCTTAAAATCCTTTCTGTTAACCTATGACATCATATTGTTAACTGAGTGTTGGCTCCAAAATGAGGCAGAACTATCGGTCAGCGGGTATGTAGTGAGACTTCTACCAAGGAAGAAAGCTAGATGTACCCAAGGTGGTGGCATTGCAGTGTTAATTAGAGAAGAAATATGTCATTTTGTTAGTATTTGTAAAGTTTGTGAAGATACTGTTCTCTGGTTGAAAATTTCATCTGTAAACAATGAAGATACTTACATCTGCTGTTTCTATATACCTCCATCTTGCTCATCTTATTATCACTTATATGACTGTGATTTATTTAGTGACATCGAACAACAAATATCTAAGTACAGTGATTTAGGAAGGATTTTCCTCATCGGGGATTCTAATGCCCGCACCGGAGATAAAAATGATTTCATTAGTGATGATACCTTGCATAACTCTCTGAACGAAAAACTTTGTAACTAACTTGTCTACAGCAGTGATCAAAACGAACTTCTCCCACCTAGAATCAACCCTGACACTGAGATAAATGATTTAGGCTACAAGCTTATCAACCTGTGCAAATCAAGTGGAGTACGCATAGTCAATGGTCGACACCCAGATGGTTACTCGGACAGTTTCACGTTTCATAATAGAAGAGGAATGACATGTATTGACTATCTATTAACTAGAAGTGATATGTTCAAGTTAGTTGAAAAATTTATTGTTTGTAATTTCAACCAATTCTCAGACAATGCTCCATTACACCTTCAAATACGTTTACCTGGACAGCAGTGCGAAAAACTCGGACAAGATGCCTCAAGTGGTAGTTTATGCGCAGCACCCCCTAAGTGGAACAGTGAAAAGATTCATGAGGGTCGTTTAGCACTTGAGCGAAACCTGAGCAAAATAACCAGCCACATCTTCTCCTGTCCCTACGACACGGCAGAAAATCTTGACTTATGTGTTAAACTCTTTACTAATGATTTACAGAAAGTTTTGACTCCACATCTAGAATTTAAAGTCCGACATCCAACCAGACCGCCCGAGCACAGATGTAACACTCCAGCATCAGATATCCATAGGATCTATACGGAAGATAAACCCTGGTTCACAAACACATGTAAACAAAAATACCAAGATTATATTTGTGCACTCGCCCAATTCAATAAGAACAAATCTGATTATAATAGGGTTAACCTCCATGCTGTTAAACATATCTACAAAAAGTACGAGACCCGCGCAAAGCGTCAATATTTACAACAGGAGGGAGACATGCTTTGTGCTCTAAGAAAATCAAACCCAAAACTGTTTTACAAAACGTTTCCTAAACACAAATCATCGAGACCCGCTGTGACGGCTAACAACTTTCTTGAGTACTTCAAAACCCTAGAGGGAACCACTTTACCAGAAGACCCGTACCCGGAACTGGATGAAGAATCAATATTTGAAGAGCTGGACAAAGAAATCATATTCGAGGAAATTCGAAACGCAGTCAAAAACACGAAAAACGAAAAGTCTTGTGGCCCTGACTTGATGTTAAATGAAACTTTTAAATATTACATAGATCTGCTGTTGCCATCTCTACATTATTTATTCAACAACATTTTAAACAATGGTTTTTTCCCATCTCTGTGGTCCAGAGCTTTCATCGTACCGATCCATAAAAAGGGCGACATCTCCGATCCGAACAATTATCGCGGTATCAGCCTGATCAGCAACCTTGGAAAAATTTTCTCGTCTATTCTGAACTCTAGATTATTAAAATGGTCTTGTGAAAATAATGTTATATCTGATGCTCAATTTGGCTTTAAACCCATGTCAGGGACAACAGATGCTATTTTTAGTCTATACTCAATTATTAATTCTACCCTAAGCCAGAGAAGAAGGTTATATTGTTGTTTTATTGACTATCAGAAAGCGTTTGACTCTGTAGATAGGTATTATTTGTGGTACAAACTTTCAAAACTTGGAATACGTGGTAAACTGCTGTCAGTAATTAAATCTATGTATGCTAATGTCAGAGCATCAGTACTTGTTAATGGTTTTACTACAGAAGACTTTGAAAAAAATGTAGGTTTGATGCAAGGCGAAGTACTTTCACCTATTTTGTTTTCTCTTTATGTCAATGATTTTGAAAATGAATTTTTCGGTAGTGACACTATCCCAAAGGAAATTCAAGATTTAAACCTGTTTGTACTACTATATGCAGATGACATGGTTATTTTCTCAGAATCTGTAGACGGTTTACAAAAAATGTTAGATATTTTATATGAATACACTAGTAAGTGGCATCTTACTGTAAATGTGGCAAAAACTAAAATTGTTGTTTTCAGAAATGGGGGAAAACTACACACAAATGAACAATGGACATACAACGGACAGTTACTAGATATTGTCGATAGCTTTACTTACCTTGGTGTCATAATTAAGTACAATTGTAAATTCTTAGAAACAGAAAAAAAGTTGGCTGAACAAGGACAAAAGTGTCTTTATACCATGCTTTCTAGAACAAAATATTTGTATTTGAATAACGAAACAATGTTGGCATTGTTCGAAACATACGTAAAAAGCATTTTATGTTATGGTTGTGAAGTCTGGGGATCACACAAGGCAAATGATATTGACAAAGTTTTTATGAAGTTTTGTAAGCGTTTATTAGGAGTGAAAGCAAATTGTAATAATGCTATGGTTTACATTGAATTGGGATGTCTCCCATTAAGGTGTGTGAGAATTATTAGAATGATAAAGTACTGGTTTAAACTACTTGGAACCACAAACTGTATATTAAAATCCTGTTATGTAAATCTTACCATAGACTGTAAAGCCAAAAGGTCATGCTCCAATTGGGCAGCATTTATTAGATCAGAATTATATAGTATTGGTCTTGGTGAATTATGGGAACACCAAGAATACCTTGTGTTCCAAAAACATTTTCCAATTATAAAGAAAAGAATAATGGATGTTCATTGTCAGGAATTGTATGCTGTTATCAATAACTCTCCAAAATGTTATATTTTTTCACATTTGATAGATAATTTTTGCATGCAGTCTTATTTACTCAAACCTATACCTAAGAAATTTAAAAGATGTATTACAAAGTATAGATTAGAATCTCATTCATTAGCAGTTGAGTCTGGAAGGTATAAAAACATTGCCAGAAATGAAAGAAAATGTATTTTTTGTAATCACAACGACATTGAAGATGTTTTTCACTTTGTGTTAAAATGCCCACTTTACAATTCACTAAGATCAAGATACATTAAGAATTATTATGTCAAAAAACCATCTGTGTTCAAACTTGTTCAGTTATTAAGTTCAAACAATACCAAAGAGTTATGTAACCTTGGTAAATATCTTCACTATGCAACTATGTTCAGAAATTCGTTGCTCTAGTTAAAATTATACAATTTTTTTTTTCTATTATAATTGGTAAATCATAATTTCAGTATTATATATATTTATTGTATCTCACAATACCTTATATGATGTAAACATATATGAAACTGTATGTTGTTCTCCATAGCGAGAGTGCACGCTCTGTAGAGACTCTGAAGCCTACTGGCTTCGCATTTTGCGTGCCTCGCATATGTTTATAAATGTTATTATGTTTAATGCTGATGAGCTTATTGCTCAAAGTTGAAATAAATAAATAAATAAATAATAAAAAATTTGATAAAGAGCATACTGTGGGATCATTTTTATTCGTTAAGGTCAATGTTCGTGGATGTCCAAAATTGTCTTGGTTTGTGGGGACGTAATTTCGTTGGTAGCAAGTTCTATTTCGTAATCAAATATCAAATATATAATTGCATATATGTTCGTAGGGATGTAAATTCAGGGTCAAGGGTTACCTATGAAAGCCTCGAACATTGCTCCCCCACGTCAAACGATGATTCCACAGTAACTTGCAAAGTTCAAAAGGGCCGAAGTTAAGGAGTTGCGCCTACAAACGTTTCATTGCTATTTTCAACATAGGGCCAAAACTCAAAGTTTAAAAAAAATTCTCAAAAAAATAATGGAATCGAAATTTCGAGGTGTTATGCACATCCGTACAGTGTCCTAAATGCCTACTAAATTCCATGCAGCGGTTTAAGAGGAGTTGCGCTTACAAACTGTTCAGAGATGCGCTTACAAACTGTTCATTACTATATTCAACATAGGGCCAAAAACTTAAAACATGAAAGTACTGAGAAGCGCTAAGCTGCCACTTCATGAGCAAATAATTAATTGCATTATACATGTTTCATGATGAATGAGTTTGAACGTTTACTAAATATAGTCAAGATTTTTGCATTTTTGAATAAATTGAAATACAAACAATATCCAGGACTGCGTTCAATAACCGAGATGCGTGCATAGCCGCTAGGTTATAGATATCTAGGTCTATTAAATGATAAGCTAGCCTAGCGTCTAGTTCATTGATTCAAAGTTTAAAATATCAACAGATGAATAATTCACCGATATAATTTGGTAGTTTCATGCAGAAATATATGAGTTAAAATTCATAATAACTTATCATACGATCGAAATATCACTAAATAGTATAAATTTTGTGTTTGTTGCAACTTGATAAATAAGGCAGCCATCTTGAATTTGATGCTTAGTCATAAAATTTTAGGCTAGGTACATATGTATGTGTGCATGTACCTAGTGGCTAAATAGCTAATCGTTGAACAACCTAGTTGCTACCTAGCCACTATAATCACGAACGCAGAATAAAGCGAGATTCGAACTCTAGGATCTGTGTTTTACAATCTTATAGCCACTCGACTAAAGCGTTACATGTAATTGAAGAAGTTGGTTGATGATGATTTTAACATATTTAAATGGCTTTTCGAACTGAGTACCGAAATATTGGTGTCGGTGTAGCTTTCTCCTATATAAAATTTTTGAATACATATATTAAAATTAGAAATAATTGAATAATATTTGGGAACACATGAGCAGTTTTTCGTTTTTACTTCAGGAGGAAAAAAAAATAAAATCTGTACGTCTGAATAAGTTTAATGCAATACCTGTACAATAGTGCCAATAAAAAGATATTCTGAATTACAGAAATGTACTTTATTATATGTAGGTAGTTTTCTTTCAGTAAAATATATATTTGAATAGAAATAAACAGAATTTCCCTATAATAGGGAAGTATAAGAACTCCCTAATGAATTTTGAAAGATAAACATGTTATAAATCAGAAAACAGTTAATTACTATTGTAATAACAGAAGAAAACAATCTAACTTTATATGAAATAAAAGACTGACTAGTGTTAATTTGCATCCAACAGAATTTGTCATTGTCATATGCAAGGAGTAGTTTCAGAATTTGCGTTAAATCATAACACCATAGTCTTTCCACATGTGCAATGTAAACAAATAACAGAAAAGTTTTTATGTCTATACCATACACTTGAAACAAATCTTTAGAATTACTATGCCTTAACATCGATACCGCAGCCGAGTACTTCTCTGCATTCTATTATTAGACATCGAGTCATCAGATTATTTTAGATGATTATAGGTGGCACTTATTCGGACGTGACATCCCCAAAAAGCAATGCCAATAAGCGCTTTGCGTACTGCGTAATTCTCTTGTAATATGCATATCTACACATTGTGTCCTAAATACCTACAAAGTTTCTCGAAACAGTGCAGCGGTTTAAGAAGAGTTGCGCTTACAAAAAGAGGACTTACGGACTGACTGGCGGACAAGTCAAAAACGTTATAACCCTCGAAACTTCGTTGCTTGGGGTATAATTAATCTTTAAAAGAATAGTGATATATATTTGGTTTTTTTTAATGAGAATGTAGGTTACACATTTATTTATTCGTACGCTGTGTCGTTATTTCAGAAAACTTCAAAGTAACTAAACTGATTGACTTCTCTCCATTTTTCACCATTACATTTACATATACTGCAAGTATACCCCAAAAATGTTCTAAACAAATTGCCACCCTCCATGTATAAACGGTTTTCGCGACGCCTTTTTTCGTTGAAATCCAGAGTGAAAATTCGACATTTGTCGCACCCATTCCATTTAAGGACAAGATGTAAATACTTTTGATATGTTGCATATTATTAGACTTTATTAGTTACAATGCACCAACCTCCAAGTGTTCATTGGCAACAGCCAGCTGAAGCGGAGTACGGCCGACAATGTCTGTGTAGTCCACAGAAAACGCATGCTGTTCCCTCCCTTGTTCTTTCAAGATGGACTTGATGGTAGGGAAATCTCCAAACTCGGCAGCTTCTATAAATATTTCTTCAAGCTCCGACAACTGAAATGAGTAGATAATCGTAAATACACTATTAAGTTTAATTTCACAAATTTGAATAATAATTGAAAAAAGATATAGCCACTGTTGTATCCAAAACTTTTGATACTAAACAAAATAATATACTACTGTAGTAGTTTGTAATTACACGTGAAATTTATAAAGCTTTATACATTGAATATGCAGTATTTTTGGGAAATTGAAACCAGATCCACGTTTGTTTTGGCTCCAGTGTATCTCTAAATAATTTGAATAATCAATAGAAATAATAACTTTTATACTCTGATAAAAAAAAAACAACTTAAGGGTGTATGGACACCTATTGATAATAATGTAGATAAAAATACATTATTACCAAAATACTTTCATCGGCTTAGAATTTTCAAATTTTACAATATTTGACCAAAAACGTGTTTTTAAAATTTTTGGAAAGGTAAAAATTATAAATGCCCAAGTGGGATTCGAACTCATGACTGATTCGTAGTCAACCATTGCGTTACGATGTTAAGTAAACGTTTTTGAAAAGAAAAAAAAATAAAATTATACTTGATATTACTGTTTATTTCGATAGAAAGTACGTCACAATATGAAGGTATCCCATACCTCCTTAACATACATCTATTCTTGATAGGATAAATCTCATTTATTTCAGCTTTTCGGACCATGATGAAGCTTATCGTTGGTTATATTTCGCTTGTTATATTCATTGGTGATAAGGTAAAAGCAAGGTCAAAATTCCTTTCGTATGGCACCTCATTGAAGTATACCATTCTGTGTAAATGCAGCAATGTCTCCCCAAAACAGTATATCCCTTATAAGGACTCCCGAAAACAGTATATCCCTTAAGAGGACGCATACTCTCAACAAATCAACAATGTCCAACTTAAACAAAGATCTCGAATTTAAGAGTTCGTATTCATTACAAAACAATTTTAATTCAATGCTGCATCTTAGTCATACCAACTCCGCAATTAGACAAACTTGCAATTTTGACGATTTTCTAAAACTTTTATCCTATTTATCCAACTCGAAAGAGGTCTTGGTACTTTATTTAAAAAAAGCCTTAATATCCATTCACCCAATGATTATTTTGCAAAGTTAGTTGAAATAGACAAAGTGATTGTAGATCTCTTAAGCCTTGCTAACTGCGCAAGTCGATAACGATGAAGCAAAACTGGGCAGTTGGGAAAACGTTCAGGACAAAAAATGGTGTCTAGGAGTCCGTTCAATACCGTCTATAATACTGTAACGTCAGTGATGCTTCTACAAGTGGTCAACGCAGCTGAGTGATATAATTTCGATAAGTTTGAATGAATTTGATGTCAAAGAGCGAGAACAGTGTGTTTGTTAGAAAAGCCTCCAATAATGAAAAATGTAATGCGTCTGGATACAACAGTTTGGGGTAACCTAGTCGGAGTATTTCCTCTACGCACCAACACTTTAATATATTCGCGACATAATATTTTTACCAGTTTTTTGTTTTAAATCAGTGTCTATTTAAAAGAAAATCTAGCATTAAGTCACAAAACAACACTTCTGACTCATAGTTCTTTGAGGTCTATCAAGTGAGACATTTATTCACAAAAAGCGAGAATCTACGCAAATCCATGTAAAAGTGGCCCTACATCTGGTCCAAGTTTACACAATTAAACTCTTTAAAATTCTCATTCAAACACTCTTTGAAAATCGATCTTCGCTGCACCATTGTTTACGAACAATGTTTTGTTGCTTTTCAATTATAAACGTTTTCTCCCTTTCCTCCGCGGAAGTTTGAGCAAATTGTATTATGCTCCAGACATAACAATGTAACGTCAATTCAAAGGGCAACTACTCTAATTTTAAAGTAACTCTGAAGGGCAACTATTTCAAATGTTTTAGAATATACGGAACACGGTTTCTGTATTTTATCATAAAAAGTCGAGATGAGTAGGTGAAGCGTCGCCCATTTTGCCGAATATAAATTCTCACCAGACTGACATAGATATATATCCTGCAGTCATGTGTCATGTATAAACCAATGAAAGTGTGACATTTCAGTCCGAGGGAAAACGAAATTCCATAGACTGGAACCAATATCTAATAATTCCATAGACAGGCGAATGACCGAACAACTCGGAAACGCCTATCATAATGATACTCCAATGAAAAAAATGAACAAAAAAAAAAATTCCATGAGATTACGACTGCTTTACTCGTTAAAGAGGTTGCAAAGATAAAAAATGTAAATCTGTTTATACAACTATGTATATATTGACATCTAAATAATTCTTAAAGTTATTGTTATTTGAATTAACCTAACTTTCATAACATGTTAAATAAATTGAAATCCCTGTTCACTAAAAACTTGCCGAACTCTTGGAATCCCATTGTTTTCCGTCTGAAAGTCCCAGCTTATACCGCGTGGACTTTCTCTTGGAGATTGGTCTTCGAGCCATTCTACAGCTGTAGTTACAACGTCAACAGGTTCCTTCAAAAAGAAATAAGACTAGGTAAAAAGATCGTTAATGAAATTCTACAAGACGTAAACACCCATTGATGAACCAGCGCATTTAATTTGTCTTATTAAATGTAAGATCAATGTTCTGCCGGATCAGTGGATGTTTTGGCTAAAGATGTTATGTATGAAACAGATACTAGTTAAAAAAAATTCAATTCAAGGCGAGAACTGGAATACATTATCACTTAAAAGATCAACAGACGTCTAGTTTTCACACCTTAAATGCATTCGGTGTATTAAAAATGTAAAGCTGCAATATGATTCCTCTTAAAACAATAGTTAGCCTTTCATCTTTAATTTCCCTAACGTATTCAAATGGTGATGACAGTTTCGATAAATCGTGATATGCATTCTACTATTTCAGATATTAAATGTACAGACGAAAATCTGTAGTGCCATTGGAATGGCTGAGGATATCAGTATGGACACTCAAAAATGTACGTCAAACGTTCTCAGATATTTGAAACAGGATGAAGTTCTGCCATTTAGTCAACTGAATGATAACTGAAAGGTCTGGAAAAGTGATTAAATGGCACACATATACCATTCAGTCACCTTTCAATTGACTTAATAGCACAGTTTCATCTTGTGTGACTCAACAAAAGAGCTTAAAACCTGGATGTCAGTGAAGAACGAGATGACATTCACAGGGAGTGGAAAATCTGGTCACACGGCGATCGTTTGCAATTTTACATCCCGGAGAAAATCTTTCACTGGTATTGGAACGTCAACAGATGACAAGAGGCATCAAATTTTGACATATCCACGGTTACTACTGATTATTGAACAGTAAGGCTTCAAGTAAGGAGGCTGGTGGTCAGCAATTACTTATACCATATCTACCTTGAGTTTCGAGATAAGATTATTTTACGTATAAACTTTTGTTAAGTAATGAAAATTTCCAATTATTTCATAAATTGAATATATTCCTATACCCTAATATATAAAACTCTCCTCAAAGAATTAATATATTCTTACAATGGCCACGACCATCCAACCCTCTTCAATAAGAACAAAAGATGAAACATTAACATGTTCAACTCTCCAAGGAAAGGTGCTAGATCATCGTGTAAGTTATTACATCTAAGAATATTTAGCGACAACACGCTTGTGGTTTTAAACACTATGACCACGTTGTCAAGTTAAATTCAAAGTTGAGGAATAGAGCTTTAAACTAACTGTAAAATGTTACAACCTGTTAAATGTATGATTAAAGTGAACAATTAGTGTGTGCAGATTTTTAGATTTATTTCTATAAATATCAAAATTCGGTTGCCACGCATAGTCACCGATTTTCTTCATATTTTACTTCATATTTGATACCTTTTGGTAAATAAAGATGCAAGGCAAAATTGAAGGGTTGCTATGGCGACCGGTTGCCATGGTAACAGGAGCAAAAGATTGAAAACTGGCCATTTTAAGCTAGTTTGAACAAAAATTGTAAGAAATTGAAGCAGTTTCAGCTATACAGAATAAAATATTCGCATAAAAAATATTGTGATTTTTCATATTTTTGAAAATTTTTCATGGGCAAAAAAAATGTTAATAGTGTTACCATGGTAACTAAACAGCACTTCAAAATATTTTTTTTCGTTTTATTCGAACATTAATAGGTTTAAATTGAAAAAAAAAATTAAGAAGTTGTTTTACTTTGGCAAGAAAGATAATATACCTGAAAATTGAATTTCGTTGCTATGGTAACAACAACTAAAATTCTCAATAATCTGCATGTTTTGAGGTACTTTTGAAGTCTTTTTATTCCTATCTGGATTATGATACTTTAAAATAAATTGATTGGAATGACTTAACATGTCCCCAACTTTAATGCAATATCAGTTTAGTTGCATTTAAGCAAAAGGAATAGCCGTTGCTATGACATTTTGTACAATTAGGAGTTTTTGTATGATTTTTTTAAGTCCACATATTTCTTTAACAACGGCAGTTTTAAGATGCTGAATAATGCTTGAATATATATGATATAAAACTTCGGCATGTTTCTCGCGAATATCAACAAAAAATGGTGCCAAATTGTATTTAAACAAGAATTTTCGCTTGCCAGAATCATTATGATTTTCTTTATTTTTTCTTATTTTAAACCTTGTTACCATAGCAACAAGTGTCAATTCTTCTAACATGCATATTTTAAATACAGCTGTAAATTTATGAGTTTGGTTCAATGCTATCTTCTATGATATTTTAAAAAAATGGAAAAATCATGTTTTGAAATTAATTTTCGGTTTCCATGGTAATATTCTTAAGATTTTGAATTGCTCACCAATGTTTTTCTATAATATGAAAATTGACCATATAGTCAATTCAATATTTTATATTTAATAAGTAAGATAAACTGCAGTTACTTTCTATATTGCTTTAAAGTTACAAAGATTTGCCATTTTTCTATCTTTAATCTCCGTTACCATGACAACGGTAGCCCTTAGCAAAAAATTTAAGGCATCTCAAGAAAATTTGTGACTAGACGTGCCGGAAGCTGAATATACAATTCTGATTTTTACATAGAATTGATCTTAAGAACAATGTCTCAAGTACATATACTACTAAAATACATATGGACCTAATGCTGTCAACTCTACTGTTAAAATCAGGAGAACTTTAGTCTTTCCGTCAGCCATTTTGTGCCATCCGTTTAATTTCCAGACTATTTCCTTTATATGTTTTGAAAATTGATTTGAAACTTGCGTTTTCCATTATTAATTACTACTCTAAATTTAATATTGCAATTCTCATCATTCCATTCGGCAGAGCAATTATAATTTCAAAGGATTCTGTTGCTAGAAAACACAAAATGCAGAAATAATCATGTTGTTTGATATTCTTTCCTGAAATGATTTAATGGTTGTAATGATGACGGAATTTACATGTACCTGTTTCTTCTTACTTTCTACTATACAGATTTTAAATTTTTTCATCACCTTCTTTAAGTCTAAAATTACGACGTAAAGGAAAAATGATAGATAAAAAACAGTTCGCAAGAGCGTATTTTTGTTTTCATTTCTAATATATTTATATATAATAGTAATATTCTTTATATTTAAAAAATCATACACTAGTGCCAGTTTACGAAGTTCTTAAACCCTATTAGCACATCAAATGACATTAAAAAACCCAAGGGCCGGTAGTTGACATGCAATGCTTTCACAATAATGTCAAAATTCTTGTAAATCTAGTGACCCAACATACATAAAATGTGCAAATTATTCAATTTGATCCTTAAATCATTGACTTATTGATTGACTCATTTAATTATGACTGTTAGGTAGTTTATTGTTCCTGATCATGCTGATGCTTGTGACTGCCAGACGTTTCCTGAAAACGTTATCATATGATGTATATCATTCTAAATGTATGGTATGTCAATTGTATGGCGATTAAAGGTTTCGTTGCAATCGATTAGACGAAACTGGCAAATGAACAAGCTCAAGTGACCTTTTTGATAAACCTTTCAATGTAATACTGCGACGTCGGACTGGTGTGGTGAAAAACTTACCTACTAAAACGATAGAAAAACTTACCTACTAAAACAATTGGAAAACTTACCAACTAAAACAATAGGAAAAATTGCCTACTAAAACGATAGGAAAACTTACTTACTAAAACAATAGGAAAACTTACCTACTAAACAATAGGAAAACTTACCAACAAAAACAATAGGAAACTTACCTACTAAAATAGGAAACTTACCTACTAAAACAATAGGAAACTTACCTACTAAAACAAAAGGAATACTTACCTACTTACACAATTGTAAACCTACCAACTAAAACAATAGGAAAACTTACCAACAAAAACTATAGGGAAAGGTTCCATGTAATGACTTAAACTGGACTGTCTATTTATTATTTGGTTAAAAATTCCTTTCTGTGTGTCTTTTGAGAAAATAAAACAGTTATTATAAAAGGTGCACGCATCTAGACATAAGTAAGGAAATTCTTACGCCCAACCTTATAAACTGATCATGCAACATGCCACCAGATCCATTTCACACCCGTTCTTTCTTGGTCACGAGGATTCATTCAATGCTAAATGATAGCTGGTTTCTTTTCATTCCCATGTATTGATTAAAAAGACAGTACTTTTTTGAAACCCGTTGTTTATATATCATTTAAAAGGAGTTTGAAAATTTATTATTTGAATAATTTAAGTGTTATCAATTTTCGCTCAAGTATGATTAACAAATCATCTAACTTATTCAATTTACCAAAAAATTTAAAAATTATTTTTTGGATCACATACTATTATTTTGTAAAGAAAAATTCCAAATATATTAGCTTTAAAATTTCAACATTCCCTTTATTTTATACAGTGCTCTCTGTTTAGAGGATATTAAGGTGGAATAACACTTAAAGAGTCACTTAAATCAACAGTAAATTATTTGATTATGAAAAATATAATGATAAATGAACTGTACATATGTCAAATAAGCGAAAAATTTCCAGTTTGAAGATAAAAGATGAATATCTAAAAAATTCAATTAAGTAGGTAACAACAAAAGTCCAAGCGGGATTCGAACTCGGGATTTACGAATCACAATCCCGACACTTTATTCACTCGGCTATGGAGTAAGTTAAATGTTGCTGTCGATAAAATCCTTTTAATAAAATGAAATGTTGTTTCGATCAGAGGTCAGCCATTTTGTGATGATGTGTTATTCAACCTTAATATACTCTCTTTATGTGATTTATTGCAAAAAAACAATTATTGATAAAAAGTTGATAGTTGTGTTTCACAGTTAGATGATCCATGCCGTATTCGAGATAATTCCAGGAAACAACTGTACTTTCATTTTATTAGTTAAAAAACAAAATCAAAACATCGTCTTAACGAAATCTTTCCTTTCAATCTCTTTTAACTAATTCTAACGTACGTCATTATTTTCTGAACTCGAAAACATTAGTTGCATTTAAGACTGTGAGCAATCCATTTCAGCTTTGACAGCCTGCTTCAGACACAATTTCACTGATCTCTTCTGATGTTATGGTTTTCTTAATTTCAATTTTGCAGTATTTAACATGAACTGAGGATAATTGACAAACTATGTACAAATACGATATCAGCCATTAGTGAAACGCGACTCTTGATAAAATTATGACGATTTATGACAAATAATTTCCTCCACCGGAAGACAGGAGTTTCTTCATTACTGATTATCATGAGTTTCCGGTAAAAATGTCCCCCTCTCATCTTCCACGCCTTCGCGTACAGTAAATTATGTGTCCGTTCATCTTCGCAAATTAACGTCTAATTAGAGGTAATGATGAACTGTAGTACAGTATCAATATGCTAGACCTTTTTAATACTAGGTCATAAAAGTACATGTAACTTCAAACAATTTTCAACCATATCAATCTAAAATAATTTTTGTCAAATATACTTTCACTGGGAAAAACCAAAATTGAACTGCAGTTTTTTAAAAGTAGGATTTTAAAGCGGCTGTTAACAACATTTTTTGTAAATTCACTGTTTTCACATTAAAATTATATATATATATATATATATATATATATATATATATATATATATATATATATATATATATATATATATATAAAATAAAAAATTAAATTGAATGTTTTTATGTATACAACTGATCCAGGGGGCTCCAGGTGACGATATATCTGAGGGTCTCTGCGGAGATTTTGCCTCACTTGTTATGTAATTTATTGAATAAAAGATGTACATGTAAAATAAAAAAAATATATTAAAAAAAACTAATACATTGTGTCTTTCAGAGTAATATATCAATGATATATCTCTTTCTCTCTGTTCACACATTTTTCCTGGTAACCATTTTATTACAAATAGCGTACTTAAAAAATATAGATTTATACTACACGGAAAATAAGTCATTGAGTACTGTGTTTAACTGATTTGATTAAACAGACACTGTCTATTTGAGTGGTGAAGATTAATTTTGTTATAAGTTAATTTGTTTTTGGATCCTAAAATGTAAGTGTTACAATCAATCATTTTGCTTTTCGTTTTAGATATTAATGCGTAAGTACCATTAGGGTGTACAGTACCGGTTTAGTCACATTAACACCACATCCCACAGTGAATTTACCATGACTCGTTTATCAACATTTATGCCCTTTTAAATGCAAACAAGTTACGTAACATGCGTCATTATGTACGTGTGCATGAATATTCATTTTATGCAAGTGCTTTATATAAACAAAAATATCGAAACGAATGAAAAAAGTAAAGCTCGCATCGCTGACACTTGCAGATATGCGATATCTTTTAAATTAAGGTAATAAGACAAGGTATTGAGTGAATAAATATGCATATAATTTACATTTAATACATAAACATTATATACTTAGGTTTACGTAACAAATAGGGTCAAGGTGTAACAAAGAATTGAAGTATGCGTGTCAGAAAAGTATTACATAGGTATGAATGGATGTCCAGACAAATAAATTAAATCATGAATAATGTAAGAAAGGTATGCAGTTAAAATTTCTTCCCACTTTCCTTAGTTCCTTATTTATAATTGCAGGAAAATAAATGACTTAAAGATTTCTTAATTTATGACAAAAAAAAACAGCTTTAAATTCAAGGCATTAAGTGTGTATATCATTAATAAATATATATCATTAAAATCAGTACATACCTAGCTATAAACCATAGACACTATTTCCTTCGTCATTATACTCCACTAGACTGCGGGAAAGAAAGCCATTTGAGTCAGCTGCTGTATTTACTCTCTGAAAGACAATGTCCACAAGAGAACATGAAAGGTATAGTTAACGCCCACTTGGAGAAAAAACCCTGCGCTTCACAAGAAACCTTGTCTTTGTCCCTGGAACGTCTCCATGGCATTATTAGCACTGGAATCAGTGACAGAAAATCCGCTCACAGTCTTTGAATTCTACCTGTAGTTTGTGTGCAAGCACTGCCTCATTATACATGAAATACAAAACATCCTTCTTAATTATCAGTTATAGATAAAGACCACACAGCATTACTACTCTATTTGATCACAGCTGGTCAGCTGGTCACATGGGTTTGTCAAGAATTTAACTTATTTATCATCCCTTTTTCTACGTGCCGTGAAAATGATTAAAAATGTGCGGACCTATGCCTTACGTAAAGGCGATTTTCGAACGCTATGTTACTTCCTTCTTGGTCTTTATGAACTAGGCTAGAGTTGTTTTTGAATCAAATGTAATCAACTTCTTAATTTACCAGTGGAGGTTCCTAATAAAGTACTCGATAAAACAAGTCGCATCGTTGATGGACGTTCGATATTTGGATTTACTTTGTACACAATACCTGGCGAACAGATGCAATATAACGAACAAATCAGGTAAAAATTAATGATCGACATATCATGTAGCATCGTACTCACAGTCTCTCCTGGATTACGGATGTATTCGAGCCAGCAATGTAATTATAAAAGTCATTAGATACCCAAAGTTTACTTAGTAGGAAGAAATCATGATCGTATAATCTAACGATATGTCGCAAATCCATTATGATTTACGAGCATAGATAAGTAGATCCCGAAAATTTAGAATGTATCAATAGTTATATCCGCAAGCACCTGTTTTAGATGAACGAACCCGATTGATAAGCAAACAAACCTATTGTGTACCGGTAAACTGTTACCTCATATAAAAACAAGTAGCTAAATTATCGAGAGCATGTAGAAATTGACAACTTATTGCAAGACGGTGAGGCAGTCAATGCAGTTCCAATGCATGTATTCTTGTTACCATAAATAGATGATTGAGTGTTTACCATTGAGCTGGTGCTCGCTCTTTTGTCAAGATTCTTAGGTAGAATGCATTGTGTCAAGTGAAAAAATGCTTAAAGTAGTACGTTGTCCTGTCATTATTTCTAAATAGATGGTGCCCTTTTATTATCTCCTCGCGCAACATGTTGCGAAGGGGATATTGCGCGCTGCTGTGCGTGTGTGTGTATGTATCTATGTACATGTATGTACGAGTGTCCATTTCAGCCTTTTTAGCAAGATTCAAAGAAAACCCTCGCATGCATTTTTTTCAAACTTCGCACACTTCATAAACATGGTTAAAGGACAAACCCTATTTTTTTCAAAGAATTCTGTTATATATATTTTTTAAAATATCGTTTAAATTACAACACTTAGAAATTTTATGTACGACTTCCGGTTCGTAAAGGTAAACATTTCAAATCAACAACTTGATATTTTGTTGGATTTAGGCCCTGTAGAGGTAAGAAGCAAACGTTTTTGAGAAATGGGGAGTTGGAAGGATGTGCAAAGTGAAAAACGGAAGCAAGCAGGAGATTATGTTCACCCTAATTTAATCAAAACAAGCAGCCGTCTGAGTCGAATTTCGGGCTATATTTAACGAATTACTTTGAGAAGAACAGGTTCATAATTCAGAATAGATTTGCCGAACATCGTCAACATGATTAACCGAGAATTTATTTCATGTAAATCGCTGTAAATATGTTACTCTTTTCAAAATATTGGGGTTAAAATTACGACATGTTAACTTGAATTTTCCCATAGAGCAGACTATAACTCGTCAGATCTTAGCTTCGTTTCATTTTCAATATGAAAATTAAATCTGCCTACTTTAATTGTCTATATGCGTAATTTATGTCACTGGATAAAAAGAATATATAAAACTTTATTACTAAAGTTTAACACGTTTGCGGTGTGTTTTCGCTAGTAACAGGAGGAATTTTACAACCACGTAAATACACCCATCCCCATGGATACACCCCAGAGCGTGCATTGGGATAGGAATAAACGAAATATTTTAATTCAAAGTGGTTTTTAACAAGAACCGTACTTGCGTATTACGATTATCGTGAAACACAAGTACGTCTGCCTTGCGAACGGCTGTAATAAGATCCGTGTCGTAGGTCTTTCTGTGCCTCCCGACAACTGCACGGACAGTTATTAATTTTCACATGAAATAAAGAACATTTTGTCTTTGAACATGTACTGAAATATATGAACTGTAAGCAAGTAAATATTGTAACGTCAAAAGAAATCGTACAGAAAAAGAAGACTGTTTTTCTGTTATATTCTGTTATTGCTGCTTTGGTGATTAAACAAGCTAAACTGGACAACACAAATGAATAATGTTTTTAAAAAAATAATTTATTATTAGAATTTAATACCATTAAATATTGAAAACTTTTCTAAAATTTAGAAGAAAGTTTGCGCAAAAATCAAATTTCAGCAAATTAATTATCAACTGATAAATTTTTAAATGATTTTCCAATTTTATTGAGTTAGTTTGTTTTTACAAAAATGATTATTAAAATAGTGACAACATTCACAGTTCATTCATTTTAAAAATTAAAGTCTACAAATTCGTTCCTGGTATTCTGATTTAGATACAATTATGAAAACAATTTTTAAAGTTGTAATGCTCATATGAGTTGATACTAGTAATCAAAATTTTCATTATGTTGATTATTTAGAAGTACACAGATCAGCCGATCAGTATATAAAAATAATAATTACAATAGGTTACACATTTACAATATTTCCATTGAGTCTAAAATGGTGGGAAATGAAACCTCTGGTCAAGTGTTTTACAGAAAGTACTCGGTTTACAAAGAAAAAAATATCATACTCACGAAAACAGCAACATTCTTTAGTAGGATTTGTTGGAGTGTTTTGTGTAGTTGGTTTTAGATAAAAATATAGTTCTGCGCGTAAATATCATTTTTCTTCTCCTTATTACTTGAATCTTTAATCTTGATGGATAGTATGTCGATTCTCTTATTTTTCACAATTATTTTCTATAAAAATATTGTTTATGGGCGATTCGCACGCACCACGAGCAATTGGTGTACGCTTGACGTAAGTATGACGTACGTTTACTGTGCGTTCAATTTATATGTTGATGGTGAGCACAAGCGACTTGCAGTCAACGTACGTGTAATGCAAGAGACACGTGAGATCTCCTTACGTCATTCGTGCAAGTCAAATCGTACGATTATCTTTATATACGGGTTTCTTGAGTGAAGCGCAAGTGCAGCGAACGTTTTCAGATCTCGCAAGGAAACCGTGGTGATTGTTGTGCATGTCCAACAGCCACCGTGCATGCTAAAGGGAAACGTGCGTCCTTCCAAAATCGTAAGATGCCCTTGCGTGTCTCGCAAGATTTTCCTTTTAAATTCGACCGCAGACCACCCGAATAAGCACGTACGACCAGTTGTGACTAAGGCTTTACATGTATATCAGTAAACAAGTTTGCATATTAGCTACGGTAAAACTAATATCAGTAAAACAAGATGCTGAATGTTGTGGTATTAACTTTGATTTTATTAAAATGATACGACCCTTCCTAGGATCTCTTATTTCCCTAATATAGTCGATCTCAACTTTAACTAAAAAGCATGTGGTACGCATTTCTCAGTTTTAGGCACGCACGCTTAAGGCACATAAAAATTCCACATGCCATTGCTTGTAGAGGAAGGCAATATATATATATATATATATATATATATATATATATATATATATATATATATATATATATATATATATATATATATATAATAATTTACTTTGATGTTTAGAGTTTGCTCTAAAGACGGTAAGCTTTTTTAAAAAGCTAAACTTGTCGTTCATTTATTTACGCTTTATTAACCCCTGCGAATGTTATTGTCATTTGAATTTAGACCACGTGGTTTTATTTGACCCGTTCAGTTTCGCAGTAAAAATCGTTCCTCGTGTTTATAGTCTATTTCCGAGAATATATAGGTACTTGTTATCAAATATAAAATCTACACACGTTTATTGATTTTAAACTTTTTCTTCAATAATTGGTGGATACAATGAGTTCTAGAAATAAACATGACAATAGAAAATATAGGTTTTTTTTCTGTTATTGCAACAATTAACATGCTTAGTAGCAATCCCCCTAAGGATTAATTTTCGATCCGCCGTGACCAAGTAATAGCATCAATAGTGAAACAGACTATGCTATTTTATGCAGAATGTTCCTTGAAAATGGCTCGATATACTAAGTTTTCATACAAAACAGACACCCATTCTTTCTTAAAAAGCATTGTATTGCACACCAAAAGCATCAAATATGGCTATGATTTTATCAAGCAACCCAATGTTTTTATTTTCAACCACGTGTAGAACGGTTGAACACGAACAATAACTCTGTTCTGAATAGTACCGTTTAGTTTAACTAACCGCTAGATGATGAATTTAGACATATATCTTAATAGATTTTAATGTTTTAACATATATCAAAGTAAAATATGATATGAAAAACGACCACTACTTACGTATTTTGAGAATATTATCCGAACACTCATACTTCCGCTCAAAATTTCACAGAAACTGAACAAATCTCGGGGAAGTCTCGTGAACTTTCATTCGAGCACCTCTGGATTTATTACATACTTAGCAACGATAAAGAAAACATCCCGAACACATTCGCAGTGGTGTTATTAGTCACTGGGTTGTTACGTTTTCGATGTTACTATATTTAGATTGGGATACTCATCGAACTTGTTTGGTAGGTTTACGTAAATGATTACATGTATTAGTGGTGTTGCCGGATGTCACTATATTTAGTATCTTGAGTGGTAAAACTTGTTTGGTGGTTATATGTACAGGGTGTGAGCTAATTACTGGGTGAGAAGAGGTCTGGACGCCGAACAGTATTTTTGAGTATTTTGAGCCCTTGCTGTGTGAACTTGGGTGTGTCTCTTGTGTTTCCCCTGCTGATAGATCTCGGGAACATGAAGCCTATGTGGATTTCGTTAGCGTTGGTGTTGCGAGACCTGATTTTTTTTACATTTGCTGTATTTTTATTGCCACAACTCAGTGACCAATGTTGATTCTTCATTTGTTGTAAACTTGATGGGACGGGGTGTAAAGCATTGATGCGTGGTGGATCTTGGTGGATTGGTAGATTGTGGTAGAACGTGGTGGAACGACGTGGACAATGTTGACGATGGAGGCCCACCGAGAACCATAATATAACATTTTCTTTGTACATAAGTAGATAAAGGATGACTGCACTTAAGGACATGCGATACTTGCGAGAAAATAAACATTTAAAAGAAGAATTTTTCTTTCAATTGCAGAAATGGTCAACATCTAAACTGCAACTTTACGTAATTGCGTTAAATAAAAGTATGTTGTTACCAAGTACGAATTTGTTTTCATAGGCGGGGGTCATCACGATTTCTTGAATCTCCAAACGATAATGAGGACGCCCACTTTTATACTGACTTCATACATAGTCAGCGCATGTTTGTCTATTGTTCTCCGTTTAACAGTAGTTGTATAGTTGCATTATCAAAGTTATGTCAAAGGGAGATTAATAGACAAACATGCGCTCATTGTTAAAATGAGAAAACACTTTCTTCTTACTTTCGCTTTCCCTGTTGTAACCAAGGGTTGATGCATATTGAATATTATAATTCACCACGTGATTTCTCACCTCAGGTAACTATGTGAATACAAAATTATATCACGTGACGTGTAAGGTGGCATGTTATGTGCTAACTGGGACAATGTTTTCGAACACGTTAAGTTGTCAAGCATTGATTTTAAGTCTTCTGTACTTACTTAGACGTGGTCTAATGGTTGAAACCATAGTAAATAGTTTACGTGTACCATATAGAATAGATAGAGTTATGGTGAAAGAGTGATCACATAAGTTTTTATACATGACATTGTTATTCATGCTAGTCTAATTTTAGTACTATTCTGATAATGTCAGCTCCACCTCTTATGCATAATAATATCAATCTTATGTTCGATCAAGGGCAGATAAGCGAAAAATCTACTTTTTTCGAAAGTTGTAACGGGAAAATCATAGAATGAGTTTGTTGTATCACAGTCTAAAATCTTAATTCATGTTGGCAATTGACTAGACTCTTTAAAAAAAATTAACAAAAGTGATATTAGGTTAAGAAATAAACGCAACAGAAGCAACTGAAATGGGCCCAAAACCCGGCGCTAAGTGCAGTCAACCTTTATTGTTTTTTTTTCTTTACATATTGTTGTTATTTATTGGATAAAAGGAGTCATCCAAATGAATAAATAATAGTTAAACAATAAAAGAACTCATCACAACCGTTCAGTTGTGACATTAGGGTCACCTGATTCAGGTGAACTACTGCAATTGGTCTTCGTCCGTCGACCGTTAACAATTTTACATTTTTAACTTCTTTAAATATTAAAAGACCAATGGTTACCATTTTTGGTGTGAAGTATCTCTATGGTAAAAGAAATCGAAATTGTGAAATACATTGCTTTGCATTGCCCGGGGCTTCATAGTCGGAGCCAAACATGCAAAAAGGGCCAAAATTTCAAAAATCTTCTCTACTCCCACACATGTTGAGGAAACACTAAATGCATGGTTATGATGCCCATGAAGCCCTCTACCAAAAGTGTGAAATTCGTGTTCCCTTAATTAGGGGTTCAGACCCTAGGGAGGGGCCAATATCGCCATATACTAAAAATGTCCATGACGTCCTCAACCTAAATTGCGAAATTAATGGCACCTGTGTAAGCGGTTAAGGCCCTAGGACGCGGCTATAATGTCCATACAGTGTACATTATGTCCTAACAGTGTAAATGAATTACATTTTAGAAAATCTTTTCCACTTCAACAATTTTAGGAGATGAACTGAATGCATGGGTAATATATTAATGAAGCCCTCTAACTCAATTGTGAAATTCGTGACCCTCGGGACAGGGGTTCAGGCCCTAAGCGGGTCCAATATGGTTTATTATGTCCTTTTCTTAAATTGTGAAATTTACTGCCGATGGGGCAGAAGTTGAGACTTCTTATTTTGGGAGGGGGATGACAAATATGGCGGTATAGTTTCTACTTTAATTTTCTGTGCAATGTATGCCTGTTGAAATAAGCTGTATGCATGTTGTGTGCATTATAAATAAAACTGAATATTATTTTTAAAAAAATGACCATTAAAGGCACTAAAAGATTACAATTTTTCTAGCTTATAGATAATGTGAGATTCCTCCGACTCTTGAAACCACCCTCTTCCCACAATTTTCATGAACAAAGGACTATATATGATATTGGCCTTATATGGCCCTCTAAAAAGACATCATCAATTAACTGTAATTCTTTGCTTCCATGATACGGATGTACATGTGAAGTTTTTTTCATAATTTTCATTTTGATCCAAAATGCCCACATGTACGACAGCAAAAAGTTAACCTTTTCCCTCCATTTTCACTTTTAGCATAAAACAGCTTGTTAAGTCTCCCAAATGAAGTTTGGAGACTTATTGTTTTTGTACGGTTTTTCTTTTTTCTCGCCTCTGAACTTGTCCATCGCGTTTCTCATAGACGGCTGAACAGAATTGTACAAAACTCTAGGATATTTAGTTGTGATATTTAGCCTGCATATTTAGTTGTGCACCCTGTTTTAAATTTTTTTTAATTGGGGTTGGTCTACCATATTTTTGAGGTTCAAATGTGGATGGGGTGTAACATTGAATCCTATGGGGAAAAGTATGTCAGTTTTTAATATTTTCAATATTCCCAATATTCCCAACAACTAAATTCATTTTAAATAAACTAACCTTTATTGGATACCTAAACTGCACAAAAATCCTTACAAACAAGGATATATAGCTTCTCTCTGATACGAAGATTTTCAAAGATTTTTCTCTTTATATTCCTATGTACTAATTCAACCCCAATCGTAGCCCCATCCTACCCTTGGGATCATGATTTTTACAACTTGAAACACTACCTGGGGATGCTTTCAGACAAGTTTAATCTTTCCAGGCTGATTAGTTTCTGAGAATAAAATGTTTAAAGATTTACTCTATATACTCCTATGTCCCATTGAAGACCCACCCTACCCCAGGGGTCATGATTTTCACAACTTTGAATCTACACTACCTGAGGATGCTTCCACACAAGTTTCAGCTTTTCTGGTTATTAGTTTCTGAGAAGAAGATTTTTAAAGATTTACTTTACATATTCATATGTTAAAGTTCAACCCCCCATTGTGGCCCCACTCTACCCCAAGGAGGTCATAATTTCGACAACTTTAAATATACACTTCATGAGGATGCTTCCACACAAGTTTTAGCTTTCCTGGCTAATTAGTTTCTGAGAAGAAGATTTTTAAATATTAATTCTATATATGTTCCTATGTTGAAGGTCGACCCCACATTGTGGCCCCACCCTACCCCCAGGGGTCATGATTTTCACATCTTTGAATCTATTCTACCTGAGGATGTTTCCACAAAAGTCTCGC
The DNA here is from genome assembly GCA_020458035.1 of Magallana ariakensis. Lineage (NCBI taxonomy): Eukaryota > Metazoa > Mollusca > Bivalvia > Ostreida > Ostreidae > Magallana > Magallana ariakensis. The sequence goes on from CM035815.1 coordinate 9,364,143, forward strand.
TTTCTTAGCCAAATGGTTCTTGAGAAGATTTTTGAAAATTTCTCAAAAGAATTCAATTATTCCTAATCATATCCCCTTAAAAAAGGGCGTGGTCTTTAATTTTCACACCTTTGAATCCCCTTTGTCTAAGGGCGCTTTGTGCCAGGTTTGGTTGAATTTGGCCCAGTGGTTCTGGAGAAGATGTTGAAAATGTGAAAAGTTTACAGACGGACAGACAGACGGACACCAGACAAAATGTGATCAGAAAAGCTCACTGAGCTCAGGTGAGCTAAAAAGTCGACAAGATGTTTATTCAGATGTATCCCTTGAGGTAAAAGAACAATTTGCAGGGGGGGCTGTTTCATACTCATTAAATCACCAAGAAATATAGAGTGGGCTGTCCACGAAGGACGACCAAGATTTGTTGATGATGCTGTTTGACTGGCTCTTGAATTTGAAGCTTTCAAAATTGGTAGGAAACAAAGAATATATCAAAATCAGGCATGTGTTAGGAAGCAGCAAATGTCACAAAATACAAATGTGTCCCAAGCTTTTGATTTCCATTTGTAAGACATAGGTAAAAATATTTCAAAACAATGGGCAAGTTCAAAATGACAAAAACAAGATAAAGTTTAGAGCTGCTTGGTCCGATTTAATATCAAATTCTGTGAGCGCTTTTAAACGATGGTTAAGCTAAGTATGTGTACAATAAAACACATCGCAGTAGTTTTCCCTGTCAATTTAGCCATATTTTATTGAAAAAAATGATGTAGAAATTTTGTTTTAAAAACAAAAGACACAAATGGGTGCCGCGTTATTTCGCCTCATATTAAAAATTGCCCCTGACGTCGAGGCGGCTCTGATTGTATTACGATTTTGATATCGCTATAAATAAAGGACTTAGGTCATAATGTTTGGCAAATGAAAAATAAACCTATGCACACTTAGTTCACTAATATTTCTGAAGTTTGCTTTGTTTACAATCAATGCATAGCATGCGGGTTAAATTAACCTAATCATTCCGGGTACGAAACTAAACGGTTCCCTTTTCTAAACATTCCCATAATGCAGTTTGGTTTGTTTTTTCGTTTGCCCAAACAGAAATTATTTTATTTACTTTGAATATTTCTAACTTTGAAAGGAGGCCGATTCTGCTGGTGTAAATAGGCAAAAGTCTCTAACTTTCAAAGATAATTGGTGTGTATAGAAAATAACTCGATACTATAATTAGCGAAAAAATCGGACCATGCAGCTTTAAAAACCAGAGCGAAAATGGCAGGGAATGTCATTAATGTTGTTTCAAAGGTCATTTCATTCAGGATTGTCGATAGAGAATATAATTTAAAGAACGGTAAAAAAGAATACAGAAAGTCATCAGGTTATGACCAAAACCAGGGAAACGCATACAAGCTGAAGTCAAGGGCCAAGCTTCAGCAAAGAGTTCGTCATATGGACCCTCTTGTACTTCCAACTTTAGATAGAATGTTCTATCGTTAAGGTAACTCCAGTGTTTTAGAAATCCGTGTCAAACCAAACATTTTTTAATTTTAAAAGATAAAACAACTTAAAAACTTACTATAGAGACCAAAATATTTATACCTTTGCACGTTTGTTTTCCTACAGTGAGCTTCATCTCACAAGGTCCAAAAATTTAACAGCCAAAATTTAACACCTTGATGCATGATCTCATAATTTATTAAATTATGCACCAAAATACATCATGTTAGGTTATAATTTACGCAAATCAATTGATTATCAGTAAATCATAAAAATTTTATTGATTTTCTACAGAAAATATAAAAAATATTACATTTTTTCTTGCCACGACCTTCCCCAAAAAATCACAAAATTGCATATTTTTGAAAAATTCTAAAAAATTATTCAGTTTACATACATTTTATAAAGGATATTTATTAAGAGTTACATATTGTGTTAACAAAAAAACATAGTTTATCAAAATTGACCATCTAGTTTTTGCTTGATAGTCTCTTGAACATGTGTACCCCCATATTGAAAATGTAAATTTTACAAGTTGTTTTTTGTAAACTTTGGGAAAAAAATGAAATGTACCAAAAAGACAATCTAACAGTCACGTAAATTGATACACTCAATGAAACTGTATTATACATATAAAATTAAGGTCGAGACTGCCAAAAAACTCATATAGTTGAGTGCAGTAGTACCCCCTCCCTCTTTCTGTCAAATACTTTCTATCCCAGTTTTTTAACATATTTATCTGTAGATTAAACATCAATCAGTGTTATGTAGTTTTAATTACACAAGTACTTACTTATCCTCTCCTTGTCCTGGAGGACACATGAGGTCGTCAAGCTACATAAACGCAGTGTAATTGTTGGAGGAGAATGCATACAATACGTACAATTATATTACACACTCATTTACTGTTTTACATTTCGCTGCTTTACTTGCTTTCTCCAATCCCTCTAAACGACGGAGATGCTATATTTTAACAAATTTTCCACTTTTTGACCAAACCATAATTATTTTAAAACACTTGCTGTGTGCCAAAATTATAACCGGAAAATTAGCACGCCGTGTAAAAAAAGAACCGGATCCGAAAGACACTGGAGTTACCTTAAAATGACAGATGTCCTACGGACCCGGTTTAACGATAGAATTCGTCCCATATACTCGCTTCGTAGCAAATATAAAAAAATATATCGCGCTATATCTCGCCTAAATTTTCATATGATTGGTCTCAAATACATGTACCTACAATGTTGCCCTTTCATAATCCCATTTTACCGCATAAACTGTTTTTGTAAAAAAATCACTGCCACTTGTAACATCACATTTGAAAATTAGCTGTTTACGGTCGCCATGTTTACGATAAAATCAGAGACATTCCGAGTACGATTTCCGACAAAATGGCAGGCAATTCAAACGTGTATATTAACAAAATGCCTTAGTACGACTAATTAAATGGATATTTTGTGGATTTAACTACATATGCATGTTCATAAAGGTTTGTAATGTATAAAAATGTGTTTTTCCCCTGCAGATTATTTTTAACAGACTTAAAATCGACGCGAAGCAGATCCGCTTCGCGGCTGCTACATTGCAAGTATATGGGACGAATTCTTACTGTGACCAGAGCGTAGCCTGGTCACGGTAAGATTATTCTTTCTATTCCAACTTCTGAGAATTACGTACCAAAAATGAATAGTTTTTATATTTAGGCAAAACATTAATTGAACAGGGATAAAATTTTGCTTGATAAAAAAATGGAGAAAGTATCCTTATTGGAAAGTCACTTGATAAGCTCGGGTACCGTTTAGAATAGCCAATTTTAATAAGCAAGCACACACACTGAACACAAACATACTTGTGCGGCCAAATATAACCTGTTTGATAACTGCACTATATAGCACAATATCTGTCATACTGACCGACAAATACAATCACAAAATTGTGAAACTAATCAAGAGATCCCTGAACATTTACAAACATTGTGGGGCTATAAAGAGAATTCATTAGATCAAAAACAAGCTCAGCTGGCAAGAGAAGCAATTCTAAAACAAAGTCAAGGTTTTGCTACATCCAAAGATGACCTATGTCGAATCATTGTGGTGCAAAATAAAATTGGCACTGGCGATGCTATTCCACTTGGATTACGACCTAGACGTTTACGAATAGCCAGAATAGAAATGGTAGAAAACGAAAATATGCGAATGCTACAAAATGATATAAACCTTCAACCCGTTCCTGGCTTCCTCGTTTAATTTGACCAGAAAATAAGGCACCAGAGTTATTAATCTAATGAAAAAAATGACAATAACAAACAGTCAACCATCTCAAAAATCCATAAAACGAAATACAAATTCAAAGCAGAGCAACACGGACCTCCAAGATAGTGGTAGGATCAGGTGCCATGAAGGAGTGAGCATCCTCTGCTGACCGGTCACACCCGCCGTGTGCTCTTTGTCGTAATCGGGAAAATAAACCGCAAAAGTCCGTAAACAATTAGGTAATTAATTATGGTCTAACAATTAGTATGAAAAACGTCAATCAGCATGCGACCCAGTGGAAGATTGTATTTGCTGACAAGGTCGTTGTATCTACCATAGAACTTACGAAAAGATGACTTTAAACGAGACTGTTGATAGTCCTGTTTTATCAACTTGTTTGTCAGTAGCTTGCCTCGTCCTAGAAACTGTTCATACGAAGAGCATGCCCTTGGTTCCATCTCTAAACATCAGACGTTTGTTTGCGACTGGTCTTGCCCGTAAAAACACATGCCAGGTTCTGACAATGTAACACAGCGACAATTGGACACCTAGGAGTCAATGGAATATAATAACAAATGTTAGACAAAAGAATTTATTGCGTTGGAATCAAGCAGAATGTTTCACAATTTTTGGGTCACCTGAGTAAACTATTGCTATCTGTTTTCGTCCGGCGTCGTGCGTTAACAATTTTACATTTTTAACTTCTTCAAAACTACAAGGCCAATTGTTTCCATTTTGTTGTGACGCATCTGTATGGTAAGAGGAATCTAAATTGTGAAATTCATGGCTGTACCAACCCCGGGGCGCCACAGGCGGGGCGAAATATGCAAATAAAAGCCAAATTTTCAAAACTCTTTGTCTATACTCCCATTTATATTTGTTAAAAACTAAATGTCCATGGAGCCCTCTACTAAAATTGTGAAATTCATGGCCCCTAGGTCAGGGGTTTAGGCTTTAGGGTGGGGCCATATAGTAAAAAAATATCAAATCTTAGAAAATCTTCTTCTCTACTCCCCTATATATTTGTTTAAAAAAAAATGCTTGGTTATGATGTCCATGAAGCCCTCTACCTAAATTGTGAAATTCATGGCCCCTGGGTCAGGGGTTCAGGCTCTAGGGTGGGCCCAATATAACCATATAGTTAAAATGTATTAAATCTTAGAAAATCTTCTTTACTCCCATATATATTTGTTAAAAACTAAATGCCTGGTTATGATGTCCATGAAGCCCTCTACCAAAATTGTGAAATTCAAATGTATTAAAGCTTAGAAAATCTTCTTTACTCCCACACATGTGGGAAAAAACTGAATGCATGGTTATGATGTTCACAAACTCCTCTACCTAAATTGTGAAATTCATGGCCCCTGGGTCAGGGGTTCAGACCGTAGGGGGGGGGGGCAATATGGCCATATAGTGTTAATGCATATATTCATAAGTATGTTAACCAGGAAAACCTCTACAAAAATTGTAAATTTTGTGTCCCCTGGATTATGGGTTGTGACTCTAGGGCCAAATGGATGTATAGTGTAATCTTCTCTACTCCCACACACTTGTAAGGAAAACCGAATTCATAATTTTGTAGACCAGGAAGCCCTCTACCAAAATTTTAAATTTCATGCCCCCCGGGGTAGGGCCCGGGTTCTGAATCTAGATCAAAAAAGTCATATAGTATTAATGCATTTAATGTTTAAAAAATCGTCTTCCTGACTTCTGCTGATACTGAATAAAAACTGACTGCATATATAAAGAAAGGAAATAAAGCCATCTATCAAAATTTTAAATTCATGTCTCCCAATGTAGCGATTTGAATCTAGGGCGGGGCCAAAACACTCATTTGGTGTATAGAGTAGGGGTTGTTAATGCACGGTGTGTTCAGAATTATAATGATCATTTAGTGTTTATGTATAAAATGTTTAAAAAACATCTACTGACACAGATACACAGAATAAAAACTGACTGCATATTTAGAAAAAAAACCATTAAGTTGTCATCTTTGATAATATTTCATGTCACCTACATTTAAGGCAAGGGTTATGGATGGGGGGGGGTGGTTACATATTTGTCCTATTATTTTATTCTGCTCAGGAATTTCAATGAAAGAAATGAGTAAATTGACATATAATTATTATTTAGAAAAGAACAAGAATGAAGCTGTCTATCAAAGTTGAGATATTGTGAAAGCATTTTGAAAGAGTTCAGGCAGTTATCTTTCCTTGCTTCTTAATTGTGGAGTTATCTTCCTTTGCTTGTTCATATCGTAATTTAAAAGATGTATGGTCAGAAGAGTTATACAAGTATTTTATTATTTGAAACAAAATCAGTTTTTAAACCTTCTAAATAAACAAATAGACTTGTTAATACTAAAGTAATAATTGGCTACCCTCAATCACTGATAAGCAGTACATGTAAAATTATTTTGGTATGTATACCAGATGGTGATACTATTTATTAATAGGTTGAATATTCAAAAGCTGGATCATAAGATATGAGAGAATTATGAGGTTGGGGTTTTTTTTGGTTTTGTTTAAATGCCCACAGGTGAGTTTCTGTCTGCCCATGGGGGTGGTGGATGAGAGGTTGTTTTAAATAAAACATGTATACTAGCCACCTTGTTTTATTTTATCTATGAAAACAGATACACATAAAACATCTTCATATATATATGCGTAGTTTCTGCCAAGGTTGGATCCAATAGCAGTTCCTTCTGTTTGAATATATTGTTTGTTGTTAAAACTAAAATTGTTATTTTCCAGGACAGCATCCGTCATTTCTAAAATGCTCTTTGTGTCAATTTCTTTTATCTGTCGTTGATTAAAACTTAAGCTGTTACTTCCCGCGCTTCTTGTCTGGGTATACTGGGATACAGCGCTTTCAGGTCCATACAAAATAATATTGAGGAATTTGATAATGGTTGAATTACGGTAGGTACTTTTCTTAAAGAGTCTATAGTGTCTTGTACGAAACTTTAACGATCGGTTTGCTTCCTAAATTGCGATTCTACATACTCTGCTAGCTTATCTGTTGGATGTTGACGACCATTTACTATTTTTCTAAATGGATGGCTTTTCTTATGAATGTTTGGATTTGCCTGTAGTTTTCCTGAAGATATTTCAGTAGGTAAAAGATAATGTCGTATCTCGGACGTGATGGATCCTTTTTTATGCATGTTGTTTATTAGCTTCTTAATTTTGTTGATGATTTGTTTGCTTCTATCTTCTTTCATTTCATCATATGATGTACTCCTTATCATTTCGTTCTCTAACTGGTCGACGTACTTTTTGGTGTCCATCACTACTATCCCAGATCCTTTGTTTGCTGGCCTAATAATTATGCTCTGGTCATATAATAATTCCCTCATTGCTTTGTTTTCTGAACTAGTTATGTTTTCTATTTAATCCCCGGATAACGTCTTCTTTCACTTGTCTTATGTATTCATCCAACCACTTGTCTCTTCCCTATTCTGGTGTCCAATTACTTTTAGAATTGTTATGCATGACAGTTCCTACATCTTGTGAAGAAATGTTATTTTCTTTGTCAATGAAATACTCCAGAAGCCGCAGCCTACGTTCCCATGTCTGCACAGCTGTTAATAACTGTGTAAAATCAATATTCTATCTAGTTGGTACAAATTTTAAACCTTTTTTCAATAACTCATTTGATCTGTAGTAAGTTTTTTGGAAGATAAAATGATAACTTCCATTTGGTTTGTTTCAGTTTCTGGTTTGTATTTGTGAACAAGTTTCTCTAGTTTCTGTTGTTGGTGAACAAGTTTCCTGTAGGTTGACCTTAGTCGACGTTTTGTCAGTATTTGTGTCTATAAATGGTTGGTGATTCTCTTCTTCAGGAGAGGAGGGCGATATGTTACAAATACATGGGCCATGTGAAGTATTAATTAAGTTAAAATGATTTGACGAATCTGTATATTGAGTTTACACATAAATATAAATTTTATCTTCGATAAAATATTAACGTTTGCAAAATATTTCATACATATAACTAATAAAAACAGAAAAACCACATTGACCTATCAGGAATGATAAAAGACCGCACTGCGGATGCTGTTAAGATATTTTTTCATGTGCCTTAAGCTACCATCAATGTGCACACCATCACATCGCAGGTAGGACAGGTCCGACCAAAAACACCGATGTGGCCAAAAATAAATGTTTTCCAACGAAGCCATATCTTCATTTAGTGTTGCAACGTCGCCGTTGTAACCTGGTCTAGTCGCCCAAGGCTGACGCCGCAGAAGCTCAAACCCCGTCATGTGAAAACTTCGCATACGTGAGAATGTCCGTAATAACTTTTCCATGTGGTCTTTTGCACAGGTCTTTGCCGCCCATTTGAACAAAACAAACATTTGGTGGTGGTTTGGGGAAATTATTGAATTCTGGGCAATTATAGTCAGGCGTTGAAAAGTCATTCCTCCTCGCAATTCGAAGTCGACGTGATATCTGGAAATCATCCAATGGTAGATTTTTCATTGTTCATTAATACTGATGACTTCACCTCAGAATGACCAATAATTCTTACTCGCCGTTTGACCGTCTGACATATGCTTGGCTGGAGCTTGCCTAATCCTGGGACCTTAAGACAAATCACAACTTTTGCACCTTTTAATCACAAGAATGTTAAGAAAGGAGTGTGTTCTCGTTATCAGACATACTTCGTATATTGAGAAATTCGTGAAATTTTCAGTCATACAGACCAAATTACCAAATGATAGTATCAGTTTAATCAAATTTGATCCATCAAGATCACTATGGTGGGTTTCTTTTATTTTCAACTCAAACGATGATTAAAATAGAAATAGTTCTTTGTAGTTATGCAGACATCAATTTAAAATATGAAGTTTCTATTTTTCAATAAAATGATAAAATATAATTTCTTTCACTTTATACTACTTTAATAAAATAAATATTTTAACTACAACTAATATCGCTAAGCCCGCATTTCATCTTTTCTTAAATTTTGAAGATATTTTGATTATTTTTCGGTGCTTCCAATATTTAAATATTTCTGGTTTTTACTTATCATGAAGACTTTTTATAAAGAAATAAATTGACAGAAAAACTAATATATTGACTATTTAATAAGAGAGAAAATCCTTTAGTGATTTTTCTCACAAATCCATTTATAGAATGAGCGCTTGAAAAAGTAAATAAAAATGCAATATGATTGGAAAATTATTTTTTAAAAACACACTCTGAAACCCAAGTATCTTATTATTAGTTCACATTAGTTTTAAAAAAACCCACCATTTATGTTATCCGTTTAAAATGCTAAATAAGCTCAAAAATCAACCAGTAAATCTGAATTACAAAAACGTGATATTTTCCTACGCCCGTGTTCCGCCAATAATATAGTCCTTGTTAGATTCTAAACTTTGATTACTATTTCTATGCCAAGTTGTATAATAGTAAGAAAGATAGAAAAATATGATGTTTAATTTCCTTTTATCTTGATTTAATAAAATGGATCTATTGCAAATAACAATTGAATAAACCTATAGGACCGGTGTTGGTTTCTGTCTGTACAAAAAAACATATCGATTTCCGTTCCATTTCTTTATTTTAGGCCATACACAGTAAACTCTTAGGTTCTAGTTCTCATAATGGACAGTGATTAAAAGAGTTTCACAGTCGTTGTCCGAGCAGTATGAGTTATTGTCGCTTTTTTACTTGATTATCTTTAAATTTTATTTTCCGTTTACTTTCTATAATACGATACATGTACTTTATATGCGTTAATTTACTACCAGGGACATATGGAGTCTCGCGTCACGCGATTTCAAAGATCGCAAACCCTTTGGCTCTTTGATACAAATAATGAACGTCGGCTTATTAGTTTTTTCAATAGAAATAACAGGAAGAATGACGTTTGTAGATGTAAAGGATTTTTACGAGGCGTTCGAACTCTATCATCATTCACCGTACATTCAACTGAATTTTTTTCCGTATTAACAGCTGCATCCTTTATATAAAGGGACTTACCTGATGCCGGGATGACAAGGGGACGGATTTCAAACTCTAACTAATCCACCCCCATTTTTTAAATCTAAAACATTCTCCTGCATGTTTTGCATTAAATGTCACCAATGCAACATCCTTTGCAAACAAACTGCATCTACTTTGCAGTACTTCTCTCACAATTGTAACACTATCTATAGATGTTCTGGAAAAACAAACGCAACAGTTTTTGCTCGGCATGATTTTTTTTTACGTGAGACCTGAGGCGTGTTCAACAGAGCGAGTGCTCGCGAGCGCTCGCCAAAATTTGTATTGCGGGTATAGGAAATTTTGGCGATCGCTCGCGAGCACTCGCTCTGTTGAACACGCCTCTGTTTTGAGTAACAGGCTGAATGAATTTTGTCCTCAAACAAAGCGTGCTTACACTAAGGTATAGTTCCGGTTGATTCGCGTTTACATGTAGTTAAGTAATTAACAAGACCATGTAATGGATGCAGTTCCCAGAGTCCAAATTATAAACAAACAAAACAAACCTCTTGAATAGTCTTTAAATTTGTAATTTTTTTAAACAATAAATTATTATTATTAATAAAATGTTTAAGAGCAGTAACAAACATGAAATATAATGATTCAACAAGACTTGTTTTTGTTCATCATATGGACACAAGCTGTATATGTTTTGTAGTCTGTTGTTAAGAACATCCAAATAAGTCTCTCAAAAGATAGATTTTAAAGATCCATTAAAAATCTCTGAAGAATTTTACCTGACCTGAAGGTTTATATGTTAAAATGAGGTTTTAATAATTATAGAGAAGCATTGAGTGAAAAATATATCAGGAAATAGGTTTGTTCATAACATGGACACTTTGAAATGAACAGTTGTTATAAACATAAATAATTGTAGAACAATTCATTTGAATTTATAAGTAATCTACCGTTTTTGAAACATTTGTAATTTTTTTTAAAAAAGTTTTTAATATTTAGGATACCAAAGTAAACTGTAGTATTCATTTGAAATATACAAAGTAAAATGTTCCTAACTGTTCATAACATTGACACAACAGGGAATAGATTTTATGAACATTCCATTATAAAAGGCTAAATTACATATTTATCTAACAATGTCATGTGATATTTTTTTTCAGATGATGGAGTCTGTAGAAACTAGAGTTACTGTGAGCAAGCTCTATTTTTTTTAAATTGCTTATGCTAATATGAGTACACAAACCAATTTCTATTCTTTAAATTCCATTTTATTTCAACTTAACTGTTAATGCATGAAGACATTTGTATCCTTATGATAACAAATATGACTGGAATCAAACGATAATCGAGGTATAGAATAGGCTATTTTTTATATACTATAACCAGGCACTATAACCAGGATGTGCGCATGCGTGAACCAACTTTCCATCGGGATCGGTAAACGTTGGGAGGAAATTCGAAAGCTATTTGGAGGAACTTCGAACTGATATATCTGCAATTTAAAAATGCGATTTTTTATATTGAATGTTCATTAAAAGTGATAAAAATGTTAGAACATTAGATTTTACACCAAAAAGTTAAATAAATAATTAAGAGAACAATAAAAAGCAATGTTACAGGAAAACAACAGGCACTTGGCATGGGGGGGGGGGGGAGTGGGCAGGGGGACGGGACTGCACCCCCTCCTGCACACCTTTTCTCGCAGCAAACATTTTTCTTAAATTTACTTATAAAAAAGTGAATTAACATAGAGTTGCCCCGCCCCCCAAATGTTTTTGGGACCATGTAAAAATTGAAATGAAAAGGAGAAAATAAACTGTGAAATTGTAGTTAAAGGTACACTTAGCCCCTACCCCCATGGATTAGGATTTTCAATTTTTCAAAAAGTATTTTTGGTTTTAGCCTTTTTATTTTATTTTATTATTTTTTTTTTTTTTGCAAGTCAAGATTGGATTTTAAGCAAACCAATATTATCTCGTGCATTTTGCCATTTACCAGGTTCTACAAACACCTTAGTCCATAATAAATAAAAAAAATCCAAGGCTAGGAGGGGGCGAGAGGAAAAATCTATTTTGCTTTTCTTTTTCTCAGGAGCTATTTTGGGGGGATATTAAGGGTGAACAGGTCACTGACCCCTTGTAGATCTATCCATAACCCATCACTAGGGTCTGTCTGACCATCACCAGGGTCTGTGCACCCATTCCCAGGGCCAGTATACCCATCACCAGGGTCTCAATACCTATCACCAGGGTCAGAGTTCGTATCACCAGGGTCAGTATGACCATCACCAGGGTCTGTACACCCATAACCAGGGCCAGTATACCCATCACCAGGGTCAGAGTTCGTATCAACAGGGTTTGTATGACCATCACCAGGGTCTGTACACCCATAACCAGGGCAGGTATACCAATCACCAGGGTCTCAATACCTATCACCAGGGTAATGGTTGGTATCATCAGGGTTTGTATGACCATCACCAGGGTCTGTACACCCATAACCAGGGCCAGTATACCCATCACCAGGGTCAGAGTTCGTATCAACAGGGTTTGTATGACCATCACCAGGGTCTGTACACCCATAACCAGGGCAGGTATACCAATCACCAGGGTCTCAATACCTATCACCAATGTAATGGTTGGTATCATCAGGGTTTGTATGACCATCACCAGGGTCTGTACACCCATAACCAGGGCCAATAAACCCATCACCAGGGTCTCAATACCAATCACCAGGGTCAGAGTTGGTATCACCAGGGTCTGTATGACCATCACCAGGGTCTGTACACCCATAACCAGGGCCAGTATACCCATCACCAGGGTCAGAGTTCGTATCAACAGGGTTTGTATGACCATCACCAGGGTCTGTACACCCATAACCAGGGCAGGTATACCAATCACCAGGGTCTCAATACCTATCACCAGGGTCAGAGTTGGTATCACCAGGGTCTGTATGACCATCACCAGGGTCTGTACGCCCATAGCCGGGGCCAGTATACCCATCACCAGGTTCTCAATACATATCACCAGGGTCAGAGTTGGTATCACCAGGGTCTGTAAGACCATCACCAGGGTCTGTTCACCCATAACCAGGTCCAGTATACCCATCACCAGTGTCTAAATACCTATCACCAGGGTCAGAGTTAGTATCACCAGGGTCTGTATGACCATCACCAGGGTCTGTACACTTATAACCAGGGCCAGTATACCCATCACCAGTGTTTCAGAGTTGGTATCACCAGGGTCTGTATGACCATCACCAGGGTCTGTACACCCATAACCAGGGCCAGTATACCCATCACCAGGGTCAGAGTTCGTATCAACAGGGTTTGTATGACCATCACCAGGGTCTGTACACCCATAACCAGGGCAGGTATACCAATCACCAGGGTCTCAATACCTATCACCAGGGTCAGAGTTGGTATCACCAGGGTCTGTATGATCATCACCAGGGTATGTACGCCCATAGCCGGGGCCAGTATACCCATCACCAGGTTCTCAATACCTATCACCAGGGTCAGAGTTGGTATCACCAGGGTCTGTAAGACCATCACCAGGGTCTGTTCACCCATAACCAGGTCCAGTATACCCATCACCAGTGTCTAAATACCTATCACCAGGGTCAGAGTTAGTATCACCAGGGTCTGTATGACCATCACCAGGGTCTGTACACCCATAACCAGGGCCAGTATACCCATCACCAGTGTCTCAATACCTATCACCAGGGTCAGAGTTCGTATCACCAGGGTCTGTATGACCATCACCAGCATACCCATCACCAGGGTCTCAATACCTAACACTAGGGTCAGGGTATGTATCACCAGAGTATGTGTGCATATCACCAGGGTAAGTATACACATAACCAGGGTCAGTAAACGTATCACTAGGGTGTGTAAACCTATCACCATGGTCAGAATACCCATCATTAGAGTTTGTGTGCCCATCACCAGGGTCTGTACAACCATAACTAAGGCCAGTATACCCATCACCAGGGTCTGTAAATCTATTACCAGGGTCAGAGTACATATCATTAAGCTCTGTATATCCATCACCAGGGTCTAAAAACGTATCACCAAGGTCTGTAAGTTTATCAGCAGGGTCATAACACCCATCATTAGTATCTGTGTGCCCATTACCAGGGTTTGTATGACCATCACCAGGGTCTGTACACCCATAACCAGGGCCAGTATACCCATCACCAGGTTCTCAATACCTATCACCAGGGTCAGAGTTGGTATCCCCAGGGTCTGTATGACCATCAGCAGGGTCTGTACATCCATAACCAGGGCCAGTATACCCATCACCAGGGTCTCAATACCTATCACCAGGGTCAGAGTTGGTATCACCAGTGTCTGTATGACCATCACCAGGGTCTGTACACCCATAACCAGGGCCAGTATACCCATCACCAGGGTCTCAATACCTATCACCAGGGTCAGAGTTGGTATCACCAGGGTCTGTATGACCATCACCAGGGTCTGTACACCCATAACCAGAGACAGTATATCCATCACCAGGTTCTCAATACCTATCACCAGGGTCAGAGTATCACCAGGGTCTATATGACCATCACCAGGGTTTGTACAACCATCACCAGGGCCAGCATACCCATCACCAGGGTCAGAGTATGTATCACCAGAGACTGTGTGCATATCACCAGGGTCTGTATGACCATCACTAGCATACCCATCACCAGGGTCTCAATACCTAACACTAGGGTCAGGGTATGTATCACCAGAGTATGTGTGCATATCACCAGGGTAAGTATACACATAACCAGGGTCAGTAAACGTATCACTAGGGTGTGTAAACCTATCACCATGGTCAGAATACCCATCATTAGAGTTTGTGTGCCCATCACCAGGGTCTGTACAACCATAACTAAGGCCAGTATACCCATCACCAGGGTCTGTAAATCTATTACCAGGGTCAGAGTACATATCATTAAGCTCTGTATATCCATCACCAGGGTCTAAAAACGTATCACCAAGGTCTGTAAGTTTATCAGCAGGGTCATAACACCCATCATTAGTATCTGTGTGCCCATTACCAGGGTTTGTATGACCATCACCAGGGTCTGTACACCCATAACCAGGGCCAGTATACCCATCACCAGGTTCTCAATACCTATCACCAGGGTCAGAGTTGGTATCCCCAGGGTCTGTATGACCATCAGCAGGGTCTGTACATCCATAACCAGGGCCAGTATACCCATCACCAGGGTCTCAATACCTATCACCAGGGTCAGAGTTGGTATCACCAGTGTCTGTATGACCATCACCAGGGTCTGTACACCCATAACCAGGGCCAGTATACCCATCACCAGGGTCTCAATACCTATCACCAGGGTCAGAGTTGGTATCACCAGGGTCTGTATGACCATCACCAGGGTCTGTACACCCATAACCAGAGACAGTATATCCATCACCAGGTTCTCAATACCTATCACCAGGGTCAGAGTATCACCAGGGTCTATATGACCATCACCAGGGTTTGTACAACCATCACCAGGGCCAGCATACCCATCACCAGGGTCAGAGTATGTATCACCAGAGACTGTGTGCATATCACCAGGGTAAGTATACACATAACCAGGGTCAGTAAACGTATCACTAGGGTCTGTAAACCTATCACCATGGTCAGAATACCAATCATTAGAGTTTGTATGCCCATCACCAGGGTCTGTACAACCATAACTAAGGCCAGTATACCCATCACCAGGGTCTGTAAATCTATTACCAGGGTCAGAGTACATATCATTAAGCTCTGTATATCCATCACCAGGGTCTAAAAACGTATCACCAAGGTCTGTAAAATTATCAGCAGGGTCATAACACCCATCATTAGTATCTGTGTGCCCATTACCAGGGTTTGTATGACCATCACCAGGGTCTGTACACCCATAACCAGGGCCAGTATACCCATCACCAGGTTCTCAATACCTATCACCAGGGTCAGAGTTGGTATCCCCAGGGTCTGTATGACCATCAGCAGGGTCTGTACATCCATAACCAGGGCCAGTATACCCATCACCAGGGTCTCAATACCTATCACCAGGGTCAGAGTTGGTATCACCAGTGTCTGTATGACCATCACCAGGGTCTGTACACCCATAACCAGGGCCAGTATACCCATCACCAGGGTCTCAATACCTATCACCAGGGTCAGAGTTGGTATCACCAGGGTCTGTATGACCATCACCAGGGTCTGTACACCCATAACCAGAGACAGTATATCCATCACCAGGTTCTCAATACCTATCACCAGGGTCAGAGTATCACCAGGGTCTATATGACCATCACCAGGGTTTGTACAACCATCACCAGGGCCAGCATACCCATCACCAGGGTCAGAGTATGTATCACCAGAGACTGTGTGCATATCACCAGGGTAAGTATACACATAACCAGGGTCAGTAAACGTATCACTAGGGTCTGTAAACCTATCACCATGGTCAGAATACCCATCATTAGAGTTTGTATGCCCATCACCAGGGTCTGTACAACCATAACTAAGGCCAGTATACCCATCACCAGGGTCTGTAAATCTATTACCAGGGTCAGAGTACATATCATTAAGCTCTGTGTATCCATCACCAGGGTCTGTAATTTTATCAGCAGGTTCATAACACCCATCACTAGTATCTGTGTGCCCATTATCAGAGTCTGTATGCCCATCACCAGGGCCAGTATACCCATCACCAGGGTCTCAGTACCTAACACTAGTGTCAGCGTACATATAACCAGGGTCTGTGTGCCCATCACTAGGGTCAGTATACCGATAACCAGGGTCAGAATACGTATCACCAGACCTGTAAACCTATCACCTGGGTCATTATACCTATCACTAGGGTCATTGTTCGTAGTACTAGGGTCTGTGTGTCATCACCATGGTCTGTGTATCCATCACCAGGGTCTTAATACTTATCACCAGTGATAGTGTACGCATCACTAGGGTCTGTGTGCCCATCATCAGGGTCAGTATACCTATCACAACAGTCAGTGCACTTGTCATCACGGTTTGTACATCAATTACCTTGGTCAGTACACTTTTACCATGATCATTATACCTATTACCTATCACCAGAGTCAGTTTACCTAACGTCTGGGTCATTGTACGTATCACTGTGCTCATCATCAGGGTCAGTATATCTTTCACATGGCTCTGTGTGCACATCACCGAGGTCAAATACGTATTACAAGGGTCTGCAAATCTATCACCAGGGTCATTATACCCACCACTAGAGTCTGTGTGCCCATCACCAGGGTCAGAATACCAATTAACAAGGTCAGAATACGTATCACCAGGGTCTGTAAACATATCACCTGGGTCATTATACCTATCACTAGGGTCAGTGTTCGTAGTACTAGGGTCTGTGTGCACATCACCATGGTCTGTATATCAATGACCAGGGTCAGCATACCCATCACCAGGGTCTTAATACCCATCAGCAGGGATAGTGTATGTATCACTAGGGTCTGTGTGCCCATCACCAGTGTCAGTATCCTATCACAACAGTCAGTGCACTTATCATCAGGGTTTGTACATCCATTACCTGGGTCAGGTAATACTGACCCTGTTGATAAGTAAAGTGACCCTGGTTATGGATATATTCAACCCCTCTGATAGGCATACTGACCCTGGTGAAGAGCACGCAGACCTTGTTGATACGTACACTCATGACCCTTGTGATAGGTATACTGACTCTGGATATACTTACCGTGTTTATAGATTTTGAGATTCTGGTGTTACGTATGCTGACCCTTAGAATATCTAAACGTTTGTGTATACCGACTCTGGTGATGGATATATACTGACCCTGAGAATAGGTATACTGACCCCTGTGATGGGCCACAGACCCTTTTGATACGTACACTGACTCTGTCGATAGGTATACAGACCCTGGTGATAGAGAATATGATAGATATATTGGTGATAAATGTACTGACTCTTGTGATAGGTATACTGACCTTGGGGATGGGCACACAGACCATGTTGATACGTACACTGACCCTAGTACTATGACCCTGGTGATGGGTATACTGGCCCTGGTTATTGGTGTTCAGACCCTGGTGATGGGCACACAGACACTAATGATGGGTATTACGACCCTGCTGATAGATTTACAGACCCTAGTGATACATATTCAGACCCTGGTGATGGATACACAGAGCTTGGTGATATGTACTCTGACCCTGGTGATGGATTTACAGACTCTGGAAAAACGTACTCTGACCCTGGTGATGGATTACAGACCCTGGTGATACATATACTGACCCTGGTTATATGTATACAGACCCTGGTGATGACCACACAGACTCTGGTGATACGTACTCTGACCCTGGTGATAGGTATTGAGACCCTGGTGATGGGTTTACTGGCCCTGGTTATTGGTATAAAGGCCGTGATGATGGGAACACAGACTATATGGATGGGTATAATGACCATGGTGATATGTGTAGAGACCCTGGTGATACGTACTCTGACCCTGGTAATACGTACTCTGACCCTGGTGATGGGTATACAGACCCTGGTGATGGGCACACAAACTCTAGCAATGGGTATCAGGTAAACCTATCATAGATAAGTTAACAGACCCTGGTAATACATATACTGTCCCGGGGTAATATGTATACAGACCCTGGTGTTGAGCACATAGACTCTGGTGTTACGCACTCTGACTCTGGTGATAGGTATTGAGACCCTGGTGATGGGTATACTGGCCCTGGTTATGGTGGAAAAGACCCTGGTGATGGTCATACAGACCCTGGTGATACCAACTCTGACCCTGGTGATAGGTATTGAGACCCTGGTGATGGGTATACTGGCCCTGGTTATGGGTGTACAGACCCTGGTGATGGTCATACAGACCCTGGTGATACGAACTCTGACCCTGGTGATAGGTATTGAGACACTGGTGATGGGTATATTGGCCCTGGTTATGGGTGTACAAACTCTGGTGATGGTCATACATACCCTGGTGATACCAAGTCTGACCCTCGTGATAGGTATTGAGACACTGGTGATGGGTATACTGGCCCTGGTTATGGTGGAGCTGACCCTGGTGATGGTCATACAGACCCTGGTGATACCAACTCTGACCCTGGTGATAGGTATTGAGACCCTGGTGATGGGTTTACTGGCCCTGGGAATGGGTGCACAGACCCTGGTGATGGTCAGACAGACCCTGGTGACACGAACTCTGACCCTGGTGATAGGTATTAAGACACTGGTAATGGGTATACTGTTCCTTGGTTATGGGTGTACAGACCCTGATGATGGTCATACAGACCCTGGTGATACCAACTCTGACCCTGGTGATAGGTATTGAGAACCTGGTGATGCGTATACTGGCCCCGGCTATGGGTGTACAGACCCTGGTGATGTTCATACAGACCCTGGTGATACCAACTCTGACCCTGGTGATAGGTATTGAGACCCTGGTGATGGGTATATTGGCCCTGGTTATGGGTGTACAGACCCTGGTGATGGTCATACAGACCATGGTGATACCAACTCTGACCCTGGTGATAGGTATTGAGACACTGGTGATGGGTATACTGGCCCTGGTTATGGGTGTACAGAAATCATCATATTACAAGGAAACATGTTATAAATTTGGTTGATCAAAACAGTGCATATATTAAGTTTTTCTTTATTTTCAGATTTGTAACATTCATTTGGAAGAAGAATATCTTTTGCAATGTAATAAATGTATATACATGTATTATGTATAAATGTAATAAAATTATGTACATGCAGTAATTTGTCTAGTGTTCTTTTGTCATTGACATCCCAGGGTTACCTCTAAGTCATTCATAATTCACAATGTCTGATGGTCACGCCTATGTTACTGCTCCAGGATTCATCTATATATCTCCTCTGCTGGCATGGTGATAGGATTTCCAATTAGTAGCTAATATGCATTAATTATATTACCTAAATTAATGTGAAGTATGTTATTACACAAGTAACATGCAACGGAAGGTGGTTGACAGTTAAAATGTGCATTAAGGAAACATCACTACCACTTGGACCTTTAAGTGTCTTAGTTACGAACAATGAAATGAATAATTTTGTTGCAATAAAATTGCCATTGATCAGTGAAAAGCTTAAAACATTACATTAAAATATGTGGATGACAACACAGTATGTAATAATGTGCATGCTCAGTAGGAAACTGAGAAAATTTATTCACTGTTGTAGTGGAACCAAGAGTTATCTTTCTTGATATTTTTTCTATATAGTCTGAGTTATTCCTCTTTATGTGGAACTCTTCTTTGTTCAGTTTTTCACGCTGTGTACGTGCGGTCCCGCCGCAGTGCTACACATTTCCATTCTTACCATATTTCCATGTTTCATCCTTGTCCCCTCAAATTGTAAGTATCATATGCATTTAAATATATAAAATGTTCTTTTTATATGTTGTTTTTGTCATGACATGTTTATAAAAGCAAACATAAAGCATCCACGTAATGATTGTTGATGCAGTAGGTTGTAGACGCCATATTTTCTCGTGTTTACATATCTTGAAGTTAAACATAGGATACCTTTATCATATAATATGATTTTATGTTATATTATTCTGGTCATTAATTAAGTACGCTTCACACCTATAAAGTGTAAATTCTATGTTTATATTTTTCAATTACATTTTCCCACTTTTTACCAACATTCCATAATTTCTCTCGGGCTACTGTTTAATACTGGGTGCACTTTTGGAATTTGTGTATTTTGATTATTGTCAATTTATTTCTTATGACAACTATGATATATATGCATCATTGTGTGGATTGTTAAAATGTTATTATTTTTTTATATTATACTATGTATTCATAAATTGTTTATAATTTGTTTCAGCACTTTACCACATCAGATCTCTACATTCAATAAAGTTTCCATATTGAATAGACCTATTGGTTATACATGTACTTGCTGTTTTTCAAACAGTATAACTGTAAATTTCTTAAATCCATAATGTTGTTCATAACGGTGTCTAAATTAAGTCCTTTCAAAATTGTTACAATAGGGAGTCGAAATATGAAGAATTAGTTCATAAACTGTTTCTTATTATATAAAGAAGAAGAAAATGAAACTTTAACATTAAATCACAATTTTGTTTGCTATGTATCATAAACTGAAAGACACTTGTTATGAAAAAATGAAAAATGCAAATCTTTGTCAAAAAAAAAACCTTTGAATACTGTAGGTCTGATATTTCTGATTTAAAAGTTTGGATGTCAGAACGACATAAATACACCCTAAAGTTGTTGATTTAACAACTCTTATTTCTTAACATATTTGTGACATTCATAGGACCAGTATCAGATATGTGCACATATACAAAATGCACAATTCTGCATAAAAAAGAAATAGTGTTTATAAATGCCGTTAATTTAAAAAAAGAAAAAGTATGCCCTCAGATTGAATCGAACCAGGGCGCAAAAAACACAGCTAATAGTTTAACCGACTGAGCTTTTCAGAACTTACACTCTTCAGTGTAAATATAGACCACTATGTTAGAAATCAGTTTCCGAAATTTTTGTCGGTATTTTGCAAACAGATTAGAGATGTTTATAAAGAATTACATCAGAAATAATGCTGTAACTTGTAAAAAAAATCTCCTTGGATATTAAAGAATGTGAAGCGTTATCTTTGAAGAAAACGCATTGATAGTAAGTAGCATAATAATGTTAACTTAACAATCTGAGAATTTTTTATTTACCACATACAATGTATACTCAGATCATTGCAGCTTGTCTTAAAAAAAAAATAACAATTCAACTTAAAACGCTGTCATAAAACAGTAAATATTTTTTTCTGAACTTTTATAAGTTTGTGTAGATTGTTTTCGTTCTTCTGTATAATTGAAATAGTAATATAATGTATGTAATACGTTATCGTAACATGCTATAACAAGGCACAATTTCTCTGAAGAAGGTTAAATTTCTCTGAAGAAGGTTCAAAGTCCCTATTTATTGTGACGTTTAAAAAACCCATCGCCAATTGTTCAGGTTTTCTTGCTTTATGCTTGGCATATACATGGTAAAACAATAATGATGATTGATTTAAAATTCCCTCTTTCCTTTCACTTCAGAGACTGTCTCTTGCCAGCACACTTTTGGAAGAGTTGTATATCTTTGATCATTTTTTCGAATCTAAACTTTTGGTAAATTTTCTTTCAATATTAGTTTTACCGCAAATCAAGAAGCATAGATGAATCAAATCAGAGCTTCTAGGCGGATACCGTGGATATTCGCAAAATATCTCAGGACAAACGAGTCCGTTATCATTTATGTCTGGACCCAAAGGGGGTCTGCCCAGTAGCCCGAATGTTCATTAGTCCGAAGACCCAGTAGCCCGAAGGTTCATTAGTCCGAAGGCCCATTAGTCCGAAACTCGATGTAGTAAAGGTTAAAGTAACTAAAAGGGTCAGTTTTGATAAATAAATTTTTACCTTAACAAGTTCTTGTATACTATGAAAAGAGACTACTATGATGTAAATTATATGACTAAAGAATAAGAGTGATGCAATTTGCGGATAACAAAGATGGAGTCATCGAAAAGGCATCTCCTATTTTGAAATAAGGTTTAAAAAATTATCTAACATTTTTTACATAAAACATCAACTTATCAAATAGAAATCATGTTTTATCGAATAAAAATTGTATGCTTAAGAATAAGAATAGCAAAAGATTTTGAATAGAAATAACATAAAAGTTAAATGATGGAACTGTCATGTTGTAAATTTTGAATTTACTGGGTGGGTTTAAATACAAAATTTACATCATGACAACAAGTTACACGCCCAAGTACCAATCAAGTGCGAAACAAAATCATATTGAAACAAAACCTAATGGAATTATTCAAATGAGTTAAAGTTTGTGTCTGCCACTTGGTGTGAACGTTTATTTATCTCCAGCAAAAGAAGGGGGTAGAGGGTTGAGGTGCTTTATCAATAGGTTAGAGTAAAAATTAAATAGGGGTCAGGATTTTTTCATTTAAAAGTTCGTTGTAAAATTTATAATTTATGATATCTGGAAATGCACAAACAATGACACACAGACAAACGGACAAAGCTAAATTTATTTAAAATTATTTTTAATCTATTTATTTAAAATTATTTTTAATCTAAATTTAAATTTAGAGTAAAAGCGGGGGACAAAATACAACATGGAAACAAAACGAATTCTAAAGAATATGCATGAACTCAAGTCGAATAAATAAATAACTATAAAAAAAATAAAATTTAAAGAAAGTGAAAATAAATTGTACAAATGTTTAGAAGGGGAAAATATACATTGTATTTTAGAAGTATCATGGGACTTCGTTTATCTTAAAGTAGAAAATACAGATTTCAAAGAGAGAGGGGATAAAAACGTTGTTCTGCATGTACTTTGAGACTCTTAAATTTTTGGTATTAAACATATAATTAATTTAATATTAAATGGTTAAAATTAAATCATTTAAGCTACTTTTTTACAATTGCTTAGGACGAATTCTTACCTGAGAAATTGCTGCATGCAAATAGTTCCGAAAAGATTTCTCAAACTTATCGCACTTAATGCATTCATTTAACTATAATAAACCTTCGGACTAATGCATATGGGCTTTTGGATTTATGAACCTTCGGACTACTGGGCCTTCGGACTAATGAACCTTCGGACTACTGGACCGTGACAAAGTACTTTCTTCCTTAGCTGGTTGTTGTGCGTTTCGGTATCTTTGTAATTATTCTAAATCTCACCATTAAAAAGTGTTATTTTAACTATTTATCCATTTTTTTTTAATTTAAGCCTTAGTTACAACAACGTTCACTTCTGTGCAGCACCATAGCATCAAACTTCTCGAGGATGAGGGGACAATAGGCACAAAATAAACACAAATACACTAAAAAGCTGTTTCAACTGTGGAAGAATAACTACGTTATAAAATGGCTTGAAGGATGTCCAATGTGCAAAACTGAAGCGAGACTGGTGAATATCTTGACGTTAACCGCGACAAGGGACCAGGAACAAAATTAACAGACATTAAAAGAATACGTAAAGTGTTTTATGCACGATAAAAACGCCTTAGATTGAAATACGTAAAGTCGTTTTTGGCACGATAAAAATGCCTTAGATTGAAAAACTTAAAATCGTCTTTGGCACGATAAAAACGCCTTAGATTGAATTACGTAAAGCCGTTTTTGGCACGATGAAAACGCCTTGGATTGAAATTCAACGTGTTGGGTCCATTGGTTTCGAGCTCCTTTTGTGGCGTTTGGTGTTGTGGATATGTAAAATATCTTGAACGAATATATGTAAATAATATTTCGATGTTTACGACCCTACATTACATATAATATGTATAATTATATACATTTTACTAAGGAAATGTAAAAAAAAAACACCATAAAATGAGGCCATCGGTTTTGAAATCTATATAGAAATAAGCTTCAATGAAGAATTTTTATATTATTTGTGTCATTATTACTGGATTCAGAAGAGGGGATACATACATGTAGGGCAAGGGGATGTTTTAGTTTTGTGTTTTTTAATACAAGCTATATTTTTGCATTAGTTAGTTTAAGGAACCAAGCTTGTGCAAGCATTACTAGTAGAAAATTGAAGGAGTTATTTAATTAATATTAAATAAGACAAAGGAGAGAAAATTAATACAAGTCTTGCGCGGATTCAGAAAATTTTTCCACGGGGGTCTGTGGAATAATCTTGTTATCCAGGGGAAGTCCGAGGCCTATTTTAGATAATTTCAATAACTTAAGTTTTCCAGCGAGGGGGGGGGGGGGGGAACACACCCCCCCTGATCCGCGCATGCATGTAAATGGGTATTTAAAAAAAGTCTGCCGCATAAGTTGATAGTAATTTAATTTATTTTGCCCAAATATCGTAATTGGATGACATACCTAATATTATACACCCCTGCGAATGTTATTGTTTTGTTTTGATCACGTGGTTTTATTTGACCATTTTAGTTTCGCAGTAAAAATCGTGCCTCGTGCTTATAGTCAATTTCCTAATATCTAGGTTATTGTAGTCAAATATAAAATCTAGACGTTTATTTATTTTAAACTTTATCTTCATTAATTTTTATCGTAAGTGAAAACTTTTAAAGTTTTTGTTCATTTTCACAAAACATCTTATGAGATTCGTACGTGTAAAATTTGTCGTAACTTTACGATAGCACATACCCTCTCGTAAGTATTTCAAAACTGTAAATAATAATCGTTTTATGTAAAATATACAAGGAAAACAGTTAGATTTAATGTTTTGAGCTGCATTATACCGTTATTTCGCATTATATAGAAGTGATTGTTAAAAAAATACACAAATAAATTATCCAAAAATGTTTACGGCTAATTTTTCTCGTGAGATTTTCCTACGTCACACTTATACTCTGTCCCAAGATATCCTGGATTCACATTTTGCTAAATTACTCAATATTTATAAATACCTCGGGGTTTAAACGATGTTCATTCAAAAGTATGAAAAATTTCCAAGATTTCTCAGTTGAAACGCCCCCATTAGCTTATCAGGTTTCAATACAAAGCTAAAAAATGTGATGTCTACGGGGATTTTGTATTGCAGTAAGCCCGGATGATACCGTTGAAAAATTGCGCGAGGTATTCCGAGTGATTCCGAATCACTCGGGGCTTATTGCAATACAAAATCCCCGTAGACATCACATACTGAAACCTGATAAGCTAACGGGGGCGTTTCAACTGAGAAATCTTGGAAATTTTTTCATTCTTTTGAATGAACATCGTCTGAACTCTGAGGTATTTATGAATATCGAGTAATTAAGCAAAATGTGAATCGATGATATCTTCGGACAGAGTATAGTAATAGCATCAAAAGTGAAATAGACTATACTATTTTATGCAGAATGTTCCTTGAAAATGGCTCGATATACTAAGTTATTATAAAAAACAGACACCCATTTTTTTTCTTCAATAAGCATTGTAGTGCACACCAAAAGCATCAAACATGGCTATGATTTTATCAAGCAACCAAATGTTTATATTTCAATCACGTGTAGAGTGGTTAAACACGAACAATAACTCTGTTCTGAATATCATCGTTTAGTTTAAATAACCGCTAGATAATAAAATAAGACATATATCATAATAGATTTTCATGTTTTAACATAAATCAAATGAAAAAATGACAATAACAAACCGTCAACCATCTCAAAAATCCATAAAACGAAAAACAAATTTAAAGCAGAGCAACATTGACCTCCAAAAAGATAGAGGTAGGATCAGGTGCGTAGGAGGAGTGAGCATCGTCTGCTGACCGGTCACACCCGCCGTGTGCTCTTTGTCGTAATCGGGAAAAAACGGAAAAGTCCGAAGACAAATAGGTGATCAAAGTTAGATATGATATCAAAAACGACCAAACGAATACTTATGTATTTTAAGAATATTATCCGAACACTTATACTTCCGCTCGAAATTTCTCAGAAACTGAGCAAATCTCGGGGAAGTCTCGTGAACTTTCATT
The DNA here is from genome assembly GCA_020458035.1 of Magallana ariakensis. NCBI lineage: Eukaryota > Metazoa > Mollusca > Bivalvia > Ostreida > Ostreidae > Magallana > Magallana ariakensis. The sequence goes on from CM035815.1 coordinate 9,390,323, forward strand.
CGAGCAGCTCTGGATTGATTACATACTTAGCAACGATAAAAAAACCCATTCCGAACACATTCAAATGGGTGTTATAGTGAATCGTATTAATTTTACATGCAGAAATTTCCTTGAGTCATAAGAATGTATTTCAGGCCATTATTGAAAATATCTTTGTTTCCCCTAACCCGATCCTATATTTTGAAGTTGGGTAGGTTGGTAGGTAAATAAATTTTTGTTAGGGCATAATTGAAAATACAATATAATTTAAAATGAAAAAAAAAATCAATCAATTCCTTAATTAATTACAAAACTAAAAAACATATATGACCAGTTGTAAAACAAATTGTCATACTTGTACTTGTGGAATGTAAAACAATTTAATATCGAAATCACAATTTGATATTGTTTATATGTTTGATTCAATGAATAGATGTGCATGAATAGATTCATTATCATTTGTATGTTGATGTACATGTTAACCTACATTTAAATATCATTTTAATGATAATGTACATACTCCAAAGTATCAATTAATTCTTCAAAATTTGGTTTATAAAATGTCTAAAAGTATATTAAAACAATAATAATTGATAAACTTGAGATAATGTAGTAAATGTTTATGAAGTCATATTTAATGATTCTACAATATCAAGTTTACACAAAAACACTACACTTGCTTTTCTTTAAAAAGGAAATAGGTGTCTATACAAAGAATCATAAACCCAAATTTGAAACATAATGCCAGGGAAGAAAAAAATATTTAGATAATAATGATTTTTGTAACTTTACCCAATTTCACTATAATTATAGTCATTACCAAAACAAACTCTTTTGTTTTGGTCTATTTGAAATTTGACGAATTTAACAGAACTGTTTAAATTTTTCACAACATAAAGAGTCTTTCATATCACATGTACCAACCTTATTTTTGGGAGACTTATTTCTCAACAGAAAAGTAGGAAGAAGTTTGAGAAATCAGGGAGACTGTCAATATTTGATACAGCATAACCTACAGGAATGATGATATACACAGGTTCAACCTTAATTAAAATTGGGTTAGAATTTAAGGAAGTTAATAAAAACAAAAAATAAAACAACTTCTCAAAGTTATAAAAACTTAGCCAACCTATTAAATTTAATTTAATTGATGTATTCATACATTTTATAGATGAAATGTTTTGTAATTGTGTAAGCTTTGTGACAAATAAAATCAGTCTCTGTACTTCTGTGTATTTTTGAGGTATTAGTCCAACCATTTGACCCAATTACAACCGTTGTGTAGTGGATCATTTAAATTTTTAAGATAACATTAGACAGATGGTTTTATGATTATTTTATTATTTATTTGGCAAAATTATTAACTAATTACAAGTTACCAACTAATTGTAATATCAACAATGAAAGAAATAAATATCGGTTGTAGCTTAATTTTCAATGCACAGTAGCCTATATGTTGCATCGCCCGTATTTATTGTATCCCATAAAAGATAAGACAATCGCAAACTATTAATCATAACAGTGGTTAACTGAGGCTGTGGAAACGTCTTTTGAATTAAATGATTATCATTTTATTAAGCGCTAAGCGTACGCAGTACGCAAAGCGCTTTATTGGCATTGCTTTTCGGGGATGCCACTTCCGAATAAGTGCCACCTATAATCATCTGAAATAATCTGATGACTCGATGTCTAATAATAGAATGCAGAGAAGTACTCTAATTATTTACAGCAGCACACAAATTATCACAATAATTTATACTTAAACATGAAAGAATTAAAATAAAATAGTATTTGTCAGTGCATTAAAAGGTCAAAGAGCATTCGTTGTTTTGTAAACAGTATGTTGCAATGGGGTTTCATACATAAGTACACGCGGGCTGTGATGTCGGTAAAAAGGCAACATAATTCCTAGAACAGAACTGACAATACAAGATGGATAGCATTGTGTTTTATGTATTTAAAAGTAGTAAAAGTACTATTGGGAAATAAAAACAGAATTACAGACTTTCAATTTTTTAGAATGTAAAGTCAACAGTACAGCATTTCATAAGGAAATAAACTGCAACTTAGTGTCGGAAGAAAAAAAAATTGTTTCAAGTGTATGGTATAGGCATAAAAACTTTTCTGTTATTTGTTCACATTGCACATATGAAAAGACTATATATAGTGTTGTGATTTAACGCAAGCTACTCCTTGCATATGACAATGACAAATTCTGTTGCATGCAATTTTACACTAGTCAGTCTTTTATTTCATATAAAGTTGGGTTGTTTTCTTCTGTTATTGCACTAGTAGTTAACTGTTTTCTGTTTTATAAAACTAGTATTAGAACTTTTATAGGAATTTTACAGAAGTAGCAGTGGTTTTATAAAAGTTTGAACTTTCGAAGGTTATTAAACAGTAGTAGGTGTGCTTTTGTAAAAGTGTTTTCTGTTTTATAAAACTAGCATATATACGTTTGTATGTTATTGCTGTAGTATTTGTGGTTTTGTAAAATTGTTTTCTGTTTTTATGAAGCTAGCATTAGAACTTTTGTATGTTATTGCAGTAGTAGAAATAGTAATATATGTAATGCTTTTTTATAAAAATATTCTAACAAACCCCTTATAGTCATTTATTTCTCATTTTGGAAGGGATATTTGGTTTTCTGTCTATTAAAATTAGAAAATTTTCTATATTTTCCACTAAATATTACCGGTACATAGGTATTCAACAGTTTCCCATCTATTGACTATTTAAAGATAAATGAATACTTTAATGATAATCTATTTTTTGACATTTTAGAAAAATGGCATATTGATCCATAAAAATGTGTTATTAATGGGAACTGACTTTTCATTTCAGTTGTAATTTTACTAATTTTGCTTTTCCTTTTTTTTTTGTTATTTAATTCATGTATTCACTATCCTGTTGTTGCATATCAACACATGGTTATTGTGTTTTGTAAGATTTGTTTTTAAAACAGTGGAAAATTTAGAATGTTTTTAAAGTACAATACGTAGAACAAAAATGGCACTAGAGAGTGTAATTTGTACATACAGATTGTGCGTGCATTTATTTTAATACTTAAAATGTAGTCATGTAAATGTTTCTTTTTGCATAGTTCTGTTGTAAATCAAGGCTTCATACAGGTAATTACGTTTAAAAAATTAACCATTTTTTTCTCATTAAAATTTTGAAATGTACATTCTCAAATCATACAATGTTGTTATAAATTTTATACACTTCACCATTTTCTTCTTTCGAAATTTACTAGGATGTTCTCATTCTCCCCTTTTATAGGGAAATTATGTTTATTTCTATTCAAACATTTATTTTACTGAAAGAAAAATCCCTACATATTGCATTATAACTTTCAGATTTCATTTTTTTTCTCCTGAAATAAAAACATAAAATTGCTTATGTGTTCCCAAATTTTATTCAATTATTTCTTATTTTAATATATGTATTCTGCATTCAAAAATTTTATATAGGAGAAAACTACACCGACGCCAATATTTCGGAACTCAGTTCGAAACGCCATTTAAATCTGTTAAAATCATCTTTTCAACCAACTACTTCAATTAACGCTTTAGTCGAGTGGCTATACGATTGTGAAACACAGATCCTAGAGTTCGAATCTCGCTTTATTCTGCGTTCATGATTGTAGTAGCTAGGTAGCAATTAGGTTGTTCAACGATTAGCTAGCTAGCCGCTCGGTACATGTAGACATACATAGCCTAAAATTTTATGACTAAGCATCAAATTCAAGATAGCTGCCTTAGTTACCAAGTTGCAAAAAAACACAAAAGTTATATTATTTAATGATATTTCGTTCGTTTGATAAGTTATTATAAATTTTAACACATATATTTCTGCATGATATTACCAAATCATGTCGGTGGAGTTATTCATCTGTTGATAATTTAAACTTCAAATTAATAAACTAGAGGCTAGGCTAGCTTATCATTCAATAGACCTAGATATCTATAACCTAGCGGCTATACGCGCATCTGTGTTATTGAACGCAGTCCTGGATATTGTTTGTAATTCAATTTATACAAAAATGCAAAATCTTGGCTATATATATGACGTATGTGAACTTTTAAATTCATTCATAATGATACATGTATAATGCAATTAATTTTTTGCTGATGTAGGGGCAGCTTAGCGCTTCTCAGTACTTTCAGTACTTTGATTGGCTTTTGGGTTAATTAACACAATCGTGAACTCAGAATACAGGGCGACTTCAATTTCTCTTTCGGAGAAAATTCCGGCGAAGTTACCGATAATAAAGCAAGTATTTTGCCCATGTTGATGATCAAGGCTAACAAAATTATTGTAAAACGAAAAAGATGAGGGTGTCCTAAAAAACGAATTTGGGTAAAATTAAATCTCTTTTTAAAAAAAATTTCTATTCAATGTAGTAAAAAAACAATTCAGTCGGCGGGATTTAATTTAGTCGGTCGCGTTAGAAGACACATAGATATTTTTAATTTTGGCCTCAGGTGATCGATGTGACCCACGGGCCTCTTGTGATTATTGGCAGGTCTTTTGATACCTTTAAATATCCTTTTAATACGTGTCGCTGTAAGATGATATATAATGTACCGCAGAGTTTCACAATACTTGCATTATATACCACATTCAATAAATTAACATATTTGCTTTTATTTTTTTATTGATTTCAAAAATATAACACAAAAATGTATGAAAATGTTTATAGGATATAAATGAAATAGATGCTAATGAATCTTAGTACAAATGTGTCTGAAGAGGTAAAGCACTGAATCCACCTTACGCTACTATTTTCAAGTCTGATCAACGAGAAAAGAATACAAAAACTCTTCAGATTTATATAAAAATTATTCCAAAGAATTAAACCCACATAAGCCGACTGGTTTTATGCCATTAACACAGTCGTATGAAGTAACCATAGACTAATGGGGATCTTGTTCATTTTTAAACAAGACCTGGAATTAAATTAATTGATTAGTATAACTATTTTTACTTGCGACAATTGTTCACGGTTTTTTAACCTGTACTTGGTGGTTACCGTATTGCGTGTAAATTTTGCTTTTAAATATAGTACAAATGAAACAGCTTATCACATGGTTTGTAACATGTGTTGCAGAACTAAACTTAAAGCTGCTTGGTCCGATTTTATATTAAATGTTGTGATCGCTTTTAAACGATGGTTATATGCTTAATATGTTTATAATAAAAGACATTGCAATAGTTTTTTCCGGTCAATTAAGTCATATTTCAATGAAAAAATGATGTACAAAATTTGTTTTAAAAACAAACGACTCAAAAGGGTACCGCTGTATTTCGCCTCATGTTAAAATTCGCCCCTGACGTCAATGCGGCTAAGATTGTATTACGACTTTGAAATCGCTATAAATAAAGGCCAACATATTCTGGCAAAACAAACATAAAACTGTGTACATTTTGTTCACTAATATTTCTGAAGTTTGCTTTGTTTACAACTTTACAATCGTTGCATAACATGCGGGTTGAATAAACGAAATCAGTCGGGGGACAAAACCAAACGGTCCCCTTTTTTAGACACTTTATTAATGATGCAGTTTTTGTATGCCCATATGCATAAAGAAATGAAATTTTATTTACTTTGAATATTTCTTACTTTGAAAGGAGACCGATCCTGCTGGTCTAAATAGGCGAAGTATATAACTTTCTAAGATAATTGGTTTGTGTAGAAAATTATTTGATATTGTAATACCGAAAAAATCGGACCATGCAACTTTAAGGAAGGATTCTTGTCTGGTTTTTGGACTTGTCAAAATATCAAAAGTACATTTGATTAAATGTTCATTAAATAAAGGTGAAATGAAATTAAAAGATCGTTATTTTCTTTCTTTTTAACTAATATACATCTTGGCAAAGAAACGGTAATTAAAGTCAAGGACTATATTTTTACCGGAACACATGCGTAGGAAAATATCATATGTTTTGTATTCAAAATTACAGTAGATTTATGAGCTTATTTAGCATTTTTAAAACAACTAATAATAAGATACTTTGATTTCAGAATGTGTTTCTAAAATATGATTTTCCAATCAAATAACATTTTTATTAGCTTTTTAAAGCGCTCATTCTATAAATAAATTTGTGTGAATAAATTACCAAAATCGGATTTTCTCTCTTATTAAATAGTCAATATATTAGTTTTTCTGCCAATTTATATATTCATATAAAGTCTTCATGATATGGAAGAATCAGAAATATTTCAATATTGGAAGCACAGAAAAATAATCAAAACATCTTCAAAATTTAAGGAAATTAAAAGAAATGCGGGCTAAGCAATATCAATTTTAGTTTAAATATTTATTTCAATTTAGTTGTAATAATTGTTAGACTTTGTGATATTTAATCATTTTATTGAAGTATAAAAACTTTATATCTTAAAAAGATATTTACATAACTACAGATAACTACCATTCTTATCATCTTTAAGTTGAGGAAAAAGATTTTAACCTTGACCTGACCTTGATGTGAAAACAAGATGGTCAAATTTGATTACACTGATACTATCATTTGGTAATTAATAAGGTTTGTTTGACTGTGTGAAAATGTCATGAATTTCTCAATACAAAAAGTAAGTCTGATAACGAAAAGACTCCTTTCTTAATAAGAGTAGGAATATAAAAAATTAATATAAAAAATGACATTAATTAAGGACGGCGGACCCAATTCATATCTACAATAGATTTTTTATTCAAATTTTTATATAATGTTAATTAGTTAATGTTGAGTGAAAATCAATAAAAAAAACTACATGATCATCGACTTCCTTATTTTACTGGGGGCGGTTCAAAATTTGGGTACGAATATCCTCAGATATAATAGAAAGTAATGGGAATTTTCTTTGGTGTGGTATAAAAAATGATATTTTAAAAATTCTACAATAGATTTTTTACTCTAATTGAATTTTAATATTTTAAAAGAAGTCAATTAGCTTACCGATGAACAGAAAAAAAATGTAGGTCATCGACATACATTTTTAAGGGGTTGTGTCAAAGTTCACTGCATGGTCCATTTTTCTTCAGAAATATCATTGAAAAGAGGACATTATTAATTATTGCCTGGCGTTACATTAACTGTTATATATATAAATATTGTTAGATTAAGGTATAAATTCAATATCAACCAGATTATAAGACTATAAACTGCCTTTGGGCGTTTTAGGATTTATAAACCGTTGAAATATAACGGACTTGTCGCAGAGGAAATTCGAACTAATTATTTAGTTTTCTCCACTAGAAATATTTTGGCACATCACAAATTATGTTTAGTAGAATGAAAATTTTACTATTTTCTCTTATTCTGATGTACGTAATTACGACAGTCATATTCATAGCATATGCGCGGATTTCTGCGCAGAGGTGCGAAATCTTGAATTGGGTCCGTCGTCCTTAAAGTAACAAAACAGTTTACAATAAATATCAACTGCAGAAAGTTCAGGTAATATGTCCTGGGATGATTATAACTTTCAAAAAGTTATAAAAGTTTATGTATAAACTGCACCTGAATAAGTTCACAATCAGCACTAGTACATTGTATTCACAAAATAAACAAAATATTATGATAAGAAAATGTACACATAAAACAAAAAAAGACAACAAAATCATAAAGATAAAAGGTTTAGTTCATTATTTACATACTGTGACCCATTCATTATATTCGCATGTTTGGCAGACAACATAACAACACCAGTGGAATTTACAGTCACATCGCTCTGTCCGTCTCACTCGTAAAGTATTATAACCACGACCACAACACAATGTTTCACAGTTATCTACCCCTGAACTTGTCTTATTGCAAAGTCTACCAGAGGTCCCTGGTGCATCCACTTCCGGATTCGGATCACAGTAATTAGGAGATTGTTCGTAGAAAAGAAGATCAGTCTTTCTCGTGTATTTTCTAATTTTCTTATAATGCGTTTTCACTTTGTTGAGTACGTCAACCTGAATAAAAGACCCAAAAACTGATTGAAAGTGTTTCCTCCTTAAATTACAGCCTTTTATTTAAACTTGCTTTACTAATTAATATAAACAGAAATACTCAAAGTACACTCGCGTGCCAAAAGTATGTCATTTTTTTCCCTATATAATTTATTGAAAACAAGGCTTATTTTTAAAAGGTTTTCTGTTGTTATTTTTTTCAGATTTCTAAGAAATTTATATCTACGATTAAAGTAGATTCAATTGGCATTTTTTTAATATACGTTGAAATAGTTTTTTGACAACTCTTTCGTAAACTTTGATATTTCCAACACAACACGAAGATATTTTTTAAGAGCTCTCCTTTATGTCTTTTGCTATATGCGAGCCGAAAAATCTTACTTTGGATTGTGAAAAACAAATCTCAGGAAATGAAGGTTGGAAAAATATTAAAATATGATGCAAAAAGAGGTAAAGATATTTGAATTTATCAACCCAAGTCTTTTTAAAATCAGTCAAGGGGTTAATTATTAACGATTTTTAAAAAAAATGTTGGTTGAATTATATAGTGAAAAGAGTAAAATTGACATACTTTTGGCAACTTAGTGTACATGTAGGTACTTAGATCTTAAAATTCAATAAACTGAATAAATTGGTTTCATGCACACAGAAAGGATTTCATTAAACAATTTTCATACACGATACAAAATTGACTACATAAAATCTGGGGTTTTTTATGAACAGAAAATCCAGTACTACATCACATTTCCTAGTTTCTTTCAATTTAAATAAGACTTTAAGTTTTTTCCTTTTATGATTCATCCCTGGAGGTCTTATTTTACCGGTTTTCCATATTGATAATATTTTTTTCAAGAAATAAGTATTCATATTTTCTTTGATATCTTTTTTTGTGCATAAAAATTCCTCGCTCTGAACAGGAAGTGTGATGTCTGGTCATTTACAGGTAAAAAGTTACAACAAAGAACATTTACCTTTACCTTTCTTGCCGACCTGTACTTCCTCTTTAAGCGATTGCCTACATCCTTGAAATCGGGAGTAGCTTTCCAACATGTCTGCATCTCGCAGCTTCCCGACATTCCGTGGCATTTGCATTTCCTGTTGACGTTTCTGATTACAGCCTTATAAAGAAAATTAAGAAAGTTTTAGGAATGAAATATCTAAACTGTTTCAATCTATTTAAACAGCTCTTTATAAATAAGTTATGTCTACACTTTGTTAGAAATATGCTTTTCGTTTTCCTCCATTAGATCTTTGTGATCCTGGTTAAATGGTGGTTTTTTGAGGATGAAAATTATATTTTTAATTTTAGCAAATACCATTCAAATGTTTATATCGTTAAGAATGAAGGATCGCAGAAAAGTCGAAAATAATTTTGTTGTACTCATGCTACAAATGCATTGAAAATAAATATGCTTAAACGTAGAATTTGAAGGTTTTACTACTAGGGTTCAACCAGAGTAGCAGAGAACTGTAAATAAAAAAACTCGTTTAAAATAAAATGACAATATATCGCCAGTTTGTACAGGGATTACTTTTATTCGCATTTTATTATTCCCTCACGCAACATGTAGCTTTGATGACGAAACAATGACTTTAAGTGATTAAAGGTAACACATAATTAAAAAAGTTTTTTTAAAGATGATTTTTATTTATTATGAACTACATGTCTGTGTAGATCACTGATAAGACTAGTCATGTCTGCAATTTACTCAGTGCGAAAGTTCTTCACGTCTAGTAATTATCAAACGTTTGTATCACAAAAGAACAGTGTTCGTTAAAGTGATGGTTACCAATCAAGTAATTGATTGTCTCACTTCTCGCGTTTACTTTCATTTTGTTCGTTTGAAGTAAAAGGTTTTGTGAATCATAAACGCTCGTAACCATTCGCGCATCAGACATCATTTATTATTTATAAATTATGTATCACAAAAAGAAACGGTCGCCTACGAGCGAGGAAATTCCAGCATGGTGTTTGTAACTGGAGCAACATCGGCCTTGTCGCCCACATATATACTAGGTGTGACACGAAGGCCTTGTCAGTGTTTTAAAACAATTGATTAGTACTCTGATGCGTAAAATCCCATGCCAGTGCTATAGATTATAATTTAATTTGTAAGGAAAAAGGATGGTTACTCCAGCGAATGGTATTGCTATGAAATACCAACAATATTGCAAGGTGGAAAATGATATGGAAAGTGAATAAAGAAAACTTAGATTAAATATATCAGGAGTATAAATATATAGGCAAAATGTTTAAGGTGAAACATACTGTAGTCGTATGTATGAAACATACTGTAGTCGTATGCGAGATGGCTTTAACACAATACAAATTTATATTTACCAGCCTTCCTGCTCTGTTGTTGTGCAGGTTGATTTTGGCGTGTATATCTTTTGAACGTTTTTCCTTGGAATCCAAAAATTTCTTGGAGAAGTGCTCCCCAAAGTCCACGTTGTGGCTGCATCCTCCCCACTCCCAGTTCCTGACTTTCCCTCTCCGACTCATGTCGCAGCCACACGACTTCAACTTCCCCAGACTGCACGCTACCGCCACCTGGTGAACCACGCCAGCGGCGGAAATGGCGTAAGCAAACGCCGTCTCTCGGTACCCTGTAAAGGTGGATGCAATTTTTACTTTTGTTTTTGCGATAAGTTTAATACAATTTTTTAAAAGCAGTTACATTTCATTAACGCCACATGTTTCATCACGGTTATTTTTTTTCTAAAAACTTAATGTATATTATATAGAAGGCAATGTTCTTACAAGTACTAGAATGAGAAGCAAAATATTTGATATTAATAATTTGAATATTTATATCCAATTATATCAAACAAAGATGTAAACTCTTTCATCGGGTGTATCTGTCATTTATTGGTGTAAAAAGATATCAACAGGGTATATCATTTAAAGGTTTTTTTTTGTAGAATCAAAGTAAAATCCTTATTTAAATACCATTTTAAGTAAACTTCATGAAAAACGTGTTAGGTATTATCAAATCTGTGGTATCCCTTCACATCGAACTGGACCGGTAAGTGGGCGGTAGATTACAGCGCTAATTTTGATACGAGAGACAGTTCAGTATGTTCACTGAAACAATCTAATATCTTAATCAAGATAAATGACATTGTTTGTGCCCAAAAGATCAAACTTGGGATGGATAAAAGGCCGGGGTTTGGTATTATAAGCTGGGAGAAAACCGTCAACATCGGGCGAAGACGAACCGCTGCACTATCTATTTTTTTCCCTCATCGTTCTGATTAAATTCTGGAAATTGTGAAGGAGAAAGTGCAGATGAGATAGCTGCCACAAATATCATAAATATCTAGCAATCATTTTCATAGACTGGAAAATCCACAATTAAACTTGGTTAGAATCATGGGGAATTTTTTTTATTTTTCATAATTTTTTTCAAAGTTACTCTGTTTAAAATATCAAAACCGCATTCAGGTAAATTTGATAAGGTAATGAATAATCATATTTATGAATTTAATATGTTTAGTTTTTTGTTTGAATTATTTTTTGTTTTTATTTGTGAATGCATATATTAAAAAGAAATCAATAGAGACAATACATTAATAATAATATTCCAAACAAAAATGAAAACTATAAAATAAAAGTAGAATTTTAAAATTAAAGGGTTAGTAAAAATGGGTCTTAATCCGAAATATCTGGCTAAAATAAACTTGAATAGTTGTTCTTGTTCTACTCAGCGGCAGTTGGATTAATAACATGCTATGCTTTGGCGGTTTATTTGTCACTGTTTCAGATCTCGGCGCACCTGTATCATTCTGGTCAAGCCTATTACCTGTGTTTTCCTGCAACACAAAAACATCAAAGCGACCCCGTACAAATACCGACAAACTGTTATTACTAACAAGGCTAAATATGTCCTCAAATGCGACGACAAAACGTGAATACATTGCTATGATTTTGATTCGTTGAAACAGAATACCACCAAGGAACAAAAGATTTCGAGTGTCTGTAAACGAACGCCTTAGATTTTTTGCGTGTAAATTTCATTTAATTGCATCACCGTGAAAGAAAACAGTTTACAAAACGTTTACGTTGCTGAATGGACCCTAACCAGGTTTCGTTTGGCTATAATTTTATAGGTCTATACAATATCAGCTTTTAAAAAGAAGCATATACTTAGCATACCACAGAGAATGGTTAAGACTGATTTACGACTGTTCTGTTGAGCAATATCCTTACGATATCTTTATCTTAACGGAAATTATCTCTTCCATTGAAAACTGAACCTAAAGGTGCATTTGACTTGAACACCTCGTACGTAGAAGACTCGTAAGTCTTGAGATAATTAGCCTCACATGCAAAATAAACGACGAGGAATTCGGAGTTTATCAAGGATTTTCCATTCAGTGCATCTGCAGAGAGAACATGATCGGCACTGCTTTTCGATTTTATATCTATTTTTCTAGCGAAACCGTTTATCGTTATTATATCTTAAACGTTCCCCTATATATGATGCCGCAACAAGAGGATACAGATACAGTCTTCAATGCACTAACATAGTCAAATAGAACATAGTACATGTATTCTGTAAACCAAGATGATCAGTAAATGATTTAGTTCCCAGTAAACCAACATAGTTAGTCATTTAATGCAGTCTTTAATTAAAAAAATTTTTAGTAGTCTTCAATTAACCGACAAAGTGGTCAAAGGCATGTTTGGTACCGAAAATTTTAACAACAACAACCCCCCCCCCCTCCACAACCACCTACCCGCCACTACAAAAAAGTCGATCACAGCACATTTATATCTGTTACGACAAATTTTTATAAAAATTAGAACATGAATTTTATACAACCATGTACACACATAACTAATTACGATTTCGCACTGTCCCAGTATGACCAATTACTACCAGAAACGTAGAAGAGGAAAAAAATTGTACCTCTTTTAAGCAGCGGACTAGCGTGTGGGTTTTTATTTTTCTTTTCCAGAGAGGAACAGTTCCACCTGTCGTTCCTGAGTTGATTCTGGCACTCATGGACCCCTATCTGGATCCCCTGGATGGCGGACGCCGTGACGTCAGGGTACAGACTACATAGGCTGTACTGTCTGGGGGTCAGATCGGGGAACGTCTTACAGACCGTGTTGGGGTCCAACTTAGGTTCGTTGGGAGGTATATTTAAACGTAGAATATCGTTGCTCATTCCTCTGTGAAAAGAAAAAGGAATATATCATAATTTAAACAAGTAATTAAAATCAAATGAAATTGTCTTTAACCTTGAGGTTATCTTCATTATGATCTCTTTATCAATAATATATCATTCTGTAAACTGCAATAGCTATATTCTATGGATTGTTTTGTGTCACGCTGCTTGACTTTGTGTTTTGGAGAAGGTTTGCATAAGATTTGCCTGTTGCCCAATCCATTTGATTATTCAATAAAAATATGTTTAAATTAAATTAAATTATTATTGTCTCCAAAACCATACATTTTATACTTGGGACAATTGTACCATGCTGTTGGTATAAAACTATGATTTTAAAAATAATCTACAGTTTTTACTGTATGATAATCTGGAAGAGAAGGTAAACTTAATTTGTAAAGAATATATGGATACAAAGTCAGACCACCAGGAGGAATATGCCATCAAAGCGGCCACATTTAACCATTGATACTATTTCAAAACGGCAAGTATCGATATTATGGACCTAAGTGTTGATTATCATTTCCCATACCCTGTTGACCCCAGACTTAGTCATATCTGAGGGGGCACCGAGGTCGCACCCCACAGGCCAAGGGACGCTACCCTTCAGATTCCGATCAACATGGGGGGTTCTTACAGGTGCTCGAGGCGGGCCGTGGTTTTCCTTTGATATCAACCATTTCAAAAATCCATTCAAAAAATTTCTTTTATTCTCTATCCTCCTTCTTTTCTATTGAGCAAATAAATTACGAACTAATGAAAATCTAAATAGAAAAGAAATTGGTTTAGATAAGTAAACAAACACCTTCTCCTCTGGAACTGTTAAGGGGTTATAGCACCGTTTTAAATGTTTATTGACATTGCTTGTCCAGAGGCGAGAGTCCTCAAATTGTTACCTTATTTTGAGTAAACACCAAATCAAAGTAAATTAATCATTAAGATACACAAACTCCTTAATGTGGTTAAGAAATCGGGACAGCCTTAAGAATTTCACACTGGTCTGTGAATGAAAGCGGGAAGGAGGAACGTCTACCATTGAACGTTATTGCTTTATCTGTTAGAAATGATAGATTTCGCGGCCTTTCAAAGAAACACAGCGCTGAACCAGAGCATAAAAGAACAGACCAATCGTTTACCTAATTAAAACGTTCGTTTGATTACAGATACAATTACTGCTCCCGTACATTAATACACCATAGACTTTCGATGATCTGTGTAAATATCTGAACTTAGGATCATATCGGATGTATTCATCAATTTTAATATCAATCCTGAAGATCATAAAAGGCCATGACAAATCTCATTTTTGTCGACATAGAATAAAGTTTATATTGTCAACTCGCAAACTCTGTTTTATTTTTACTACAGTTTTTAGAAGATCAAAAAAAATATGTGCATAGGAAAACTGCAGTTTGTCATGAAATGCATTCGTTGTAATTATATATGAAACGCTGACTAAAGAATAAGACATTTACAAAATATATTATATGGTAACATCGCGTGTTCTATCAATTTGTCCTTGGCGTGATTTGGGGTTTTTGTAGAAAGGAGACTTTATGATTCATATTTCAACTTTTTCAAATGAAAAGAGAGAAATCAAATTAAGCTTTGATGACCTTTGCAATTTCATATTACCGGTCTATTGAAATAAGATATAAACAACCGGGGTCTTTGAGGTTTGTTATTTTTTAAACTTTTTTTTTATATTTAAAAATTTTTCAGTGTTAATGTTGGTAAGAATATCAAATTTATTTCTTAAAAGCAGATGTTTGCCAATTAAACGTAAAAAAAATTGTTTCTCCACAATCAACCTTTGAAAAATTCATCGAAATACAAAACTTTAAAATTTGTGTAAAGTACGGTATGTAATTTTACCATTGATTTATTAGTTAACATTGTTGACGATTTGAATTATATTTCATATGCCTTTTGCTGTCATAATTGAATTTATTCAGGCCTTTAAATATTCTTTTCCTTGATTCAGAATTCAATAAGTTTTATGTTTCTTTTTTTATTATTAATAAAAAATAAACAACATACCTGACAACATTGCTAGTGAATGCGAGGAAGATTGTCAGTAAAAACACCATGTCTTTGAAACACAATAATATTCGGCTTTTCCGGAATAGAAATATTCTCCATGAAATCCACCGTTTAGTTTTGGAATGATTTGAAGATCTGAGTAAGTTGCACTCTAAATAAGTCTGTTCTTCCATTCAGAAATTCCTTGCTGACAGACTGGAAACTCAATACCTCGTCCATAGGAAACTAAACGCTTGTGACGAGTTCGAATAATGATTGAAACACATCGGTAATTTGGTCAAGCCCATGACAAAATGGATAATAGTAAGGAATTGCACTGCTGATCACCATGCATCATCGGATTTCCAACTTTTCTACCCCCAGAAAATAGAATTTGTCATCGATGTGGTCATCTGAAAAGAAACAAAAACAAACCCACCTAGAGTAAATGAAAAAAAAAAACGTAGCGCAGGTTATATAAACACACACACACACACCTCTACACTCGCATCAGCGGTATATTTTACAGTACTAAGATCGATTGGGAAAATATTGTACTTTTCATACATCAAGATTTTAGAAAGAACTTCTTTGCTGGTCTATTTTTTATTACCGTTTGCGTCTAGAAAAAAAATCTTTTTAAACTTATGAAAATAACTGTGATATGAATGGTTTAAATAACCCTTTCTGCCTCATAAATTTCAATTTTGTATGTACGTTTTTGATCCATATCTCACAGGTTTTTTAACATAGATTTTAACTTAAAAATCGTAAAAGACAGGAAAGGATTAGAGAATGAAGTTCACACACATTATTCCGATATAAACCGTGTTTTGGCATTTTAACCTCTCTATTTCTTTTCAATATAAAATTATTAACAGCAATAAATTATAATATTTACAAAAATAAATCATTCACCATTATTTTCTTTTTTCGCGACAATCGATATATGATTCATCCACAGAATTTATTCATGTACATTTCACAATTTTAGGCAACAATAAAGGACTCCGAATCCAATATCTAAAATTATGGATTTGCTCATCCGCCAAAAATGATCTTAACTGTAAAAGATGATCTATAATATACGTAACGGCTCCTAATCATTGCCAGTGGTTAAAGATAGAGAAAACCCACTTGAAATGATCTTGAAAGTTGTAAACTACAATCTTGTAACCTTGAAGTCTGGTATAGATAGCAAAGAACAATCCATTACGTCATTCGTTTTAAGTAATCCAGGGTTAATTGAGGCTGAACAATTCTGCAACTACCTTTTTTATAATATACACATTTCTTTTATAATGATCAAATCGAAAATTATGAATTGGATATAAGATTAATTCATGCATTTTTAAAAAGAAAACTTTTAAACTTTGATACTTAAATTAATTTCTTATAAACGCGGAATTTTCATTAATGAAACGAGAATTTCATTTTTTTATCATTCCTATCTGAATCTGATTGCCGCCAAAGCATGCGCTAGACTTACCCGTGTCCAAGGTGGCCAAAGCGTAAAGACGGAGTATAGGTAGTAAAACGTCTTCTGATAAACGGGGAGAGGGGAGAAGGCGAGATTTAAAGTTGGTCTTGCACGATTTAATCATCTGCTCCCCCTCCCTTTTTGTTGCTAATGAGAAGCAAAAGGTATCAAATAATATAATGAACTGGAAAGGGGTGGCGGCGAATATTAAGATAATTTCAAAGGAGCTCTGGTGTTAAATCTGCAAAATATGAATCTTTATTAATACTATAATTGACAAGTTTTTATTTGATGGAACATTTGAGAAATAAACGGCTTGTGGACAAACAATCGGATTGAAGATGTCAATATTGGAAATTGGCGGACTTTAATCGAATGAGCCACCGAGTTACTATGGAATTGTAAAATTTGTGAAAGGCATGATGGGAAATGAACTTTTCATTGTAATGACAATTTTCTAGATCATCCAAATCTTTGTATGACGATGTGGGATACTTTCAACAAACAAACTGCCTGTACAAGTTCTAATGATACATAAATTTATCTTTTGGGATTTTCTCTATCCGAGTAAGATTGTAATCATATTGTGTTTACCATTAAAATACGAAACACGCAGCACTCATCTATTTGATGAAACCCCCGAACGCGCGCATGTTGCAAGCACGTGCGGTACGATGAAAGCTTTTCTCCCGCTTACTAGTTTGCTTCTAATCACACACCAGAAATTTATTATATACTCGCTGCACCAACAAACGAAGTTTTACTCATTTATTTCGTTTGATACCGTGTTACTGCAAACAGAAGAAAATAACCCCCGGAACAGACACAGTGATGTGTTGTGAACGGCCCGGCAAGTACAACCTAGATACAGCACACTTTACCCAGACTCACGGTACTTTGTCGGTTCTTGATTTCTCTTGTATTTCGTGGTTACTTTTGTGCCAATTTAAAAACATAGTTAAAAAATAGTGACTTCAGCCATAATGGCGATATCCCAAAACAGAATCATAGGTTAAAATTTTTTAAATTCCTTGCTTCTCAAACTAATTCACTAATTCTCAACAGAACATTTACTGTAAAAAGCGTAAACAGTTTACAATGTAGAGATCCCACAATACACGAACGGACACCTGTTAGATCAGATATGTATCGTAAGCAAGAGGGAACAAAGAGTAGGGGCCGAGTTTACTGATTTTAACACCCAGGTTATTTACACCTTCGAGGGTTTAGACAATATAAGTGATTTAAATGATGAGCAACACTGACAGTCCATTGTCTGCTTATTTAACCTATTCTATTGCAATCACACAGATAAGTTCGAATGACCACATACCAAGGGTTAAGATTTCGACATTGTTTGGGTTAATGTCTGAATAATTTCTATCCCTGTTTGAGAACAACCAAAGGATCCCGAAATGTGCCAATTCTTTGCGGGTTTACAGATCAAATAGTGAAATCATGACTTTCTACATCATTGCACAATGTGATGTCATAATAATAAATAGTTTGACAACCTGTTTTTAGGAATTGGTTTTAAACGTGTATTTAATCCCATGGTGAAAACCACCGACATCATTACCTTGTTAGCAAAAATTACAGGGTGTCTTCATCGGTGAAATTTCTGCTCCGTTGAATTTATTGGGTCTGCATATCTCTGATGAATTCTGTTCGAGATTACATTGTGTTTGCATCTGATTTAAACATTTTATTCCAAAAGAACACCCGAGATCATAGAGTTACACAAACCACATTAAACGATAGACTCAAAGATTGGGGCGAAGAAAGGGTGTGCATGTGTTTCGATACCGTGTTTTGTATAATGACACCAATTCGATCCATGATAAATGGAAATTTAGCAAATACAACTTAGTTTGTCATGCGGAAGATGCAACAGAAAATTAGTTAACTTTATTTATTGTAAATGTATACGGAGTTTTTTTCATGTAGAATATAGAAAATTCGTAATTGGTTAAAGATTTATGCTTTACTTTTGGATTAGAAATTACGGAATCGTCTCAATACAAAAAAACCCCCGATAAATTATAAAAAAAATTTAAAAGGAAAGAAATTTGTCATTTTACTTGGTTGATTTGTTGTTGTTGTTGTTGTTGTTGTTGTTGTTGTTGTTGTTGTTTTTTTTTTTTTTTGGGGGGGGGGGGTTGTAGCGGGAATGTATATAATTACGAATATTTTGAATAAATCACCGACGCTAGGATAATCAGAACAATTTTGAAGACAATCCTTGGTTATGGAGACATGGAATTTATATAATTATTTGAAAGTAATGTGCACATCTTCAGGATACCGTTATATTTATTTTATACAATGTTTGTGTGAATAATACTTCATGGTTAGCTTGTCCTATTTCTATTTTCCTGGCATAATTTATCCCTTCAATAAATCTCGTGCGTTACAGGGTGTAAGAATTTAGTTGTGTGTGAAAATAGCGGTTACCCGTCAAACAGTCAACCCAATGCACCCATAATAGGTCGGGTTCGGGGTACTAATGAATATTATCGCGTTGATCTCCGCGACAGATTAGATTCATGAATTGGCTGTGAATCACCTTGCTCATCCCATTATCTGAAATAACGAAGCATTGTACATTAAACTGGGAACAAAATTTCTGAACATTTTGTCCTTCGTGTGGCTTGTGTGGTCTTTCTTTCTTTTTTTTTTAATAAATGTGAGCAATACGAGGTTAAAAATAGTTTTATTGATCCATACAATGCAGTTAAGTAGTGTATGATAAGGATTTGATTTTAAAAAAAATAAAATTTGTTTTTCTTAAATCGGAATAAATCGATTCATATCTTCATTAATCAATCTCAATTATTATTTATAGAAGCTCTGTTTCGCACCGTAAACCAAATTTGCTAATTTTCAGAATCAACTTAACAGATGGCTATTATCTTGAATAGGGTTCTTTTGTACTCTAACAGTAGTTAAGAAATTCCATTCCTAACTTTGTTTATTTATTGATCGCGTCATTCTTCATTAAAACGTTTTGTCGCCCTATTTTTACATCCATTGAACGTAAGCGCTTCATGTATGATTTGCATTAGATAGTTTAATCTCGAATTTCCTCATCGACTTGCACGAACCAATACAAGGCTTCCCGAGCAACACACTTCATTGTGCAAGTGATTAGGGTACGAAGCAATTAGGGAAACACTTGATAGTTTTCTTTGAATCCGAGCACGGTGATTCAATTCATCCAGGCAACGTAACCTTGCTGAATTGGTAAGTCGATATTTGGTAAAAGTTGGATATCAGAACGCTGGGATATAAGGTCATCGACATCCACCATAGGATTTATTAAAATTCGAAATCAGTATCAACACAAATTTTTGGGTTTGTTTAAATAAAAAAAATTCCGGTGTCAGTTTTTGTGCAGATCAGAGGCATCTGTATGTTGACTGTCATGGCCCTTACCTACTATTAGTCAACTCAACAGTAAGTTTACAAAGACAAGCCTCTTCAATTAGCAGACAGGACAAAACATCAAAATTGATATTCCAGAATCACCTGGGAGGGTGCAGTCAAGTTAGAAACTTTAGCTAGAGTGTTTGTCAAATTTTCGATTCCCGTTCCCTTTGTGAATCTAAGTAAATTTGTTCTATGGCTTACATGAATTTGATACCCAAACTTGTTCAACACGAGGCCATTAAAATGCTTTCCCTAAGTTTGAGAATACTTTGTATTTGATCTTTCGACAAACTGCTAAAATAAAGAATCTTTTGATTTTATCTATGTGTCTTACCGCAAAAAAGCGATTTTGTAAAAAAAAAAAAAAAAAAAAGACTCTCAATTTGGATTAACCTATTTAGGACGTAATGCAAAATGTTACATGTAAAGCTTCATCGCAACTTAGCCTATTTTGCAAATCTATCTTAGAGAAAGGACGTCGAGAATCGGTTCCTAAGTTTTTTCTTAGTAAGAGAGAAGGAAGCATTAGATTAAGTCTGTCGGATGATGTCTGAACAGCTACTTGTAAAGACAGTCATCATTATAGAGTGGATCCTATCAACAAAATCAATGAGACACCGCCTAATACACCAATTTTCATGTGAGATTCATTAGAGGTTTCTAGACAATTATTTTTGCTTTAGTTTTGTTGCCAGGAAATGTTATAGTGTACGTACAAAAATAACTACATCAGAAAAATACTATTAAAAACCATCCTTATCGTTATTTCATTGTATAAGAACCAGGTTTTTTGTGAACTGTTTCTGAATGTTATCGCGAATACTCGGTAAATTCGTACGGTGGAACAAACCGGAAATAGTGGTTTTATAGAACACAATATCATTGAAATGTATATTATCATACGGGACCTTTTATATCGCCAACACATTGTACGCAGTGACGTCATATCAGATGTAATAAAGAAGCAGGGAAAATAGAAAGGAATTTCACGTCTTGTTAGTAATAGTTCTTTAATTTAGATTAAGCCCATCTTCAAGTGCCTGTTGGTGATTCATTAATCTACGAAAACATCGTAAATTTTCCCTTGTCATTGTTTGCCTGTGATTGGTCAAACTTTATAGCTAGCGGAGTCGTCTGCTTGCCGAGGTCCATTGTCTGTTATCATTTCCTTCCCTAGTCACTCAGTTTGGCTATATCCAAGCAGGGTAACTCCGGCCTACTTTTTGTGACTAAATCCTTATGGATCACATTGGCCGATTGATGGTCAGCAACACAATGAAACATGCCCGATCTACTACTTAAATAGTTATTTTTCTATATTTCTTTTGCGGCAATCAGATTTAGTTATTTCAAAATGACCAAATATTATTACATTTGCAAGACAATAGAACTCTTTTTGTTCTCAAACTTTGAATCTTAGGGTTTTATTTTCATTATCGTCACTTTCATTTTGACGAACACAACGTTGCCTAAAAAAGTCTGCGGAGAGAATCTAGGACCAGAGAGTAACCACAATTTGAATCCCTGTACACAGAAAGAAAAAGAAAGTAAGGGAGAGAGAGAGAAGAGAGAGAGAGAAGGACAGAGAGAGAGAAATTAAATGCAGTACAGTCTGAGCTCAAGAATAAAACATACAGTTCTATAAATGTGCGTGACATATAGAGGATATAATGTTATCATAATAGCACATTTGATAAGAACTTTTTAAAAGTGTTTTTTTTTTCTTTAAATTTTACGTTCTGAATGTAAAATTTATGCCAGTAAACTTCAACACGTCGACAATAAAAGGATCTTGTTTAATAAAATACATAAATTAAACAAAATTGTATTTATCAAATGCAAAATCTGCACCCGATCTTGGATTTATTAAGTGTTTGTAATGTAAACCAAAGTAAACGTTGAGATACACAGGGTTTTTATTTTATTTTATTTATTTTTTTTAGATTATCGAGGTTATTTTTCACCTACATCATATGATATACAGGTATTATTTATCTTTTATTTTGTTAGATAATAATAAAAAAAACCAAAACATTATGTTGCTTGTTTTATATCGGGTGTCAATTTCGCTGCAATATGTTATCGTGTCTTTAACAAAAAGATATTTAAACTCAGGTACAATATGTAAAGATATACCTCTTACCTTGATGCCTAAATCTGACCCATCTAGTAAACCATCTTCAGGTCTAATCCTATAGGAGCGGAGTATGGCGAATGAAGACTTCTTCTTTCTTGATAGATCACCTTCTTTTCAAGGGGTCAGAGTGTTCAAAATGCTTGTCGTAGTCAATTGTACTTGGGGTAAAATGTAAATACAACGAACTCTCCTAAACGTTCCAGAGATCTTGTTTAGAATTATTCTTGATCCTGAGGACAACAAAGAAAGATCGCCAGAAATTGAGGCGGGCAGCCGGCGTTATCATTTGTTTCAAAATCTTTTGACAAACACGGATCGGCCCCAAAAGCTTAAATTCTGTTTAAATATTGCAAATCCGGCGGTAAATTACCCCGGGTAGTTGTCAGTAAATTAGGAAAGAATTCAAATTATCCGCTATCTTTGTGGAGATAAGTGGGGTATTGGAAGAATGGTGGATTTCAGCTGTCCACGAAAGATTTGTGATATTGATAGGCTATATGTTCTCCCTTTTAACACACTGTACTCTCGCTTGTTTCTGTAATCAGGGGCAAATTTGATGAACTAATGCTCTTTTTTCATTTTCTATAATTATTATAATTATACAATTTGGCCTACATTTTCAATTTTATTTTAAAAGATCTAATATTTGCGATTGTTTGAATAGCGTCTGTATTTGGGGTACAGACCAAAGATCAAGAAAATTTTTATTTAACTGCAGTGACAATTAAAGTTTTATTTGATTCAGAACACAAGTTTACAAACCGTTTGATGTTTGTTTCTCAAGAGGAAAATTGAAATACATGATTTGTGGAAATACAATAAACATTTAATTCCGATATAAAATATATAATTCACGCACATTTGTACATTTTACTTTTTACTGATTTTTCAATTATTTTGACGACTTTAAACATACGATGAAAGAAATGAATTTCTATAAGCATATGAATGAAAAATTTAAGATATCGATATTAAAATATATTTTTTTCACTTGATATTGTCTATTGTATTACATAACTTTCACATTCATTTTATAAACTGTATATTGAGTTGTCTTTCTTCGTTCTTAACTCTTGGACATAAACTTAATGTCTTGACAATTTAAACATTCGAAGTCTTTAGTCTCAGAGAATATGTCATTTGACTCAAAATGATTGCACTGTTTCTTTATTTTTTCTTAATTGCAGAAATAATTTTTGTACAAACTTATAAACCAACATCTGGCAAATGATGACTGATGTGGTTACATGTACCATTCAAATGAAATTGATTTTTTTAATATATATTTGTTGTATGTTATAAATATGTTTTAAAAATGTCATATCAGGTCGACCAAACTGTTTTCAGTCTTCTCAACTCACACTGGGATTTTAAACTTAAAACGACGAAATTGTAAATTTGTTGATTTTTTATCTCACTACCATCTGTATTATATGTATGAGCATTTATGTTAATGTGTAGGCCAAACTTATCACCATTATATAGATTGATTTCACTTACAATAATTACATCACCATTATAAAGATTTCACTTACAATAATTACATCTGTAATGTTATCACTATTATAAAGATTTCACTTACAATAATTACATCTGTAATGTTATCACCATTATATAGATTTCACTTACAATAATTACATCACCATTATAAAGATTTCACTTACAATAATTACATCTGTAATGTTATCACCATTTTATAGATTTCACATACGATAATTACATCTGTAATGTTATCACCATTATATAGATTTCACATACAATAATTACATCACCATTATATAGATTTCACTTACAATAATTACATCACCATTATAAAGATTTCACTTACAATAATTACATCTGTAATGTTATCACTATTATAAAGATTTCATTTACGATAATTACATCTGTAATGTTATCACCATTATATAGATTTCACTTACAATAATTACATCTGTAATGTTATCACCATTATATAGATTTCACTTACAATAATTACATCTGTAATGTTATCACCATTATATAGATTTCACTTACAATAATTACATCTGAAATGTAATACACATGTACATTGTTCAGATTAAAAAGTTACTCTAATTTTTTGGAACCCCTTAGTTATGATCATATTTGTTAAGAAAACTTGCACACCTTTTCCGTCGTTGATTATATGACAGTTTTGCAAAGAATCCCCCCCCCCCAAAAAAAAACCCCAAACTCTTACCCCTTTTTAATCATTTTCCCATCAGCATAGGAACCAATTGATATCATAAAATAAATTTCAAAGAATTACTAAACATTTGATAAATTACCTTATATTCTTAATTGCTTCTAAAACACAATGTCCCACAGAAGTAGACAGGTACAGAGCAGGATTTTATGATGAGTTTATTTTTAACCCTGGTAGTATTCTAGAATTAGCCACTTATATTGATATCTTTCAATAACATTAATTCTGTATCAATTAGAACAAATATCCCAAACTATATCCGCATATTTCAGAACAGATCTCACAAGAAGTATACAACAGGTAAAGTAAGTTTTACTTATCATAAGATGTGTAACATTTTACAAGCTTTTTGATGAAAAGAACTGACATGCTATTTCTAACTTGCATCTAGTTTAGATTTATACACACAACAATGTGACTATCATCACATTTTGAATTAGTGGTCAATGAATGTCAATTTTTTTTCTTTTGTTTCTTTTTCAGAAATTATATCAATATAAATTTTGATCAGATAAGATGTTTTTTATTTCCTCCATGTCATTGGAGAGTATTTTGTGTATAAACATTTGTGAAACATTAAACTATAAAGTGAAAAAAAAAAAATATATATATATATATATATATATATATAGAGAGAGAGAGAGAGAGAGAGAGAGAGAGAGAGAGAAATTACAGTATTTCACAAGTTAAATCATAAATTTTCCTATCCTGTTTCATTAAAGCTACGTTTCGAGTATAAATAATTAAATCAAGGTACTTTTATTTATATAAATATACATTGGCATAATAACTTTATATGAAATATCCACAATAATATCTATTTATTATTCATCAATATAAATTGTTGCTTTACGACTAGTTTAAAAACATTTAAATTACTACAACATAACATACCAATAGATATGTGTACATAAGAAAAAAGAAAAGGGATATTAAGCTACCGTGGCTTACAGACCTGCTTTTAATGACCAAATTCTTTGGGGTGTCAATGCAGTGCATTTTTTGAAAGGTTAAATGGTTTTTTTTTCCAAAAAATATTAAAAGAAAACTTAATAGATTGTAAAAATAGCCTTTCTTTTTTTTCATGCATAAATCTAAATCTCTTACGTTTTGTAATTAAAGCAGACTGGCAAAATGTAAATTACCAGAAAAAGTTCGAGAGTATTATTTACATCCACAGAAAAATTTAATTTCATAAACTTTTATCTGCTGAGAGTAAACACTGCTCGGCGGTAACTAAGTTCTGATGAAGAGACAAGAATCTAGAGAGTTCAAGACCCGAACTTTTATTTGAAGGTTTCTAATTTGACTGTTTTATATTTTCCCCTCTAATGAAATTTCTTACTCAATGTCTTGTAAAAAGGAAGCTATCGGCATCAAAGAAGGAAAAGGGTGGCCCACCTAGCTAACGTGAGGTAGGTTCACAATTTTATTAAATCCATTTTGTTGTTATAATTATACATTTATGATGTAATTGTTAATACATTTAGGAACACCATACCTTACAGTTATATTTGTGTTTTAAGTAAATTGTATTTTAAGAAAAATTAATTTTTGGTTCATAAAATCATTTTATTTATACATAACACATATAATAATACTTGTATACCAAAAATAGAAGTCGGGTTAGATTCATGTACGTGTATGTTATGAAACATATATCTTTATTTCATCCACCAGTATTCGGACACTGGTAGATTGTTCATATACCGTTAGACTGGCTTTGTTTTACTGTGTAATTAAGTTTGACGATATCCTATCCACACCCCCACACCACCAACAAGCCGTCGGTACTTATTTGTCTGTCAGGGTGCTGCTTGTACTCTTTGGAACCATCATGTCTGAGAGTTGAGAAAAAACCTCACAAACTATATTTTAAAAAACCACTCACCTGCCGGCTCACTAATTCTGTGATCAATATCGGTCATTTTTAATGTTTCATTTATTGACAAATTATGTATAATTCTCTGTCTGTATCCCTTTTCGACACCTGGTATAATTACAGCATGGGTTAAACTTACGAATTATGTAGAGCCTAGAGCTCCTTTTTCTTTATGATCTGAGTAATATTTCAGAAAAAAGTTCATTTACATTTCGGAAGAACACTAACTTAAAGGCTTTGTTCTAAAATTCAATAATTTTTTCTACAAGTATCTTTTTCATCAGATGTATTTTTGGCAAAAGTTTACCAGATAACCCTTTTCTTTATAAATAAAAAACTAGGATGTTTTATGTTAGTTTTTAAATATGTAATGTGATCCATTTGATACCAAAAGCATACATTGTAGGCATGTTGTAAGAAAACTTGACGGATGTGACTACGCGTATCTATGCAAATTCTATATTTCCAAATTATCCCCATATTTAAAAAGAATTATAAAAATCATTACAAATCAGCAATGTAAATTTAAGGAGTAGTCTACATATTGTTTTGAAGTGAAATCAAAATAACTTCATAGAAAACTTATCTTAAATATCATTATATGCTGAATAACAACTGAATGGCAATTCCAAATAATAAGCAAACTAATAGGTTTTATTTTAATAAATAAAATATGGTAAGCCTCATTTTCGTTCATAGTTTTCTTTCCCTACAAAATTCCGCCTCTTGCAGTCTTTCAAGTATCGACATCCCTCTAAACCCTTCAATTGAACTGTGGTGTTCCAAATGTCATAACCCTAGTGGCTGGGTACAAATGCCACAGATTCTCGGTCAGGGGTCCGAAACGGTCTGGAGTCAATTTGGTTATGGGGGCTGGGACCAAAATTTACTACTGTTAATAATTATATTTTGGTCCATTCTGCGAGAAACACTAAGCAAAGGGGTAAGATTCCTCAATGGAAGATTCGGTCTTAGTTTGCCTGATATTGTCCTGAACGTCGTGATATCTGACATGTTACATAAGACGCTAAGTTAAAGACAAAGGGTACACCAGTGCATGAGAAACAAGAGAAGCCATCAAAACATTAGCCGAATTGGCATGAGTGAATTTTGTTTAATTTATCTAATTATTTTATCCAAAAGCAATATTTGAAATAGTTCCCTTCAAGATGAGGTGTGTGGGATAGTGCCACGGGTTCTAAATTGAGCATAAATTGGTCTGGCGCATTCCTTCTATAAGTAATTGAAAACAATTTAATTTAAATGCTTTTATAAATGATTTCTTTAGATGTTTGTTGATTTTAATGTTTTTGTGTGTGTGAAAATCCACCAAATGAGATAATCCATTAAAAACCTTCATTTAAATTTCATCAAACCGTATCATCGCACGCATGCAAAAATATATGTACAAATATGTTTGTTTTGTATAGGTGATATGTTGTGATAACAATAAAAATCAACTGATTCTTCAATAGGAATAAGATGACCAATTTCCCGGCAAATTTATTTCCAAGAATGCCAGGAATGGTTTTTGAATGCTTGGTCGCGTTAGCTATCTACTGAGAGTCTGAATCCCACCCTTTGTACAGGCGATTGAATTAAAGTTTTGTCATGGGTACAGATGAAAAGCAAAGCTCCTATAACCTAGTTTGTGGCGGTCATAAATCTTTAATTTTTACTGAAATCCAATGGAATTTTTATTTGTCGGATTGCTCCACTATATCACATAGAGTCTTGATAGAACCATGCACAAAAACTATAAAACTTGCACCACAGAGTGACGAAGCATTTATTGATGTACTCATTCAGACAGCCTTCTTGTGTCTGACGGAATATATGTTGCTCTAATCTATGAGAGAGAGAGAGAGAGAGAGAGAGAGAGAGAGAGAGAGAGAGAGAGATTTTCTTCATTGATATTGCACGATGTGTAGATTACATTTTCGTATTTTTTTTTATCAAAAGCGTACTTGATGATCCTATAAAATCGTATGTTACACACATTTTAGGAAAAAGTTTGTTTAACTGTCAATATTCTATTTGTTATTTGAAGTACCCAGTCTGATTGCTATTTGGGTTAACATCATTTCCCCTGATTTCTGTTGATTTTTCTTACATTTATAAACAAGTGGTTAGGGTAGCTAGAGTGGCACTTATATGTTGGTATATTGTGTCACAGATAGACCCCTTCATACGCGGTACCGGGCACCTCATCGAAAGACAACTCATCGAATGCGACAACTCATCGAAAGTCAACTAATCGAAAGTAAAACTCACCGACGCGACACGTCAACGAAAGACAACTTCATACGATCAGTCTTCTTTGGCACAGGCGTGGGGTGTCTAAATGTTTGTTTTACGATATGTTAAACAAACTTAATTATAATATAGTGAAATGTGGAGATACACATAACTTCAACGGATCACATGCCTTGCCAATATTGACCACAACAAAACTAAAACCTTGTCAAAAACAACAATTTATGTTTTATCTTAACTGTGTAGAAAGAATATCAATATGTGCTTGCTGTA
The DNA here is from genome assembly GCA_020458035.1 of Magallana ariakensis. Taxonomy (NCBI): domain Eukaryota; kingdom Metazoa; phylum Mollusca; class Bivalvia; order Ostreida; family Ostreidae; genus Magallana; species Magallana ariakensis. Next base: position 9,419,126 of record CM035815.1, read on the forward strand.
CTTAGTGATATGGCTGTACTTACAAGGTTACTAACACATGGTGAACGATACATGTACTTGAGGCTACCTCCACGTATGACATCATCAAGATTGACAAATACTTTAAATCCATGGTGTGATGTGCTTGCACTTGAGAGTTATTGTAATATGTTCGTCTACCCCATCCACAGGTGTAAGCTTTTAACATAATAGTTTCGTTTCAAGATTATTATCTTGATTTATGAATTTCAGGTATTATCGTGTTTTGAAAATAATGAAATAAAATTTACATAGAAAAGAAAATCATAAGCGAACGAAGGAAGCAAGCACCGTATCTCATTCTCACGCTGAAACTCTTGTATACTGAGTGAGAGGGTACTCGGAATATTGACCGTGGGCGCGTATTCATATTTCTACGCAATAGTGTTACATAAAATGTATTTAAACTTTGCCCTTTAAACTTGTCGTACTATTATTGGAATACTTTCTTATTTCAAAACAATTTTTTTGCTGTATCTTTGGTTATCTGCTGTTACTTGATACTGTGTCCTCAACGTGAAATTGATTATAAGGAAAGAATGATTTGAGAACAAACAAACCGATCAACATATTTTTACAGTACACCTATTATACAGTTTCTGTTCGTTATACAGTGATACATGTACATGTATGATTGTAAAAACAATAACATTTTGTAAATTATATATGCACGCATTATCAAAATTAAAAATTACGACCACTTTTACAGGATTTGAAGTAGTACATGTAGATGTTTATAACGTTCACCGCCAAATTCCTACGCAGTGCTTAAGAATTTCTCCATGAACAAAAATCATTTTGAAATGATCATTCAGTTTTCATTTATAAGACCACTTTGCACATAAATGAAGCAGGCGCAACAAAATCATTGAGTTATGCTGCCTGATGTTCTTATTGACACAAACTGAACAAGGAAAAACCCTCGTCATCTAAGATCGTCTGTGACGTCATTTCTCTTCGAATGCCTTATCTGTGGTCCTGTCTATATTTTAAAATTGTTGTTTGGTACGCAGAAAACAACTTGTATACATCATTTATTAGGGGAAATGGTATATAATCACCATTAAAATTTTATCACAAAAAACTTGTTAATTTCTTGGCAGTACACACCGGCTCCCCTAGATACCGTTCACCGCACAAGTAATTAAAATCACAAATTTAATCAACGATCTGGCCTCGAGCGTACAGCGAAATGTTGTTAAAGATATTGACGGGTGTTTTATTCCGGAATTCAAAAAGACACTTATAATCCACTTGTATACCTCCTCAATATTTTAACATCCTCATTTTATGCCAGAAGTTAAGATTTTCCTGGTGATAAAGTTTATACTGTTAATTACGATACCTGCGTCCAATAATGCACGTTAAGATCTCAAAATGAATTTCTCAGTAGATTGATATAAAGCTGATATCCGACTTCATATCCGTCGGTTCAGTGAATGCCATTAAGATTCCCGCTATCAATTCTTCCCATTGGTATACCGGCGAAGATTTATGAAAAATTCTGAAAGGTTAATAAGATTTCATCACTGAGAACACGAACCACATCAAGTATTCCCTAAATCCCCCAGTAGCCCCCGCTCCAAATAATTCTTAGATAAATGGCTTCAATAACGCGCTAAAATGCAATTGAAATGCCATTATTCCATGACGATTTTAAAATAAAGATATTTCCAATTTGACTGCCTTGGATGATTTATGGTAGGCTTTAAAAATTTGAGCTATCAGATGAATACGTTTACAAATATTTGTCGTTTAGATACTCAAATTCGTTTCTTGCATTTCCCCTCATCTTTATCACTCTGCAAGCGTAAACTTAACAGCATATAGATAGTATATAACCTATCACGCTCAGCAAATAACGATTCTTCTAGATCTAAATAAAGATTATTGATTTTTGTCAGAAAGAGAAATTTATCATGATGAAAAAATTGGATATGCAATAAGCCATGGTGTTGATTCCTTAGCTGTAACCTTTATCGTCTTTTTGGGGGGTGGGGGGGGGGGGTGGGACCGGGGAGGCGAATAAATGTCATATGTAACCGGACTAATGGCAGGAATCCACTCTTTTTTTTACGAAAAAACAAACGAGATAAAGATATTTGTGGAGGAAAAAAAATGTATCAATGAAACAAAATTTGTACATCTACCCAGTGTGATGGCAGTTCTCATTGTCTTTTGTCGGCTTTACAAACAAAATATGATAATCATTAATAACACTTGAAGATGAGTTGTGTTTCTTCGTTCACTCAAATGTCTTCAATACAAACCCACATTTCAGTCCAAATCGTTCAAACTGCTATCATTGTCTTGATCATATCATGCAAACTTATCAGCATATCCCAGACTAAAAGCTCGACAAATTGATGTTTGAGTCTTTGAGCAATACGATGGTTTCCAAACCAGGCCAACCAAAATGATTAGTTGATTGTAGTTCATCGTAAGTTGTTGGATTTTTTCCACATTGAGATGATTACAAGTAATTTACTGATTAAAAAAATATTTGAATTTAATTAGTTTGTTATTTTATATTCTCTAAAAGTTAGTCTACGAAAATTTTAGCTAAAGAAATTCAACATCCCTATAGTGTTATTATCGTTCTAGATTTTATTTCAGTATGATACAAATGTTGAGTGATACCGATATATGGTATCATTGATAAAAGATAAGAAAAAAGTCATATTTTTTTTCTGGTACATCTAAAGTAACAGTTTAATTATAAATAAATAAAATATATAAATAAAAAGTACAATTATAAACATAATTGTAAACTAAATTATAATTTTTCAATTTCATTTCACTTTGAGGCTATACTATTTAATGAGGTTTTCAGTACAATAATCTACGCACAATGTATAGCGAATCACAAAACCTCTCACCGTTCTTCGCAAACATTTCAAAAGTAAAAGACGAACACAAATCAGCATTATTTAATTAGAAATTTGTAGTGTCTTGATGTGTGTGATACTTGGTCTGTTGTTGATATTCTCCCTGCCAGGAAATCTCTGAAACAAGCTAGAATGTGAGGAAAGAGGATTCCACTGGCAAACTCTATCCGTGGTCTTTCTGCCTCATTAATCAAAGCAAAATACCTGCTGTTTTAACAACAATATTTTGAAATTCTTTGGTATGAGGTAACTTTTTTTGATTGCCCATACTTTCTCTCTGATAAATTCTTGATACGGTTTGTTTTGTCTTCTGAAGAATTTCGGTCGTGTTGGAACATTCAACAAGGTTAAAACATTTTTATAGGTACTTCTCATCAGTACTCTAATTTGTATTCAACTTTGATATCAATGGACCTTCCAGGAAATAAAGAAGTTGCTTATTATTATTTTTTTTTATTATTAAAGGTCAGTTCTTTTATCGTCCGCTTCCTGTCATCCATTCAAATAATTCTGCACATGACAAAGCTATAGAATGATTTTTATTTTGGAGGGGGGTGGTGGTGGCAATTTTTTGTTAACATAAGGAAATTATTTTTAATTTAATTAACATTACAACAAATATAAGATATTGTCCATCTTTTAACAAAGGTATTCACGGCTTTTGAAATTTATCTGAAGCAACAGAGCGAAAAGCATTTGCAGATAGCATAACTTTAGATTTTTAATTCATAAGCGTCTGTTGTTGATTTTTTATCGAAAAGAACGCATTAAAATTGATAAATGAAACAATAATAAATATGCAATTAATTTGGCTCCTTTAAGTGTTTGTATATATCAAAATAACTGTTTACATCCCTTCTTTCGTTTCACGATTTCTTTGTCTTACATAATCTCTATTGGAAAATTTGACTTAATCTAAAATTTGCCAAGCAAGCCAAATTTTGTAACGAATGACCGAAATACCCTCTCGCCTCGAACTTAGTGTGAACATATATCAAAGAGCAGAAATAAGAAAAAGAACCTTCATATTGCTGAGATCAAACGCAATAGGAAGCAAGGTGTTTCTGATTCCTAGTGAACTATCGTAAAAACTGAAGGTCTAAGTTTAATTTACTCAACGAACAGCGTGAAGTTGAAAAGAACTCAAGTGTCGCAAACACGTGCAAATGTCAATTCCAAAGTCTTTGGTGGTGACCGTTAATTTGCATTTTTGCAAAAATCATGTCGTTCATTGATATGCATGGAAATCTGGTAAAAACTAGAGTGAGAAAGCAGGTATTTATACGAAAGTTTGTGAGTAGCATGAGCACAAGTTGGCAATAGGGAGCTATTTTTATTTTCAGGTAAGAATTTATATTGGAACGGTTTAGTTCAAATGAGTGTTTCTACCATAATTTAAATTTAAAAAAAAAACTATAACTGTGCTGTTAACTGTTGTCCAAATTCTAAATCAATTATCAAATGTAACTAAGATAAAAAAAATACTTTCCATAAATACAATGAAGTTGCTGATCCCCTTTGCTCTATTTGCACTAAAAGTAAAACAATTGCATTGACGATAAAGAGTTGATATACGAGATAATTTCTATAAAGGGAATATGATGGCAGTATTTGGTGTGCAGTTAGGATTATCTAAAGCTTAGGTCTGATCATAAACCTAAATAAGGCTAGACTCCGAGGCCAGATAGAGAGTTAAATGTCCTGAAAAAAAAATGCAGTTTTTAGGAAGGTGACCAGAATAGTCTGCTATTGAAAGGTGACCAATCAATTTTAAATCCTGCTTGCGCAAATAATATATGCGATATTTTCTAACATTTCATTTAAAAATTGATAATTAAAATCGAAAAGTTTTGGAATTTAAGTCTTTGTAAAAGAAACCAATTGATTAAAAAATGTACTAGCACTTAAACTTCAATTTTAGTAACTCAATATTTGTCACTGCCAAAAAGCATAACAGCATCATTTATTAATTGCTGATGAAATCATACTTTGGTAGCTAGAGACAATCCTGTTTGTAGATCAAGTTGGTCTGTGTACATGCCGTTGTTTTTATTTATACCCCCACACCAGCATATGTGACATACCTGTGTTATTATACCAGTAGAGGGATGTTCAGAATTATTCAAATAATAGCAGACAGTAGAGGAGGACCTCTCTGCACAACCTTTCAGAGGTCACCTGACACAGGTTTTAACACCCTGTTATCTCGCTGATGCACTGATCGCAGCTCCAAAGTCTCCGGTCAAACAATCGGCATTCCGCAAACACCGGTTCTGGGGCCGTCTCCGCGGCCCATTGCTATGTTAATCGGACATAGAGCGTCGAAAAAGACGCTTCTCTAGGTATTTGTGTTGCCACCTAGAGTTCCCTGCAAACGAGCAATTAGTCCCGCTCCCCACAGGACGATCTTTTTGATGCTTGTCTTTGTTTCTCTAAACAAGAAGCTTATAGGTTAAAACTTGCGAGGATGCTTGGAACGTTCGTCTATCGTTGATCCATTTATCAGACCAAGCACTTATGGTAAAAGAAAACATTACTTTATCGAATCGCCTGTTTTACATAGTTATTTATGAATGGAAACATTTACTGTGGGTCTTCTTCGGTTTCTCGTCATCAAGACACTACGGTTGTTTGTTATTTTTGGTTACTGATTTTGTATATGTAACAACAGAACACAGGTGAATTTAATATGTTTCCAATCAAACTTCTTTGTAAATTTGATTTAAGATTTAAGACTTTCTACCGCTCGGAACAACACCGGACACAATGACGTACATTTTGCCGAAATGTAACCAAAACGTAACTCATTCTCCTGTACGAGTTTGACATTGACCTACTAAGGCCAACTTTTTAAAAATAAATCGAAGTGAGCACTATATGGTGATTAGATTACAATTAATTTAAGATGTCTGCACATGGTGACCCAGATTAATGCTATCTATCCTAGTTAAATTTTCTAGCCGGAAATTGGTATTCTAGATGTATAACTCCAACCAAACCGTTACGAGTAACGTGTATTTTAAAGTTTTTATTTTGACCAGAAACCTGTACGGTCAAGGTCATGATATAAACCAATGTACTTTCAACATATGATTTCTTTATGCAAACACTGGAAAACGCGGAGACACTTTAAAATGTCAGCAGATGTAGGACTAAAAGGAAACGTTAAATAGCATCTAAACATATATCTAATTATGCATTCAATATCAACAATTAATTTTCAAAATGACGTTAATTTGTACACAAATAAAATGTAACGTCAAGCGGATTAATACGTTTTGTAGGCGAGGTTGGCAAGTTCTCCTATATATGAATTTGTTAAGCCAATCCAATAAGGCGTTTCAACTAGAGTTAAATTATTAAAAAAATGATTTCATTTAGGTTACATTGCGGTACCTACAAGACTGGCTAAAACAAACGAGTATATCGTATAATAAACGTTGTTCGGGTCACAATGAGACTTGCATCAAACACGTAACAATCAATTTGACGTTTTACCTTACCTTGTTCAAGTGACTGTCAAACTTTAGATCAAATTGCCTTCTTATTTTTAGCAATTGATATCAGAAAATTAAAATTTTGAAGGAATGTATTCAATAGAAATCCTCTGAACTTTGTTGAAACCGGGGTAGAACGGTTTTCGTTATTTAAAGTGTAAACTGTCCAAACCAAGTTTATACTCGTATAAATTGGGAAGCATTTAAACTCATCTCATTTCTTAAATATATTTTTTATTGGTCAGTTCATGAAACCTTTCAAATTATATACAAATATCACTCTGCCGTACTTCACCAATAAATTAGTTATAAGATATGACCTTAAAAGTATATTTAGCTTTAAAAGATAATATACATCGCCCATGTATGAGGGCCCTTTTTGTTGGAAACATTTTTATTGTTGAGTTAAAAAGCTTTTTAAACATTAAAATGTTGAAAAGCAAGTGTACATATTTATTTGTATCAGTATATGTTTAAAAAGAAAAAAAACGACAACTTCACATGTCTTGCTTTGTAAGTTTGTTGATCTCATTGGTGCTATAATGACAGAACTGAGCTTTTACGTGTATGTATTAAAATAATCAATATAATTTTTTTTTGCTCAAAGGGTACGTTTTGGGTATATTGTAGGGTATTTGTATTAATTTAACATACATGTAGTTGTATTTGGACAAATATATCAATTAAATCAATCAGTTAAACATGGCAAAAATATCAAGTTGCTGTAATCCACTATATTGCAATTACGCAGTGTTAAACTAATATATGTTGCTGCCTTACAATTACTTTAATAAATATGATTATGGCGAATACTGCGTACGAACTCGACAATAAAATTTGTTACCTATAAGCTAACGTACAAGTATTTATTTTGTATGTATATTTTTTGCCATGTGTTATATATATTTAAGAAGTTCATTACATATGGACGTTAAATTCTTATATATATTTTTTTAAAATTACTGACACACTTGAACTTCTTAATTAAGAAGCGAATATTTTTAAAACCGAAAAGTATTTTTGACATATGTTAAAATTCGATACATTTTTTTTAAATTTGTAATTTTTTTAAAAGGGTATTAAAACTTTTTTAAAGTTTATAAATAAATAAAATGATATTATATTGATATTCCTCCTTTTCATTGTATTAATTTCCTATTTGAAACAAATGATACATGTACAATTAATGTCAATTGTTTTAATGAAAGTTGCAATTGAATTATATCACGGGAAGATACGCGATTTTAAAAATTATTGATAAACGTTTTTTACCTGATCAGGTGTTTACGTAAAAAAAAAACCCACCAAAGTTTTAGTTCATGAAATCGAAATTTCAAAATCTTTAATTTTATAATGCAACTTAAATTGATCTACATACGAAATAAGACTCGAATATGTTTTATTTAAATACAATAAATAAGTTTACACAAGATCATTTAACCTGTACAGGTTATATATTTATATTAAATTGTACATGTGTTAAACTAAAAATTAATACCAACAGTATTCTTCTAAATCATGTTTTTTCCCTGTCAATTATAAACAACAACGAATAATATTATTAATAAAATTGGTGCAGTAATTGGTATTTTGTTACCAGTATCTACGATATTGTTTATAACTTATAAAAATTAATACATTTTTCTCGGAATCAAAAAAAGTAAATTAATAATTTATTATTCTAAAGAAAAGTTTATACAAGACAGAGACACGGTGCTTGAAAAATCTCTAACACATTTACCAAAAAGTTATGTTTCGACCGAAACCATGCAAAACATTTATTATTATTGTTTTTGCACAAACTATTCTCATGACACATATATATGATCAATAGATATACTATAATATTAGATTTTTAAATGTTATATTTATTCTGATTATCTTTAAAAATCACAGAAGTGTAACCTTATTTAAAACGCTTATACGTAAATGAATAAATCGTAGGATGATGCGATTTGCAATTAAGCTATAAATTAACAAAATTCAAAGCACCCCTTTTTAAACTAGGAAGAAAGATACACGGAATTGAAAAATCTTGAAACACTTTTTTCCTCTTGAATTAATGGCATTAACTTGTCTGACTAGGTACACAAGCACTCCTTCTGTTTTAGACCTTAAATGTATGTAGTTTTATGAGCATACAACTGTAGAAAACAAACATGAAATTGTAAGTTGTTATATGACACATTTTAACGAGTACTCTGTAGAACAAACAAGTTCCACACCCAAGTTCTTAATATGACTCAAGGCTGCGCCTTGAGCGCCCCCGTATCCCGGAGATTGTGCACTTACGAAGGTGATTAGCATTCATCCTGCTCTTCATGATTTGCATTTCGAAACAAAAGGTGCCACATTATTTCTTTATTGACGCGATTTCATAGAACTGCCAACCATCATGTCAAAGATATAGTCTGATTAAATTTCTGATATTCTGCGTTCCATTCTACTTTTAAACCAAAAGAACAGATATGAACTCTGTTTTTTTCGCAGGTTTCTTGAATACATATTCAGAGGATTTAGATTATATCATGCTATTGTTTGACATTCTTCTAACAATAAAAAGAAACAAAGTTTTATGCCCGATATCTTTTATTATTTTTACATGAGGTGTCGTTGTTTTAAGGCATTTATTACACAATTTTAAGTATAGAAATTGATTTGTCTGTTTCATAAAGATAATATTATGTCGTTTTCATATTTCAGACAAACAATGATTTTTTTTACAAGAACACAATACACAATATGCCAATATTTATCAAAATTTCATGAGAAAAACTAGTTTTACTTGTTTTCCATACGTAAAATAAAATCCAAAAACATATATATTCCGATTTTTTAAAACCAAACTACCGATTTTATTGAAAAAGTTGGGATTTTTTTATGAATACAATATTTAAAATATAAATATAAATCGACATTTTCATAAATGAATTTATGATTAAGTAATAGTCAAATGGAGCCATTGGAAGATGAAATAAGTATTATTACATTAGATATGCTGGGGGTGTGGAATTTGTCTTCTCGTTACGTCAGTAAGTATTCACTTTAGTTTAGTGTTACTCGATGGCCCGCGAACACAAAAACAGTGTACTCGGGCATTTACTAAGTACTCTGGCAACAGGAATTTTCACTCCTTGACAGAAATAAGTCTTTTAACATTTGTTTCACCAGTATGTTGATACTTGCTCAGATGTACATGTTCTCTTTTGATTTGTAAACGAGTTGTTCAGCAAGTCGGTAAGCAGTTATGACTATTTTGTTACTGTATTCGTACATTATTTTGTAAATTGATTTCACCAGGTAAGGTCATTATGTTTAGTTACAGTGAGTATGCAATGATAGTAAAGTAAAGATTGTTACATTATAAAGTATCCCTCTCGTTTGTCTTGTAGTGATACTTTACTGTGAAGAATGTTCACTGTGAACTCAGCTATATCTCTCAGGGTTTATTCCTATAATCATCTATTAATTGTTCTTTGTCTTTTAATGAGTCTTAGGTAATGTAACACTCTTCTGCTTTTAGGCAACTTTTCCAATAAGTTGAACAAATTTGTATATGATTAGGCTTAGGCTATATTTACCCTATATTTACCCTCTCCATATAACTAAAAAAATTAAATTTATTACGGTAGATTCGAACCCTATTAATGGCAAACACAATCTCAGGAAGCTACACCAATTAAGGCGTGTTTGATTTTAGAGAAAACCGTCGTTCCTTTATTGTCGTTCAGTTAACAATAATTATACTCAAAGAACATCAATGTGATAAAATTAGAAATCAGCTTTGATTGGCGATTGGCCGTCATTGACCAACTCACAGCATATCGCTTAGATCTAAAGCAAACAGGATCATGCCAAGCTTTATAGTCATTTCTGTATTTTCAGAGACTGGAGTTTGATGTCTCGTTCCTTCAAATATTTATTCAATATTTATAGTTCTGATAAAGTACATTGTATAAATACAGTCTGTTCATAAAAAGTTGCATTTGCTTCTTGTAGAATGTTATATTAATCAATAAAAACGGACTCTATTTTATATATTTTCAAAAAAATCCCTTAGGTTTTAATACATAACTATGTGGATATATGAAGGAGCGGTACATCTAAACCATATACAAATTTTAGGATACCTCCCCCTCCCCTCCCTTTTCCCTCACCCACGTCAATTAACACAAAATAAGAAAAAAAAATACCCCATATAAAGCTTTTAATGCGCTTGCTCTCACAATGAAATCATATCAAAACTCTTTTCTTTTCTCTTATTTCCGTCAAAACTACATTTACAATACATGTACCTTTAAAGAGAAACTTTTTTTAGGTGCGCAGGATAATCACGCAGCTTTGTGCGATATTCCTTGACATTCGAGTAAATTTTTTGTCTTGTTGAGACAATAAGGCATGTCATACTCTAGTTAAAACATTTCCTTGACATTGTCTTTGCTAACAAACAGGTTCAATGAAATGAGACAAAAAATTTCGATGTAATTCATTCTCGTCAAGACACCTGCAACAGACACTGCTCAACATCAATCGAATCTTAAATCACGTGACATACAATGCATTAATCTATGTCATAAATATTCTGCAGAAGAAGTGTTTCATTTCATATATCTCATCTGGCTGACTTTTTGTTCTCAAGCTAGTTACATGTTGTAATATTTGATATAGGCTTCCGATGCAAAGTTAACGATTTGTATACTGTATTTGGAAGACGTATAAATTAGATAAAAGCCCGTCAATTTATTGCTGAGTCTACCCATGACGGACCACCCAAACTCGATCCTATAGGTGTTTGAAAACCTTTTATCCTTTTAACCTTTTTCTGTTTTCAGGCGTTTAAACTTTTATGTATGGTTTCGCTAAAAAGAATGATGCCGAACTTAAGGATGTCATACTTTTTTCGTTCTGTAATTGTATGTGACTAAAGTACATGTTATAAATTTCTCTTAAAAATTAAATAAAATCAATATGAACATTTTTTTTAATTTTATTATTTTATAAATTGTTAAGGTACTAATAGTGTTTAAAATTTACTCTATTGGGTACCGAAGTACAAACAAAAATCAGTACAAGGTCAAATCGACAAAACTTCTGTTGTACTCGATTCTAGACAGAAATGGAATTCACTCAACAAATATTTTTTAATAAGCAGTCCTTCTTCGTCTTTACAGTAGGAATATTGGTTTCATAACTTCATAACTTCAAAACATATTTCTTTGGCCAAAGTATTCTATCACAAATTTTAGATCTATTTTTACAAATAATAGAGTTCTTGAGGTTATAATGAAGATGTTTATCAAATATCATTGTGCAAAATAAAAATATTTGATAATTTTCTGGACAAACAAATGATTACAGGCATACTTTACTGCAGGTTATCTTTGACCATTGGTATGAATGGTTTTAATTTCTCAACAGTTTATAATCTATAAATTGAATACAGCATGTTGTGAAGTATTTAATAACAAGACAAAAATGTAGCTAACATCATAGAATTAATTTGTTAATTAGAACTCTGATACTCTCCTTGAACAGTTATAAAAGTTTGTTTTACTCATTCAAAAATCACGTGTTTGAAACCTCTCTAAAGTTATCACTCAACACAGAAATTTAATTTAAAAAGGACCAATAATTTGAAATTTTAATTTTACATTAAAACTTGTTAAATGGAGAAAAATAATAAAATTTAAACCAGAGAAATACTATGGTTATAATAATATACATGTTTTTATTTATGCTAAGCTTATTCTATCATTCAGAGAAACTCATATACTACTGAATAATAGTCTGGATTTAAAATAAATTGAAGATGAAAACAATGTATATTTTGAGATTTAATATGTATGCATTAGGATTCGATAAGTTTCAAAGCAAGTGTATACCCCAAGTTTCCACATGATTTGTCATTATAACTGTGATAAAAATCTTGTCATGTATTGGGTCATATTCCCCTATAGAGACGTTTACAAGGACTGACCATACTTTTGTGTTTCATATTTATAACTAAATACAACAGATTCATTTTTACCATTTATTTTAATTAAGTTAACATCTACTACAATGAATATATGATGCCCTTGATCTGTCCCAAACCATCAACGTCAATCATCGGTCCTGAAATAGAATTAGAGGCACAATTATGTCTTCTAAACGCACCTAAATGTGTTAAAAACCACCTAAATGTGCTAATGATATTTGAAAGGTGTTTGAACAATAGGAAACAAAATGAAAAACACTAAAACGATGATTCAATGTGACGTCATTGCGCGGGGTGCAGACATAATACATCAGGTTTTAATTTAACAGGTGATCTCTAAATGTACAAAGAATTATTTCAATATGACATTATGGTTTGTTCCACCTCACATGCTGTTTTCAGAGTTGGGTGCAATCAGTTTTAACACAGAACATTTTTGAAACGAACTAGCATGCAATATGATAACGATATAATATTTTCCCTAACTGATAAACGGGAGAGTGTTTCGCTAGCAACTAATTAAAGGAATAAAATGTTCAAAAACAGTTCGCGGGTACTCGTAATTAAAATCTTGCCATGCTAGACGTGGGAACCTGAACCAAAGGGTAATGATTCGGACACCGTTTAGATGCTTATCTGAGCACTAAGGTCTTTGCTTCTAGCACCCGCACATCTTCAAACGGGCCGATTGTTTACTGTTAAATTTATCTTTTTGTACACAGAACAGGGAACATACACGATCCTAACAACTTTTTATCTCCTAATAATATGTGAAGGATGTTTCAACTCGAGTGAAGGAATAATAATTCATGATGTCTCCCTAGTTTAGCCCTTTTAGTGGTTATTATTTATTTGAGTGGAATATGGAATAGAATATCTGAAAACCTGTATCATATACGTACAATTGTATCTCGAGGTATGTATCGACCATCGACTGCTTTGTATTTTATTTCAAAAATAGATTAATTTGTACAAAAATCAATCGATTTTGTAGGTGTAAATTGAGCAATATGCACCAGGCAGTAAATTTCTGTTTAAAAAAAATTCATGTTCTAATGTAAAACACAAGTAGAATAATTTTTACTGGTAACTGTCGTTTGTTACGTGCAAGGACCTATTCAATCCCTGAAGAATAACTTGTTAGAGAAGTTGTTAGAGAGTCAGAATAAATAGTCCAAATCAAGCTATAATCAGACCATAGTATAAAGAAAATCTGTGGTACTTTTTAATAGAATACTCTCGATACAATATTTCTGAATGAAATAAATTTGTTTATAGAATTTCTCTTAATTCAAACTTGATATATTTGAGTGTGACACAAAGGTATTAATTCTCTTTCAGACGATGGTCACTTATTGAGGGCTTTGACACAGCGATAATTAAAGTTTACTTTTCGTATGTGTCGCAAAGTTTTCGTCTTTTAGTGCGATTTAAATTGTTTATTTTCACTTAAACTACTTCAATATGTATCAAAAGTATACGTTTCATCAATTAATTTTGAAAAAGGTGTCTTTAAATCCGAGTGTATTTCTGATAGCAGATCAAACTAATTGAATAGTAAACCAATATGGTTCTATCTACAGGTGGGCTTAAGGGGTACTGCAAGGGAATCCGTTTGTCTGGTACTTGAAGTACTCAGATGAGTCTAGAATTCTTGAAATCTGAACTATAAATACTCTAAGTTCCACTGTCTGGTTATGAATTATATTACATATGGTATCTATTATTGCTTTGAAATTTTCTGTTATATTGGGGGGAAAAGATTAAATCTTGAAGCTCTAGGATACGTATAAAGGTGAGTAAAAGTAAGGGTCATCTCTAGACGTATCCATTTTGGTTCTTGTCTGTGAACACATATGTATTAGAGAATATATTCATATCTGGGTCTTTCTTAAGGGACAATGTGGGGTCAAGAACTTTCTGATTATAAGTAGATACATAACATCAGACAGTGTCTCCCAAGGGTTCTATATGACACCTGGGAAAGGTAATGGAGAATCATTTTCAGTTTCTGCTGAATTTGCTCACTGGAATTTTGTTACTTTTTCAATGAATCTAATATTGAAACTTGTCTTTCACATCAGTGACTTTTCTTGTTCGATGGGATTGATTAAGAAATTTAATGACCTTTTTATTAAGTTTTGGGACAAAATGAAGAAGTGTATGTAAATATTTTCTGAAGAAATGTTTTTTAACTCATGTGTTTGATTCTAATTTTATGAGAGTTTCAGATGACTAAAATCTCCTCAAACTATCTGAAGCATTAAGAACTGCTTTAAAAAATCTAATCAATTCCATTGAAGAAGTGCAAAATACCCTGTAAAATAACATTAATCAAAAAATATAAGAACTTCAAAGACCCTAAAACTGGGTGGCTTTGACGCTTGACAGATATCAGACGTTCATACGAGGACATCCGACCTGCTCATTCAGACATTCAGAATCATTGTTTTCTTTTCTCTTCTAAATGTCCAACTTGTGCACCATCAAGAAATTCCCATCAAAGAGGATTTATTTATCAATTATTTTAAGTTCTTAAGGATCGGTTTAAAAAAAAAAGGTGACAAAAAAGAGGTAAGGCTGATTTACATACGTTTGACTAGATGTGGTTAGTTTTATTTCTTTGTACGTGTAGAAAGGGAGATATCGGATACTGACAGATGTGTCGTACCTCTTGTAGTTCCGATTCTCGGGTAATGAGCCCATAAATCCCATGTAAATTGTTTTAATCAACTTTAAAAAGCCGTAATCGCTTTACAAATTGACCTTTTCCAATTAGGACACACAAACGGGATCATCGCTTTGTCAGGAACAGGTCTACAATCAGGGTAAGATGAATCTCGTGGGTCACCAACTTAAAAGAGATAGTTAAATGTAGCAAAAAATTTAATGCCAATTCTAAAAATCGCTTTACCACCCCAAGTTCAAGTATTTGTATCGTAGAACATCAATGGGAATGGTGTCTCGCAGCGACAATTTAACAGATGTTATGATTATTGGAAATTGCATTCCGCCAAAAAAAATCGTTATTTGAAAAGCATATACTGTCATTATAATGTCTCATAATCTTTTCAGACTTTTCATCAGATTGGCCGAATTCAAACGTGAAGATAGCAACATGTCACCGGAACTGCACACGAGAGCAACATGTATAAGTGAAAACCGAGGAGAGAAAACCACATGAAAAGGGAGCTCTTTAGGCACCTCATTATGTGAACCACATGAAAAAATAAGATGACGACCCTATCAATATGGGGAACACTTTAATAGTGATATTTTTCAACAATTATTTTTAGAGGAAGTCTGATACACGCGTTGTGATGAGTCCTGACATTTCGCCAGGAACGGGAGCTAGTGCGCTGCGTCCAAGATGAATTTCACATAATGAATGTGTAAATGTTAAAATAAATGTGTATGATTGACACTTTTCCGGAAGTGCAGTTACGATTGTTTATGTTTCGAAAGTCAGACTGCTTGATTGAATTTTAAACATTTCTACATGATACTGCATATTTGTAAATATTACTGAAAGACCTGTAGACATATTTATTTCGAGGATTTTCCAAGTTGTTACGTAAATTATAGAACCGACTTTGGTGGTTTCTTTGATTCATGGTGGAGAGCAAGAAATCTATTCGATTCTGAGAAAAAGAAAATAAGATAGTTTTGATGAAGACAATCATATTGGCCCCCAGAAATCTTCTCCGGGATATTTAATTGGATACCTGCTGAAGTCAAGGCTTTTTTGCCAAGAAAAATAAAAGTTTATTAAGCAGGCTTCGGCACCGACAATTTTGGTGGGATTGTCTGACGTTGGAACTAATTACCCGGATGACCATGCAAGTGCAGGGACTTCTAGTACTATTATATTTCTATCTCATGTTCCCAGACAATATCATTGGCCTGTGGTGGTAAGTATTAATCATCATATGTCATAACTTAAATAGTTCACATGCACTAACTCTAATTCTGATATATCCGTTATTTCATTTTAAACAAGATAAAATTTTACCCTTGAAAGAATTCAGGGTTATAGACACAAGTATGTTTACTGTTTTAATATCCGTATTATATAACTTGATTTCTTCTGTAACATAGTTTTTATAACTTCTGTTGCTAAGATAATCTTAATAAAAATGTTCAAAACATCAGTCCGCTATTTTAATAATTTTCGAGATTATGTTTCGATTAATAAGTTATGTAAATAGATATTAGAAGCATTCATCTTCAAAATTGAAAAAATAAAACTAACTTACATAGGTAACAGTTGCGTTAGTATTTAGAGCATATTTCTTTAAGAGTGATAAATAAATGACCTGTTATATACTCTACTTTATCATATTAAACTTTAAAAGATCAAAATTGGGTAAAGATCATAATTTGGTTTTTCCCTTTATAGACAGCTAATGATACTCATGTTTTTGCACCGAGTAACCAACGCGAATTTTAGGAACATAATCAAACCATCACCACATCAGATATAATTGAAAACAGTTTTTAAAGCATTGTACAACATGAAATATTTAAATAAAATGGTTAGCTTTCTCGCACATTGTGGTTTCTAAATGATCCATGGGTGACTGCCTTTTTAAAATAGTCAGAAAGATATGCCTCCTGGTCAAAGACTACCGGGAACACAGATGATCAAGTTAAATCGATTTTTCGGGTAGTTGAGGTGTAATTAACATCACCTTAATTATAATAATAAAGGTAGAAAATCATAATAAGAAGCAAATTGAAAATGTGCGGGCTTTCACTACATCATTTGACCATTAAACTGCAACATTCTCTAGAGAATGGGGTTTCTTTAAAATATGTGGAAAGTTTGATTTAAAAAACCACCTGTGAATAACCACACCTTAAAGGACTTTTTGTTCGTTGCAGATAACAAAAATATTGCTCTAAGATAAAATATGGGAAACATTATCAGAATATATAGGTTTTATTTTGTGCATAGGTCAATTTAATTATAACAGTGTGTCGTATATCCTCGTGTTTTGTAAAATTTATCGAGTTTTATACCTAATCATGAAGTTTTTATCTAAAGATGATTTCTACATGTTTGCCCTCTATATTATTATATTAATCCAAGATTTTTTATATGCAGGGATGGTTGAAAAATAAAATCAATTTGTATTGGCTCATGATATGAATTTAATTCATTCTCGCAAAATTCTAGAATATATGAAGATGCTAACAGGAGTGTAAATCTTATGAAAAAATTGCTGGCAATTATCGTCAAGCAAATAATCCTGAAAAATATGAGTGTACACGTAATTGAGATTTGCGTTTTGTCTCATATACACAGGGAGATAACTTGCCAGTAGACAGATCAGAAGTTTTACCACGTCTATTTCACTTCCCGGGGGGAAAGGTGCCAACATTTTTGTGTTGCTAGAGCATTCAAAACACTATACAAGAAGTCGGAAAAGGGACATAAAATACTTCTCATACAAAAATCTTATACTTTTATGGACAGGAATAATCTAAGTAAAACAAACAAAGTCCTATTTTAATACTCCTGCAGACATGATCCTATAATTTTAGTTTTGTGTGTTCATTCACAATATTTGTCAATCAAGCAACGACAATAATTGAGAAAAAACAGGATTTTTTGTTTGTCTTAAATCCTTTTTTTCTTAACTTAAAAATCAATCACCGTTTGAACGACCATTAAAATACTTAATTATCATAACCACAAGATAATCTTCTAAATCTAGAGGTTTCTACTACAAGAAACATTCATATCGACTTGTAAAAATGATTGAAAACAGAGATTTTACGGGAACAGAGGCAAGTACTTGTAATTATCTAAGATATGTTTCTTTTGGGTTTTTATAATTGTTGTGGAAGAATGTTAACACCTGTCTAATAATCATCGAGGACATTAGGAGTATTTCTAGAATCAATTTCTACACATATTGTAGAGACAAGACATAGTTGGTGAATATTTAAAAAATAAAATAAAAATATAGCAACAACTATTTAAAAACATTTATAATGTCATTATCAATTTTATGTTTATCATTCACAAAAACCAAATATTCAATCCTATTTTAAATAAATTTGAAAAAGGATTTGAAATCCTCCGAATAATGTTTGTCTATTAGATATAATATATCAAATATAATCAATTTTCATCTTACATTTTTAGAAAAAGCTTGGTATTTACATTACTTCGAATAATTCATTGATAAATTTAATTATCATAGATAATAACAATAATAATAATGAAAAGTATAACTATTTTTATAATTGGCTTTATTATTATTACACATTATTATTATTATTATTATTATTATTACCGATCACTTTTATTAGGTAAATAATAAATGATTAAAGAGTACTATGATAAACACCAAAAAAAAGAAACAATGAAACATAATAAATCTTATAAAATTTCAATATCGCTTTTAAATCATTAAATAGATTTACAATTCAATTAAAGAAATACTGGGGAATTTTATCTTACAATGTCAAAGAATTATATTCACCAAAACTAATTATAAGAATCATATATCTTTATCATTTCAAAATTTTATTTATTTACAATTTTTCAAAAGATGATCAACAAGTTTCGGTTTTTAACAATTTTTTATCATTTGCTGCTTAAAAGTGGTGAAAGATTTGTGATGAGGTCAAATAGATCCCCGCCCATTGAGAGCTTTGTTACTGCTTGTAGCTACTTTATCTCCTCCGGTGAACTACACGCGCTGATATTCCAGCAGACGCAGACGATATCAGATTATGCATCTCATTACCACAGCTGTCAAATGCCTTATGAATATTTATGACTTATTGATAATGTAGACGAAGATGTTTTTGTACAGTAATTATTTTTAGAGAGTGTTTACCTATTTAGAAATATTTTCAATGATAAAATGATGCTTTCAGTGACATATTTTACATGTAGTAATAAACATATCAATTGACATTCCTTACAGTAAAACTACGGAACTAAAATGTCCACAGTTTTAACTGTATAGTGTATCATAATAATACTCATTCTTATGAGAATTAATACGCAGAAAGAGATAATGTTTAATTTTGAACTCACTATGTCTATAAAAGATCTTTTATTTACACAGGGCGGTAGGGAGTCCTTTGGTAATGGACCCTAACAGCATATGTCGAAAAAGTCGAAGATTAGCAGGAAAACAGAGAGAAATTTGTCGAAAAGAAATTGAAATCGTCGAGGAAGTGGCAAATGGGGCTAAATTAGCACTGGGTGAATGCCAGTACCAGTTCAGAGACAGAAAATGGAACTGTACAACATCTCGAAGAATGCTATCCCGAGTTCTTAAAACAGGTAGGTGAAAAATCGATACGGGCCCAGTTTATGATATTTTAATGACAAATTCATTGGGCTGGAGAAAAAGGTTATTCCCTTCTAGGCAAACACTATTATTTGATTCTGATATCAGCCAAGGTTAAAGTTGTTATAGAGCGAGAGAACTAAATAAAATAGTACCCTGCAATTAACAGTTGTTTCAAGTTTCTGTTGAACATAAAAATATCATGGGAAAATGATCCTAGTTTGTACGTTTTATAACTTGCGGGGAAGTTAATTTAATCACAAACACACAGTAATGATTCCGCTCAAGACTATGTCATTTTATGAACATTTATTCTTGCATTAAACATTTCATTACCTAACGTTCTGTTATATAGGGTTCAAAAACATTTAGAGATAGAAAAGACTCATTTGGGTGCTAAAAAGGAAGACTAATTCCGATAAACAAATGTGAAACGGTCAAATTCTCATATCAAATCTAAATTCATGCAATAGAGCGTATAAAGCAAAAGAAAAGCCATATTAATCGTATTAAGCAAATGTTTTGCTTAAAATGTTCATACTTACATTGGGAACAAATTTAATCCAAACTGGCCACAAAAGAAACTCAAAAGAGCACATGTTATATTTACCAGTTACCAAAATTTTGTGACGTGTGCGATCTTCAGTTTTTTCGTTTAAAATAATAAATCTCCCCCATTTCTTTGTGTTGTTGTGCTGAGAGCAGTTCTGATATTTCTTATTTTGTGTAAGATCTGTTCTTTGGTTATTTCCACCTTTCACCCCTGTTTTAAGATCAAAGGAAAGCTCTCTTGGAATATGTGCTGGCAGGCAGTCTTAAATGATGTTGTGGCACTGATAATATTGCACTTCAAAGGATTCCTGCTTGATGGAAACTTAATGTTTCTGTGAGGCAAGTTTACCGAGCCTGAATTATATAGCAGCATATGCTTTTTACACTTTGAAGATAGGTTAGATCATAGAACAATCCAGCGGAGAACTAGTTTTTGGGGATTTCTGGCGATAAGCTAGTTTCTTCAAACGTTTAAAAGAGACGGGAGAGTTTGAAATAAAATAAAATAGTTCTAACTGGTAAGTACGCTTTCACGCAGGGAACATTATATGTATAAAAATATTTTCAATACCGACTGTGGTGCAATAGCACGAATATTGAAACATCAAGATAAATAAGGGAAGTACAAAGGGGTGAAGCACATTTAACTTATCAAAAAATATAAACATCCCCTTACTAATGAAAAGGAATAAAATAAGCAGATGTGTGGAGTAGAAATCTTTTTTTTTTTTTTTTTTGAGTGAGGTCATAAAATTGCTAAACACCTTTTTTATATTGAAAACATGTCCATTGGAATGACAAAGCTAAAAATAATCTGACAAATTTCTAAAGAATTTATTCATTTTTTGTGACTAAGAATAAACACACTCTTAAACGTAAAAATTATATCCAACCAGTGTTTTTATATTTTTTTAATCTTATTTAGCAAAAGTATAGTCAAGAGTTTAATTTAATTAAGTATAAAATAAATTTAAAATACTTTAAATAACCAAGTTTTGAACACTTTAGGAATAACTTTTGTGTTAGATAATCACCGCGCCCCCTTCATAACAACTGAATACACGAAGATCATAAATGACTTAAAACAAGTGGAGGTAAAAACTTTAACAGAAACCAGATTGTAGCTTAAAAACTAGGTAAATTTTTGGATTGTAGAATTTCTCTTGGTATTAGGCCATGTAAACATTGGAAAAGCTACAAATTTTCATTGACGGGTTTTGAATGGAAACAGACTATCTTTATAAGTTATCAGTATTGTAACTTGTGGTTAATCAAAGAGAATAAGATTGTCTGATTTATATAAACATAACTTACATAGCAGTTCGGTTTAATAGTTAGCTGGATTTAATTAAATTTGCTTTGATTAAGATGTTCTGTTTGTGTGTTTTTCCTAAATATGTTAAAATGTTTTGGTTTAGTAAGCCTCCGCTAAGCTATAAAAGAGATTGTTCTCCTCCATTTGAAAGGTCGTCCGGCGACTGTTACTCATTTCTTCAAACATATACGATGTAACAAACACACAATGAGTAAAAATAACAGTAGGTGAAAAAGTAAACAAATATCTGGTACATAATTGCATTTTGGTTCTATTCATCTTTACTTAGCCCTTATTTCTTTAACCTAGTTTTGATCTTACTGTTATAAAGCACACCCAAATTAATCAAAATAGCGACCCGAAAAGAAAGAAAAACTTTGCCTGTATTATCTGTAAAATATATATAATACGCATTCTTCTTTCTTTTTTGTTAACAGATACCAGGGAATCCGCATTTGTTTATGCAATAACGGCAGCCGGAGTAACGTTTGCAGTGACTGAGGCCTGTAACATGGGCAAGCTCTTACAATGTTCTTGTGATAATAGAGTTCAAGACATTACTACCGACGGCGAATGGGTTTGGGGGGGATGCAGTGATAATATAAACTTTGGTTACCGAAAATCGAAAGACTTCATGGACGCTCGCAAGAGAAAGCGACGAGGGGACCTGACAACTAGAATACAACTGCACAACAATGAGGCTGGACGATCGGTCGGTATACCTTCTATGGGCTTTAGGAAATAAGGCCATACAGTTTATCATCTATATCAGAATCTAGTTAGTTTGCATGACGAAAACCTTAATTTCATAATGATATGGAATGCAAAAGAGATATACTGGTGATAAACCAAACCGTCTGCATCTGGTAGACAATTATGTATTACTTACTAATAGGTGGATCTACAATAGACAACTTGATGCAAACAAAGATTTGCTCGCAATGCATTTGGAAGAGAGGATATACCCTCTGTTAACCCAGTTTATTCCAGAGCAGAGAAGCGTTTATTCTATTATATCACACCTTATCTTTTGTACAACATTAACCGGACAACGATTCAATAAACCCTCTAAATAAGGCTCTCATTGCCATCAAAATCGCAGCACAGTTCTTGCTTCCGGGCTCAATTGTCAAAAATGAAATTAAATTATGTCAATAAAACTTCTATAGCAGAGCTTCAATCTGTCTCTTCAGATCTCTCTCTGTAAGTTGAATCATGTATTGATTCTGGGTAATTTAAGTAATTGGCCAGTAACGATTTATCATCGGAGCACATCTAGAGTTATTGAATACATCAAAGAACTGTTTGACGGGTACTTAATGCAGCATTTGTTTTACAAAGCATTATTAAGACATAGATCAGCGTCTTTCGACACACCCTCTTCTTAGTTAAACAACGTAGCGCACCAGTCATAGAGGAGGCTGCTATCAATTCAAACAAATTCATTTTCAGATGACAAACCAAGGGAAAATTTACATGTATCGAATTCATACTTCACACGCATAAAGCACCGAAAATTCTCCAAACACCGCTTATATTTCCACCATTCAAGGGCACTCGCCAAGCACTTTCTATCACTGTTTATTGTCAACACTTGGGGTTGGATAGATGATGTAAACCCTTCTTATGTTCAGATCAAACCCTCTTGAAGCATGAAAGAGATTGGTTTTACTATTATTTGAAGAGACTCTTGACCAGTGGAAATTCCTATTAATTTTATCTAATAGTCAGTCAATTTGTCACTTGTATATTCAACAAAGATAATTTGAGAGTACGGATTAGCGATCAAAGATAAATGCTCTTTTGTCGCCGTGTTTTCAATGAATGAAACATTTTTGTGGTTAAATAGTGATATTTTTGATAAATATGAAAATTTGGCCCAAGATTCGACAAGAATGCCAAACGAATGACTCGGGTAAAGACTACAGGTTTATTACAGTAAAGAGGGATCACAAGATACTTCACTTTTGTTTGCTGGGTTTATATTGGCAGATAATTACCCAGGCCAAGTTTATTCTCAATGACAAATTTTTTTGAATTGCTTCTTACAATCAAACAATCAATTAAACACGGTGACTTAATATATATATATATATATATATATATATATATATATATATATATATATATATATATATAATAGACCATATTACAATTTGTGGTTTGCAAGAGTTAAAAATAGAAACACGTTCAAATTATTTAAAGGTGTTTTTCACTTATCGAGCTATTCATTTCTTGGACATTTGTCTTTGTGTTTAACTTTTATTACATATATTTAACAAGCCTATATTTACATTAAACAATATCTTTTCTCTGTCAATAACACTATTTCGTGTTTAATTCAAAATCATTTGTCAGATGCAGTCATCGTTCTTCCACTTCACAGTATACAGAACCACATATTTAATTTAATGATGGATTATAATAATTTATGTTGCCATAGAAAAACTAAAATTGCAAAGGTGCAAATTGTTTTGTGTTTGTTTTACTATCTTCTTGCATAAAATCATTTTTTTTTATTTCAGGCAGTTAAGCTGTATATGAGAAGTGTGTGTAAATGTCATGGACTATCAGGATCATGCGCACTTAAGACCTGTTGGAGGAAGATGCCCCCTTTCCGAAGTGTTGGGACGAGAATTAAAGAAAAGTTTGACGGTGCAATTCAAGTTGAAATATCTAATGATGGCAAAGCCTTGGTAACTAAATCTCAAACAATTAAACCACCCTCTCGCGAAGACATTGTATACTCTGAAAACGCCCCCGACTCCCGGTTCTGTCGGAGAAACAGGAAGTGGGGGTCGCTAGGAACCAAGGGAAGAATCTGTGACCCCAAGTCTATGGAGGTCGGAGGCTGTGACCTGCTTTGTTGTCAGCGAGGCTACAAATCGGAGAAAGTGACACTGAAGGAGAATTGTAAGTGTCGCTTTATCTGGTGTTGTGATGTGCAATGTGAGACGTGTATGCAGGAAAAAACAATACATAGGTGTTTATAGTTTTCCTTCATTGGATAGCGTCTAGTTTTTCTACGTTCAAGTGGCGATGGACAAGCCAAAATGCAAATACGAAAGAAGACTTTCGGAGTTTCTTATTAATTTACTTTGGATGAGTATGTGATGTGTACAGTGGTCAAGTTAACAGCGTTATCATTGTACTGTAAGGGTGACGTTTGACACTTTGATTTCTCTATATAGTTTTGTTACAGCTCCGTGACAATTCAATGTTATAAGTCACTAAAATTTGATGCAGAGGTTGTTTATGAATACATGTTTTAGACTAGGACAACTTTGGAGAGTGTACATGTATGGAGTTGAGGATCAGTATTTTCCTGTCGGGTCTTAATGTTAATGACATGGTTATGTAATATACTATATATATTTATTTCATTATTTTTGTTAACATATCATTGTACATGTATAGGATATGATTATTATAATGATTTTTGATCGATAATTATGTTATGTTACAAGTGTGCAATAATGTACACATATTCACACATGTCTTTGACTGTTGGTGAAATTTTGAAAAAATACTAGTATATAATTATTATATAAAATTGCATATATGCTTACATGTACATTTATGTATATAAAACTGTATTGGCTATAACAATAATGATTTGTAAACACTTTCATTAAGAGCATACTTTTGAGTGCTATAAAAATAATATATATGTGTATATATGTGTACTATTCAATTTGGTGCGCATGCCATTCTTATATTAAAATAAAAAGTTAGTAATTGCCCATATAGAATACAAAACCTTTCTCGTAACTGAAACTGTAAATGTAGTGCCTTAAGATCCGCTACCACAAGGGCACTTAATACTGTTTAACAGTAGATTATTATTTGTATTGGAAGTTTTGTTTTGAACGCCTTCTCGCTACTGTTAATTTAGCTTACTCAGTATCATTCCGCCTACATACGTCTACCAAAAATCAAACAAACGCTTAAATAAAAACTAATCATAATATAACTTAAAATTGTGGAATTTAATATATTTTTTTAATTGAATAAATGAACCCTTTTAAAGTCAACATAAGTACTGTAAATATGCTAATTGGTGCAGTATAATTTTATTTTAAAAATGTTCTGCATTTTGCATGCACTTGAAACGTATATTCTCGAAACCAATTGCCCTATATCAATACATAAATGAAGAAAATTAAAAGTGTATTTGTGACGATTCACATGTTTCATTTTTTAAAACCCATCATTGTTATAAAGTTGAATACCATGTGTATGTATTTATTTTTTTTAGCTATGATTACCCTTTGTTAATTCCTAGCAGTTTTGCATTAAGTGATGAAAAAAGACTTAATTATGCAGACAAATACAAGTATTTTTATTTCGTCTTGAAATCTGTGCTGTTTTCGAACAACCTGACAATTTTTTTTCAAGACATAAAATGTCAGCTAGAAAAATCATTACTTTTTGCATCCGGCACTGTATACTTTGCTAAGTAATGGTCTATTGTTCTTTTCCTTATATGTTTTGTATGAATATAGACTATTGTAATTACTGTCTGTGTCATTGTTTTTGTACAATAAAACTTGCGTGAAACGCATAACTGAACAAAATGTTAGGTGTTTATTTCACAAAAAAAGACGTAACGTGTGTTCAAAGTTGTTACATGAGGAAATGTAGTTCCTGGTGGTACTTTTCAAATACATCATTGAGTCTGCCCTCGTATATTGCATGAAATTTGTTGTATTATGGTGAAAAAAAAGTCCCTCGTGATTCACTTGTAATTTTGGACAAAAATATAGTTCAATATTTAGTACACGTTTATGTACGCATTCAGCAGCAATCTACCTTCTTTAATATAAAGATAAAGTATTTTTTGCTATTATTCATATTTGAAGTTTGGACACTTCATTTAGAAACCAAAAACACACAATTAAAAAAATATCACACTTAACAATCGGGGGGGGGGTCTCTTTTTAAGTAAACCAGAAAATAATAAGAAGCACATTTTTAATAATAAAAAAAAAAGCAATCCAATCTAAACAAATGATACCATAAAATAAATCGTTTGTTTTGATGAAACTTAAAAACGACACCAAATGATAATGATTAACAGAAAACCACAATATCTTAATTTTTGGCTGATGTCCACTTCTTTGGTGTGAATCCTAATAACCGATGTCATCTCAAAATGAGGAAGTTTGCCTGTAAGGTAATTATCAGACACAGAACCAACAAACATCAATAAACGATGGTGCCTTTTTTTCTTAAAACTCTTCTTCCTCCTAGGCGGAGTCAAACTGGGAATTCAGCGTTTAATAGTCGGTTAATAACATTGAAAGACTTTATGATCTGAATCCGCAGACGCGTTTAATTAAATAAATAAGAACAAAATTAGCCACATAGATTACCTGCTTTGTAAACAGGAAGTCGATTCGTCGGCAAAAAGACATTTTATTCGGCGGAAAGGTGGACTAACGTTGTCATGGATTCGTTGCCTGAGTTTCTGGCTTTTGGTTAGAAAATTGAGGACAAAGTCACTACATTACACCTGCTTAAAATATGATAAAAAGTAAAGACAATTCAATGACTTAACATATTGTTTTACTTCGTATGCTTTTACAATTGAAAGTTGAATCAAAATGTTCAATGTAGGATGTGAACAAAATGGTATCACCGAGAAAGTTTAGAGTATATATCATGTTATCCCAATTTGGTAATTATGTTCACCACATACAAACGTGAATATCTCTGAGTATATTTGAAAGGAACATTAATTAATATTCTAATATGCCTTCCAATTTTGAAGCGTTTGTCTACTACAGATAAATTCAAATATTTGAATATGTCATTGGTACACTGGAAGACAGAAGTAAGGACAGGCAGGAAAGGTCGTAATTTCGTAAACAAAAGAACATGGTTTAATCTGGTAACTTAAAATTTCTTCAAATACTTAGTGTCTGTGTTTCAAAACAAAGTGTACAAAAGCAACACACAAACGTTATACACACAAAATGCTTATCAACTAACCCTTGAGTTAGCTTCAAATGACTTGAAATTGGGCATACAGCACCAAAACCACTGTTCATTTTATCTGGTTCATTTTTGAGATTGTAAAGTACCTTGCAAATGTTTCACCATGGGTTGTTCCTCAGCAGCAGTAATGCTGTGTATCGTTCATAATGTTTGTAAAGCTTTTTCTATTGTACACATTTCACTTTTTGCACCAAGCTATTGTCTAAAGTCCACTTTTCTTGTACACTTTTGGCGAATGATTTGTTACAAATGATGCAGATAAAAAGCTCGTAAAATGTTTGCATAATTACCAAAGGGCAAAGAATAAATCCATCCATTTATCACTTAATTTATTTAAAGCATTGCGGAAACAAATGTTATATTCCACAAATACTTCTGTCAATAAAAATTAATCTCTTTGCCCTTTTAAACGTAAACGTCCAAAGAAACACCACATTGGGAAATACTATTAAAGCAGCAACCATATTCCCTTGGTCCATCTTCCGATCCTTTGTTTTTCGCATCATTGTTCTAGATTTAAAAGTAAGAATCGATTTCGTACAGTTTGCATTTTTTAAAAACTAGCAATCTTTTAGTAAAAATTATTTTTTTTTCTTTCAAATATAAAACTGTCACAATGCATTTTATAATGTTGGTTTTATTAGAAATCGCTGATAAATTTACATTTTGTTATGATTTATTATTAATCAGCTTAGCTCATATCAACAAGAAAACATCGATATTGTCATAAAAGATATTTTTGTCGGATGTGGGTCATAAACGATGGTTTTATTAAATTAAATGTAAAGAAAGTAAAAATGAATCTCTGAAAACACTTTGATAACTGCGAGAGGTATCGTGGTCACTTTGTGTCTTTTTGCATCATAACAAAAGTGTGATTAGGCTGTAAAATTTAACCAATAATCTCAAAATGCAAGAAATGCTATAACCGTGCCAAGATTTGAATTGTAATAAATGAAGCACATTCGGTAAGCTTTAAGATGAATGCATGAACCAATATTGACCACACAGCTTCCTTAGTTAACACATCGACAGAGTACGGCAACATGCTGTAACTTGCGTATGGTGAGTTATTTTTTTCTTTTACCTTGCTGTCCTCTTTTAACAACTTGACAGTGAACCAAGTCAGTGAACCTGTCTCCACAGCGTCAAAACATCTCACGGCAGACAGGCCAGAAACATCATCGAGACAGCGAGACACACGTACACGTGGGCGATCAATTACCTAATCGATATATATGAGTTACGATGCATACTTAGCACAAATAACTGTCTGACTGCTAGAGATTAACCTCGTCAAAACTATCTCTTCTACACTAGGCAGTCTGGGTAATGCAAAGATGCCCGGCAACAAAAGACTATTTGATGTAAATAATATTAAAACATGAAACAGCTGCTATCTAGGTTTATTTTATATAAAATCGATAAGTAATTAAGTATTGGGAGTTAACGACATTAAGGTTTCTGTCTGTATTGGTCTGTCTAAACTTGGCTTTGATTTAGTGTGTCTCGTTTTGCTGCAAGACATAAGGCATACAAATGGATGCTTTTTTAGTCCGATTATATGCAGTGCAATTTTCCTTTTTTGGTGAATAATGTGGAATTTTTAGACCTTTTCCCTCCGTACACTTCTGTGGGGGTTTTTTTCAGATGATCAATACAAATAAAAAAAAACATTTTATTTTTACTTTTAAGATGATCGTATCCTCTCTTGTTTCTGTCCTATGAGATTTGATGCAAACATATATGTACCACTAAAACTTCATGTATGGCAAATAAATAAAACCAGAAGAGTATTTTCCAATTGGCAAAAACCTGATTAGACATATCAATTAAATTTTATTCTTATTTTGCAGGTCTTGTCAATTTCTTGACCATGGTACACGATGTCATGGCACAGATGTACATCAACCAATCGACGACATCTATTTCATCTCTTAAGAACTCGTTTACATACTGTTAAAGCTTAACATTTTTTTTCTATTCATATTTTTCACGTTACAGTGATTTAAACCGAGGAAAGTAAAGAGTCGTTATTCAAAAATCAAAGACAGGGAAAAGCTATCACCAAAGGTATTGCCATGGAATCAAGTGGTTAAGGTTCATTGATGAATGAACAAAGTCAGATAACTCTTATAGGGTCTCAAATAAGTTTGTTTTCTACATGGCATATTAATTTTCTACATAGTAAACTTCGAGGTTTGAGTGAACACACAAAGTAAATATTCAGATGGGTTTTACCAAATGCAAGGAGAAATGGTGATTTTCATCAATAATCAATATATAACGATTAAGTATGTGAATAAGTTATATACATTACTATGTTATTGAAGGAATATTCTCTGATGAAGAGAGACTTTCTAAGCTTTTGTTTTGTGAGCAAAAACAGTTTAATATTTAACATTATTTAAATACTCATCGTGGAACAACATTTCGTATAATTATATCATTCAAAAATGAGAAACATGTCATTTTTTGAAAAATCAATTTCTACGGGAGAGCATTGGTACTCAATTTCATCGACAATAATATCTTGATAAATTCCGGAAACCAACCCTTTGTGTTATGAAATTTAAATGCGATTTTTGAATTGAATCAAAACTTAATTTCTGGAATACGTGTATTGACAAACAGTTGTCAAGGAAGTCAAACAACTTAAGAAACCAAAATACAAAATTGGTACCGAAATTGTTTATATTACCATAATATCATTTTTATTGTTGCTTTAACACTAACACATTGTATGTCAATTAATGCAGAATACATATGTATGCAATAACAAAAAAAGGTACGTATACACTGTGATCTTTCTTCTTTGATCCGTTCCATTGCAAGAAGGCTTTTAGTTAAGGAAATCATATACGTTGTTCTTGTGCAAAATTGACCCTTCTTGATGTAGTTGTCACTGTTATATTTATAAAATATGCGCTATTTATTTACTTAGCAATGTACTACCGATTTGGTGATATTTCTTCTCATTTAGGACTAAAATCAACAATTAAGTCAAATAGAATCTGAATTTCATTTATTTTTCTTGATTCTTTATTTTCGATGAATTCTTAAAATAAGTTTAATTTATGAACCCAATGTATTCTGAAATCAACATCAATGGACAAAAACTTTCCAAAACTGATAGACATATAAGTGTAAAATGCAGAATAAATATTCAAATAGCATAATAAATACTGGCAAAATTATAATTATGGAAGCAAAATTAAAAGTATGAATCTGATACCATAACCATACATCTTAAATGTTTGGTTTTTACGTGTACATGTGCAATCATGGACACAATTATCAAATGGTTCAATATCATATTGAACCATTTTTGTTGTATATGATTTTATGCCTATTTTAAACCATAGAAGCACGAACTTATCGTAGGAGTAAACATATTAAACATGGAAATAGCACCTAGTATATGGTCATTTAATGACGTCATAAATATTGAAATAACATGCAATCAAGAAAAGTCACTTTACAAAGGCACGGTATAGAAGATGTCTCTCCATCTATGTACACATATCTGACAAAGGAAGCACACATGTGCTATTTTTGTCATTGTTTCAAGTGACCAATTTGCGGGGCCATTCAGCACTAATCTCTACACAGTACAGAATCCGGATTATTTGGCGCCATTCTATTTACATGTGTGGAGTACTTTTGTCCGCGTACAAACTTCACACTTGACGTCACAACACCAGCGAAATATACAGCTACAGCGCTCGCGCACCATGTAGGATTTGGACACGTATCCTCTACCGCAACACAACAGGTCACACCCGTCTATCCCGATAGATGTCGCGTTACACTCTCGACCATACGTCCCCGGAAAATCTATAGATGTGTCTTTTTCACAGTACGAAGGAGACGAGTCGAAATAAACAAGATCCCGCCGTCCGGGTTTCTTGTGGTTGGGATTAACTGGAGCGAATTGGAAAGATTTGTATCTTTTCTTTTTTCTCCCTGTATTAGGCCTATTCCCTGAAAACCAAAAAATTCAGTATGTCAAATCAAATAACTTGACACCCGATAATCAAATGCATATATTGTTTTCACTCGGCAAACATTTGATTTTTTTTCCCGTCTTTGAACATTTTACACCGAAAAACATTATGTGTACGTTTCTAAAGACATTTGAGGCAAAGTACAATGGAGTATTATGGAAACTTATAACATACATTATTCCGTTTTAAGAGAAAACAAGAAGAAAGAAATACAGTACAAAGTATGTTTGAGAGTGAAAGCAACACAGCAATGAATGCGCAGTATTAATCAAGCATGCAGCACATATATACAGTAAGTGAATATTATGTATGTATACAGAATACATTGACATCTTCAGAATATATTAATCTAATGTGTTCTTTAACGCAGAGTATACTGTCTGCTTCAAAATAAGCATTAAAGCTGTTTAGATTATACATTTGACTTTAGCAGCTTAGATTGATGGCTTAAGATGTTAACTTTATCGTTTATATTATTGTTTATAAAGACAAGACAAACACAAAAATAAATGCTAGACAAGTTTAGTTCCTCTTTAAAGTTCAACATAACTTTAAAACACATTTATATAAAAGCATTAACAACAATGCATTTTAAAGAAACAGTATCATGTTATTTTTATACAAGACAAAGACTGTTAATGTTGTAGGGCCTATGTGTTTACCTACAGCGCCCCATTTTCTAAACCTTACAATCACTCCGTGCATTCGTACCTC
The DNA here is from genome assembly GCA_020458035.1 of Magallana ariakensis. Classification (NCBI taxonomy): domain Eukaryota; kingdom Metazoa; phylum Mollusca; class Bivalvia; order Ostreida; family Ostreidae; genus Magallana; species Magallana ariakensis. The sequence goes on from CM035815.1 coordinate 9,451,410, forward strand.
CTTTAATGCAATTTCTCCCATTTAAAATTGAAATATTATATCCCATTAGAAATTGAAAAATTATTATATGCAAACAGAAGAAGTATTCGACATTTTTAAGTGAGAATTGCATTATTAAATGTATATGATAGATCTACTATCTTATTTATCATCGTGAGCCTAAGCGCCTCATGGAATATGCCAACATAGTATTTGGAGTACACTGAAAAACGTTGTTTAATGCTAAAATGATGTTAATTTTTCCCAACACATACACAAAGTACAAATCCCTGTATACATAAAATAGCAAGCTAGGCACATAGACAGAACACACATGAACAAGAGCCATGGTATAACCCATGCAATACGAACCTAATATGCGACTTCCTTCATTCCCTGGTAAAAAGTTTGTACAATGACATCAAATGTATGAAACTGCAGGTTTGATTAGGTCTAAACCAGAGTATTAATAAGAAAGGTCTTACAGTTTTTGAACGAGCATTTGTCTAAAATTCAGTTTCATAAGTCTTGTATAACTTGTACATTAAAAAATATCCTCTTCCATTTCTTAACGTATTAAATGATATCCTACTTTTAACTCTCGACTAAAAAGACTGTAAAACTAGTTTGATAAGAAATACAATAATTAAAGTTTATCTCCCCAACTTCTACTCACCTGAAATGACCTGCGAGGCCCCATCGAATCTGTCCTTGAGCCTGTCCCCCACATCTCTAAAGGACGGGAGCCGCATCCAGCAGGTCTTGATTGCACAGCTGCCGGACATCCCGTGGCACTTGCATCCTTTCTTCATTTCTTTGGACACGTGCTATAAAGATTTAATTTTTTTTATTTGAAAATGTTGTGTGATTCACAAATATGTTTAAATAGCCATTTTTGGAAGTGAAGTGAAAAGTTGCCTGCTTAACTTGTTATTATATGAAGGGAAATATAACCCTAAAAGATGGTTACAGTTCAATGTTATTTTTACAAGGGCTCAATGTAAAAATTTTAATTGCAATATTGACTACAAACTTTAAAAATATTCGAAGGTAGAAAACTTTTTTTTTTAATTACAATGTGTCGTTGAAAAAAATTCTTGAGATGAAGTTTAAAATTTTGTACAAATTATATACGAAGAGAAACGTTATCCTAAGAACCAAAGCCCAATATATTTTAGATTCGAAGGTGGAGCTCTGTACAGCTTATGACAACACATTTATCATCAATGGGTCATTTTCTAACAATGGTGAATATAGCGTTTGAAAATTAATGGAAAATAGATTTTCTGATATTTTCAATTTACATTCGATTATTTTTTAATTTCTTCTCACCATTAAAGTAATCAGGTGCAAATCACGTTAAACATTTTAGGAAATTCCGATCGAATGACATTTCTCTCAAGAATGTCCATATATCATATCATTTTTATTAAAATTTTAAGTAAAACATTTCAATTTAAAATATAACATGGGTTTATCGCAGACAAGAGCGGTTAATATTCCCTGATGTATATCTACCCTTAACGTCCACCATTTACGATCTAATTACCTGTACGCCATATTTACAAATTGGTAAATAAGATACGAACGTCAAGTCAAGCGTTGCACATCGATAAAAACGTTATTCTATAGAAATAATGAATTGCCATCTTATCCGTGCAGCCATAACTCCCCACCTGGTCTCCGGGAACCGCTCATAAAATACCCCACTTGTCATTTATCAGTTTAAATTAAGCTGTCCAAGTTTCATTACTTTTTCCACATTTACGTGAGAAATTCTTTACAAATTCTCCCCAATGATAGAAATGTGACTAAGTCATAGCTATAACTTTTTAAGGCGCTGTTTTCCCTTATTAACTGCATATCTATAATAGTCAAATGCGTGTTTATAGTTTTTTCTAGTCAATAAAAGCCAAAATTCTTTTAAGTAATTTAATTTGTTCAAACGCGTGTTTAAATTTCACATTCACAGAATACACCTTACGAACACCGAATTAAGATAATGGATTTTCATTCACAAACATTTAGAAATACGATTTAAGCGTCTGGAAAGGAGAAATTGATGGGAAAGATAACTTTAAGAGAGGCCGTTTTATCAAATCCAATTTCAAATAAAATCTCCTCCTATGCTTAAGTTTGAAAATTTGAAAACATGATTTGTAAAAGATCGTTTTAACGACCCGATGTTCTTGATAACTTACAGATACGCATCAGAACTATGCTCGCTGAAAGTTTATCATCTTTGTAGGTGAAAAGGTTAAAATATATTTTATTTCCTATATGATTATCAGCATAATTATCTTGGCATAATTTTCTATATAGAAATTTAATTATATACAACTCAAGTTAATTTTGACTTATCTGATGAACTTTGCTGTCTAATTAGAGAAACCGTAGAATCTCAGACCGTTTTATTCGTGTTCCACAAATATTAGCAAAATTTAGGGTACTTTGTCTTACTTAAGTTTCTCTCTTTAATTTCAAACATTACAAGCGAAATGTTCCGACAGATATAGAAGATGCCGTCATGCTACTAGAATTTATAAAATCTGTTTTCGCCTCTCTATTTGGAGTGATAAAGTTTGTGTGGCATTCTGTATTATAGAATGTTTACTACGGAAGCCTCGCGTGATATTCAACAACTGAACAATACACCGTCGTTTGTGTCTTCATCACCTCTGTTATTCCGCTCTTAAGTCGGGTATCATATTCCCCCCGTTGCTGACAGGGATGTGTAATTAAGGGTAGACCATGTTACGGTAAACTGGTGGTCGCTCTACGGGAAGCTCCGTAACCAAACGTGCTTGTCCGTCCGCACGTATTGTCACTCCATAAAAATATCTAATTAATGATCATTTTGTTGGAATTCGATACATATCAATTTTTTTCCTATTCAGGTCTACAAAATTTGGTTCGTTTTATTGAAAGAATTCTATCAATTTCACGAAAATTATACAGTGTTTTTATGTCAATTTGGCTTAATAATCGGTAGATATATCAAAATTTCATTCTCCTCTTTGGTAAATGGTTTAAAAGGGTTCATTTACGACTGCCGTAAAGAGTCATTTTATTGCCTTATTTGTGATAATATTTTTTCACTTTTTGCATGCAGGTGTTAATCTAGGATAGATGGTACGCTTAAAAAAGATTAACGTGAACTTAACTAAGTCTCTTAAAGTAAGTTATTTTAAAGAAAACCACATTTATCAAATTTTGAAAGGTTTGACACCTGTCGAGAGAAATATCGGAAATTATTTATTAATATTAGAAAAAGGGTAAAAAAAAAATTAAAAAAAATTAATGGAACAGTCTGATGTGATAACGCGCATATACACTTAAGAACGAAATAGCTGAATGGTTTTCAACTTTTTAAAATGTTTCTGAACGTATTTTTTACCGAAAAGGGCTGCTTGTTTTACCGCAAACAAATTCATATCCACTTATTTTTCAAAATTCACACACGTACATTTCCAGACTTGTTTCTTGCACGTGATTCCAACATCCAACAACATTCTATTCTTATTGTTTAGAGAGAGAGAGAGAGAGAGAGAGAGAGAGAGAGAGAGAGAGTGTGTGTGTGTGTGTTCTGAAAGTATGTAGTTTATTTCGATGGTTGCTTTTGAAATTATCGTGAATTCTTCATTAATCGAGTTCTTTGGCTTTTACTTGAATTTGTTTCTACAAATGTAGGTGACAATAGACTTTGGCAAACTAGTGAATCAAATTAGTCTATGATGATTTTGACGTCACGCATCATCGTATTTGACAGTGAAGTTACAAACTATCATCAACTATTTAAAACTAAATTAAAGAATTGAGACAATAACGATGAAATGTTAAGCTATATGGAATTTTCCAGGTTTATCGAATATCGTTTTTTAATTATGTATCAATCGTCAATTCCCACGTTTTTTTTATTTATATAAATGTATTTATTGAGCCTCGAAAAATCTTCAATATTTGCTATGTGTACCTGCTTAGTCTCGAGTTCTATGTAGCTATAATTCAAACTTAAACACTAAACAGTATAATGAGGTTTTTCAAAAGTCTACTTAGTTTTGATATATGAGGGCAAAATTCTGAATCATAATAGTCTGTTCTCTTGATATCTGTACTAGCTATAAAGTTGAAAAATATATTTCTTTGAGCTGAGGTCGTGAGATAATTGCAAATATCAGACATGGCTTTGAGGCAATATACAGAATAACTTGGAGAATGCAATAAGGCCTGTACTTGGGATATAATGCTCAAAGTAGTAAGATAATTATTAATTTTAGGTCATTTTTCTATAGTGTAAATTGTTTGAGTCCGTAGACAATTTACAATTGTCCATCATTTTATCAATAAATTATTCATACTGATGTTGTATTATTAGAATGTTGGGATCGTGATTCAAGTTATATAAGTTTAGAGATTTCTACAATTGGCATGGTTTGTGTATAATTATGTTTTGCTCACCACTCTTCCTGCTTCATTGTTATGTAAATTCATCATGTATCGAAAGTCTCTGCCTTTTTCTAAAACGTCCACAAACTTCCGAGAAAACTTATGACCAAATTTAGCATTGTCACTACATCCACCCCACTCCCAGTCTTTTCCACTTGGCTCCTTCAGATTATAGTCACATGAACACGAATATATGCTTCCTTCTGCACATGCGCGAGCTACAGAATGGGTTACTGCAGCACTAGTGATGGCATATATAAACGCTGTTTCACGATTGCCTAAAAAGAAACAAGAGAAAAAAATTATTGTCAAAAAAAGTCACTGTGATCAATTTATATTGAGCCTTTACAAATAATACACACTGTTTTCTTTCTACAAGTAGCCCATCCTCTTTAATTATTATGTCACTAGAATCTTTTACATTACTTATCGTAAATTGAATGTGGTTACCATTTTTACGTATATTTTCAAATTCATTTTTTTTCTTCAAAGCATGATCAAATCTTTTTTCTTTTTAC